>CM031237.1:960646365-961246365 GCA_018340775.1 Taxus wallichiana var. yunnanensis
CATCACAAGGTTATTTGGTAAGATCTAAATATAGTTTCTGCCAAAAGCTATTGTATTTTGATTACTTACCTATGTGGAGTTATCTAACCTAATTTCTAAGGACCTATGTTGGGGGTTAGTGGTTAGTGTTATATCTGAAAGGTATACACTTTAATTTACCTAAGATCTAATCCTAAGCTAGTAATCTACCCTAAGTTAATGGCATAAGGGGAACCAAAGGGTCGCATACACATTGGTGATGGGTTCCAAGGAATCATGAAGATGATAAGGTTTACTAAATCCTATAGATCGGCCAACTTTGGCGCAGGGCAGTTTGGTTGGCTTAGGTAGTAGTATCTAGAAATGGAAACACATTTTTGATTTACTCGTCAATTGGGGCAGAGCTCGAACCACTTTGGTAGGCATGCCGGATTTTTGTTTGGCTATTTCATTTTGCATGCTCTTCATTTTACTCTCTCCATGCACTCTGGTTTTTCGAACCAGCAGCTTAAACCGCACCGCATGGCTATTTTGGAGGTTTCAAATCTATTTTTATTTTGTGGAGAGTATATGAGGAATTGTGGAAAAGAAGGAAGAAGCGAGCTCGGCTAGAGGTTTTCTTTGATTTTTCAACGACACTATCGTGCATGATAGGCCCTAATTGTTAAATCTCTTTCTTTCCTCTAAGTGTTTTCATTAAAACAACTTTGCTCGATGAGCTTGTGGATTCATGATTTATCTAGTAAATTGACTTACATGTTTGTAAACTTGTATTTTGGGTTTTGAAAGCTGTGTTTTTCATGATTCTGGAAGCTTGTTTTGCATTTCCTTTTCACAAGGAACTGTGCATACGTAAATAAAATTGGTAAATCTATTTTTCTTCTTCAGTGGTTTGAAATTCTTATTGGTTTTGAATTCATTTGCAACCTTTAAATGTTACAGAGATCTGTCTTTACTCGTTAAGGATTAGTGTTGCAAATTTGTTGTGTTTTATTTACCCGAACTGGTAAGCAACTCTAGTTCTTATTGGTACTTCAAACAGGTTCGAGCTATTTGTTGGAAACATGTTTTGGTGGATAGAATCGTTGTAGTGATTCTTGGCTCCATAGTGTTAACATGTTATTTTATAGTTATATTAATTGGGAACCAACCCGTATATGTATTGTTGTTTTGTATCACCTTGTGGAAACTTTGACTATAGAAAAGTTTGCATGCAATGGAAAAACCATATATAGTTTGGTTCTGTATTTCTCCGTGTGAAAAACATGTCTTGTTATTGAAACTTGCATGCACAGGAAAAAATGTATATGGTTTAGTTTTGTATTTTATCCTATGAAAACTTTATTGATTTTGGAACAATATTGAATTTGGAACTTGTGTTTGTTATTATGGGTAAACTAGATGTAACTCGAAGTCTCTTATGTCATGGTGCTTGTGAAATCTTGTTCTTTTAACCACACTAATGGTTTTTGGAGATTCTTTATGAACCCAACTTGTGAGTCGTCCGGTCTGGGCTCTGTCAAGCATCTTACATCCCGTTTGAGTTTGGAAATAGGGTTGAAAGGATGTTATCGGAGAATGGAAGCATTTCTTCTTACTCGAACTGTATGTAGACAGTTTCATTGCACTCGGTCTGGTCTTACGGTGCTGGTGTATTATGTAATTGTGTTTGTGATATTGATATGCATCACTGTACAAACCGTTTAATACTTGGTGTTCTTAATTGAAATAGAGACTTGAACGTTGTGTTGGTTCAGGTATTATAGTCTTTTGATTATTTAATAAACTATTGGGGGAACATGTTGTTACCCTAACTTGGTTACATGTATTTGAAAGGTCTTGATCCTTCAATGACGTTTATGCCTTGCATTGCGCTTAGAATTGTAAATGAGTCCTGGACTGTACATATTATTTTGATGTTTGATCTTGTCTTTTGTTGGAAACCCAATCTGTAGTTCTTGTATTGATGAGTTGGCATACCGTTGAGACGGTTCTACTTTTCCTGAACTATTGGGAAGGCTTGAGTGTTAGCAATTACTCAGATTCTTACCTCTTGTTGGGTCTAATAAATGTATGTTATGTCTTTGCTGATTGATTGTGATTGTGTTTGAACTTCACCGTTTTCTCTCAAAGTTTAAAAGGGAAAGTTAATGGTAAGGTTTAATGGAACTTCACTGTTGATTGTATAGGGTTCTAAGAATGAGCAATGTTAACATGATTTCTTCTTATCTAAGGTTGTTCTCGGTCCAATGGGAGAATGTTAGGCCTTTAAAGAAATACTGTGAGCCTTTAATGATTTGTGGACCATGTATGAGTTTCATTGTTGCATTGTTTCTAAGGGTAAGTAGAGTTCATGCATTATAATGGGAAGAATAGAAAGGAAGATAGTTTTTAGTACTCCATTTCTTTGAAATGGTCATTGTTCTCTTTCCTTGGAACTCATGAATGAACTTAAACTATATGAATGTGAGAAGGTAAATTTGTTTTATCAAGTTGAAAGAAATGATTAAGGTTTGGGATCATGTTCTAGTAAGACTCCTTCCATAATGCGGTTGGGTTAAGTTCTTTGATTGGAACCTCCACGATTTTTTATTTTTGGAAAAGGAAATAAATGTTTATTAGAATTGTATACTTGTCATTTGACTAAAATGAAGTGGAATGAAATTGAAGTTAGGTTGGCAAAAGAAATGAAGTGGATTTCTTTCATTTGGATCTGTTTTGGATGAATACCTTAAATTGTTAAGTTTTAAAGTAGAGTTACTTTAAAGGAACAATTTAAATCATGATATATACTATTTCAACTTTGCTAATGGTTATGTACTTTGGAAAATGTAATGCTTTCTCTTCTTCTTTTCTTGAAAGTTAGTTGAAGAATCCAAGAGGGAATATGTTGTAAACACTTTTGTATCTTATGGTAAAGATATGTGTTGTATTATATTTGGTAGGTTGGAAATAGTGATATGTCTAGTATTGTGGTTTGGTAAACATAATTGATGGAATCAATTATACTTTAATTTGCAGGACATGTATTATAGATTATATTTTGTTCTTCTTTTTATTAAACCTGTTTAGTATTGCTCTTCTTTTATTGATATTACTTATGCTTAGGAGTATGAATTACTTGTTTTTCATTAAAGAAGGATTGTTTTATTGGAATAATTAGTGGAATTCACTTTTTTAAGGATTATTGCTTATCATGCTCAGTTCATTGAACTAACCCGTCTTAGCAATTTTTGCGCAGATGGAGTTCGTAAGTCTTAAAAGAAGGTAAAAACTTATATGATGCATTGGCTAATCTAAGTTGATTCTTATGAAGAATTCGATATGTTCTTAATTTGTATTGAAAAAGAATAGTTATTCTCTTTTTAATGAAGGCTCTGTTATTAACGGTATGTGCGAAGTGCATAAGTTGTAAATGTATAAGTTTTGAAAAGGAAATGTAGAATGAGAATTTACTTGCATGGATTATGTAAATTATCTTGTACTTTGCAAAAGAAATGGAATCCTATTCTGTTGATGTTCTTCATGTTATTTATATGTTTCAATGAGTGTTCTTGGATAAGTAGGAAAAAGGGAATTAGAGTATTATCCCTAAATGTGAAGCAACTAATTAAGTTGCAGATAATCAATGTTCTTATCTAAACAATTCATACTAGTAAGGTAACATGTGATGAACTTACAATGAAAACTAAGAACTTTGTAGGGGACATAAAGGGTGTGTTAAACCCTAGAACTTAAGAGGAAAACTCTTCCTCTCTTATTAAAAAGTAAGCAAAAAGGGAGATATGAATACAATCATTAGACTTCTTTTAATAAAGTCTACTAAGTTACAACCTCGGTGGTTGTTACACTTCCTTGAATAGTTAAATCACATTGAATGAAACTTAAGATGTTGTTGTCCTTAATTCTGGGTGGATGTTGTTTAGCCAATGTTAGCAAACATCAAAAGCAATCTTAACAAAAGGAAGTTCTGCAAGGGTTATTAGAACCTGATTGGAAAAGAACTTAGGGAGAGTTGGATTAGAGTCTGGGCAGGGTTGCTAAAATCTGCCTTTAGGAATCCAAATTAATTAACTTTAAATAATCTCTTAAGAGTATGTATATCTGGATGAGGCTGTTTATGGGATCTTTGGTACATGCCGACTATAGGGTTGTACCTTAGAGAAGATTAGGATCTTCTCAAGGATACAATGCTATAGTTGACATGTGGCAACACCCTTCTGCATTGATCATCTAGATCTACACACTTTTGGACTTGAACTTAGTTTCTCTCATGGCCCAGGCAAGTAAGCGTAGTTGTGATATGAAGTAGCCCACTAGGACTCAGGGTATCCTAGCACACGGGGTTGACTTAGGTTGACCCAGTATGCCAATCTATCCTAATTATTTGGGAGCTCCTTCCTATCATAATCTATGATGTTAACCAAAACTAGGGATAAACCTTGGGCAAGAGGACTGATGGAAGTCAGTAGTGGATATTCTAGATAACAATAGAGTGGAGTGAAGGATGTATTCCAGATTGACGAATATGCCGTCAAGGAATAAGTAATATGAACAATATGTTAAAAATATTTGGCCAAAGTATCACAAGCTACTTATTGCATTGTCCTATATCACCTAGTCTAAGGATTGTTAGTGCAAAATCACAAAGCACCCCTGGATGCAAATCAAGGTTCTAAATGATGTTTAGAGCATCTAGTGTGATTGCACAACATGGAAACCTCTCTCTAAGTGTGGGAATTATGGCGAGAGAGGAATCTCAGATTAGAGGTGGTTCCTCAAACTCCTCTCGATTAGATCTAATGCTTGCACTGACTACAGAGGTTCAGATCCTAATCCTACTCTAAATTGCAAGGAGACAGGGATAGAAATGCAAAAATGAAACTAACTAAAGATGGTGATGCACCAAAGGAGTGGTGAAACATTTTTTCCATGTAAATAGACACAAATTCATGAAATGCAACAAGGGAAAACATACACAAGCTGATAAGATGCAATAAGAGATCTGAAAATGAAGTAAAAACAATACAAACAGAGGACTGAAAACATTCACAGAGTTTGCACTGTCATTTCCATGTAAAAATCCCTTGCATTACACCATCAAAGAGGTATAAACCTGTTACAATCCTTGAAAAAGGCCTGATACTTACAAAATTCACTTGTTTTCAGGTGAAAGAAGAAGTCTAATGTTCCAAAAAGTGTTCCCCCTTTAGAAATGAGCCAAATCTGGCTTTTACATTGCATGGGTCGAGCCCAGGAGAGAGAAAACGTACAAAACATGGGAGCCCATTCCTCATTGACTGCAAATGCATTAAATTGGCATGGGGGACCTTACAAACCCATACCCTCATCATTTTGACCAAATTGGAGGAGAATGCGACCCATCCTGCATTAAATTTGGTCGCTGAAATGTCATTTCTGCCCATGGACACATACCAGAGCTGTTTTTTGAAATTTCTCTCTTGAAACTGAACCAAAATTCAAAATTGACCATGTAATCATGTAGAGAATTTCATAAGATTTCCAATGATGTAAAGAACGTGCAAATCCGAGCTCTGGATCAAAATATATGAAGGTCTGAAGTTTTAGGGCAAAACGGCCCAAAAAATGGATGTCGGGCAAAAAATTTTAAATTTTGACCTTTTTGCATTTTGGAAATTTTTTTGAAAAATTTCCGCTCACGCGGTCGGATGCCATGTGTAAGGTGTTGGTTCGTTTGTGGGTGCGGGGCATCTTTTACCTTTTAGTTTTTTGGCCAACACTTTTGCCAAATTCTCTAAGTCCTCCCCAAGCCCCGAACTCCTATCTCCCTTAGGACACGCGTCCTCTTTTTATTGGCTCGGGCCAACGCTCCAACTCGCTCCCTTTAAAAACTTAGCCAAAAACACTTAGTCGAAATTTTTATTGCACCTCCCCTTGTGACACGTGTCACAACCTGATTCGTTGGCGGCTCTTTCGGCTTTTTGCATCCCACGCGTACTTTTGGCCCGGATGTCCCAAATTATGCAGGACAAAATCTCGAACCGCCCGATTTGGGCTTCCTTATTCTTTGTTTGAGGCGAAGACACGTGGCAAGATTTGATTTGCTCTCGGATCTTTCGGCTTTCGGCGTCCGCGCGTACTTTTGGCTGGATGTCCCAAATGAAATACCTGCAATTTCGGCCGAACCGGCCGGCGATTCGCGTCCTCCGCGTACTCTTGTCCCAACCTGCCCCAGGTATGCTGGGACAAATATCTCAGCTCACCAAAATGGGTGTCTTTCGGCTTTTCGGCGGTTCGCGTCCTCCACATACTCTTGTCCCAACCGTCCCAAACAAAACTTGGTGATTTTTCCTCTTTCGGCCGATTCGGCTTTTCGCGTCCCACGCGTACTTTCGCCCAAATGTTCTAACTACTTCATGGACTTCTTGGCAGACCTTTCGGCCGATTCGCACACCGACGTCCCAATCGTCCAAGACCACCGGACTAAGACTTAGCCGATTTTCTTCATTTTTCTGGCTCCAAGCTTGGTACTGAATAATCTGATGCATGTTATCAAATTTACCACGGGGGTGAATTTTGGATAACAAGGATCATGATGCGAGATGAATATTGGTAAAACTATTCGATTAGGTTCTTTAGATAAATCACTCAATACCATAACGAGGGTAAGATAACCAAGTATATGTAGTATACGAGAAAAGTATTCAATACTTAATGTTAAACATGAATAGATCGGTAGTTTCATGAAATGAGTCATTACATTTGTATATGGTTATCTATTATAAGATTGATTGTTTTGGAATGTGTGTTCTAAATTACATATTTAGAATAGGGAACATTACGATTTTTCCCCTTGTTTCTAAAGTCTTAAAATGGGAATGTTACATCTTGGTATCAGAGCTGAAGGTTGCAGCTCTTGGACCTATTGTGTCCATAATCTGATAAAAACTTGAATTTTCTTGTAACAAAAAATGGTTAGAATAAGAGGAAACGTTGCAAACAATGCTCCACCTGAGGAAGGAGTAGCAATAACCCAAAAACTTGATGAGATCCTTGCTGCCCTATTGGACACAAGAGATTGTTTGACTGTGCTCGAGCAACAAGTGATGGGTAATGAGGAGGAAGAAGAAGCTGGTAATAACAATCAGCCACCTCCTGAGGACAACCCCAATATGGGTGTTGATAATAACAATGTTAATGTGCCTAACCAGCCAGAAAACAAAAAGGCTAGGTTGGCTGCTGAACTCACTAATGATATAAAAAGGATAAGTCCACCTAAGTTTGATGGCACCACATTAGGTGATGGAGCTGAGAACTGGCTCAGTAAGATGGAGAAGTACTTTACAATAAGGAGCTTCTTAAGAGACCAAAGCTATTTGGGGGCATATCAAGTTTCCCATGAAGCATCTTCATGGTGGGACAACCACAAGGATGAACTAAAAATTGATGAAACTAACATCACTTGGGATCAATTTAAAGGTTATTTTAGGTAATGATGGCTGCCACAACTTTATTATGATAAAAAAATGACTGAATTTTAGAACTTAGCTCAAGGGAAGTTAACTGTAATCGAGCGAGTATTGGGAATGGTTTATGAAACTACTCAAGTATGTACCTTAGTATCAAACTGATGAGAAGTTTAGGATATGAAAATTCATCATGGGATTGAATCCCATTATTGGGGGAGAGGTTGATGTTCACAACCCAACCACTATGGAAGGGGTTGTTGAAAAATCCATAAGGGAAAGTAAATTAAAGGCTATTTCGCTCAAAGAAGAAGTATGGAAGAAAGTTCCAAACTCTTCTTGACTTCTCTTGCACCTAAGAAAGGACCATGGAAAATTTTGGTAACAAAAGTAAGTTTCCAACCGATAATAATAAAAAGACAGCAATGAATAAGACTTTTTGGTAATACACGAAACAATTTTGCTAGAAATAATAATAACGGACGAAAACCCTATGGAGGTCAGAATGATAACTACAAGGTTGGGAATAATTCTGAGCCCAAAAAGGGACCGGTAGGAGGCTATTATAACTGTGGAAAAGATCATTACGTGAATCAATTTCCTTTGAAGAAGGATGATCATAATCAGTAGCACAAGATACATGTTGTAGTAGCTGACAAGCAAGTTGAAAAGCAAGTTACACCTATTGAAGTTCCTGATAAGTTATTTGGCATACCTGTACCTATTCTATTTGATACATGAGCTACTGAATGTTTTATTTCTAGTAAACTTACTTCAAAACTTAAAAGAAAAGATGGAAAAATGGATAAATCATGGACTGTACATTATGGTAATAATTCTGTTCATACAGTTAGTATGTGTCTTTTCTGAGTCCTTGACTTACCTATATTTTCCATAGAAGTTGATCTCTATGTAGCACCCCGGGATCTTATGATATAGTCATAGGTGTAAATTGGTTAGCAGAGCATAAAGCAAAGGTAGAATGTTTTGAAAAACATATTAGTTGTTTAGATGATCTGCAGAAAAAAACAGAGATTCAAGGTGTAAAATGAGAAATTTCTGTTAGGAAATTGTTAGCTATGTAACTTAAAAAGGCCAAAAATAAGGGTTGTACCTTATATGTAGTAAAAATTTCTGAATCTGTGGAAGAAAATAGTGATTTCTTGAAATGTTATCCGCTATTATAGAACTATGGTGACGTGTTTCGAAAGAATTTACAGGACTACCACCCAAAAGGGAGTTTGAATTCACAATTGAAATCAAACCAGGTACTGAACCTATTGCTAAAGCACCTTATCAGATGACTACCATAGATTTAGTAGAGCTTAAGGCTCAATTACAAGAAATTTTGTCTAAGGGTTTGATTAGACCAAGTGTTTCACCTTGGGGAGCACCGGTGATCTTTGTGAAAAATAAGGATGGAACCCTCAGATTGTGCATTGATTACATGATGTTAAAAAAAAACAATCAATAATAGATACCCACCGCCTAGAATTGATGATCTATTTGATTAGATGAGTGGAGTATCAGTATATTATAAGATAGAACATCAGTCTAGATATCATCAATTATGAATTAAGGAAGAGGACATTCATAAATCAGATTTTAGGACAAGGTATGGACATTATGAATTCACGGTTTTACCCTTTGGATTAATGAATGCACTGCAGTAACTTTTTGAACTTAATGAATAATATCTTTCAAGAATACTTGGACAAGTTTGTGCTTGTATTCTTGGATGACATTCTCATATATTCTAAAAGTGTGGAGGAGCATCATGAACACTTGAAAATAGTTTTGGAAATTCTGAGAAAGAGACGGTTATATGGTAAGCTATCCAAATGTTCTTTCTATGACACTGAAGTTCACTATTTGGGTCATGTTATAAGTAAAGATGGGATTGTTGTAGATCCTTCTAAAATTGTAGCTATAATCGAGTGGCCTGCACTAAAGAATGTACATGAAGTTAGAAGCTTCATGGGCCTTGCAAGTTATTATAGAAAATTTGTTAAGGATTTTTCTAAGGTGGCTATACCAATAACTTCATTGCAGAAAAAGGATAAGAAATTTGTTTGGAATGATAAATGTGAAATTGCTTTTAAAAATTTGAAAATTGATTGACTTCAAAGACCTATTTTAGCTATACTTGATCCTAATTGGAGACTTCACGGTTGTAATGGATGCATCTAGGGAAGGTCTTGAGGGTATTTTGTTACAAAATGATCATGTCATAGCTTATGAAAGTAGAAAACTTAAGTTACATGAGTTGAATTATGCTCCACATGATTTAGAGCTTGCTGCCATAGTTCATGCACTTCAAGTTTGGATGCATTATCTACATGGTAAACCATTTGAGTTGAAAACTGATCATATTGGACTAAAGTATATTTTTACCCAGCCAAATCTAAATGCAAGACAACGAAGGTGGTTAGAGTTTTTATCTCAATATGAATTTGACTTAAGTTACATTAAAGGAAAAGAGAATAGAGTGGCTAACACTTTGATTCCTAGGAAGAACATTTCTGCTCTTATAACACTAAGAACTCAGTTTAAGGATGAAGTAAAAGTGCTATGATTTCGATTCTTACTTTCAAAGCAAGTGAAAGCAGATCTTACTATGAGATCCAAAAGATGAAAAGTATAAAGGTTTTCACTTTGATAATGAGGGAATCTTACGATATGAAAATAGAGTATACATACCCTTACCTAATGATTTGAGAAGGAAATTGATGATAGAGTTTCACAATTCACCTTTCTCTAGGGCACCCTGGCATTACAAAAATGCTTGCTGATATAAAACAACAATATTTTTGGAAAGGAATGAAAAAGGATGTTATAGATTTTGTGACTCATTGTCTGGAATGTCAATGAGTAAAAGTGGAACATATGCATCCAGCTGGTTTATTGTATCCTCATAGCATACCACAGTACAAATGGTAGGTAATAAGCATGGATTTTGTACAAGGATTGCCTATGTCAAAAATAAGCACGATGTTATTTTGGTAGTAGTTGACAAACTAACGAAAGTAGCTCATTTTATTGTTGGAAATATAAAGGATGATTCTCCTATTTTGGCTAAAAGATTTGTACATGAAATTTTAGATTACATGGAGTACCTGAATTAATCATATCGATAGAGACCTAGAATAACGTTAAAGTTTTCCAAATGCTTAACACGCTCTAGGAATTAAATTGAATTTCAGTTCTATGTATCATCCTGGAAACGGATGGACAGGACTAAAAGAGTAAATCATGTTTCGGAGGATATGTTACGAATGTATTGTATGGATAAATAGTATAAGTGGGAAGAGTAACTTTCATTAGTTGAATTTGCATACAATAATACATATCATGCTTCTCTAAAGATGGCACCTTTCGAGGTGCTTTACGGAAGGAAATGCAGAACCCCTATTAGTTGGGATAGCATTGAGGATAGAGAGGTAATTGGACCTGAAATCCTTATGGAAATGGAACAACAAGTTAAAATAATTCGTGAACGCTTGAAAGAAGCAATAGATAGGTAAAAGAGTTATGACTTAAAGCGGGTTGACAGAAATTTGAACTTGGAGAAAAGGTTTTTCTTCAGGTTAAACCGAAAAAGAGTTCCATAACTTTTGGCAAGTCTACCAAGTTATCACCTCGTTATGTGGGACCTTTTGAAATAGTTGAAATAATCAACCCTGTAGCTTATCGTTTAGCACTACCACCTGCTTTGTCACGAATGCATGATGTTTTCCATATTTCTTTGCTTAAGAAATATGTTTCAGATTTATCACATGTGTTAAATTAGAATTCCTTGCAGGTCCAAGACCCAAGAATAATCATGGTTAAGCCCATTCGAGTGCTGGAAACTCACCAGTTGCATTTAAGAAATAGAGAGATAAGTCAATGTAAGGTCTAGTGGGACTAGTTTAACAAGGAGAGTGCAACTTGGGAAAATCTGGAAGATATGAAAACTGCTTTTCCATATCTATTTGAACAAAATTAAATCTGTTGACTGATAAATTTTTATGAATTTATCCTTTATGACATTAAATAAGCCATTTTTGGGTAGATATTTACTTGAATTGAATAAAAGGTTATTTATTACTGATTTATGGAACTATAAGGTTTTGAAATACTTGACTTAGGATAAGAGAAGTGAATGAATTGACTGTCCTTGATGTAAATTGTTAAAAGAGGTAATCATCGGGATGATGATTCTTTTTAGGAGGGAAGCATGTAACACCCTTGACTGTTGTTATTTTCCTCCTTTGCATTCAAGTGTTGATATGTGATTTTCCTTATAAGGATATGTTCTTCTGATTTTTGGAAATCATGCTTGATATGGATAAGTATTTTCTTCTCTTAAGATCCTTTGATCAAATTGGTATGAATTCTCTGAATTCATTTTTCACTTCTGGTAGGTGGTTTGCAATCTGGTTTAAGAGTTGTAAACTTGTCTTCTATCCGACTCATCCTTGGATCAATTTCAGTGATCCAAGGAATGTTTTAAAACTACTCTATTGAATGAATGGTAAAATCGACATTTTTGTGAGTTAAGCTACACGCTAGACTAAAATTTTTTGTTGCAAGTTCTTTGACTTTTATGTGAATGCACTTCCATTCAGTAGGTTGTTTGGCTTGGGTCTTTGAAGATCAACCAAGACAAGTCATTGCTGATAAAATAGGCATGCAACCTGTACACAACATAAGGGATATCCAGGACCCTATTGAGGTTTGATTTATAGAATCCTAAGCTAGGTGAAAGTATTTCCTACCTAAGCTATGTTACTTGATATAATTCTGTTTCTAACCTAAACTGGTACTAAAGAGTTAGAAGGGTTGCTAGGTATTAAAACTAGAACCTAACACTACAAGGTTATTTGGTGATCTAACCTAGTTTCTAAAAGCTATTGTATTTTTATTACTTACCTATGTGGAGTTATCTAACCTAATTCTAAGGACCTATGTTGGGGGTTAGTGGTTAGTGTTATATCCTAAGGTATACACTTTAATCTACCTAAGATCTAACCTAAGCTAGTAATCTACCCTAAACTAATGGCATGAAGGGGAACCTAAAGGGTCGCATACACATTGGCGATGGGTTCCAAGGCATTTATGAAGATGATAAGGTTTATTAAATCCTATGGATTGCCAACTTTGGCAGGGGCTAGTTTGGTTGGCAGAGGCCTAGGTGGTAGTATCTCTAGAAATGGAAACACATGTTATTTTTGATTGGGAACTCGCCAGACTTGGCAGGTGGTGGAAAGGAAGATTGGGTGGGAGATATGGAGTTAATGTAATTAATGAACTTGGTTTCACGAGCCCGAACCACTTTGGTAGGCATGCCAGTGGATTTTTGTTTGGCTATTTCATTTTGCATGCTCTTATTTTTCTCTCTCCATGCACTCTAGTTTTTCGAACTAGTAGTTTAAATTACACTGCATGGCTATTTTAGAGGTTTCAAATCTATTTTTGTTTGTGGAGAGTATATGAGGCATTGTGGAAGAAGTATTTTGTTGTTTGATCTTTCGTGGAGAAGAAGGGAAGAAGCGAGCTCAACTAGAGGTCTTCTTTGATTTTTTGGCAACACTATTAGGCATGATAGGCCCTAACTGTTAAAATCTCTTACTTTCCTCTAAGTGTTTTCATTAAAACAACTTTTCTCTATGATGAGCTCTATGCATTCATGATTTATCTGGTAAATTGACTTACGGGTTTGTAAACTTGTATTTTGGGTTTTGAAACTGTGTTTTTCATGATTCTGTTGGAAGCTTGTTTTGCATTGCCTTTTTCACAAGGAACTGTGCATATGTGAACAAAACCTGGTAACTCTGTTTGGCTTCTTTAGTGGTTTGAAATTGTTGTTGGTTTTGACTTCATTTGTGACCTTTAAATGTTACAGAGATCTGTCTGTACTCATTAAGGATTAGTGTTGCAAATTTGTTGTGTTTTATTTACCTGAACTGGTAAGCAACTCTAGTTCTTATTGTTACTTCAAACAGGTTTGAGCTATTTGTTGGAAACATGTTTTGGTGGATAGAATCGTTGCAGTGATTCTTGGCTCCATGGTGTTAACGTGTTATTTCATAGTTATATTAACTAGGAATTAACCCGTATATGGCTTGTTGTTTTGTATCACCTTGTGGAAACTTTGACTGTAGAAAAGTTTGCATGCACTGGAAAAACCATATATAGTTTGGTTTCTATATTTCTCCTTGCGAAAAACATGGACTGTTATTGAAACTTGCATGCACAGGAAAAAATGTATATGGTTTAGTTTTGTATTTTATCCTGCGAAAACTTGATTGATTTTGGAACAATATTGAATTTGGAACTTGTGTTTGTTATTTTGGGTAAACTAGACTGTAACTTGAAGTCTCTTATGTCATGGTGCTTGTGAAATATTGTTCTTTTGACCACATTAATAGTTTTGAGATTCTTTATGAACCCGACTTGTGAGTCGTCCGCAGTGCAGGCTCACAAGCATCTTACATCCCGCTTGAGTTTGGAAATAGGTTTGAAAGGATGTTATCGGAGAATGGAAGCATTTTTTCTTACTTCAAACTATATGTAGATAGTTTCATTTCACTCGGTCCGGTCTTATAGTGTTGGTGTATTATGCAATTGTGTTTGTGATATTGATATGCATCACTGTAAAACCATTTAATACTTGGTGTTCTTAATTGAAATAGAGACCGAACATTGTGTTGGTTCAGGTATTATAGTCTTTTGGTTATTTAATAAACTATTGGGGGAACATGTTGTTACCCTAACTTGGTTACATGTATTTGAATGGTCTTGATCCTTCAATGATGTTTATGCTTTGCATTGCGCTCAGAATTGTAAATGAGTCCTGGACTGTACATATTATTTTTGATGTTTGATCTTGTCTTTTGTTGGAAACCCAATCTGTAGTTCTTGTATTGATGAGTTGGCATACCGTTGAGACGGTTCTACTTTGCCTAAACTATTGGGAAGGCTTGAGTGTTAGAAATTACTCATATTCTTACCTCTTGTTTGGTCTAATAAATGTATGTTATGTCTTGGAAGATTGATTGCGATCTAAACTTGATTGCGATTGTGTTTGAACTTCACTATTTTCTCTTAGAGTTTAAAAAGGGAAAGTTAATGGTAAGGTTTAATGGAACTTCACTTTTAATTGTATAGGGTTCTAAGAATGAGAAATGTTAACATGATTTCTTCTTATTTGAGGCTATTCTGGTCCAATGGGAGAATGTTAGGCCTTTAAAGAAATACTTTGTGAACCTTTTTGATCGTGTGGACCATGTATGAGTTTCATTGTTGCATTATTCCTAAGGGTAAGTAGAGTTCATGCATTATAATTGGAAGGTTTAGAAAGGAAGATGGTTTTTAGTACTCCCTTTCTTTGAAATGGTCATTGTTCTCTTTCCTTGGAACTCTTGAATGAACTTAAAGCTGTATGAATATGAGAAGGTAAAACTTTTTATTAAGTTAAAAGAAATGATTAAGGTTTGGGATCATATTCAAGTAAGACTCCTCCCATAATGCGGTTGGGTTAAGTTATTTGATTGGAACCTCTGATTTTTATTCTTATTGGAAAAGGAAATCAATGTTTATTAGTCTTGTATAATTTTCATTTGACTAAAATGAAGTGGAATGAAATTGAAGTTAGGTTGGAAAAATAAATTGTAGCTTGTTGTTGACTGTTAATCCATCACTTCTTCTTGGATTTCTTTCATTTGGATCTGTTTTGATGAATACCTTAAATTGTTAAATTTTAAAGTAGAGTTACTTTAAAGGAACAATTTAAATCATGATATACATTGTTTCAGCTTTGCTGATGGTTATGTACTTTGGCAAATGGAATGCTTTCTTTTCTTCCTTACTTGAAAGTTAGATGAAACATCCAAGAGGGAATATGCTGTAAACACTTCTATATCTTATAGTAAAGATATATGTTGTATTATATTTATTAGGTTGGAAAAAATGATATGTCTAGTGTTGTGGTTTGGTAAAGATAATTGATGGAACCAATTATACTTTAATTTTTTAGGACGGGTATTACAGATTATATTTTGTTCTTCTTTTAATTGATATTGCTCTTCTTTTACGATATTACTTATGCTTAGGGAGTATGAATTACTTGTTGTTCATTAAAGTAGGGTTGTTTTATTGGAACAATTAGTGGAATGCACTTTTTTTAAGGATTAGTGCTTATCATGCTCGGTTCATTGAATGACCGTCGCTAAGCAATTTTGTAGATGGAGTTCGTAAGTGATAAAAGAAGGAAAAAACTTATATGATGCATTGGCTGATCTAAGTTGATTCTTGTGAAGAATTCTGATTTGTTCTTAAGTTGTATTGAAAAAGAAAAGTTATTCTCTTTTTAATGAAGGTTGTTGTTATGCAGTATGTCTGAAATGCATAAGTTGTAAATGTATAAGTTTTGAAAAGGAAATGTAGAATGAGAATTTACTTGCATGGATTATGTAAATTATCTTGTACTTTGCAAAAGAAATGGAATCCTATTTTGTTGATGTTCTTCATGTTATTTATATGTTTCAATGAGTGTTCTTGGATAAGTAGGAAAAAGGGAATTAGAGTATTATCCCTAAACGTGAAGCAACTAATTAAGTTGTAGATAATCAATGTTCTTATCTAAACAATTCATACTAGTAAGGTAACGTGTGATGAACTTACAATGAAAACTAAGAACTTTGTAGGGGACATAAAGGGTGTGTTAAACCCTAGAACATAAGAGAAAAATCTTCCTCTCTTATTAAAAAGAAAGAAAAAAGGGAGATATGAATACAATCATTAGACTTCTTTTAATAAAGTCTACTAAGTTACAACCTCGGTGGTTGTTACAATTCCTTGAATATTTAAATCACATTGAATGAAACTTAAGATATTGTTGTCCTTAATTATGGGTGAATGTTGTTCAGCCAACGTTAGCAAACATCGAAAGAAAACTTAACAAAAGGAATTTCTGCAAGGGTTATTAGAACCTGATTGGAAAAGAACTTAGGGAGAGTTGGATTAGAGTCTAGGCAGGGTTGCTGAAATCTACCTTTAGGAATCCAAATTAATTAACTTTAAATAATCTCCTAAGGGTATGTATATCTCGATGAGGCTGTTCTGTAGGATGTTGGCACATGCCGACTGCAGGGTTGTACCTTCGAGAAGATTAGGATCTTCTTGAGGATACAACGCTGTAGTTGACATGTGGCAACACCCTTCTGCATTGATCATCTAGATCTACACACTTTTGGACTTGAAATTAGTTTCTCTCTGGACTTGGCTTGGCGAAGCATATTTACGATATGAAGTAGCCCACTAGGACTCGGGGTATCTGGCACATGGGTTTGACTTAGGTTGACCCAAAGATGCTAATCTATCCTAAGTCTTTGGGAGCTCCTTCTTATCATAATCTCTCGATGTTAACCTGAACTAGGGATAAACCTTGGGCAAGAGGACTGACGGAAGTCAGTAGTGGACATTCTAGATAACAATAGAGTGGGGTGAAGGACATATTCTGGATTGATGAATATGCCATTAAGGAATAATTAATATGAACATTATATTATAAATATTTTTCCAAAGTATCGCAAGTTGTTGATTGCATTGTCCTATGTCACCTAGTCTAAGGATTGTGATGCAGATGAATATTGGTAACAACTATTCAGTTAGGTTCCTTAGATAGATCACTCAATACCTAGAATAGGGTAAGAGAACCAAGTATATGTAGTATACAGAAAAGTATTCAATACTTAGTGTTAAACATGAATAGATCAGTAGGTTACCGAGTCATTATAGCTGCATATGGTTATTTGTTATAAGAATGATTGTTTTGGAATGTGTGTTCTAAATTACGTATTTAGAACAGGGAACATTACAATTTTTTTCCCCTTGTTTCTAAAGTCTTAAAATGGGAATGTTACAAGGTTAGAGGGAAGTGCGGGCCGTGGAAGGAAATGAGGATTTTTTCCCTTTTTGAAACATAAGTTAAAGTAAAAATTCAAGCCACATGCTCGGCCGTGTGAATAGTGATGGACACGTGGTGAGGGCAAGGCAGGTCGACGGGCCGACGGAGGCAGGAGAGAATTTTTCCCTTTTATTAAGAAGGTTTAAAATCAAAATTTAGAGCACTGGCCCATGACAAATCACAAGGAGACATGTGGCAAAGGCAAAGTGGGTAGGCGGCTCAACGGAAGGAAAATTGAATTTTTTCCCTTAGCAAAAAAGGGAGTTAAAATGAGAATTGGGCCTGTGGATTTTAGCGATAGAGGAAGCGACACGTGGTGAGGGAGAAATCGAAGGTGTAGGCCCATGGGGCAAAATGTGAAAATTTTCCCGGACTTCAAAAAGGTCAAAATGTACAGAATTGAAGCACAATCCCAATGGGACCCACCATGTGCCACATGTCAGCTCCAAAATTCAAAGGTGAGGGGTGGGGAAAAGGTCAAATTTTTCCATTTTTTCAAAAGGTTGAAAAGTAAAAAATGAGCCCAAATTTGTTTCCAATCATTTTTTGCCACGTGTCCGGCCTTATCCAAAAAAATTAAAAGGGTAACTCAAGCTTATTTCTAAGTCTCGCATCTTCCACGTGGAGGGCTAAGATTAAAAGATGGATAAGATTGATGGTTGTTGTGCATCCATTTATTTTGACCACCATGGGAGCTCCAGGAAGCTTGGAATCACAATTTTTGCATCAAAATTCATCAAATTTATAGTGATTTTGTGTCGTCTTGGCCTTCCAGGATCATTGGCATCAGTTTCATGACTCAATATTTTGATTTGAGATGTTTTTGAATTTTTTTGCCCAGCCCGAGAAAACACGTGAAATGACAAAATCAAAAGTTGTAGAGGTAATTTGAAAAGGTAAAAAGGTGAAATGATGAGAGGAAAGGCATCTGCATGCCTCAATGATGAAAAATGTGCCTCCAAGAAGGATAATGATCCGAATATTTGTAATGATTCTCCATTTTAGAAACACCTGACAACTCTCGTTGTAAATTTGTTAAATGTCATTTTTAGTGAATCATGAGAAATTGTTGTAATAGAATTGATCCCTTGGCATATTATTTTCTTGGGAAAGAAGGCTCCAATGTGGCAAGAGATATATAATGCATTTTTGAGAAATGCAAAGAGGTTAGGAATTGAAAATCATGAGCAAATTATGAGAGAGCTTATTTTATGAGAAACCGCCAAAGAACCAGAATAATTTCTTACGTGTTGAATCTTCATGTATGTGAGTTGGTTACAAGTGTATAGCCATCACACATGACTCCGAGATTTTCATGAAACTCTCCCCTTGTTAATGAATCTAACAAGATTTTGAGTTAATCTATGTTTTTCTAGGCAATATGATGTCTATTATCATTTTTAAATGCCTACAAATAGTTTTCATTGTTCTTGTTGTAATCTTACATTGAAAGTATTTAGAAATCACACAGAATCTCTAGTTCTTGTTGATAGTTTAGTGGCATTTGAAATATCATGTTTAGAAGAGCCTTCATTTGATAAAGAGATAAACAAATTTAAAATCACTTTACCTTCCTTGACTACAGAGATTGATTGTAAACCTTTGGGGGCACCTTAGGTGTGGTTTGATCAAAGATTTTTGTGTTTAATTGAGTTCTTTACTTCAAGCTTTTGTGGTGAGTTCTCAATTATTGTGTGAAGAGTGCTACCTAGGATTCCATTTATGCCTCTTGGTTGAAAGAATGTCTTGATTATTTGAAGCATTTTATTTGATAGTTGTTTCAAGTATTGTAGAGGTTGTCAGAGATTTGATATATCCCATTTTGTCTCATCAATACCCCACCAAAAATCATTCTAAACAACCCATCCTACCCATACTACCCCTGCATCTGCATTGTGTGTCAACAAAAGAATACAATCCATTTACAAAAATTCACAAAGAAAATCAAGATTATACAATGTCTTGAGAACCCTTGCCTTGCTTTGAAAATATCTCGATAATCGGGAGTGAAAACTTGTGAAAGTCAAATTTGGAGTGTTGATCATATTTTCCTAAGGTCCTTTCATACTACTTACATAAATTGAGGGATATATTCATCTCCTTCACCATTTGGGGGTTACTGATATAGGTTCTCTTACCTTGATTAAAAGGCACAACCTAGAATAGTGAGGGTCGATCAGATCCTTTCAAGGTGTTATCCACCTCTCCACAAATTTGAGTGTCGGTTAGATCACATCCTCAGCTACAAAAATGACACACATCAAGATCTATCTAATTTCAAGCTTCATGCCATATATCCGATCTTGCTCAGGTGAAAAGGAGAACAAATTTGGGTACTAACACCTTTCTAGCACCATTACTGGGAGATTCTTGAAGATATTTCAGATCCCCTGGTAATACTTACAGTGTGATTTATGAGAAATTACAAATATGAGTATCATCTTCGACTAGATTTATAAGATTGGAATAAAAGTAAAGCTCGAGTTTGATATTATCTTAGTTCAATTTGATCCATGTGTATGCATATTTGAGATATTTGAGTTTGTATCAAACCCCAGCAAAGTCCTTTGCAAATATGTTGTTGAAGCATAATTTTATAAACATATTTGTAAGGATTGAGTGAAGATACAAGTTCTTCCAACAATTTTATCAGTTACTAGCAATGGTTGCACCTTATTTGCATTTGTGGTTGATTGATTTAAGAAAGGAAGGTCTGATCTATAAAGTCTAGCAAGATTTTCAGTGCTGATAAGTATTTGACAGAGTATTTTAGTGCATTTGCACAACTAGGGTGAAAATCCTTAGTGGTGACTCCATGTTGTTCTAATATTGATAAATACTAGTGTCTTACCTTTCTGTCATTTACTTTTGTGTTACTAATCTCTACAAAACTGGAAGAAAGAAGATCTCTCTTCCTTAGAGAATCGATAAGAAGTTATTTGATTCAAGAAACTTAGAGTTGGAAGGGATAAGAGTTTGGAAAGTGGTTAAAGGTCAGACATTAGGAAAAGATATAGCCATTGGTGAGAGAGATCAACCTTTGGTAGAGGATTATCACTCTTCTTCAAGTGATTCTGATTCAAGCAATCCTCTCATAAACTTTTTTCCTCGGCTAGTGAAGGTCCTTCGCTGCACGGTAAGTTCCTTCTCTAATCTACACCTCTATGTTTTAATTCAAATAAAACTTTCCAAGAAAATCAGCATTTAGAGAATACCAATCTTGTGAATCACATTCTTGAGCCCCAAAGATCTTGCACTCCTCATCAACTTGTTTCACCTCCAAGATCACCTCCACCAAACAATATGGCTCAGCCTAGACCTCCATTTGTTGTTAACACCTTTGGTCCCATAGATTTTAGAGGAATGGATGGTTACCTAAATGCTGTTCCACAAGATGTCAGAAATAGATTGCCAAAATTTCAAGGCAACAATGCAATAACTAGTGATCAACATCTCAAACTCTTTGTTAATATGATGGAAGATTTTGAGATAGAGTTTGAAGATGTGTATATTAATTTGTTCATTCATACACTAGAAGAAGATGCTAGGGATTGGTACAAGGCTCTACTTGATAATTCTATTGATTCATGGAATGAAATGAAAAATGGATTTAGGTTGCAATATGGTGACAAGACTAATCCTAGATTTATTTTGTTTGAGTTTGAGAATATCAAGAAGAAACCTAATGAATCAGTCTATGACTTCAACATAAGGTTTAACAAAAATTTGAGAAGGTTTCCTGTTGGTTTGAGGCCTTGTGATGAATCTTGTTTAATCAAATATGCAGATGCATTTGATAAAAAGGCATCCTATTACCTAAGAGAAAATAACCCTACTAATATAAGACAAGCTTTCACCATGACACTTAAAATTGAAAACAATATCAAGGCTATTGGGAAACCTCTCAAGAGAGATGGTGTAAAATTGATAAACCCTGAAAAACCTCAAACTAGAAAAGGTGCTGATTTAGAAGAGGTTGTGAAAACTTTGACAGGGGCTATCAAAGAAATCTCATACAAGTTGGCAAGAGCTGAGAAGGGAATTGGGTAGACTTCACAAGGTCAGCCTAAGCAACAAGCACAAGATAGATTTGCAATCAACATAGGAATGAGAAGAAGTTTGATGAAAAAGGTAAAGGGCCTGTTGGATCTACAAATAGACATACTCAAACACATGAAGGAAGAGTATTTCTGATCCCTTAACTCGATAGGGTTGTTATTGTTGAAGAGGTTGCTGATATGTATTGGTGTGATAGGTTTTTTTGGCCCCATCCTCCATGTGAAGTAGACCAATAAGAAGGTGAAGTTAATAATGATGATGGTATTGATGATGATATTTGCATGGTGGGCTGTTCTTCAAGCTCACAAGGAGGAGTAACATCTACTGAAATAATAAGTGCTAGGACTATTACTACCTTTTGGGATTGCATCAAATGGGTACAAGTTTTTCTTCCCCCATACTCTTGAAGTTGAATTAGTGCAAGCTTTTGAAATTCCTAACAATGACTTTGAATACTTAATAGCTTTGATGATTAAGAAGTATGATTATGGTATCCCTTGGAGGAAGATAAAGAATTGTTGATGAATGTTGTTGTAGCTCAAGAGAAATATTATAACACTAGAAGCAAAGTTGTTAAAGGAAGTGGGCCTCAAGTCAAACCTAAAATGCCCTTGCTCATAAGCATTCCAAAAGAATCTCCTAGGAAAGAAACACTTGCTAAAATCCCTACTTGTCCCAAGAAAAATTACATTCCTCCTCATGCCCAAGCTACCAAGAATCCATTTCCATCTAATGAATCTTCTTGTCTCCCTTCCAATGTTGTTTTTCCAAAGAGTTTCCCCTATGACATAGCCCAAGTATTGAGCCAAATTAAAGTGAGTGTTCCAATCATTGAGTTGCTTAGAATTCTGAGCATAAGAAGAGAGCATTTGAGTACTTGGGGTTGAAAGAAGAGAAGAATATTCTAGGTAGAAATGTAAATGTTGTTGAAAATCCTCCTCAGATCATTGCAGACCTTAGAACACCACCAGCAATAGAGGATTTTGGAGAGACACCTGAGGTATATTTGGGGACATATTTGGTTGATTCCTAATTGAATGTTGATCCATTTTTCACAACTTTGATTATAAAGGATAGGCTACTTCACAATTATATGTTTGATTCTTGTGCATTCATTAATGTCATGCCTCTAGAATTCATGAATGAGTCGGATATCAAAGTGATAACAGCCTATGGAAAGTGTACTACTACCATGGACTCAAGAGAAGTGCTTAGTAGTAGTTGTAGTTGGTTGTGTAACTTGCATCTTATCCCGGGAGGAATTTAAAATTGGATGTTGTGATTGTTGATTGCCCTACCAAATGGGGTATGCTTTTGTCAAGAAAGTGGGCTGTAAGTGTTGGAGGGAGTGTCCAAATGGATATGTCTTTGCCACCATTTCCATTGAGGGAAATGGACCAGAAACATCATTGTGAACAAGATCTAAAGGACGAGTGGCTCTCCAGGATTTTCCTTTGTCAATTTTTTTTTTCAGGATGCTTTCAAGGGTACAATCCTCACAAAGACCCTTAGAAAACTTGACGTGGGGCAACCTATTGACCATTTTTTTGGCTCAATTGTTCAACGTAGTGATAATTTAGATTTTGAAACGCTCATGCCATAGCTTGCTAACCTCATTTGCATGAGTGAGAAAGGTAGTGGGTGTATAATCATAAGTAAAGTGGGAAAATGTATATAACTATGAATGGTGATCAACCTTTCCCTCAACCAATGTAGTGTCATTGTTAACCTCATGAATAATCATCAAGTTAGGACCAAATTCCACTCACATTCCTTCACCAAGGTGAGTAATTTAGTAAACTGATAGGAGATTGGTAGAGAGATTAGGAACACTCAACACTTGGTTAAATGTTCCCCATCCATATCTCCATCGATCCACTAAACCGAGAACCGACACTTTGTCGTGTCATTACCCATCATGATTTGGGACATTCCACAAGGTTTGATGTTGGAAAACTCAACATGCAAAGAACCCATGTGGTGCGAGGCACTAGAATCTATAATCCACATCGATGAAGGAGCAACTCTGGCTACAAGGGCTTTTCCTTTCTTCTTATCATTTTAGAACCATTTGCAGCAGAAGAATTAGCCTTCGGAGCACTTTGTTTTATGGATTCAGGAACACTTATTTTATTCTTCTCAAGTAAATGAGATAAGTGATCAATTTGTTTATGAAAATAGTGGTGCTCGTCGTGACCAGACTTCTTGCAATAGGAACACAAAAACTTGATTTTCTATGCCTTAGGCTCAGAAGTCGAAGTGTTTGTGTCATTTTTAGGTTTGGTCTTGGTTTCTTTCTTAGGTTGATCCTTTGTTTCTTTCTTCTTTTCAGTCTTCTTTCCCTTGCTAGTACTTGCTACAAGGGCATGTGACTTGGACTTGAGAGACCCCATTTGAATGAGTTTGTCATGTTCTCGAATGAGTTGGGACAAAAATACTCAAAGGATGGCATAGTCAAGCATCACCAAAATCATCTTTTATAGCGTAGAAAGTTGACATAAAGATAGAATATTCGAGACCTATCTTAGAGAGAATCGACAAGATCAGTTGAGAATCTTTCTTCTCTACTTGACATCCCTTTAACAATAATCTAATGTGGACAAATTTTGAGAAGAAAGCTTGTAGGTTTTCAAAGTCACTAGGATTTAACCCTAGTAGTTCATTTTCCAACTCATGTGCTCTCATGTCATCTAGTTTTCCAAACATCACATCCAATGTTTTCCACGTAGATTTAGGTGTTTCGGATGCCTCAATGTGGAAGAGAAATTCAAGAGAAATAGACATGCAAAGAAGACCTAAAGCTTCATCACTACGGTTTAACCACTTAGATTTTTAGGATTGTCATCTAGTTCAGTCTTAGTTCCCATGGTGATGTGATATAACCCTTTACCCCTTAGTTTCATAATCATTTTCGATCTTCATTTAGAGAAGTTGAACGCATGTAAGCAAAGGAATTGAAAGTGCATCCATAGTGAAGAGAGAGAGAAAGAAATGCAGAAAAGAAACACAACCACCCATGAAAATATAACAACCCCTACTTTCAAAACTTTATAGTTTAGTGCGTTGATTACAATCGGGTCCGTGCTTGTGGTTTGAAACACTTGGTAACTCGTCTTGCAATCAGTGTAATAACGCGCAAGAGAGGAGACCACAACAGTGTTTCGTGGAGCACAACAAATAGGACACCGTAAACAAGAAAAAACAAAAAATAAGGAAGGAGGTGAAATCCAATCCTGGTTGTGAGAAAAAGTGTCCCATGTCGCAAATGAAAAACCCCCTTGCTGCAGACTGTGGTGGATGCGCTCACTAGTCGCAAGCAATAATAAGGGTAAAAATACAAAGATTGAATAAGGATTCAAAAGGAATCCGATGATCTTCAGAAGGTTGAAAATGCTCCTGGAAGACAAAAGTAGGCCCAGAATGTTGCTACACACTTGAATGCACAATTAGAGAAAAAAATCGACAATAACATGTAATAAAGTATCGTTCGGAAACGTCAGGTTAGCTAAATTTAGAGCAGTTTAGGACCAAAAAAATGAGTATAACGTTATTTTAAATGCCAATAATTAATACTTTACTAATCGTGAATTATAATCGCAAATAAATTTAATTAATTACGAGTAATTATCTAATTAAAAAAACTTAATTAAATCTAATTAAATTAAATATTAAAAAAATACTTTCCCTCTTTTTTTTAAAAAAAAAAGACAATTTTAAATTAAAGAAATCTAACTAAAAAAATTTTTAGAAAGAAATAATTTTAAAAAGTTTTTTTAATTTAGAAAGAAATTTAAAAAATACGAACCATACTTTTTTTTTAAAAAGCTTTTGTTTGTTTTTAAATTTAGAAGGAAATATATTAAAAAAACTTTTGAGATTTTAAAAAAGTATGATTTAAAAATACGTACCTCTTTTTTCATAAAAGCTTTTTGTTTGTTTTAGAAAAGAAGATAATATTAAAAAAACAAAAGCTTTTTTTGATTTTAAAAAGAAAGTAGGATTAAAAGAATACATTTTGAAAACTTTATGAAAAAGAACAAAACAAAAAAGAAAGCGTACCACCCGTGAAAGCAAAAAAAGAATGCAGGGTTTGGTTGAAGGGTAGTGTGTGCATAGGAGGGAGGGAGGAGGGAGGAGGGAGGAGGGAGGTGGGAGGAGCGGCGGTGTAGCAGCTCATGGGAGAGAAATCGCCTCACAAATGCGCGAGTCGAGCAGCCACGCAGCGGGCGATCATGCGGGCCGGGCGGCCCGATGAATGGATCAATAAAAAAAAAGGCAAATAACACTGAATGTGAACCTCGAGCCACAGATGAGAACCCTGTATCCTGTAAAGGGACATGCAACAACACAGAGAACCCGAGAAAACTAGAGATCTTAAAAAAATTAGTTTTAATAAAAATTAGAAAAACCAGAAATTACTCTAGTTTAGCAAACCCGCTAGATTTAGCTGCAACTAGCTAAATGTAGCTGTAAAACCCCTGAAAACTTCAGGAATACCTGCACATGCACAAAAATCACAAAAATGACACAACTTTCTGAGAAGGCTTGTTAATGATGTTAGCAAGGAAAAAACTAGAATATATCGATCAAAAACTTGCACGAGGAGTTAAAAAAATGAAAAAAGAGTAATCACAACTCAAAAAATGAGTGCACGTTTACCCGATCTCAGCTCTGATACCATGAAAGAGTTGATGAATCATATCAAAAACTATGCACCACAATGAAGTTGCACTCAAGTTGAATCGCAATGGCTCCAACGTAATCACAAGGAAGAATCGATCAACAACTGAATAACTTGCATAACAGAATAAAACTTGCTCATAAGAAAAAGATAGTGGAGTGTCTTGGCATGCTCATAAATGAATAGAAAGAGAGTACATATAGGGTGCTAAGTAACCCTAGTGTATGACACACATGTAAACCCTAAAACTAACCCTAAACCTAACCCATGTGAGATGACCCTCCAATATGAGAGGAGGACACATAGGATAACTCACACTTATAGTTAATTTGTGTTTTTCTAGGCAATATGATGATGTTTGTTATCATTTTTAAATGCTTGGCTGCAAATATTTTCATTGTTCTTACTTTGTAATCTTGCATTGAAAGTCTTTAGAAATCACACAAAATCTCCGAGTTCTTGTTGATAGTTTAGTGGTATTTGTAATCTCATGTTCAGAAGAGCCTTCATTTGATAAAGAGATAAACAAATTTAAAATCACTTTACCTTCCTTAACTGCAGAGATTGCTTGTAAGCCTTTGGGGGCACCTTAGGCATGGTTTGATCAAGGATTTTTGTGTTTAATTGAGTTCTTTACTTCAAGCTTTTGCGGTGAGTTCTCAAATATTGTGTGAAGAGTGCGTTGCCTAGGCTTCCATTTATGCCTCTTCTAGTTGAAATAATGTCTTGATTATTTGAAGAATTTTATCGATAGTTGTTTCAAGTATTGTGGAGGTTGTTAGAGATTTGATATATCCCAGTTTGTCTCATCAATACCCCACCAAAAAATCATTCTAAACAACCCATCCTACCCATACTACCCCTGCATTACATTGTGTGTCAACAAAAGAATACAATCCATTTACAAAAATGCACAAAGAAAATCAAGATTATACAATGTCTTCAGTAACCCTTTCCTTGCATTGAAAATATCTCCATAATCTGGGAGTGACAACTTGTGAAAGTCAAATTTAGAGTGTTGATCATATTTTCCCAAGGCCTTTTCATACTACTTACATAAATTGAGGGATATATTCATCTCCTTCACCATTTGGGGGTTACAATATAGGTTCTCTTACCTTGGTTGAAAGGCACAACCTAGAATAGTGAGGGTCATATCAGATCCTTTTAAGGTGTTATCCATCTCTCCACAAATTTGAGTGTCAGTTAGATCACATCCCCAGCTACAAAAATGACACACATCAAGATCTATCTAACTTCAAGATTCATACCATATCTCGATGGTGTTCGGGCCGAAAAGGAGAAAAATTTGGGTACCAACACCCTTTCCACACTTCATTAGTTTAGGATAGATACCATTAGATTAAAATAGAGCATAGGTAGTTTAAAAATATTTACCTTAGGTTATAAACATTACAATAGGTAAATAGTCATCTTAGGTTAGATCATAATTCATAACCAAATAGTATTAGGTATTAGGTTAGAAATAATCGAGCATCACCTTAGGTTTTCCCCCTCATCCCAACTTAGTATATGAAACTTAGGTTAGGATGCCATCCCAATAGATAAAACATAGATAGGAGATAGGTACTCTTACCTTATTTTAAAATCCCGCTAGGATAGATTTCATAGGTCTAGGACTTATTATTTTTTTTTTCTTCAATAGTCCTGACACAAGCCTCTTTTCACTTAATGCCATTAAGCATCTTGCTGAGATCAATCAAGAAGATCCGAGCACAAAACATACAACAGAATGTAGGCACGATCTTACAAGACAATAAAGAATTTGTAAACATACAAAAGTTCAGTCCGTTATGTCTCTCAACCTCTGAATGTCAGTTTTCCATTCAGATCAGGTAAGAAGATTTATAACATACCTTGGATCAATGGAATTGATCCAAGGATGTATTAATTAAAAAGAGATAAGTTTGCAACCATCATTACCAGATTACAACTCACCTATCAGAAGTGAAAATGGATTCTTGCAAGAAACAACATTTCAGCCTAATGAATCCAAGAGCGAAATGATTTATCCATGGAAAGCATGATCTTCAACAATCAAAGGAACACACCGCATCAATAAAATCACATGTCAACACTTGCAATGCAAAAGAGAAATATAATAGTTTGTCAAAGGTGTTACATACTTCCCTCCTAAAAAGAATCATCATCCCGATGATTATCTTATTTTGACAATTTACATTAAGGACAATCAATTTATTCACTTTCTTTTCATATGTTTGCAACATATCAGAATTTTAAAGTTCCATAAATCAGCATTCACATAGTTGTTTATTTAAAATAAATAGATATCTGCCCAAAACTGGTAGACTTATTGTCATATAAAGA
This sequence comes from Taxus wallichiana var. yunnanensis, assembly GCA_018340775.1. Classification (NCBI taxonomy): domain Eukaryota; kingdom Viridiplantae; phylum Streptophyta; class Pinopsida; order Cupressales; family Taxaceae; genus Taxus; species Taxus wallichiana. The sequence continues at coordinate 960,674,834 of CM031237.1, forward strand.
TAAAATCACAAATTTTTATCAATCATCAGAATCAATTCTGTTCAAATAAATATGGAAAAGTAGTTTTCATATCTTCTAGATTTTCCTAGGTTGCACTTTCTTCATTAAACTGGTCCCACTGGACCTTACATTGACTTAATTCATGATTTCTTAAGCGCAACTGGTGAGTTTCTAGCACTCACAAGGGTTTAACCATGATTATTCCTAGGTCTTGGACCTGCAAGGAATTCCAATTTAATACATGTGATAAATCTGAAACATATTTCTTAAGCAAAGAAATATGAAAAACATCATGCATTCGTGACAAAGCAGGAGGTAATGCTAAATGATAAGCTACAAGTTGATTACTTCAACTATTTCAAAAGGTCCCACATAACGAGGTGATAACTTGGTAGCCTTGCCAAAAGTTATAGAACTCTTTTTTGGTTTAACTCGAAGAAAGACCTTCTCACCAAGTTCAAATTTCTGTCAACCCGCCTCAAGTCAAAGCATAACTATTTTTCCTATCTCGTTGCTTCTTTCAAGTGCTCATGAATCATTTTAACTTACTATTCCATTTCCGTAAATATTTCAGGTCCATTACCTCTCTATCCTCAATGCTATCCCAACTAACAGGGGTTCTGCATTTTCTTCTGTATAATGCTTGAAAGGTGCCATCTTAAGAGAGGCATGATACATGTTATTGTATGCAAACTCAACTAGTGGAAGGTACTCTTCCCATTTATACTGCTAATCCATACAATAAATTTGTAACATATCCTCTAAAACTTGATTAACTCTTTCAGTCTATCCATCGTTTCCGGATGATAGCGATAAAATTAAGCTTAGTTCCTAGATGCATTAAGTGTTTGCCAAAACCTTGAAGTCCTTCTAGGATCTCTATTAGATATGATTAATTCAGGTACTTCATGTAATTTAAAATTTTCAATATATAAACCTCTTTTATAAAATAGGAGAATCATCCTTGATTACCAACAATAAAATGTGCTACTTTTGTTAGTTGATCAACAACTACCAAAATAACATCATGTTTATTTCTTGACATAGGTAACCTTTGTACAAAATCCATGCTTATTACTTTCCATTTTATCTACATCGTATGTCATGAGGATACAATAAACCGGCTGGATGCATATGTTCAGCTTTAACACGTTGACATTCCAAACAATGTGTCACAAAATCAATAACATCATTTTTCATCCCTTTCTAGAAATATTGCTATTTTATATTAGCAAGCATCTTTGTAATACCAGGTGTCCAGAGAAAGGTGAATTGTGAAATTCTGCTAACAATTTCTTTCTTAAATCATTTAGCGAAGGTATGTATACTTTGTTTTCAAATCTTAAGATTCCTTCATTATCAAAGTGAAAACCTTTATATCTCACATCATTTGGATCTGCAAGCAAGCGTTGTTTTTAATTGCTGAAAGTAAGAATCGATTCCATAAAAATTTTTACTTCATCCTTAAACTGAGTTCTCAACATTATAAGAGCAAAAACGTGCTTCCTATGACTTAGAGCATCGACTACTCTATTTTCTTTACCTTTAATTTAATTTATGTCAAAATCATATTGAGACAAAAACTCTAACCACCTTTGTTGTCTTGCATTTAGATTTGGCTAAGTGAAAATATACTTCATCCGAAGATTATCAATTTTTAATTCAAAAGGTTTACCAAGTAGATAACGCCTCTAAACTTGTAGTGCATGAACAATGGCAGCAAACTCTAAATCATGTGGAGCATAATTCAACTCATGTAACTTTAGTTTTCTACTTTCGTAAGCTATGACATGATCATTTTGTAACAAAATACCTCTAAGACCTTCCCTAGATGCATTTGTTACAACAATAAAGTCTCCATTAGGTGCAGTAAAGCTAAAATAGGTGTTGATGTTAACTAATTCTTCAAAGTTCTGAATGCAGATTCACATTTCTCATTCCAAACAAACTTCTTATCATTTTTCTATAATGAATTTATTGGTGTAGCCACTTTAGAAAAATCTTTTACAAATTTTCTATAGTAACCAGTCAAGACCCATGAAGCTTCTAACTTCATGTACATTCTTTGGTGTAGGCCACTCAATTATAGCTACAATTTTAGAAGGATCTACAAAAATTCCATTCTTACTTATAACATGACCCAAATAGTGCACTTATGTGTCATAGAAAGAACATTTAGATAGCTTACCATATAACCATCTCTTTCTCAAATTTTCCAAAACTATCTTCAAATGCTCATGGTGTTCCTCAATAATTTTAGAATATTTGAGAATGTCATTTAAAAATACAAGCATAAATTTGTTCAAGTATTATTGAAAAATATTGTTCATCAAATTTATAAAAGTTGTCGAGCATTTATTAATCCAAATGGTAAAGCTGTGAACTCAAAATGTCCATACCATATTCTAAAAGCTATTTTTGAATGTCCTCATCCTTAATCCGTAATTGATGATATTTAGATTAAAGATCTATCTTAGAATATATCGATGCTCCATGCATATGATCAAATAGATCATCAATTATAGGGAGTGGATATCTATTCTTGATTGTTGCTTTGTTTAACATTCTGTAATCAATGCATAATCTAAGTGTTCCATCTTTATTTTTCACAAAAATTACCGGTGCTCCCCAAGGTGAAAAACTCGGTCTAATCAAACCTTTAGACAAAATTTCTTACAATTGTGCCTTAAGCTCTACTAATTCTATAGTAGTCATTCGATATGGAGCCTTAGAAATAGGCTCGGTACCTGGTTTGATCTCAATTGTGAAGTCAAATTCCCTTTTGGGTGGAATACCTGATAACTCTTGAAAACACATCTCTGTAGTTTCGTAACAATGGATAACGTTCCATGCAATCATTTTTTTCCTCAATAGATTTTGAATTTTTTACTAAATTTAATGTATAACCTTTATTTTTGGCCTTTTTAAGTTGCATAGATGACAATTTCCTAACTGAAATTTCACATTTCACACCCTGAATCTCTGTTATTTTCTACAGGTCATCTAAACAACTAATATGTTTTTCAAAACAATCCACTTTTTCTTTATGATCAACTAGCCAATTAACACCTATGATTACATCATATGATCCCAAAGGTGCAACATAAAGATCAACTTCAGTGGAAAAACTAGGTAAGTAAAGGATTTCTCCAAAAAGACACATACTAACTATATGAACAACATTGTTTCCATAATGTACAGTCCATGTTTTATCCATTTTTTCATATTTTCTTTTTAGTTTCGATGCTAATTTACTAGAAATAAAACATTCAGTAGCTCATGTATCAAAAATAATAGTTACAGGTATGCCAAATAACTTACCGGGAACTTCTATAGGCATGACTTATTTTTCACCCTATTTTTCAGCTCGTAGCATGTATCTTGTGCTGCTGATTACGATCATCCTTTTTAAAGGAAATTGATTCACGTAATGATCTTTGCCATAGTTATAACAACCTCCTACAGGTCCCTTTTTAGACTAAGATTTATTTCTATCCTTAGAGTTATCATTCTAACCTCCATAGGACTTCTGTCCATTATTATTATTCTTGACAAAGTTGTTTCATGCATTTCTAGTAGACTTATTTGTTGTTGTTTTCTTATTATTATCAGTTGAAAACTTATTTTTCATACCAAAATTCTTCCATGGTCCTTTATTAGGTGTAAGATATGATGAAGAGGACTTTGGAACTTTCTTCCTTACTTCCTCCTTATGAGAATAAATTACCTTTAATTTCTGTTCCTCCCTTATGGATTTTTCAACAACCTCTTCCATAGTGGTTGGGTTGTGAACATCCACCTCTCCTCTTATAATGGGATTCATCCGATAATGAATTTCGTATCCTTAAATTCTCATCTATTTGATACTCGAGGTACATACTTAAGGAGTTTAGAAAACCACTCCCAATACTTAGTTACAGTTAGCTTTCTTTGTGCTAAGTTATGAAATTCAATCATTTTTTGATCATAATAAAGGTGTGGTATCCAAATTTTCCTAAATTAAACTTTAAATTGATCCCAAGTGATATTATTTTCATCAATATTCAACTCATCCTTATGGCTATCCCACCTTGAAGATGCCTCATGGGAAAGCTGATTTGCTCCTAGATTGCCTTTGTTTCTTAGAGAAATTCCTTATTGTAAAGTACTTCTCCATTTCAAGAGCAATTCTCAGCTCCATCACCTAATGTGGTGCCATCAAACTTAGGTGGACTTATCCTTTTATATCATTAGTGACTTCAGCTTCCAGCCTATCCTTTTTGTTTTCCAGCTAATTAGGTATGTTCACATTGTTATTATCAACACCTAAATTGGCATTGTCCTAAGGAGGTGGCTGATTATTATTACCAAGCATCTTCTTCCTCCTCATTGCCCATTACTTTCTGTTCAAGTACATCCAAATGATCTCTTGTGTCCAACAGGGAAGTAAGGATCTCATCGAGTTTGTTGGACCCCTATAATATTAACCAAGTATGAAGGCATGTGGGCGCACAGGGTCCCAGTTATGAAAAGGCACACAAGATAAAAGCGCATGAAAGAAAGAGTTAAGGAAGCACATAGCTCACACGATGCGAAAAGGAGGCTCGGGACTTAGTCAATTTGGGCACCCAAGGTAGAACACGTGAAAAGCGTGATCGGTTGCACGTGGATAAGATGCCAGCCTGGCGATAGGCTGGCCCAAGAAAGAGCATGCCCCGAATGGAATCTTCTAGAAGATCATCATGAGATGGAGTGGAAAGCTCAGGCCTAGAGGAGCATGCTCTTGCATAAAGGACCACATTCGACACTTGGCGTCGGATCTGAGGGCACTGGAAGGTGAGTTGGCAACACAGTGTGGGAGAATTATAAATATAAGTGCCTATGGAGTAAAAGAAAAAGGGGAGATCAATATCTAGAAGTACGAGGTATAGCGGGTTAGAGAGTGGGTGGAGCTCTGCAGAATTATTGTGAGGGGATATTTGTATTCAGGAAAGAATGCACTAAGCATGGAGTTGTAATTTTTCTTTTTCTGTTAGCTTAGTTACATACGTCCAGTGATATGCATGACTACGGTCTGCTCTCTGTGACTCTCTGTAATGAATCAATGAATATAATGAGGTTACCTATTATATATAGACATGGATATCAATGGTTTTAATGCACATTTCTCTCATATGAGTTATCTTTCCTTTCATGCTATGTATGAATGCTTGTATAATTATTTCTGTCATAATGCATGTTCTAGATTCTATTAAAGTACTCGGTCTGAAGTGACTGCAAGGATCTAGAGGCCGTTTTGAGCCCTATGGTTCTTGTTTGTCTTAACTTCCCTCCTAAAAACTCTTACACTAATCATAGATGATGCTTCCCGCTAAACTCACATAAAAGAGAGACTCGGTACCATGCGTGCCTCGGGTGAGCACTCAGCTTCTGTTGGGTGATAGGCCGACACACATGGGGTTCCTTCCTTTTATAATGGGGGTAAAATGACTACATCTTGGTTCCATTATCTAGGACCTCTTTTCAAAGTTGTAGTGGGATATAACATACATCATGATCTATGTAATGAGTAATGACAGAGTGGTTGACATTGGAGAATGTTGAATCATGGTTCAAGAGCACGAGAGGATGAATTTTCTCAGAGATACAACACTGGACCTGAGTTTAATACATGTAGATGGGTAGAAGAGAACCTCTACCATGATCTATATGAGACCTTCTTTTCTACTTGCTTCCCAGTAGAACTATATGAATGGCTTTCAGCCTATATGTCTAGATCAAGTTGGCATTATGGATCACATGTATGGGCCAAAGAAGACTACCAAAGGTTACAAGATGCAGATCTGACGTGGACCCATGTTGTAGATCATTGGTGGAGAGGAGTACTGACTAGTTACACTCTGGAATATGCCATTTCCATGTATTCTTGTCTGGAGGTTATTGAGTTTGAATTTATGAGAACCTAGAGGAACGTTTCTACGTGTTATTCCTCTAGCTATGAAGATATTGATGGTTACCATGAGTTTAGAGGCTTTCCCAATGGCCATGGCTAAACCATTCTGAGTGTTGGGTAAGGGAGCTTGGGTGGAGGAAGATGGAAGATATCATGACAGAAAAGGAGAGGGAAGAAAGATGGCTCAAGTATAATGAAGCATGAAAGGGAGATTGCTAGATGATGTGAGGCTACTAGTGTGATGGATCTATGGAGATAGACATTGCGGGAAGGAGTTGAGGTTCATGCAGGAGGATGTGGAACCTGAGCAGTCTATGCTACCCCATCTTGGCAAGTGTGTGAGGGAGACCCCTTCGGACTTCTGGTGAGATTTTCACATGGAGAAAGAAGAGTCATTGGTGCATATCTGAACCCACCCAGTGACCGAGCCCTGGTGCTTGGTTTTCCGATCCAAGAAGAAGTGTTATTGACCAGTTGATATCAGTGGAAGAGACAGATCCGTGCCTAGGAGGTATAATTTTTGGTTCCTTCTTCTATGGCTGCACATATTCCTAGTATTTGGAGGAGTCTTTGGACAAGGGAAAGTATATAGCTTTCGGTCTCGCATCAGGGAGTGGCATGGGACAAAGTAGTGGTAGTGGGGCGCTATCACAGACCATCGATGCACAGTTCAGTGGGACTGTGGGGGTGCTTGGCACAACTCCTATAGGCCCTATTGGACCTAGTGGTTCTGGTGGATCTGGTGGCTCTGGAGGCACAGGACCAGTGGACCTAGTGGATCAGTGGTGGAGGAAACACGGTGGGAACCAAGGATCAGGCTCGGGAGGATAGGGACCCCAGCCACCACCTCAAGTATTCTTTGAAATGTCTCTACATTTTCAGATTATAGGGCATTGAGGATGTAGTGGAACATGTTCACAAATGTAAGCTATTATGGCACGTGAAGGGTATCACAACACCAAAATGAAAGGCTAGTCAATTTGTGACCACATTGTAAGGGTGTGCACATAGCTGGTATAGAAAGTATGACCCTCATCAAATGGTGGTGGACTATACTACCTTAAAGAATGCATTCTTGGTAGAGTTCCACATTCTGAGTTCGAGTAGAAAATCATTAGCGCTTTGAAGGAGATTCAACAAGGAATGGCAGAGAGTGTGTGGGAGTATGATGCATGCTTTAAAACTCTCTTGTCTAAATTATCATATGATATCCATCCTTCTTAGCATGCACAATGGTTTGTTGGAGGATTGATCACCCCTTTTAGAAGGGCCTTGTCTCATAAGACTTTTACAGACCCGTGAAGCATTGGAAGCTTCCTTGTGCATGCCGAGGCTGTTGGTAGTATTGATATTGGCATTAGCCCATTCTGGAGGCTTAGATTTTTGTTATGGCCAAACAGTTGGAAAAATTATCTACGAACTCAGTCCATGAGACTCACAAGTGGTTTGTGGTGCATAGATTGTGAAATAGAGGGGCACGTTAAGGATAATTTCCCGGAGGATGGTACGCGTTGTGATAATAGATTGTGAGATCTGTCATGGGACCATGATGCAAGTAGATGTCCCCCTTTGCAGTGCATGATCAGGAAGAATGTATCTTGTTATTGCAAAATTTGCACCTCCACAACCCATGATACTAAGGACTATAGGCTCATTGATCAGATCCATGAGGCCATTGATCATGGGGTGTGCCAGACCAGCATTGCCAAGTGGTTCTAAAAATGATGATCACCATTATGAGGAGCGCACAGATGGAGGCATGCGTGGGAGAGGTTTTGAGGAGGATTTTGTGGTCGAGGTAACCATGGAGGAGGAAGGAGTGAGTTCTGCATGGAACATGTTTCAACTATGGATCTATAGAACATTACAAGCATGAGTGCCCTGGACCTATTATAGTGCTCATGGTGTGGAAAGAAGCATAAGTATGAGGAGTGCCCGGAACTATTTGAGCATATGAATCAGTAGAACCAAAAAGACAAGGGCATTTGATGGTCAACATCAAGAAGGAAGACATATAGTGGATGCCTCGGGTAACATGGGATGAAGGTTTGGAGCCTATCTTGGTAACAACAAGGGTAGAAGCTACACACACAAGAGAGGTACCAAGATAGAAGACCCTGGTTATGAGGGAGGAGGTCATTCATGGAAAATATCCAGACCTGCGCATCAGAAGGAGATATATCAGGACACCATGGATGTTATTCAAAGCTTACAAGGGGAGATCCTAGTGTCTAAAGGAGAAATCTAGGAGGGAGGAACAAGGAAGGAGAGTCGAGGTGCAAAAGGATGACCTGGATGAGGTCAAGGAGGTGTGTAAAATGCTAAGGTAGGAGAACATCATTCCTTTTCTAGGATCCTAGTTGAGAGAGAAGGTACCATGCACCGGAGAAGAGCGTGAGAGATAGGTCTTGCACGAACCTTCCCCCTCACAGCCTTGACTATGACAAGGAGATTATGTTGAATGTAGTTGTAGATGGATGGCTCCTCAACAATATCCTCATTGACACAGGTGCGGAGGTTAATGTTTTGACTTTGGATGCATGGCATCAGATGGGGAGACCTACATTACAACCATCTTTGAATGTGTTGTATATGGAAAAAAAAACTAAGGCAATGCCCATCGGTGTCTTGAAGGATGCAACTATTACTATCCAGGAGCCAAGTTTACTAGGGACTTGAAGTCTTGGCACTCACCGAGGCGGACAATTTCCCAAAGCACTACTTGGGTGCCCTTGGTGTTACAAGAATAATGCGGACCTTTGGTTCAACAAAGGGTACATCAGCTTTGAGAACAAGGAGGAACGGGTCATTATACCCTGTTGATGGGAAGTTGACACCCTATATTGAACCATTGGGGAAGAAGTTTTGGACAAGATTTATGTGTGCTCAATCAGAGACCCTGAGATGATACACCCTACTAATGGGGTTATCTAGTTTGAAGATGCTCAGTTAGTAAGTGATACCACCTAGTCTGGCATGTGACAATTGGGTGCATGGAACTTACAAATTAATGGGATGACACTTGAGAGGGTCGGTGACCAAGGTAACAAAGGTGCGCATGGTTAGGCACCTTGGAGGAAAAGAACTGCCCAAGTATTCAGGAGGAGCCTTCCCTGAGATCTTTCTACAGGAGGTAGAAGCTTAGTGGAAGAATGAGAAGGAATGGAGGGAGATGTTAAGTTATGTTTTACTTGGCACAACAATTCGGTGGTGGGCCACACATCAGGAGATCCTTTTAGAATGGTGTGAGGTAAGAATTTCTCTCTCTGTCATATTTTCTAGGAGTAATGTACCCACCATCATCAAGGACTACCATGGGAAGGAGCCCACCTCTTTCCATATCCAGGAGTGTGAATGGGTCTGGAGAGAAGCAGAAGCTTTTCCACCATCCCTCTGGGTGCACAAGTTGTATTCTACACTACAGGGGTGTGCGTGCATGGTACATTCATTTAGAGACACCGCCAGACGAGGAATTGGCAAGAGCTCGCAGCTGACCTTATTCAAACCTTTGAGTATCGGAGTACCAAGCCATCGATTGATAAGGCCTTATAGGGTATCAAGCACCTTACCATGGGGGATAGTGCCAGGATGGAGGATAGGCTGTTGGAATTATTAGGTGAACTAGGTGTAGTGGTGTGCTTTGAAGAAGTTGAGGAAACAGAAGAGTTATAGCTTGAGCGTGCGTGTTTGGAAAAAGAGAAGGGAAAGTTGGTATATGTGATTGATGGAGAGGAATCAGAAAGCTTAGATGTTAGCCATTCTATAGGGACACGTGAGGTAGTGGATAGTGCAGATGCTCACGTGCATGTGCCTACCATGAGCCTTTAAAGATGAAGAAAGTTAACATCGGTTTAGAAGAAGAACCTAAGGAAGCTATTATTGGGGATTACTAGACAGAGAAGGAAGTATCAAAGATCATTGATCTACTATGTGAATTTGAGGATTTATTTCCCGTGTGGGTACCATGAGCTCAAAGGTGTTCACCACTCCTTGGGGGAAATGAAGATAAAGCTAAAGGATGGTGTACGCCAGTTAGGAAAAGGCCCTACTCGGATGAATCCCAATTTACATGTGAAGGTTAAGGAGGAGATAGAAAAAATGATAGCTTCTGGGATCATTGAGGTAGTGGAAGAATCGAGTGGATAAGCCCGATGGTAATCAACATAAAAAAAGATGGGCAGATTAGGATTTGTGTGGATTATAGGGAATTGAATGTAGTTTGCATCATTGATCCATTTCCAACCCCCTTCACTGAAGAAATTTTGGAAGGAGTCATTGGGTGTGAAATCTACTCCTTTACGGATGGATTTTCGGGTACCACCAAGTCCAGATTACAAAGGAAGACCAGGAGAAGACAACTTTCACCACCGAGTGGGGAAGTTTTGCATATATGGTCATGCCCTTTGGGTTGAAGAATGCTTGCCTCTTTTTGTGCATAGTGGTGCAAGCATTCCAAGACTTCATCCATAAGTTTCTTCAGGTCTATTTGGATGATTGGATAGTATATGGTCTAGTTAAAGACCATTGTGACAATTTGAGGTTAATGTTTGAGAGGTGTAGGTAGTTGAGGATATCCCTCAACATTAAGAAATGTGTGTTTGCTACCCCCTTTGGGACTTTATTGGGGCATATCATATGTAAGGAGGGCTTGCTGGTAGATCCGCTAAAGTTATAGTTATTGTGGGGTTAAGGGAGCCTACTAGCAGAGTGCAGTGCATGGATTCCTTGGGCATGTGAGGCTATTATAGAAAATTCATTAAGGGATATGCCAAGATCACCGCGCCATTAGAGGAGCTGCTTAGACATAAAAGTGCCTTCCATTGGGGAGAGGTGCAATAAAGGGCATTTGATACATTAAAAGATAGGCTTATTATTGTGCCTATTTTATGGTTTCCCTCTTAGGACAAGCCCTTTCATGTTCATGTAGATGCCTCAAGGACCACCATTGGAGTAGTGCTTGCATAACTAGGTGAAGGGATTATTGATCATCCTCTCTATTTTGCAAGTAGGAAGAAGCGACACTAGCAGAGCAAAATTATACCACAACCAAGAGCGTGAGGCATTGTCAATGATCTACGCTGCTCTTCAAGTTTCGATAATATCTGCTGGCAACACCCTTTGTGTTTTACACCGACCACATGGCATTGAAGTATTTAGTAAACAAGCTCTGTTCTGCAAGGGCGCATCTGTCGATGGGTGTTGTTGTTTCAAGAGTTTGAATTCACCGTTGTAGTAAAACCTGGGAAAAAGCAATTATGGGCTTGATCATCTATCAAGAATTGATTTAGGGGAGGACATGCAGAGTATTGAGGAAGCAATGCCAGATGTGCAACTATTTAGGTTGTGGCACACACCCTCAGATTTAGAGGAGATTGTAGTATTCTTAAAGGAAGGTGTGGTGCACTGGATGGAATGAAGGCATTGGAAAAAAGTAGTTGGCCATACGTGCCACACCCTACATGTTAATCAGTGGAGACTTATACAAGTTGGGACGTGATGAAGTTTTACGAGGTGTGTCTTAGAGCATGAGCACCTAGCCATCATGGAGGAAGCACAATGGAGGAAGTGTGGGTGGGCATTATGCAAGTGATGCCACCACGCGTAAGATATTAATGGCAGGTTTATGGTGGGAAACCTTGTACAAAGATTGTAGAGATTATTGTAAAGCGTGTGACCATTGTCAGTGCATTGGCAAACCAGGAAGGAGAGATGAAATGCCTTTGTGCCCTATTCCTAGCATGGAGCCTTTTGAAAAGTGGGTGATAGAATTTTTAGGACCTATTACACATGGAGGACTAGGTCACGTTATGTCATCACTTGCATAGATTATCTCACAAGGTGGGCAGAGGCAGCCCCAACTAAAGATTGCATGGCAGAAATAGCAAGAGGTTCTTATGGGAAAACATTATCACGAGGTATGGATGCCCTTTGAGTCTAACCAGTGATAGGGGTACACATTTCTTGAATGAGACCGTGAGGATCCTATTATCTGAGTTCATGGTGGCTCATCACAAGACTATGCCCTATCACCCACAAGAAAATGGAACCACGGAAGCATTCAACAAAATATTGAGTCATACCTTGACCAAGATTTGTGATGTCGGAAGACTTGATTGGGATGAAAAGTATCGGTAGTATTATGGGCTTACAGGACAACGTATAAAAGACTAAACAAAGCCACACCTTTTCAATTGGTGTTTGGCATGGAAGCTATTTTTCTAGTTGAATTTATGTTTCCTTCTCTATGAATAGCGTGCGTAGGAGGGTTAGCTGATGAACAAGCATTGGAAGAAAGAATTGAGGAGCTAATGAAACTGGATGAGAGATGATCACTTGCCCGATGGAGCCAAACAACGGAAAAGGCAAAGCAAAAGGCTTGACATGATTGCCATATTAGAAACAAGAAGTTTGAGGTTGGGTAGATGGTGTTATTATATGATTCTAAGTTTTTGCGCCATCTTGGGAAGTTGAAAGTCCATTGGTTGGGTCCTTACACAATCTCGTACATCCTTGATTGGGCATGTGCCAATTATAAGCGTTGGATGGGATGAAGTTTCCTGGACACTTCAATGGTAGTAGGTTGAAGCCCTACTATAAATAAGTCTTCTTGGTGTTTGTAAATAAGGCATTTTTCAGATTAGTTTAGAAGTTTCCTTTATGCTTTTTCCCTTTCTTGTGTTTCCCTTTCGCGTTGTTGTTTCATTTTATGCCTTGGGTGTCGGTAACCTTATTGCTTATTTTGGAGAATTTGTGAGTGTGCAGAGGACCGCACATCGCTTTAAGTGTGGGGTGGAGAAAGGTGAAGAAGCACGTGATCAAAGTACCAAGGAAGATGTGTTGAAAAGCCTTGTTGAGTAGCGGGTTGAAAGAGGTATATAAAAGAGGAAGATGGAAGAATGGTTGGTGCCAGGGTAAAGCTACTTGTAGATCCCACGTACTGAGGAGGAGAAAGTGCATTTGAAAGCAACATGAGGTAGGCGAGAGCAAGGATCAGGATAGAAGAAGTGCCTTGGTGTGGGTTACGCGTGTGTGCAAGAGTCTCCTGTCAGGTTGGATTTTTGTGTGCAGAAGGTTGGAGGAGTTTTCACGCAAGTTGGGCATGCAAGTGAAGGCACTGAAGATGGGATTTGTTTGAAAAAGCCACATTAAATGAGCAAAGTATGGTGGTAGGTGAAGTAGCATTTAATGTTCAGAAAAGAGAAAAACTATAAGTAGAGGGTCGGATCACTCTCATTTTTACTTTGCGAAATAGAAGAGTTGGAGATATAAGTGAGTTTGACAAATTAGGGCTTTCAGATTCGATCGAGTGAAGGAAGATCTGTGAGATTGAAGCAACTAGTTTGAGATTGTGAACCAGAAGGAAGGGGTTACATGGGCATGGAAAGAGTTGAAGAGGCGCTATCTTTTGAATATTTTATCCCAGTTAGGGTTTAACAAACTAGGGCATGGGTTTAGAAGAGTTATATCATGGATTTGAGATGAAGGATTGGAGGAAGTAAAACAAAGTAACAAGGAGAGATTTGGAGTAATAAAAATACCCGACCATGGCACCCAAGAAAGGAAAGGGAAAAGCCAAGGCTAAACAACCAGAACCCATGGTAGACACAAATGAAGAATGGTATGTAGAGATGCAATACCCAGATGGGGTGATGATGGGGAAGGAATGGGAATCCCACTTGAGAAGTGTACCTGTTAGTGACTATAATCACCACACAAACACAATAGAAAAGGAAATGGCATTGGAATTGGTACACCCCACCAACAAATGAACACCTGAGGGTTTACCTATATACGATGATGACGTCAAGGTTAAAATGGAGAAGGCAGGGCTATTGCTAACTCTATGAGTTGCCTTATTTTGGAAAGCTAGAACACATGTACTAGTGGTTGATGTCACGGGTGCATGAAGATTACTTCCACTTTTGTTAGGCGCAAGATGCACGTGACTCCCCAGTTAATTTCACAATTTACAGGCCTCATATGTGAGGGAGATAGCCTAGAAGATGACCTTGGCAAAAAGGAAGCCATTCAAGAAACCATCACCAAGTATGCCTGTAAGAAAGGGTCATGGTATTATGACATTTAGACATCAAAGACCCCAGTAATGAAAATGGCCATGCATCGGTGACTAAGTGAATGGCAGGGAAAGATGGACAATGAGTCAACAAACCTTGGCTACACGTCTCGTAGGAAGATTACAGGGAACTATATACAACCTATCCACGTACATCGCTGAAGAAATTGTTAGTTACATGAAGGAAGGGACATGATCCTCTTCAGCAACGTCTTGCTCACCATTGTATTCATGGAGATTAGAGTGCCTCGATGCACTGAGACAAGTTCATGTGGGAATACCCGGTGAGGATCCTTCACCCATGAAGAGGTTCGAAAAATATGCTTTTGATACAATGATGGCACCCCACAAGGCATGGTTGGAAAAATGGTACACACGCCTGAGGAATGCATTTAGGGTAGAGTGGAGAATCCTTGAACAACTCCCAAGTAGCCACTGAGGGAGAGGCTGAGTTCATGGTCTATCAACACTACTTCCTAGGTAGATTCAAGCTGATAGATGATTCATGGAGCCCTTGGTGCAAGCTCCCCTTTGCATTTACTGCTCAATACTTCCAAGAGAGGGTGAACAAGTTTAAAGAGTCAAAGAAGCTAAGAATGGAACTAGGTAGGCTAGACCGGGAACACATGGAGATGAGAAAGAAGCTGAATTACCCAGTTGGAAAGTGCACGTACGTGGAGAAGTACGTGTCACATGAGATTCAAATGACAAGGCCAATAACGTTACCCATCGTTGGAGGATCAGTGACATGCGTGTACTTGTGCATAAGGCTGAAGTTCGAGAAGGGTGTGTATCTAGAGAGTGAAGTCTCCATACTGAAGATCCCTTGGGCAAGAAGGGGCCCATGTCAAAGAAGAGAGGAAGAGATGCAGAGAAGCACCAAGTGTGTTGACTGCTCAAACAGTGAGCATGCCATCCACAAGCACCAAGCCAAGCACTTACATGCGGAGAAAGAAGTCTCCGGTGAAGGAGAAGATGCCTAAGGTAGAGGTGCACCTAGAAACCCATCTCCAAGGAAGAATCACCTGAGGAAGAAGATAAGGCCGAATCCCCTTATCAAGAGCCACCTCTCAGGAAGAAGCAGAGGGTGGATGAGGAAGATGACTCGGAGGTGACTGAAAGCTTGGAAAAATACATGGGTGGAAGAGGGGATGAAAGTGAAGGAGATGGCGGTAGAGAAGAAGAAGAAATAGAGAAATACAAGAGCCCTTGTGTGGTTAGCATCTACGACTTGGAAGAGGAGAGTGAAGATGAGAAGTAGGAGTTTGTATTCGCATGACGCAAGGGCACAGAAGAGGAGGAGGACACCAAAGACATGGAGGATGAGGAGGTTTTAGGAAAAAGGAGGGAGCCATAAGTTTTACAAAGGAGCAGATCACGGAGGTGGCAGAGAGAGAAGCACAAAGAATGCTTGAGGTCTTGGTAGACCAAGAGTTGGAGCGCAACGTGGACATAGTGCTGAAGGAAGGGAAGGAGGAGAACATTGAAAAATAACATGATAGCCTAGGAGGCCCCACTCTGACAATAAGCTTCCCCAAAGGCATGCGCTCGGGCATAAGAACTCTTGATGTAGAAAAAAGACCTATAATGAGCTATGTTGATGACACTAGGAAGGTGTTACGCACGTGATTCTAGAGCACCATACCCATGGAAAGGCTCATAGCCATGGGGTCTTTTGAGAAGGATGACACATACCCTCGAACCAAGAAGATGCTCTCTTGGGCATTGAGTCTCACGTTGATGAGCTAGACTTCAAAGTTTGCCATGAAGCACTCATCACACTGCCAGAATCTAAGGGGTCAATCCCTTAGTGAATGCTCAAGGGCTCTCGGATGAGCAAGTGTGTAATGCACTAAACAAGGTCACGGTCGAGGCCGAGGCTAGATTATTCACACGCAATGACATAGATTAGAATGCTGGAGGTGAAGTTAGGGAAGGAGGAAGAACTGGTGGAGAAGGCCAACAATTTGAAATAGGAAGAACTGATCAGTGCATAGTTAAGGTGTGAGTTAAGGGAAGAGAAAGTAAAGGTGTAGGAAGTTTACAAGAAAATGGAGTCTATCAAGGGTGTCATCCTCCTGAAGCACCCGGACTTAGCGCCACCCACATAGAAATACTCATCCCTCCTAGAGTGTATAGAAGACCTAACATGTGTCCTCACTATGGAGAGATGACCCTTGGCCCTAGAATCTACTGAAGAAGTGGCCGCGTGCTTAAAAGAGGAAGACCGGTTGAAGGTGGTAGCACTCGTTGCCAAGTATAGCCAAGTACTCGTAGAGGTTAAGGTCATTTGCCCAGTCTGTAGAAGCTGCATATGATACATGCGTGGACATAGAGATAAGTGGCGAGCTCCTTGGTCACCATGCTTGAGATGGAACTAAAAGGGTTCCAAGAAAAGAACAAGGGGAACATGGTGGAGAGAGATAAGGTTCTGGCCAAAGTAGAGAAGAAATCGGAGGCAATTGAGGCCTTAAGAAGCTCAATTAAGGCCTGGATAAAGGAACTATACCCCCAGATCACTAGAAGGATGGATAAAATTGAGGACCTAGGAAAAGAGATGGAGCAGATTGTGGACGTTTTGGGCACCCAGGGAGTTGGCCTGAGTTTTGATGAAGTGAGCACCCTAGTGGGAGACCTCTGCCAGAAGGCACAAGGTGAGGTCGAAGTGTGGAATAAGCTAGAGGCAGACCTGGAAAGATTTTCCTAGCTTGTTGAGTTGATGTCCCCCCCCATTCTTCATTCTTTTCCTTGATTATTTCATTCCTTATTATTTTCTTTGTAAAGTATAAGGCTATTCATTAGTTCCCTAGACAACATGCATCTTGGTTAAGTGTTTCGAGGACGGAGAACAGGCATAGTGTGGGGTGATGTTGGACCCCTGTAATATTAACCAAGTATGAAGGCGCGTGGGTGCACAGGGTCCCAGTTATGAAAAGGCATGCAAGATAAAAGCACACAAAAGAAAGAGTTAAGGAAGCACATAGCTCGCGTGATGTGAAAGGAGGCTCGGGACTTAGTCAATTTGGGCACCCAAGGTAGAACACGTGAAAAGCATGATCGGTTGCACGTGCGGATAAGATGCCGCCTGGTGATAGGCTGGCCTAGGAAAGAGCATGCCTCGAATGGAATCTTCTAGAAGATCATCATGAGATGGAGTGGAAAGCTCGGGCCGGAGGAGCATGCTTGCATAAAGGACCACATTCGACACTTGGTGTCGGATTTGAGGGCACTAGAAGGTGAGTTGGTAGTGCAGGAGAATTATAAATACAAGTGCTGTGGAGTAAAAGGAAAAGGGAGATCAATATCTAGAAGTACGAGGTATAGCGGGTTAGAGAATGGGTGGAGCTCTGCAAAATTACTGCGAGGGGATATTTGTATTTAGGAAAGAATGCACTAAGCATGGAGTTGTAATTTTTCTTTTTCTGTTAGCTTAGTTACATACGTCTAGTGATATGCATGACTACGGTCTACTCTCTATGACTCTCTGTAATGAATCAATGAATATAATGAGGTTACCTATTATATATAGACATGGATATCAAGGGTTTTAATGCACATTTCTCTCATATGAGTTCTCTTTCCTTTCATGCTATGTATGAATGCTTGTATAATTCTTTTTGTCATAATGCATGTTCTGGATTCTATTAAAGTACTCGGTCTAAAGTGACTGCAAGGATCTAGAGGCCATTTTGAGCCCTATGGTTCTTGTTTGTCTTAACTTCCCTCCTAAAAACTCTTACACTAATCATAGATGATGCTTCTACTAAACTCACATAAAAGAGAGACTCGGTACCCGTGCGTGCCTCAGGTGAGCACTCGGCTTACTGTTGGGTGATAGTCCAAGCATGCATGGGGTTCCTTCATTCTAACCATTTTTTTTAACAAGAAAATTTAAGTTTTATTAGATTATGGACACAATTGGTCCAAGAGATGCAACCTTCAGCTCATGATACCAAGATGTAACATTCCCATTTTAAGACTTTAGAAACAAGGGAAATTTTTTTACACAATGTTCTCTTTTCTAAATAAAACATCATTTAGAACACACATTCCATGCCAATCAATCTCATAACAGATAACCATATGTAACTATAAATGACTCGGTAAACTACCGATCTCTCATGTTTGTCTTTAAGTATGGAATACTTTATGTATACTATGTATACTTGGTTTTCTTACCCTATTAAGGTACTTGAGTGATCTATTTAAAGAACCTATCTAAATATTTGTTACCAATATTCATCTGACATCACGTTTCTTTAAACTAGGTGACATAGGACAACACAACCAACAACTTGCGATACTTTGGCCAAATATTTCCAACATACTATTCATGTTACTATTCCTAGATGACATATTCATCAAATCAGAATACGTCCTTCACCTCACTCTTCTGTTATCTAGAATGGTCTTTACTGACTTCTAGTCAGTCCACTTGCCAAAGGTTTGACCCTAACCCAGGTTAGCAACATAATTTTTATAGGGAGATGCTCACGATGACTTAGGGTATATGGGCATACTCAACCGACCTAAGTCGATCGAATGTGCCTA
Source organism: Taxus wallichiana var. yunnanensis (assembly GCA_018340775.1). Taxonomy (NCBI): domain Eukaryota; kingdom Viridiplantae; phylum Streptophyta; class Pinopsida; order Cupressales; family Taxaceae; genus Taxus; species Taxus wallichiana. Next base: position 960,693,391 of record CM031237.1, read on the forward strand.
GGTACCTGAGTCATAGAAAGCTACTTCCTATTCAAATCATACTACTAACTTGACCTAGAGAGAAACTAAATTCAAGTCTAGATGTGTGTAGATCTAGATGAACAAATGCAGAAGGGTGTTGCCACATGTCAACTATGCAACACTGTATCCTTGAGAAGTCCTTAGTCTTCTTGAAGGTACAATCCTGCAGTTGGCGTGTGCCAACATCCGTCAGAATTGCTTCATCATGATGTACATACCCCTAGGAGGTCATTAACACTTAATTAAATTTGGATTAAGATTCAGATTACGAAACCTTGCAAAACCCTAAATCCAACATTCCTTAAGTTCTTCTTCCATATTTGATCGATTAATATTAAGAACTTCATTAACTCATGATTGCTTTTATGTTCATTAACTTTGGCATAACAAGCAGTTATCCAAAAATAGGACAACAAACATCATAAGGTTAATTTAATGTAACTTAATTGTTCAAAGAAGGTGTAGCATCCACATAGGTTCAACTAGAGTAGACTTCATAGAAAATGAAGTACAATGATTAATGATCATAAACACCATTCTTTTTGTTTTACATTCTTTTGAGAGAGGAAGAGTCTTCCTCTACATGATTAAGTGTTAGGGTTATCATACCCTTTTTATCTTTCACAATTCCTATAGTTTAATTGTATGTCCATTACACATTCCATTATTATACTATAATTGTTTAGATAGAGAACGACATCTTATGCAACTTAGCAAGTTGCATCTTAGTAAGGGAGATTGAACTATTCCCTTCATCCAACTTATTAAATGATAACAGTAATAAGTATACAAATAGATATGAAGAATATCGACAAGATAGCATTCCAATTTCCTTCATAAAAAGTACAAGAGAATTTACACAACAATTTGAAGTCAGTCTCCAAAATTTTCAATTCATCATGATAAAAATATACACTTTACAAGACTATGCATTTCAGGCATACTGCATGTCAAACAACATTAAGATCATAGAAGAATACAACTTTTCTTTTTCAATACAACTCATGAATGAATCAAAATTCTTTACAAAAGAGCCAGACTTTAAATCAGCCAATACATCATAAAAAAATTTGCCTTCTTTTATCACTTATGAAGTCCATCTAAAAAAATTGCTAGAATTTGTCAGTTCATTGATATGAGCATGATAAGCACTAAGCATTAAAATGAAGTGCATTCAACTAATTGTTCCATTAAAACAACTCTACTTTAATGAAACAATTAATGTATCATACAAATAAGCATAAGTAATAACAACCATAAAATAAGTACAAATAATAAGTCTGAATTCACTTTTAAGAAAAGATCATAATATAATCAACAAACTACTACATTATATCAGATAAGTATTGTCCCAAACAATTACTTATTTATATCAAACAACAGCTCTTGTCATTTAATTATTTCATAATTCTTTCTGAATTTGAAATACAAAATTTAACTTTACTATATAAACAAAAAGAGTTACTTTCAGAATCAAAGACCTCCTAGTCATCTTTACCAAGTTTCCTAGAAAACATGTACAGTCAAGTTCATTTTAGCATCATAACATTTTTAAGATGAATCATCCAACAACTTAAATAAATAAGAGATTCACAATTCAGATGTGGCAGCCTAATTCTAGGTCAAATAATGTAACCTAGGTTCTTAGATTAGGTCTCTTATCAATACTAGATAAGTATTTCCCAACAATCAATGTTTCATTTTAAATAACTGAAACAATTATTAAATACCTTTTAAGTAGAGGAGTAATTAATAATAGTTATTAATCAATTACTTAATAAAAGTAATGTAATTGATTCAACTAAACCTATGACAGGTTTTTATAAAAATAAAGGAGAATGAATTGAAAGGTACATAGTTTACAATTTCCTTTATCATTCGGTTAAACCAAATTCTCATATGCATCATTAAAAGAGATTCAACATCCTACAACTTAAATAAATAAGAAGAAGAATCAATACAAACTATCCACAAACTCACCATTCTTCTAAGAGATAGAAATCAGGTTCAGAAAGTACATAACTGAATCAAACAAGGAAGCCAATAAAGAGATTCATCATTTAAGAGACAACAACTGCTAACAAGGATCTCAATCCAATCCAAGAAGGAAGAGAATTAAAACAGTTATCAACTCACTTGCAACCCTTATGAATTATTCAACATTATTGGAGATATCAGTCAGTGATTTAAAACCATACGTTCCATCAAACAAGTAGATTTACAAAAGGATTATTTCTTACTCATATCCATCCAGAGAAGGGTCATATTATCTATTGTGTGCACAGAGAGGAGACCATCAGAAGTAGTTACCTAAAGATGCATCGAAAGAGAAACAAGACTCTGCCCTTGAAAACAATCAGTCAAAGAAAGGTGTAAGTTTTCCTTTCCAAGGGACAGGCTCAGCTGTTCATGGTCGTGAAATCGACAAGACATTGATTCCACACAAATAAATAGATATCAAGAGAGTAACCAAACATGAATGGTTTTTTTGTTCAACATACCAAAAATATCAGTCCCAAAAGTTTCTTACACATCAAATGAATCCCATTAACTTTCCACAGTCTTCTCATAACATGATGCATTAACAAACTACAAAGAAGTTTCCAGTTCTGGTGAGTAAGTTCGCATCACCTTGTCCAAGTTCAAAAAGGATAGAGAATCAAACTTAAGAAGGTCAAACATACCTGAGAAGGTATTCACCTTAATGACTTGGAGAGAGTCAATCAATAGTTTATTTCAAACAAACAGAACTTCACCCATTTAACCAAACCCGACTTCCATACTTTTAAAGGAAGACTTAACAGAAAGGATCTGAACCGAGAGCTTAATCACCACTATTTTAACAATTGAATTCCAAAACCTTTTTAAAACCTATAAGTTCTTTCAAAAGTTCCAATAGAGAATACAAAACCAAACACGAAGTTTAATGTCAAACATTACTTCTATTTTCCTTACGAGCTCAAACCATATCAGTAACATCAAATACCATAACTTACCCAAACTCTGTCAAATATAAAATTCGAAGCAGTGAAGTTTAGTACAGAGAAAAATCAAGTTATTACTTCCCAGTTCTTATACAAGTTGAAATTCAGGATGCATACAATTCCATAAACCACATTCCTCCAATTATCTTTGTTTTAACACAAGTTCGAGTTCATACTGTAGAGAAAAGTATACAATACAGTCCTGAAAAAGAAGTACTAAATCTTCACAAAACAAGATATAGTTTAAAAGAGTATTCAACTACCTTTCTAAACCATCAAAGGCATCTAGTCTGAACAATGCCATTTTACCAGTACAGATAAAGAAACAAGACATCATTTCCTTGCTTCATATAAATACATGTTCATGCAAAAGGGTCGAAATATCAACCCAGACAGACCGAAAGAGAAATAATACAACTTTTAAAACTCAAAGATGCATCAGAGAAAAGTATTCACTTATTTTCTACTTTCCAAAGAGACTTCTAGTTTGAAGCTAAAAAAAAAAACCATTTACTTAAACTCTTTTATGAGAAGACAGTCCAGAACGCATATTTTAATCAAAACACTAAAGTCTCTATAGTTCCAAATGTATTTTCACATTTAAACTTACTCAGAGAAAACACCCAAAAACTGCATTATCATGCAAGGGTCCCAAAACCAAAAGCACAAAGATTCTTACAACAAGAGAGAAAATAACTAGAACAATAACCGAAAACATTTATCTCATGAGAGCAGAGTTATTTTAATGAAACATTTAGAGAAAAGCAAGAAATATTAATGGATAGAGCCTATCATGCTTGATAGTTCTTCTGCCGATTTGAAGGAGACTTCTAGCTGAGCTTCCAACTCTTCTTCTCCTCTCCAAAAAGATCAACAATCAAAATCTCTTTCCCCAATGTCTCATATACTTTCCTTGAATCGAAAATAGACCAGGGAAACCAAAAATAGCCACAAAGTGAAAATCAAACTGCTGGTTCGAAGAACTAGATAGCTCCATGTAGAGAAAAAATCACAAAGCATGCAAGACCAAACAACCCCCAACAAATCCACCCACATTGTTTCCAAGGTGGTTTTCTCACCAAAAATGAGGCTCATTAATGCCATTTACTCTCAAATTCCCACCTATCTCTCCTTGCCACCGCCATCCAAAATTGGCGAGACCTAATTGAACTTTTGCATGCATCACTAAACCTTAGTGATGCCTCCACATAGGATTCCTCCAAATTTCATGCCTCTGCCTAATCTAGCAGTACACTGTCACTTAATTCCCAAGATCAAATCACATTAATAGCTTAGGAACCACCACCTAGCTTCCCACTTGCCATATGACCCTTAGGTCCCCTTTCCACACTTCATTAGTTTAGGATAGATACCATTAGCTTAGGATAGACCATAGGCTAGTTTAAAAATATTTACCTTAGGTTATAAACATTACAATAGGTAAATAGTCATCTTAGGTTAGATCATAATTCATAACCAAATAGTATTAGGTATTAGGTTAGAAATAATCTAGCATCACCTTAGGTTTCCCCCATCCCAACTTAGTATATGCAACTTAGGTTAGGATGTCATCCCAATAGAGCAGACATAGATAGGAGATAGGTACTCTTACCTTAGTTTAAAATCCCGCTAGGATAGATTTCATAGGTCTAGGACTTATTATTATTTTTCCTCAATAGTCCCGACGCATGCCTCTTTTCACTTAGCGCCATTAAGTGTCCTGCTTGAGATCAATCAAGAAGATCCAAGTACAAAACATACAACAAAATACAAGAACAATATTACAAGACAATAATACTTCAATTTCATATGATTTTTATTAAAGATGAATGGTGTTTCCAATAAGTACTATCAAAATTTATGAAGTGGGTAGATCATAGATAACATCTCACACTCTTTTGTTATGTAATTTTACTCTCTTTGGTGTCAAATTCCTACTTTCAAGGAATATGGGATGATCCACATTACCCTCTCCTAGTTATGCTAAGAATGCACCAATAGCCATGCCAGAAGCATCTACATGTACATGGAAAGGTTTGTTCCATGAAGGAAGTGCAATATAGGTGCGGTGTTGAGCTTCTCCTTCAATGTCTCAAACACCTGTTGTTTCATGTTACCCTTATTAAAATTTACTTTTAGACATGATTAATTCCTCCAGGGGTGCAACAATCTTTGCATATCCTTTGATAAAATTCTTGTAGTAGCTAGTATGCCCCAAGAAACCACCCACTTCACTTTGATTGGTAGGTTATTCTAGTCCTAAAATGAATGTAATCTTAGTTGGATATACCAACAATCCATCCTTATAGATGATGTGCCCAAGAAGAGTACCAAAGGGTGTAGCAAAGTTACACTTCTTAATGTTGAGATAGATGATTAAATTCCTACATATCTCAAACATGAGTCTTATATTATCAGAGTGATATTTTACAAGCCCATAAATGGTCCAGTCATCAAGATAAACCCAAAATAACTTATGAATGAAATCATGAAATGCCTACTCAACTATCTATGATAATACATTTGGTGCATTATTTAATCCAAAGGGCATCACAATATATGCAAAAATTCCACATTTAGTGGCAAAGGTTATCTTTTCCTAATCCTCACACGTAATGCACACCTAGTGGTATCCTAAAAACCCATCAAAGAAAAGAATAAATTCTTCTCCCTACAACGACTTCAAGTATATCCTCTGTAAATGGCATAGGAAAAGGATCTATATACATGAAGCATTGAGTTCCCTATAATAACCATAGATCCTAATCCGGGAATACTTCTTGATGCTAATCACCATGGGGCTGACCACATCGATATTCCTAAATTGGTTGATGATTCTAGACTTAATAAGTTTATCAATTTCTTCCTTTACCTTCATGTGTAGGTTTGGATTCATCCTATAATGCCTCTTGTGAACACGACACACACCTTCTTTCAGCTTGATCTTAATTTATCCCAATGAGGGATGCACACCATTCATTTCACTATCTAACCCCTTGGGAATAGGTCTTGTAAGTCACATAATAGCTTGATGATCTTCACAACCTCGATTCTAACCAATAGTCTCAAATAATATCCTTCTAAGGAACATCCTCGTGTCAATATTCACCTTCTTGGTATTTATAGGAACATGGTACGCGCACAACGTTTCATCTACATATTCCATTACTTCACGTGCACCCTCTATGTGGTTAATATCTAAGTTCTCTACTTCTTCATCATCAATGAGGTATACCATCTTCCCTTTTTCCTTCTCTCTCCATGCATGGTCTAGATATATCTCTTATGTTTCCTTTGTATCCTTATGTATCTCAGCCCTAGGATCTCCCAAGAGCTAAACCAAGAGTTCTTTTTTCTTTGCATTATTTCCCAGTGTGATATTCTTCATAATCTACAATACCTCATCAAATGGTGGATTATTAGAAAAATAATAAAAAGTGTGAGCCATACCTTCAGTCATGTCATGCCAACTTGGATTCTCTTGTTTGAGATTATCCTACACATACCATGCATGCATGTAGCCCTTTAATGTTGAATAAAACTTATGAGGCCAAAGAGATGGTAATAAAGCTTATGCTTACACCCACTGTGTCTCATAGTTGTGGATGAGTACCAAATCATGATTCTTTCCATCATACTCGTGTATAGCATAGGAACATTTATCCAAGTAAACCCTATTAAAAAGGCCACCCTTACCTCATGCCAACCCAAAATATCATCTCTATGTGTAACCCACCAACATGATGTTGTTCCACATAATTTATAGACCATCATATTTTATCTATCTCCCTTATTCTTCCATTGGTCCTCCATGGCATGTAAGAAAGAGACAGGTTTTTCCTCTCTAGTATACCCAGTTAAATGAGTTTTTCCCAAGTTCCTAATCATGCGTTTCCTGATCATCTGAGTGACTCTTACCTTAACATCTTGTGACCCACCATTTCATAAGTTATATGGGCCCAATTGTCACAAGAAACATTGGTAGTGTCTCTGATAGATTGCACATCTTCCCATTGAAGTACGCCTTCCTTATGGTTCCACATTCTCAGGGTCATACACTTTATGTTCATAATCCTATTAAGCTCTTATTTACTCATATGATCAATCTAAGGTGTATCCTTCACATCATCTAGGGGTATGACAACACGTTCTTCCTTATTCTCAAAACTAATATACCTTTTTTCACGCATAGGTCGGCATTGTTCACATAGCACCAAGGACGTCCAAGAAATGTAGGAAAGTTGTGCAGCTCAACCAGCTCCAATACCTCAAAATCACCTATAAATTTTTCTCCCTAAATAGTGATTGAAGCATCCTTGAGTACCCCAATAGGCATGGCCCTTGTTTTATTTTCCATATACATAACATTATAAGATGGCTATAACTATGGTCTCCCATACGGTTCCAAGAATCCAAAGTTTGAACATTTACCTTTGCACGTGTGTAAATAAAAATACTACTCACCAACCAGCCATCTATCACTACATATAGTGTAATCTCCTTGATATACTCATGGTCATGGTAATTTGGCATGTAGAATTTGACACTCCCGTTTAAATTTAGTGTGCACTACCTTCTCACATGGCCATTTTCCTAGTAATGGAATTATGTTTTCCTATTAGAACATCCTACACACTTCCTTCAAGGCATATACATCCCATTATGGGAGCTAAATGTTATTCGTGCGTTCCCTTTCACACCTATTCCTTAGGCACTAGATCTGATCCTATAATTATCTTATTACCCGCATTATCTCTTAGTATAATTCCTTCTAATGAGTTGCATTTGGGTACTTAACATGTATAATATCCTTCCTCCCGATGAGAGGTTATACTTTAAGAGGTTTGCATGCATGTGCTACTTTTTTGTGAGTAGTAACTAGCATAATATGAATCTATGAATCGGTTTCCTTCTTAGGTGTCCATTGTTCATTATTCACATGCTATTTCTTGATCATCCCCACAAATTTGTACTTCTTTTTTTTCTTACACATATTCTCATAGATATCTGGACAATCCTCAACCTTGTGCACTTTTCCATAGTACATGTAGACCTGATTCTTGGGACACTCATATTAGTAATGATATAGTGACCCACAAGTATAGAAATTCCCATGCATGAACCTTCCTCTACCACCACGACCTCTTCTCCTATATCCACCTCAGAACCCACCATCTCCATTGTTATGTCCTTCATTAGGTTGGCCTTCTATTCTTAGGAGCTACTTGCCACAATGGTCTGTCGCAATCTAGTCTCGCATACCTCATGAATCTGATCAATCAAATGAAAATCAATTATATCATGTGTATGTGCATCAAAAATCTTATAGTACATAGAGATATTTTTCATCATTACGTGTTGTAAGAGGGGGAAATTAAAGACATCATGATTTTTGGAAAATATCACAAGACTGTAATAGTGTGTGTACATTCCTATGTAGATAGCTATCCTTAGTATTCCCTTCCAGATCACCATTGGTGCACCATAACCCACTACATGTCTCATGCACCGAATTGGTAGAAAGCTTCTCACATTTCTTAGCCATAGATGTTATTTGTGCCTCAAAAAAATAGCTCACTCTAGGGTTTGTATTCCAAACCAATTCAAAGGTGCCACACTACCTCTAAAGCCTCACACATATTAGTAAATGTTTTATTTGATAAGGCCATTTGAAATGGAGCAAGATAGCCTTCAAAGAACCACGGTGTATGTTGTATTTTATGAATATCATAATATATCTTAGACAAGAGAGTTTTAAACTATGATTCAAAAATTTTCACACTTTTAGATAAGATGTGCTTGATGTTCTTGAGCACACTAATACTCTATTACTCAAACTAAAGAATGTGAAATTCAGCCAAAAATGCACGACACAACGTATCATAATCCATCATAGCCTAGTGTGGATTATACTTTCTATAACAACTATGTGCATGCCCTTGAAGTGTGGTGGTAAATTGAATTTCATTTCTATTAGGGGTTGTTATTCCCTTAGCTCTCCATAAAAATTCACTCTTGTGGTCATGCTCAATCACATCCTCCAAACCTTTATACTATGGAAAGTGAAGAGACATATCAAAGAAGACTTGAGGTGTTGTCTATTTTAGTTGTTGTGGTTGTTATTGTGGTTGTGGTGTAATGTATTTGGTATGCATATTATTGTGATGACTTCCACTTTTGACATTGCAAACATTGACATGTGATTTATCTTAGGAAGGTGTATTCTTTTGAATTTTGGAAATCATGTTTGCAATGGATAAGTTATTACTCTACAAAGATTCATTCTTGTTGTAATTATGTTTACTTGGAAATGAAGTCATTATGATCTATGATCCGTAAATTGTGAACCCGTCTTTGTTGTTTTCATACTTATTATATGTTAATAGCAGAACCTTGGATCAATTCCATCGATCCAGGTATGCTTCAACTCTTCTTAATTGATAAACTTGACAACCGGCATTCTAAAATGAAAGGTAAAGTGGGATTGAGTTGTGTTTTGTTTATAAATTTAAAGGACCCACCTCATGTGTCCTTACTTTACATCATGCTTTAAATGGTGAACTTGGACCTCCTTGATAAATATTTTATAACGTTGAATAACATAAGACGATTAAGGATCTATTACTCGGCTATTAAGGTAAATACCTTAGCCTTAGTCGGAATGTTTAATGCTATTCGGATTTAACCTAAGTTGTAATGTTCTATACTATGTTGATTCTAATCTAAGGTAATTTAGACCTACCTTAGACCTATTTCTAAACTACTAAAGGTTATTACCTAACCTAAGATAGTATGCTTTATGGTTGTGGAGTTTTGAACTAACCTAAGGAAAATACTAATTACCTAAGGACTGAGGTTGAATCCTAACCTAATGATAATCTAACCTAAACTATTACTAAGCCAAATGGGAACCTAAGGGCCACTTAGAAATTTGAAAGCGGAGGTGGTGTTGGTTTCTAAGGCATTTATGGGATTTGATTTATGTTATTACATCTTTAAATCTACCAATTTTGGCGGAGGTATGAAGAGTTAGTGGGATGCCTAGTTGGCATAATTACTAAATATAAAATGCATGTAAATTTTTGAATTAAGCCTCACCAAATTTAAAATGGTGGCGGTGTAGAGAAAGAGGAGGGAAAGTGGAATTCATTGCATTAATGACCTCGGCTATGGTAGAGAAACCGCTTAGGAGATTATGCAAACAATTTTTTTGGAGAAATTGTTTGGTCATTCATTATTTTTGGTTTTTTCTCTGCATGGAGGTTTTGGTTCTTCAAACCAGGAGTTATATTTTAATGATCCTTTGATATTTTAGACATCTCTCGAGCTATTTTGAATCTGGTGGAAGAATAAGAAGAAGGTTGGATTGTTGACGTCATTTGGAAAAATGAAACTATGGAGGCTTGGCTAGAATTCTTCTACAGATCGATAGAAGCTCTATCAGGCATGATAGGCTCTACCCATTAAGTTGTTCTACTTTTTACTAAATGTATTCATTAAAAGAACTCTACTATTGGAAACAAATGGGTTTTTCTATATGATGTTTTTTACTTCATGCTTGTATTTTCTTTCACTATATATGTCATTTGGTTTAATGTTTGATGAAATATGAATTGAGCTTGTTCATTTATGGGAAAAATGAACAAGTTTGGCTTTAATTTTTTGTGAATTGAATGTTGCCAAATCATGTATAATCATGTTGACTATGCAATACAGTTAGAGGAATGCATTGTTTGATAAAAAAATATTCAAGTTAAGTTGTTTCCTTTGTTGGAAGAATGTAAGATGGGTGACATCCTTTGCATCTATTCAAAGTTGTTTTCGATTATTTTTACTCGTATGATCCTTGTTGATATGGTTGTTAGGAATCCTTTTTTGTGGATTCAATCTTGTTATAAATAGCAGGTAAGTAAGTCTTACCTTTTACTATACTTGAGATGGTTAAAATATGAGAACTCCTTTGAGTCTATTTGAAATAGTTGGTAGGAGTCCTTCTATGGAAGGATTTCATTTCGAATTTTTTCTTCCTTGCTCGAAATTCAATAAATCAAGATGTAGCTTCTTCTCAAACTATTTGATGAATTTTTTTTTACCCACTGCATGTTATGTTATGGTTTATATCTTGAAGGAATGACTTATCTTAGTTAAACTTTGGATTAGTTTAGTTTGGGTTATCTTAAGTAATTGGGTTGGAACGTTATAGTTTTCTCTTCTCTTTTGGACTCGACTTTGAGCATCTTGTTGGAGTCTTTTCACTTTTGTAGTTTCTCCTTGAGATTGGTTTAGAGTCTAGAACTCTCTTTCCAAACTTGTGTGTTGTTCCTTAATTTATGTGAAGAAGGGAGCCTAGGGTAACTTGAAGGTAGATCGGGACAGTCATATTTGCATTCGTTATCTTCATTTTTATGTATTGTTTATTAAAAAGAAACTAGAATCTCATAGGGGTGTTTTACTCCATTATTGTTATCTCTTTCTCTCTCTAATCGGAAAATAAGAAAACTTCTTAGTGGACTCTTTTAATGTTGGAATGAATTTAACATTTAGTTAGTGTTCTTGTTGCTTGGGAAACTAGTATTAACTGGAAGTATTTGTTTAATCAATTCCAGAGATAGCTTATGTAGTACTAAAACCGTTCTCACTATTAGATGGGAAACCTTCTTTTTGATTCTTGACTTGATAGTTCTTGTTGTATATCTGCATACATAATTCAATTTTGATTATGTTATTTGTGTTGCAAGGGTTTTGAAATTGAAGGTTTCTCATTAAGGATTTGTTTCAGTTCCTTTTGGATATCAACTACCTTTTTCCTTTTATTAGGATGGATTATTGAGATCTTCTCTCATTCTTTTTGTTTACTTCCTTCTCTATCTTTCCTAAGTTGTGGAATACAATGCTGTTTTCATTAAACTCTAGAGGAATAATTAAGTTGTTCTTATTTTTAATTTGTTCATTTTCTCTCATTTGTATTACTCTATATGAAGTTGAGTGGTTAATTCGAGGGTAAACCTATAATTATTCTCCTCGATAGACAATTGAAATTTTATACGAAATTGATTTAGTATCGGAAAGAAAGGAACTCTTGATTTAGGGGTTGTTGGTTCATCCTAAATTCCACCCTTAAAGATTGAATGAATTTGATCTTTGATATGATCGATGAATTAATTTAAAGCTATGTATTTGATTCATTACTTCTTTAAGATAATTCCATTTTTGGGAACTATTAGAGTTAGTAACTTTCTTTAAATTAGTTGTTTGAATTAAGAAGGAACTAAATCTATAGTAAGAATGAGATAAGTAATTATGATGAAATATTACTTGTCGATATAGTTCCATATGAAACCATTAGCTAAAGAGCGTTGATTATATCATGATATTTACTTAATGTAATGTGATGTATCACTTTATCCTTCCTCCCATGACTGTTATTTCTTTATGATGTATCTATCTATAATGCTTTATTGTTTCATAAAATCGAGTTCTTTTTATGAAACAATTAGTTGAGACCACACCATTTTAATGCTTAGTGCTTATCATGCTCGGTTTGATGAGATAACCCATGTTAGAAATTGTTGCGAGATGGACTTCGTAAGTGAGAAAAGAGGAAAGTTATTTTATGATGCTTCTTATGTTTACCTAAAGGTTGGATCTTTTGTGAGGAATGATGATTCTTATTGAAATGTAATTGAAAAAGGGAAAATTTGTATTTCTTAATTGAGTTTATTAATGTTGATTGACATGAAGGATGTCTGGAATGATTATACTTGTAAAATGTGTTTTTACTTTAATGAATGGAAAAGATTGAGAGTTATTTGCATTTTATGTGTCATTCTCTTCGCATTCTATAAAGATAATTTATAAACTTATACTTATTCTCTCATATTATATCTATTTTGAACCTTTTCAGTTGGACTTAAAATGAAATAGGTGAAAAGGGAATTGATATTCTATTCCTTAATTAAATGCAACTTATCAAGTTGGCATTCATAGCTGATAATTTAACTAAGTCATTATAGATATTAAATGATGATTAAAAAGTAAAAACTCATTATGTTATCTTGTAAATGTAATAGTTTACAATGAATCCTAACTAATATAGGTCAAGGGGAAAGGAAAATATTCTACAAGGATAAGAATTCCGTTAAGACCTTTTGGGAATCATACCCAAATAATATTGAAAGGAGGAAATTATACTCCCTCTTATTAAATATTAATCATAATGATGCAATTGAAAATAATATATACATATACAATAAATAGACTTCATCTTAATGAATTCTATTATAAAGGAATTTGAATCAATTCAATCATGCTTAAACTTGGTTAAGCTAAGTAAGTTAAGCTTCTTTGTTGGTATGATGATTTTGTTTGTAAGTCTGAATCTTAAATTAAGATACTAAATAATGAAACACAAACCTTCGGGAAGGGGTTTAGATGCAGATTATCTACATGGCAATTTTAAATCATTTATGGCTAGAACCTTAATGATTAAATTAATTAAATATTCAACAGGTTACTAAAATTAAATCTTAATTAAGAAGATAAGTAAGTAATCAAATTCTTATTTGGATATGTATATCCATATGTGATGATTCTATAGGATGTTGGAACATGCCAAATGCAATATCATACCATTGTGAAGACTTGGGTCTTCAAGAGGGTACAATGTTGTAGTTGACATGTCACAACACCCTTGAATTAGATCATCTAGATTTACATGAACTTAGACTTGACCTTCGATATACTATAGGTCAGGTTAGGATCATGCTTTTGTATAGGGGGTAACTCATGATGACTTAGGGTAACTAAACACATGAAATTGACTTAATTTGATTATGTCTATGTACCTTTAGTCACCGCGAGTGGTTATCTATACCAATCTATGTTACTAACGTAGGTTAGGGTTCAACCTTAGACAAGTGGAATGAAAGGAGTTAGTGAAGACCATTCTAGATAACAGATGAAGTGGGGTGAAGGACGTATTCCGTTTGAAAAGTATGCCATCTAGGAATATGAACATGCACAACATGTGAAAATATTTGGCCAAAGTATCGCAAGCTCCTAGTTGTGTTGTCCTATGTCACCTAATTTAAGAAGTAGGATTTCAGATGAATATTGGTAACAAATATTTAGATAGGCCTCTTAAACGAAACACTTCAATACCAAAAAAGGGTAAGAGAACCAAGTATACTTAGTATACAATACATTGAGTTAACATCATAGATCGGTGGTACACCGAGTCATGAAATGATAGATCGATAGTTCACCGAGTCATTTATAGGTGCATATGGTTATCTGTTATGAGATTGATTGACATGGAATATGTGTTCTAATTATGATTATTTAGAAAAGAGAACATTATTCAAACAAAAATTCCCTTGTTTCTAAGGTCTTAAAATGGGAATGTTACATGCGGACCTTGTCTAGGATGGGGATAGATCTGACTGGAAATTCCACCAAGATTTCCTCTGCGTGCGGTGGATAAGCTAAAAATCTTGAGCCTCTCTCCATGACCTATGGTCACATAGATGAACTTTCTTGTGACCTAGTTGTTGTGTTGAACTAGAAACCCACTATATGTATTATATGAACACGTAAAGGATTTCTTCCAATGTCTACGTGCCAACACTCTATTTTGATGAAGTGTCTCGTAAAAATACATCCAAAAGTACTCCCAAATATTGGTGCATGTTACACGTGGCCATGTGTGAGTCCCTAATATATTGTTCTGGGATGAAACTAAAATATGCCTACCTATATCTCCTTCCCAACGTGGAGATCCTCCTTGCTCACCTTCACTATGATGTTATTCTACAATTACTTCTAGATTCTGAACACCTTTTTCAAGGGATAGGTGACCGGGTTGGGTCACATGTGCACCCAAGTTTCTCACTCTTTCATTAGATATGTTCACATTATATGTCAATGGTTCCTCTATACTATTCTTCCCCAATGTTTGCAGGACATGAAATTGTTAGCTCATTTTCCTTTTGCGGGGTTATCATCACTTCCATTGTTCATCATTCTTCTTGATTTCAGCTCCTCATCAACTACCCTCTGTCGCACATCATTATACCCGAGCCACATTTCTCTCTCTTTCTTTCTTCTATGAGGGATTCCAACATCCTTCCCAAACCTACTCCTCCATGTATTCAAAAAATCATGCACTTTAGAAATTTTAGTTATCTTGGTCTCATACTACTATTTATAAGGTTCTTGAGTAAAGAAAGTACTAATGAACCCCCATCCTTTGGCCATCTTGTTTATTTTATTTTTTAATTTATGATTTATTACACCCATATACCCAACCATTTCTAGACATCCCGTGTTATTTAAGCCTCAGATGGGGTGTTGAGATTTAGTACTGAGGCACCCATGGGTTCCCTAGTCCCACCTGGGAGCACCCTAATCCTTCTAGTAGTTTCTCACCACTTTTTGGGCCTCTTCATTCATATTTATCTTCCTTAGGTTCAGCCTTTTCGAGGTTAATTACAAAATTATAAGAAGAGAACCCTATAAATATAAAGTTATGAGACCATAATGAGGGACCTAGAATCATACACTACTATTAATTCATCTAGAGTTAGATCCATCTATTACATTAGCATCTACATAGCCCCATCATCAAGGCACAAGCTCAGACAATCTACATAACAGTTTATAGGGGAGGGATTCTAGTTTATTCCATGCACACATACTATTACATTTTCTACATTTAGCTAGTACACGCTAGTTCAAAAAGTGTGACTCAAACAAGAGCACATACAAAATAACATACACACACATAAGAACTACATCAGGCTACAAAATGTAGTGTAAGGGTTAGTTAGTAAGCCCACTTTTGTGGTAGCTGAGGTCATTCTGACCCATTCATTTTGCATATGTATTTTTTTAGGGTTTTGATATTTCCTTTTGATATTTTGTAGGGTATTGCTTCCTCTTAGAGTATTCAAAGTATTGGTGCAATACCGATTAATTAATGTGACAGGTAGGAAGAGTTTCATATCACCTTCCAACCCTGTGAGCACCAGTTCTAAACACTTTTTCCAGACCAAGGTACCTAGATTCCTTACCAGAGTTCCCATGGGTGCCCTAGTTCTCTTCCATGCACTCCAGGACTCAAACACAAAATCTTGATCTTTCCTTTTCAAAGACTCCTACATAGTCGTTCCTACTTTTGATTTTATGTGCATCACCGCAACACAATCGATAGCCATTCATCATCATTGAGTTCTTTCCTTTCCCTTCTTACACATTAGGGTTTTTAATTTCATTAGCTTATTTAATTATCTCATTTACATACTATTTTAGTGCATTTACTTATTGCATTATATGTCCTCCTAGATTAGATTAACTATCTTTTACTACATTAGTTTAGTCAATTTTAGTTAATCATTTTGGTGAACCTAACTCTTATCATGGATAAAAATCGTCCTTATAGATCTCCAATCATCTTGCAATTTGATAGCTTTGGTCTTATTTTTTTGATACTCCTATTGATCCTTCTGGCTATAGACCTTTCCCTTCCCTTATTCACCTTCCATCTTCTGATATAGATCATAAATATTTAGATGATGCTATTATTGCTTATATGTGTACCATCAATCCTAACATTCTCGCTCAGATTTTAGAAGAAGCTCAAGCTCCTCAATCTGACCACATAGTTGTAACTCCTCCCATTGTTGACTCACAAGACATTTTTCATTTGCATTCGCTCATTAATTCTCCCACATCATATATAGTTGACTCTCCTAATATAATGTTTGTTCCTACCTCCCCATATTCTTCTCTTGGATCACAATCTCTCAAAGCTCCACATGACTCTGATGCCACCATTTGTATGCTTGATATGGTTCCTCCTTCTCCATCACTAGCCCTTGATATCACGAATGCTTTGAAACTTTATACGGGGTCTACTCCAGAATGTTCCTTTACTTTACCTACCCCTCCATCACCTCCAATTGTGGACAAACCACCTCATTCATCACCATTTGAGGGTGTCATTTATATGATAGATGTAGTTCCTCTATGTTGCCTATTACTACTATTCCTATTATCCCATTTAGGGGTCCTATCTATTCCATGGACGCCACTTTATCATCCACAATGCCACCTATCATATCCTTTTATAACATTGATTATCATGCCAAATTTAGATCTAACCATTTTCACATTCTCATATCTATTGGCTCAAACTTTGTCAACAACACTAAGGTTGACCCATCATGGCCCATTAGTGTGTGTTCTATGTCACTCCTTAAAGCTATCCACTATCCTTTATCTCAAGTCGTGCACCCTTTCAAATAACCTTTTGGCATTTTTCAACTACATGTCACAGTTGGACCTCTTACCATGCTCGTGCCTTTTCTTTTGGCAACACGGTTGAGAGATTTAACATGCTCCTTGTTCTTAATTATATTCATCACTTGCGATCTATCATTTCTATGAATCATCCACACCTCAAATTTATTTACAATAATCAAATCATCTCTATTGATCATGTCCTTCCATATACTCCGTGGCCATCATTTTGTCACATGGTATCTAGATCACCTCTTACTTCTTCCACCACATAACATACTACGTTACTCCTAGAACAATATGATCCTAGCTCAGCTACTCCCACATCATCTCCATGACCACATTCTCCACTATCCCTATAAATCAGTATGGGCCTATTCCTCAAACAATTATTACATCTCGACATAGATCACCACCTCATTTTATTCCACATGGATATTCTTCACCTTTGTATTCTATATTACACACATATCCATCAACACATTTTTGACACCATGACCTCCTTCATACATTCATCCCATGCATGCTCATAGGATTCATTCATTGCTATAACATTCACGTACTTATACCTCCACTATTAGAGCATGGTCACATGCTTTCATCACCCACATTAGATGAAGGACCTCCATCCTTCACCCTCATTGGATAGTTAATTTATTTCACATGGTCTTGGGGACATGACACCTCACCTCTCCCCTACCTTATATCATCATTTTCAAAATCATCATCTTTCACATTCTCATACATTCATACTAGCGTCATTACCTAATGACACACTCTTGTGATTCAGTTCACACTTGGATTGTTGATGGATTATTACTACATTGAACCCCACACAGTGCACCATAGGCATTACACATTACACTTCATCACACATTATGTGTTAAAAATTCTACAAATTTTTTTCATTTGCATATATTCACCTCATACATCAGGGTATTTTCATACATTTACATACCATACATACTAAATCACGTATTTTCACACATATTCTACAAGGATTCATCATATAGAAGGATAGAATTACATTCCTATTTTTAAACATACATTACAAAGTTGCTTTCTACATTACACTTTACATATTCTACTCATTACATCCTTACATATACCACTCATCATATGGATGATTTTTATCCCTACATATACTACATTGTCTTCTATGTGCGCATTCATTACCCGATGATGCACTTTAGTTCTTTAGCCCGTACTCGACTAATGAGGTTTACAAATCAAATGGACCCTCCCTTCACCACACATTCACTATTCCACCTTTCATCATGCGACATTACTAGTTTAGTGATATATGCTTTAGGATATACCATCACCTATTCTATCATTTTGTAGTGGTATACACCTTAGGTTACATAACCATACCCTCCTTACACCTTAAAGTGATATCCGGTTAGTGTTAAATCATCACTCATCTATTCATCATGTAGCGATGTACGCTTAGTGCTACATCATCACACATCCATTCATCACGCAAAGATATATGCTTAGGGCTAAATCATCACTCCACATTTCATCTCATCATGGTATACACTTAGGCTACTAGGTCTACACACATCTATTCTACATATCACATATCATCACTAGTACACATATACACATTCATTATAGTGTTCTAGACACACGATACACACTACTCGACCATCTCCCAATGACACACGCTCATTTACATTTCATTCTTGATTGTTGAGGGGGAAAACAAAATGAACCTCATTGCATACAATTTCATTCACTCAGGGGGCATGCAGCTCCTATCATTCTACCTTGAATTCCATTCCATCCATCCACAACATATTGCATATTATGGTTGCTTATATTCTTTCTTACTTGTACTTGTTCATGGTCATTTTATTACACATGCTAGTTTGATTACTTGTATGTCATCTATCTATATCATACACACATATGCATTCACGCCTTCTTCAAGTTGTGATCATAGATACAAGTCTCTTACACATGGAATGGATGCTCACCTTCTACCCTTCCTATAATGGTCACTTTGGGGCATCCACACATTCATCTCTTTCGGGTGTTATTATTTCATGTTGTACTTAGCAATTTACATTACTTGCTTATACATGCCTATGACATATTAGCTATATTTCGAACATGCTAATGAGTGCTTCATGTATATCATTTGTTATGTAGGGTTATTGGTTTCCATAGTTTTTGTTACATTACCTTCCATTGTCTCGGTATTATTTTTTATTTTTTCGGGCCTTTCCTATGTTTGGTGTGCACACTTGTCTATTGTTTGCAGACATGATGGCCTTGTATGTCTTGCGACATTGTGAGTGATGTCCCATGTTTACAACTCACTTTATGCAACATAATTTTCTTATTGTGTGATTACATTACTTTTCTTGGTATCTTTTACACTATTTATGTAGCTTATACATTGTTTTCTTCATGCATGTGTGTTTACACTTGTCTTTGGCTAGCCTTCTTGTTAGTGTGTGCCTTGGTTTCTACCAATAACATTTCAGATGTACATGCGATTAGCCCTTATTTGGGGCCACATGTCTCTTATTGATGACTTCACATGCGACTCGAAAGAGGGGGTATCATTTGGCAATTTTACATACTAACACAATGCATTTACACTAGTTCCGTTATATTCAGGTGAGTGGGTTCGAGACCATTCTATGAACCCCATACATAACATATTTTATAGGACATGGTGTCCTTATCATTTTAAGAAGTAGTTACAAGCTTGGAGGTTATAGTGGGTGTGCCTCTACACTACTTGGCTAATGGAATTCGATCACCAAAAAAACCATAATGGTACTGATATATCTTCACACACATTTCAGCAGAAGCAGTTAGATCTTGGAGGACACAAAGCATTTCCTCCCTACACTTCTTTAGCTAGGGTGGTGTGAGATTACCCAAAAATCATAGTACATGATATCCTTCTACAATTTCTCTCTCGACATGGATCAGTGCACATGTTCCATTTACCTTTACATTTATATTTTCCATTTACATTAGCATATTTTACATACACATGTGTCTTTTACATAACATTTTTACACTTACATACATACATATTTGACTACTTGATCATTTTCTCCTTGCAAGTCCGGCCATATGAGAAACAAGTAGTCAAATGGGGAAACAACAATGAAAACAACACTATGTGGTAGCACACTATAGCACACACATCACACTTTTATGTAGGTACACTACACTATGCAAGTAACTACATACATGCATTTCACCCTAGGTTCACTCTCATCACTTTTTCTTTACACTTTTTCATCTATAGTTTCCATGCTCCTCCATATTTTTATCATTCCACACTTTTGTCTCTGGTCCTTGGCATGCTTCTACTACACTCTTCATGGACATCAGGTACACATCTCTATCTATTTTATGTTACTAATCTTTTCACTCACTAACATAAAGTGGGGGAAAAATGTAGTCACAAAATCATGCACTTTAGACATTTTATTTATCCTGGTCTCATACTACTATTTAGAAGGTTCTTGAGTAAAGAAAGTACTAATTAACCCTCATCCTTTGGCCATCTTATTTATTTTATTTCATAATTTGTGACCTATTACACCCATATGCCCATCCATTTTTGGACATCCCATGTTATTTTAGCCTCGGCTAGGGCGTGCTCATGGATGTATGGTCCCACCAGGGTACCCTTATCCTTCTAGAACTTTCCCGCCACGTTTTGGGCCTCTTCTAGTTGTTTTTCATATTTATCTTCCTTGGGGTTAGCCTTTTCGAGGTAAATTAAAAATATAGAGCTAGATAACCCTATAAATATATGTTATGAGACCATAATGAGGGACCTATCATCATACACTACTATTAATCCATCTAGAGTTACATCCATCTATTGTAATAACATCCACATAGCTCCATCATCAAGGCACAAGCTAGGACAATCTACATCACACTTCATAGTGCACACCTTTGCAAGGTTGTTGGGAAATAAGAGATAAAATATTTGGAATAATCCCTTACGAGAATCACAATAGTAGAAAATAATATCGAAAATATTCTGGATCTCAAATAAAAGTGCGAATAAATAACACAACACAAAGAGAGACATTATTTAACGTGGTTCACCCAATTTGGGTTACGTCCACCAAGAATCACTTGCTCATATTTTATTACAAGCCTCCACTTTCTCAATAAAATACCCAGATCCATTTGGAGCTATGCTCAACAAACTCTACAAAATTCACACCCGAATTCAAAACACATCTGCAATGCATTTGCTTGTATATGTATCATATGCATAAGACCATATAAATAGACAATTGCTTAAGCAATTTGATACAAAACCGTGGGTATCAAAACCATGGGAAAAAATTTGTGGGTATCAAAAAAATGGGTACCGAAAAACAATGGGCCCAAAAACAACCCATAACGGTTACCCATTACCCATGGGTTAATAAACCACCCAAGAAAATTTGCTTGGGGCTTCGTTCCCGAACCCCCTTGACCATTTGTAAAAATACCAAGTGTAACACATAGAAGGTGTACCACACTCTAACATGAAAATAGGCTCCACAAACATAACAAAGGTTGCATGAATATAAGGTCAAACTCGATCAAAATAAATGTGTGTTTAGTGTAACTTTAAGAAAACTCTTCGAGTTCATCGTCTCATGAAGAGGTAATGAAGTTGACTCACAAAGGTAAAATATATCATGGAAATTCCTCCTCCACATAATATTAATAATTTAGGATGTCTTCAAGGAAAAAATAAATCCATTAGATGTTTCATCTCATAACTAGAAGACAAGTTCCATCACTTTAATCACTTGCATAAAAAATATGTATAGTTTAAATGGAATAAAGAATGTTAATAATATTTCTCCAAACTGAAATAATATCTATCAAATCATGCAATTCCCATACTACATATTCTATAAAACTAATTATTATTTGTATGTATGCAAAAAATATTCAATAGGGGCATTACTAGCACAACATAATGATTAGGAAAATAACATGTTGTTTCTATCTCAGTAGGACCTTGATTGATCATGAACTCAAATATTCTTAGGTTGAGAAGGTATGTTTAGTTGTGGCTTTCACATTTCACAAGCTACATCATTATTTACTCAATCATAAAGTTAATCTTATCACAAAATTAGATCCACTCAATTAACTATTATCCATACTTTTCTTAATAGGAAGAATTTCTAGTTGGGTTGTTTTACTCAGTGAATTTGATATATAATTTTGTAATAAAAATCCATTAAGGCATAATCCTTTGAAGATCATCTTGCTACAACACCTTTACCAGGATCATAACCTCTTCACTTTGAATTTACAAATGAGGAACTCTTGTATATTGATGCAATTCCCTCTTGGACTCTATTTTTTGATGGATCTTATAATACACACGGATCAAGATCTGGAATTCTAATACTCATGTCGGATGGCAATGTCATTCTAAAATATTTCTGCATTGGATTCCATGCACCAACAATATCACTTTGAGTAAAAATATCTCATAGCTAGTTTTAATTTCACTATTTCATATAATCTCTAGGAATTGACAATTTATGGTGATTCCCTCTTGGTCATCAATCAAGTCACCAATGAATATCAAGTTAAGGATGAAAAATTGGTGCCCTATAAAATCATGGTTGATTTTTGAAAGGTTACTTTCATCTTATCACTTTTGAATAAGTTCCTCACATACAAAACAAATCAGCAGATGCCATGGAGATTATCAGATCTCTTCTTGAGTTAATCCTAAATCAAACACATAATGAGTTTATTTTAGAAAATATTTTGATTCGACCTATTATTTTCTTGAGTTAACCATCATATGTGAAATAGTTGGTCTGAAAACCCTTGGTATCATGATATCTATACATTTATCTATGATAAAAAATTTCCTAAAAATATGAATTACCAAAACAAACGAGCCCTAACAAACGTACTTTATGCTTCAATATCCTCATTGACACCTTATATTGATGAGCCTATGATGGAAATATCCTAAGATGTCTCAATCAAGTTGAATAAAAAAACTCTAGTCAATGTGCATGTTATTATATGTGGTGCACACACAAGTAGCAAAGGGTCTAGATAAAAATATTTTACACATGACTTATTATTGGCCCACTATAGAGTCTAATTCCTTAAATTTGTTAAAAAATGTTTGGCATGATAACAACATGGAAATATCATTAATACCCCTTGACAATATCTTCAACCCATAATCACAATGTGGCCTTTCTCCCAATGGGATCTCGACCTTGTAAGAAAAATTAAATCCACATCTTCTGATGGAAATACATTCATAATCACCACAACCAAATACTTTACCAAAATGGTAGAGGCCATGCCTCTTACTTTTTCAATGGTACTAAAATTTCTGTTATCTAAAAAACTCTCCTAGTTATTTGGATAACTTATAGTTTCATCCTTACTTTGATGTTTCACATTTGAGTTCCATGCACTCAAGATTTTCCTTTTGACACCTTAAGCAGCATTATAGTTCCTTCATGTGTTCCCTTTGTGCCTTACTACTTATCCCTCTGCATTCTATTATCTCCTTCCATTTCCCCTTTACACATTCCTCATGCGTGCCCGATTTCTGTCCTATCTGTCATGCACTCTTTGCACGTACCTCTGAGACTTTCCTTCCAAAATGGCTAAGTCCCTGGCATTCCTCTGGCATGCTTGCATATACTAAGCTCACTCACACACCGCTTTTATTTCTACCATCGTGTGCCATCATTAAGTTGAATACTCATGCCCCTAACCATACTTATCCCCTACAAGTATTTTCCTATTCCTCTTACACACGTACCTCTGCATGCACCTTCCATCTATTTCCTTGCACGCATTTGCCTCTTACTTCCATGCCTTGCATGCCTTCTTTCACACTAGTCACTTTGTCACATCATCTGTTAGACTTGAGTGTGTAACACGCAACTTGTCAAAATGCGCTAATAAGGGGCCAAATATGAAAACCAACCAACGAGTGTGTGACATGCGGTAGAAGAGACAAAACAAATCAACAATTGGTCGATTTCCTCATTCAATCGAGCATGCATCACGTGTCATTAAATGTCAAAGTAACATGTATACTTATAACACTCATAACTTCTATTCCGGTGATCGATTCTGCGTGCCTGATCTCATTTGAAAGCTAATGACATCAGGTACACATTAGAATTTTCAAAATCAAATCTAGGTAGGATTTGGTAGGTGGAAAATACGGAAACTTCCTTCTGATCATCAATGCACACATCTAATCGACCTCAACCATTATATTTCAATTAGATTTTTCCTTCTTCCTTCTTCTACATGCCAAACAGACATAGGGAAGCACATCGATAGCCATATACGTGTTTATCACTTGTTGTTGGTGGTTCTGATTTGAATAATAGTTTCCCTCTATTTATCCTCCTCTTCTCTCCTTCTTCTTCTATAAATATCATAGTTTTGCTTTGTAGAAAGGATACCTCTATGTTGTAACAACACCATGCCAAAATGGTGTCCAAATTCCCATGGGTCTTAGACCTTGGTGTGGTCTCTGCAATGTATTCTCACCTCCTACCATGAATGTAAATGACCGTGCATCCCTTAAGAAATTAAATCATATTTTTGGAATTCTTTTCTTCCTTTTCTCATTTTCATTGCATCTCACCCTCTTGTTTACGTTTTCTAGCATGGTGTGCATATTCCCACTTGTAGTCCCCGCATTCATGTGTTATGTGTAATAGAATGTTGAGCTAGCATGTTGATCAATGGTATGTGTTGTCCTCCCTCTTCTCTAGAACCCCCTCTATTTCCTTCGTCACTTGTGGAGAGAAATCATCCCTTTCCCTAGAACTATCACCTTCCTTAGCTGAGGATTTCCCTTTTGCACATCCTTCTATCCATGGTCCATTGGCATGTTTAGTCTAGGATTTTCTTTCTAGATTAGGAGCAGCAGTAGCATTAGAGGTAGGTAGAGGAATTGGTCTTCTCAAATATCTATCCCAATTGTGCAAGGTCCCACAACTTGGGGATGGTTCAATTGTTGTCTCAAACATCTCGGCTCTTTTGGATCCGAGACGTGGGTGTAAGTTTGATGACCAAAATTTTATAGTACTCTAGTGGGACCATTTTTAAGATCTATACATCTTCATCTCAACAATTTTGATGTGTTATTGTTGAGATCCAGCATCTAGAGGAATATTTCAATGCATCTAGTGACTCCACTGATTCAACGCACCCATTATTTCATTCACATATCGGTCTCCCCTCCTTATTTTATTCATTTTTCCTTCTTTCATCATTTAACTTCCTCTTTTGAAGTTGTGTAATCATGACTTCTTTCCCTTCATGGAATTATCATTTGTAGTAGTAGAGCTATTTTTCTCCCTCCACACAGTTTAAAAATCATCCTACAAATCATTTTTATAAGCCCCATTATCCTAAAAATGCAAACAACTCACTTTTTCCTAACGGGAATGTTTATGAAGAACATGTTTATGTAGATGATGGTGGTGACTCCATGGAAGAAGAGGAATTTGAGAGGTAGGTGCAAAATATGGAGATGGCCATGATGCAACTTAGAGTCAAGTACTCCATAAAGGAAGCTAAAGTTGGCTACAAGGTCCCTTATCCATGGATCAGCCCTATACTAGGTTGGTTTAGCACCCATCATAGGCTACACTTTATCATTGAGATGCTAACTCAAGTTATAGAGTGGGCAGAAGAAATAGAGGCTCAAAAATCTAGCATGCGGAAACCCTGTTAATGGGGCAACCCTGCACTACCATCTTCTGACCCTCCCATTCTCTATGCCTGCCCTACATCATCTCATCCTGCTATACATGTTCCCATCTTCTTACGCATTACTCCCACTGAGGATTCTATTATTCCTCCCTTATCCCTTCCACCCCATTCTTAGTTCACTTCCATTCCCCCTTTCGCACCTCTATTCCTTTAACGTGCATGCCTTCCATGCTTCCCACATGTACTTCTACCCCTCTTTCATGCATGCCTTCCATGATTTTTGTGCCCATCCTCCCATTTCCTTATAAGTCCACTCTACCTATTTGCACCATAAATGAATAACCCCTTGACAACGTGCCTTTCCTAAAAAAATATCATCATGCTCGATGATTGTAGAATAATTAAACAATGACATGACTCATGTGAATCCAAATGGGAAGAGTAAATCATATGGGCACCTATTCCAGAAGAAAATTGGTTAGTTCCATAGGGTGTAGTTTTGGAGGAGACAAAGTTGTTTATAGAGGCAAAATCACGTGTTCCCCAACTTTTGTAACTCAACCTGCAAGCACTCCCATTCAGAAGGAGAGTATGTAAGAAAATCCCATCTACGGGATTGAGCTTTAAAGTAATGGGAAAATCAAAAGGATCAGATCGTGCCCAATAAGATACCTAGCTAGTCTAGAGCCAAAATAGAGTTGCCACTAGTCATGCTCATTTCAGAGCATGAGGTAGAGCTTTAGTGTGCCAAACATCAGCAATAACACCTCCTAGATCCAAGCACAGAACAACTTTAGGAGGTATATATTCTATTTGTTGATACTTTGAGGAGGGTGAAACACCATCTACAAGTTGGTTTTTCACTCTTGTTTCGACCATGTTCAGCGCCAAATCAATTACATGGTCACAATTTGTGAGGAAGGGAAACTATTTCTCCCTACTTGTAGTAGGTTTTACTTGAGTGCCCTTTGCCTCTTGTTAGAGTAGGCTAGTTTAGGTTTTATTTCAATAACACAAGTGCTTGTACACACTCTGCATGTTCCCTTTTGGACATGTATGATTTTCATCTTTTTACATAGTGTTGTGCTTTTGTTTTAATGCGCTCCCTCTAGCACTTTTCCTTTCTTGTTGTGCCCACATGCCCCTTTATGTTGCTTCCTAGGATGACAGTTCAATTTTAAAAGAGGCAGTTCCAACAAATCCATGCATATTTCATTCTCATCAATCCAATTCAAAATATCTTCATATGAGAGTAGCAATTCAGTTCAAAGTTTAGACAGAGCTTTAAGTGACTTCAAGGATGTTCTTCAAGTTGCAGATTAGATCTTCAAGTTTAGCGCTTGACTCCATGCCCAATGGACTTCTAAGGATACTGGTCTCTTCATCTAGAAGACAGATGGCCCACGAAAGTTGCCAAAATTGTTATCCAAATAAATCTCATAGTTATTTGGATAACTTATACTTTCATCCTAACTCTGATGTTTCACATTTTAGGTTGTACACACTCAAGATTGTTCTTTGGACACCTTAGCATAGTTGGAGTTCCTCCACACGTGCCTTCCTTCATCTCCCTTTGCATTCTGCTATCTCTTTCCATTTCCCCTTTGTGCCTTCCTCATGCGCACCCACTTTCTATCCTATCCTATCACACACTCCTTATGCGCACCTCTATAGAATTTCCTTCCAAAATGGCTAAGTCCATGGAATTTCTCTGGCACACTTGCATACGCTAAGATCCCTCATGTAACGATTTTATTTTTGTCACTTTGTGTGCCCTTGTTCATTTGAATGCTCACGCCTTGCTTCCCATAATTTTTCCATGCAAGTATTTTGCTATTCTTCCTACACACGCACATCAGTGCTTACCTTCCTTCTATTTCCCTTTCACGCACTTTCCTCTTACTTCCATGCCTTGCCCCTTCTTCCATGCCAGTCACTATGCCACATAATTTGTTACACTTGAGTATACAACACACAACCTATCAAAGTGTGCCAACAGGGCACCAAATTTGGACAACTAATTGGTGCATGACATGTGGCAGAAGAGAAAAACATATCAATAGTTTCCCGATTTCCTCATTCAATTAGTGTGTGCCATGTGTCATTGCATGTCAGAGTGACCTGTAGACTTCTGAAATCCATAACTTCTGTTGTAGTGCTCAAATTCTTATGTGCCAACTCTCATTTGAAAGCTGTTGACATCAGCTACACTTTAGAATTTCAAAATCAGATTTAGGTGGGATTTGGTAGGCATAAAATAGGGAAACATCTTTCTGATCATCAATGCACACATCTAATCAACCTCAACCACCAATTTTCAATTAGATCTTTCCTTCTTCCTTCCTTTTTCTTCATGCCAAATAGACATGGGGAAGCACATATAACGACATTGCATGTAGATTTGTAGGCATTTATCACTTGCTATTGGTGGTTACAAGATTTGAATCTAAGTTTCCCTCTCTTTCTCCTCCTCTTCTCTCCTTCTTCTTCTATAAATAGTAGAGTTCTACTTTGTAAAAAGGATCCCTCTCTATTGTAATGACACCATGCCAAAATGGTGGTTGACTTCCCATGGGTCTCAGACCTTGGTGTGGTCTCTACAATGTATTCTCACCTCCTGCCATGAATGTAAATTAATGTACATCCCTTAAGCAATAAAATCATGTTTTGTGGAACTCTTGTCTTCCCTTTCTCATTTTCATTACATCTCGCCTCTCTGTTTGTGTTTATTATCACTTGCACTCCCCACGTTCATGTGTTACATGCACCTTTGGAAGGTCAAGCTGTGTGTTTATCTCGTGGCATGTGTCATTCGCCCTCTTCTCCCCACCCTCTCTTTTTCCTTTTCTCCTCATGGAGAGATATTGACCCTCTCCTTAGCACTATCGCCTTCCTTAGCTTAGGATTTCCCCTTTCTGCACATCCTTCTATCCCTGGTCCCTTTGCATGTTTAGTCTAGGATTTTATTTTTGCATTAGGAGTAGCAATAGCGTTAGAGGTAGGTAGAGTAATCAGCCTTCTCTAAAAATCCGTAGGTAGAGTAATCAGCCTTCTCTAAAAATCCGTCCCAAGGGCATAAGGTCCCATAACTTGGGGACAATTCCATTGTTGTCTCAAATGACTCGGATCTTTCGGATAGAGACATGGATGCAAGTTTGATAACCAATAGTTTCAAGTTCATATTTAACCATCTCATATTTCATTTTGGCATCCCTTCCTCCCTTGTTATAGATAATGGTACATGCTTTAAAAATAAAATTGTAAAGATTTTTCCAAAAAAATTGACATCCATACCATCAATAGGTCCACTTCATACTATCCACGGTCTGATGACCAAGTTGAAGCATCCAATAAAATGCTCAAATCCATCTTGGAAAATATTTTCAACAAACATGGTCATAATTGGCATACACAAGTCTATCCTACCCTCTAGGCCTATCGCACATCTTATCATACTCCAATAGGAGCCACACCCTTTTCACTCATATATGGAACTGAAGTTGTGTTACCCATAGAGGTTGATCTCCCATCACTTTGTATATCCATCAATGATTTGATCAATGAAGATGAATACAAACAAGCTCATCTTTTAGAACTAAACCTCCTAGATGAAAAGAGGCTTAATGCCTTGGATCATTTTAAAGTGTATCAAAATTGAATTCAACGTAACTAAAACAAACATATAAAACAAATAGAATTTGAAATTGGTGACCTTGTACTAAAGGAAAATCATAAGAACACAACAAAAGCTAGGAAAAGCAAGGAAAATTTAAACCTAATTGGTTACATCCTTATGTTATCACTTCAAAATATAGATATGGTACATATAATATATTCATATAATATTTCAAGAGCTTATTGTCATGCAAAATTTCTAACATGAAAAATTCAAATTTTTGGTCATATCAACTATGTCACCCTCACTATGATCAAGAGGAATGTTCTAACATGATTTTAAAGTGTTTTTCATGTGCATATAAGTTTACATATCTTAGTTCTTTAAGCTACTGATATCTAAGAAACAACAATGCTCCCAGAGGATTTAAAAGGGTTATTTTTGGTCTTTTTTTCACTACTGAATATCCTCTGGAGGCATACAAGGAATATTAAAATCATCCATGATTTTTGTGGGAGAGTATTAAATTTTTTTGAGGTTGTTTAGGAATATTATGTGAATAAATTTGAGTTCAGGAACAAGTTAAGAAATACCGTGTCTTTCGGGCAAGACACTTTGGGAAATACATGTTCTTACAAAGTTAGTCACCTTGTTTAAATTTTTTCAGAGAGCCTTGTGAAGTTTTGAAATATCATATCCTAGTCATCAAAAATATAAAAATTCCTACTTCATTGTGAAATGGTCAAAGAACAATTATGGGAGCATTGAAATGTGGAAAATTATTCGTCAGTGTAGCACATGAGTCCTTCTACAAGGTATAACTTGTTTGAAATTGTTTGAGGAGCATCGTGAAGGTTATTTTAAATTCTATTCAAGTCCAATATATATATATTTTCTTGTTTCCATCGATAACACTTCTTGCCACTTGGGTCACCAATGTACCGCTTTAGGAAAAAGTGGAGATGTAGATAAAATTATCTGAATATATCATTTTCAGGCCTTCTAAATAGGATCATTGGATTAATTTTCCTATTTCCATGAATATTCATATATTATTTTGCAAAATTTCATTAATTTTTGACTGTGGGGTAAAGGAAACATTCTAGGAGGCTAGTTTAAAGTGCAAATCATGATCAGATGCAACACTTGAGAACTTAGGCACACTTTTGTTGTCCCCTTGCACCCTTAGCATACTTTTGAGGTGTAATTTCATCTCATAATTGTGCCCCACTCCTATTTTCTATCATTACCAAATCAAAAACATAACATGAAGCCAAAAAGTGCACTTTTTGACTTATAAGAGTGTTTTAAGTTGTGGTGGGTCCCATTTTCCCTCTTAAGCAAACTTTTAAACTCTATTTGCACATTGGGCACACTTATGAGCTGCAATTTCACTCTAAAAGTGTGTCATGCCCTGATTTGTGGAGAGTTTTGACATACATACATGATAAGTCAAGTGAAAAACAAAATAAAAGCCTTCACTCCCTCATGTGCATGTCATGGTTTCCTTAATCCCCATGCCTATGGTGCACTTTTATCATCACCATGCACCCAAGGTGCACTTTTGAGGTTAAATTACACCCAAACCATTTTCCTAGGTGTAATGGGACACTCAAACTCCACTTCTCCATCTCTTATGTGAACTCTCTACTCAAACTTCCATCCTATAAATTCCCTCACTCATGCTCACAACAACTCATAAACACAAAAAGAAACTTAAAAACATAAATTAAATTCCTTTCAAACCATTAAATAACCTTTTAAATTTGGTTCATAACATTCAAACACAAGAAAACCCTTTTTGTGCCCTAAACATCCAAATCTAGTTTTGATCCTAGCTCGTGATTCTAAGCTCCATTTTCCTTGATATTTTCACCATGGATTACATATCAAAACACATTTAATAATATTTTTACATTCCCCCATTGATTCAATCATTTATTTTTTACATCCCCTTTAAGTTTCCAACTAAAAATCACTTTTTCTTAGATCTACAAAACCTAGTGATTAGAATCTCTCAAAAATAGGAGTAAAGCCTTGAAATGAAAAATGTAAACTTATAAAATTGGTTTCATTATGATCCAACACCCAAAATACCACTTTCATTTTAAAGTAAGTCTTTACTATGGAAGCTTACTAAAAATAGTAATTCAAGGAAAATTTGGTTTCCAGTGCCTCAAGACATTCCTTCAAGTGTCAAACTCTCAAAATTGACAAAAATTGAAAGATTGGAAAAATTGCTAAGAATGGACACTAATGTGCGACTCTGTAAAAATAGTAAATGATAATAAAATTATCAATATGATCACATATTATCCTCCTCTTCATTCCTTGTTGGTTCTAATATTCACGGAGAGGTCAAAGTTTAATTATACAAGTAAATTCTTGCATTTCCCAATGTGTTAAGTGTAAGGTATTTCAAAGTGAATATGCTAATTTTAGAAGTATATATAAATATCCACCTATCACTATGTAGTGATCATATCTCAAAAACATGTCTCATGGGAGTGACAAAGACAAATTCATGCTTGATTTTTTTTTGTCTTAGAGGACATTTTGCTTCACCTCATGTGGGTGCTTGATCATAAACTAAATGATAGTGCATTCAATCTCTATCTCCTTCCTCCACCTAGGTGTCAGAAGGATTTGGTATTACATCTCATCAATTATTAGTATGCTCAAATTGGAAGGATCGTCATTGTTGAATTATGTTGGTAGTTTTTCCAATTTATCATCATGTGTGATTGGTAGAAGAGACATGGAAGTGTTTCATGGATTGGAATGATTGATTCAAGTGAAAGAGAAGGAATTATTTATTCGCCCCTAGTGGTCGAATCATCAAATGCTTCTCACTTATTCTCACATTTCAGAAAAGGTCAAGGATCAAAATTTCATCGTTGTATTGGAGCATTTCATTGGTTCATCACAGGAGTGGATTTTCTTCATGATTGGAGCTTCTTCATCCTTTATCATTCAATCTTGGATCTTTTCCTCTCTCTATTCTCTAACATATTTCCTCTCTCTTTCTCTATCTAGAATTATATTTATTTGTTGAGAATAAAGTTTGTAAAAAAGTGACTTAAGTCACTTAAAAAAAATTCTTCATTGAGGATTGGACTTTAAGTTGAAAGGTCACATGGGGAAGGTGAAGAGTCTCCTTATAAAACTATAAATTGTAATGGATTCTCCATTCCAAGGGGTTGGAAATTGTTAGTTGGTTGTATGTTGTTGATATATATACCACTACTACATCAAGCAATAAAATTTGCATTTCTTCTATTTCTTTTCTTATGTTCTCTCTAATTTTAAAATTTGTAAGCATGGTGATATTGCATAACCAAGAAGGAACTATGTTTCATTTATTAATGAATATGTATAATTGTGCGTCTTTAGTTTGTTACTATTTCTATTTTTTTACATTGTTGTATTCCTCTAATTGAATGTGGACTGCTCTGGTTATTATATGTTAAATGTGTAAGCCCACTCAAAACAATAACCCTCTCTCTCCTTATTTCCCCAACTCACTTCTACATATTTTCATTGAAAATTCCTCCATTGTAATTTTTACAAGAAATTTTCCACAAGTTTAATGGAGTATTCCTGTGTGATCCTTGTTCTAACATCCACCCACAACTTTTAGTTAGTTTACATTCAATAATGGGAGCCTTTCTATACATAAGAGGGAGGGGATTATCCCCGTGATCGTTGGTGGAAACCAATAATTTGTAACATGATAAATTATTTCATGAATAGATCTTAAAGAACCCATGAATGTACTTTATTTAAAAATATTCTATTCTTGAATCATCCATGAGTACCCCTTTTGTTGGGGGCATTTTGGAACAACTTCCTATGTATCTCCTTCATCCTATTCCTTTTATAATATCATCCCAAACCACTTTTTGTCACTTTATCCTTATAGTTAGGATAATTCTCCTTTGTTATATTATCCATATTCATTCATATGCATTTTCATTCATCCCTTGGTCTCATAGATTTCTTTTGTTCTTGTGGATGCTCGGATGGGTCCTACATCACCTAGAGTTTCTCATTGGCTACTACACATTTAAAAATAACAACATCCCATAAACATTCAAAAATTTCAAAAATCCCAAAACATTCAATATATTTCCAAAATATCAATAAACAAATACAATTTTGTTTTTCCAAAACTACAAAAACATATAAAATCAGTAAAAAAACTACCCAATATTTAAAAATAAATAAAACACAAAAATGTTCAAAAAGCACAAAAAATTTGCAATAAAGAAAAAAATTCAAAGCTTAACACATTGAATTTTATCCTAGTGTTAGTTCCAATCTCCATCAATCAAAACAACAAATATAAATCTCTTGCATGTATCTTCGCTTGGGAAATTGCATCTCTCATTTACTTCATTGCATGAATTTTTGCTTGGAGGAAATGACCCAATCAATCCCAAATCATCTTACCCCTACCATGCATCATTACTAGGGGGAAACCAAATCAAACAATATTCATTGTAGAACACATTAGGGGCAAATTTAAGTGTCTTTATGTAATGTTGTGTTACATTGTTACTTTTCATATATAATTGTTTGAACAATTACAATTTTATTATTTGTCATCTTGGTTTATTTATAGCCATGGATTGACCATCTAATATGTATATTGGTTTTGTTTTTACCCTTGTTAGTTAAATGTTTTACAATTTAAAAGTTTCATGTTTACCATCTCGGTTCATTTATAGCCATAGTGTAAACATCTACTATGTATATTGGGTTTGTTTCTACCATTCTTTGTGTTGCATGTATGTGTGTTTATGCACATAATGGGTTGATCATCATGGTTTTTAATAATCATGGTACTAAATCTATTGTGAAAAAGAAAATAAGGTTTCTCAAAATAAAAAATTGAATGGAAGACTCAAGCTAAGAGAAATATTAGTCATTTCATCATCGCATTCATTCATACATCTCATTCAAAACTTAAAAAATAAACAAAGACATCATCTCAACATGATTCATTAACATATTCATCTATAAAAATGTGTAAATGAATATAGTACCTATCCAAAAATGGTAGATTTATTGATAAGTTAAAAATAAACCATAAACTCTAAATAATGATATGATGGAAGCCAAGAATCATGGTTTTGAGGGTTTGAGGGTTCGATGAGTGCTATATTAGCGGTTATAGATTTAGAATGTTTGATTCCTTAGCCAAACTGGATGCAAAAGACATGTTAAGCGCATCAAATCAGATGGTTGAAAATCCATTCATATAGTCTGCGATAGGATAGACATCCCCATATGCTGCATGGACCAATATTATCAAAGAACCTCCAAACAATAATGTGGGTCCTCAATCTCCTACAAAGGTACAATTCAAAAGTGCAAAGGACAAGGAAGGAGTGACCCACCTGCATGTGCCAGATGGATGTTTGTATCAGGCAATGGGAAAAGTGAATCTTACACTTGTTGGTAAGTTTCTTGGCTCTAGACCCAATATTGATGCTATTAGGAAATGGGCTTTGAGAAGGTGGCAACCAAAGGGAGATCTGATTATTACAACCATGCCATGAGGTTTTTCTGGTTAAATTTAACTAGCAAATAGATATGGAATTGGTGCTTTTGGAGGACCTTAGTGTATGGAAAAAATGGAGCTTTTCTTAAAAATATGGTATCCAGGGTTTGATCCAAATACTAAAAATATACACACACCATACCTATATGGTGTAGACTACCTAGTCTTCCCCTTCAATTCTAGGATGATGAGATTTTGTTGAATATAGATAAATCTATTGGATCTCTAATTGGGCTTGATGGACCAACAAGAAATAGATCTAGACTTACTTATGCGAGATTTTTTTTTCATCAAAAATGGAGTAGGAACTCCCAGAGCATATCATTTTACAATCTAAATTTGGCATCTGGAAACAAAATATTGAATATGAAAATTTTCATTTGAGGTGCAAAAAATGCCATAAAATTGGACATTTCACCAGAAAATGTCCCTCCTTGGCCAAACACAAGGAAGAAGGGCTACATCAGGCTAATAGGATGGACACAAGTAACATTATTCATGCTAGATTTATAGAGGCCCATGAAATAAGGAAAGAGAATGAACCTAGGATTCCAATAGATGATATTGAAAGGAGGGTAAAAGAAAAAATTAGAATAAAATGGAAGTAACTACTCCGATCAGCCAGATCTGAAATACAAGAAGGTAAAAAAGGGGTTCCAAACTCCAATAAAGAAACCATTGGTTTGTAGGAAACTATGGAATCCTAAAACTCTGAAAAACCAACAGAGAAATCTCAAGTGCAAAATGAGATCTAGAATATGAAGCACCAGTGCATCTAATTATGGATGTAGATGAAAAGAATGCTATAGTGAGAATCAATCTCATTTCCAAGGATGCAAGATGCATGTTGAATATGAAAGATCAGACTAGATTGATGGATCAAGTAAATGAGAGCAACTCTGAATCTGAAATACAAGAGATAACAGTGGAAGATAAGGTTCAGAATACTTTATTTATCTTCCATTGAGGAAGAGTTGTCTAATGGAAAAGAAAACATGGAACCAAATTTCTTCACGGAGGAAAATATTTCTATGTCAGAGCATCTCTCACCCATAGGTGATCAAATTCACTTTAGCAACAAAACAAAATTTCACAGTCAAAAAGGATTAGGAACAAAATGAAAAGGAGGAGGGTGAATTTACACCATACTTAGAAAAGATACTTTATGATTGTGATAAGGAATTGAACAATGGGTTTATAGAGGTCAAATCCAAAAAAATAATGAAAGGATTTGAGGAGATCTTGGATGCTCTTTATAATGAAAAAAAAATAGGAAACTAGGGAGCCTCAACCTCCAGAATAACTAGATCATCTACTAGAAGGATAGCAGATTTTGGAAGCAACTCAAAAAAGGTAGACCTTCAAGGAAGGAACTCAGAAAGAAGGAAACAACAAAGATATTGTAGATGGAACTCAAAGTCAATTGATCCATCTAGAAAATTCCTCCCCATCCTATTTAGATGAAGATAATCTCTTGGAATATTAGAGGGCTGAATGGAAGCTCTAAGAAAAGAATACTCAAAGAATTAAGAATTTCAAGTAGACCTCATATTCTGATACTGCAGGAAACTAAAATGAAAAAAAGTAACCTTGAGAATTGCAAAAAGATTTTTTGGGATAATTTAGAATTTGTTTTGTGGATTCTCAAGGAGCTTTAGGTGGTTTGGCTATTTTCTGGGATAAAAAGCTTCTTACTGGTATGGTGATCTCTGACACTAATACCCATCTTGTTGTTAAGTTTCATGCTATTGATAATAATTTTTCATGGATCCTCTCAAATATTTATGCTCCTAATACTGTAAATGGAAGAAGGAAGATTTGGGAAGATTTAAAGATTTTTAGGAATCAATATAAAAATGATAATTGGCTTGTTATGGGAGATTTTAACTCCCCTCTCAATCCTGGAGAAAAGTAAGGTGGAAATTTTGAATACTCCAATGGCATGGATGAATTTTTTGACTTTGTCTTTGATTCTAATCTCATGGATGTGGAACTTCATGGTAATCAATTCACCTAGAAAATAGAAGAGTTGGAAGTGACATGATCCAAGGTTAGATTAGATAGAGCTCTTATTTCAGCCAACTGGATCCTACATCAGGATTTTCATTTGTCCTCTTTACCCAGAATTGGCTCTAATCATAATGATAGTGTTGAATATTTTCAACTGGGTCAAACATACACATAGCTCCTTTAAATTTGAAAAGATGTGGATGGATCATGAAGACATTTCAGATTGGATTAAAGAATGGTGGAAATGGGATGGAGGAGGAACTACTCAATATAGATTAATGCAGAAATTAAAAATGTTAAAAGTAGGTGAGAACTTGGAATAAAGAAGTTTTTGGAAATATTTTTGAAAGGAAGAAGGAATTAAAGAAAAAAATTAGGAGCTTGAATCTCAAATATCTACAAATGGCATGACTTTGGAGAATCAGTTCTCAGAAAAGAAAATTTTATCTGAGTTACATACGGTTTGTAGTAGGGAAGAAACATTTTGGAGGCTCAAATCCAAGGCCATTTGGCTAAAAGAGGGAGATAGAAACACAAATTTTTTTCATATGACCACTATGAAACATAAAGCAAGCAATAGGATAATGAAAGTTTCAAAAGGAAATGGTATTGTTATCAAAGACCTAGAGGAAATAAAGGTTGAAGCTCTTAGATTCTATGAAATTTTCTCAAAGATAATAGTGTGGATGATGAATAAGCTACCTATTTTCATTTTAGAGGCCATTAGAAAGGTAGCATAGCTAAACAAAGATTCAAAAATCTCACAAAATTAGTTACTTTGGAGGAGCTTTCAAAATTGTTTTTTCTCTTGAAGGAGATAAGGCACCAGGTCTTGATGGATTTTCTGCTAATTTCTTTCAAAATTTTGGGAAATATGTTCAAAAGATCTACTCAAGGTAGTGAATGAGTTTTATAGAACATGAGACCTTCTTAAGGAATTGAATAACACTCACATTGTGCTTGCTCCAAAAAATGGATGCTAAAGACTTTAAGGACTTCCATCCTATTAGTCTGGTAAATGTAATTTACAGAATATTTACTAAGATTATTGCTACAAGAATTCAGTCTATTCTTGATAATATAATCTCAAGCAAAGAAAGTGGCTTTATAAAAGGGAGGATAATTCAAGATGGGGTGATCATGGTGCATGAAATTATACATTCAATGGATAAAAATAAAAAATTTGGTATGGTAATGAAACTTGATATGAATAAGGATTTTGATAGAGTTTCTTGGCACTTTCTTGATAAGGTTCTAGCTAAATTTGGTTTTCAAAATAAATTTAGAAGGATTATTAAGGCTTGTATTTCTACAGCTAGATTCTCAGTAGTGGTCAATGGGGAGCGGTGGGATTCTTTTGCAAGCAGTAGGGATTAAGATAAGGAGATCCTATATCCCCTCTCCTTTTCATTCTAATGGCTGATAGCCTTAGTAGATCCATTACCAAAGTGGTCAATGAAAACTTTTAAAAGGAATCAGACCTACTTCTGCAAATCAAACTACTTCACATCAGCAATTTTTTGATGATACAATTTTACTTTTGATGGCCTCCATCCTTGAAGCTAAGGCTATTAAGTCTATTCTGAAATTCTATGAGGTTGCCTCGGACAAGAGGTCAATTTTGATAAGAGTTCCATCTTCTTTTTAATACTCCACTGGAAAGGCAAAAAGAATCGCCCATATTCTGGGTTGTAAAATCAGTTCTCTACCCACAACATATTTGGGTCTTCCTCTTGGAACTAATAAAATTTCCACAACAGTATGGAATGGTTTACTTGGTAGGTTTCAAAAGAAAATGGTTGGATGGAAAGGGGCCATTCTATCTAGTGCTAGAAAATGTCTCCTAATTAAAAGCACATTACAAAACTTACCTATTTACATTATGTCTCTTTACAACATTCTTGTTGTTTTTAGGGACAAAATTGAAAGGATTCAAAAAAAAAAATTGTGGTAGGGCATGGAAGAAATATTCAGGTATCACTTGGTGGCATGGGATCAAGTATGTACACCTAAGAGAATAGGTGGGCTAGGCATTAAGGATATCAAAAAAATGAACATGGCTTTAATTGCAAAAATGGGATGGAGAATGTTAACAAAGGAGAAACCTTGGATTGAATTAATTAAAGCAAAATACCTAGCCCAAAAAAAATTGAATTCTTTCCTTTATGATGATCAATTACCTCAGGGTTCTATTTTCTAGAATAATTTGATTCAAACAAGGAATTTTATCAAACAAGGATGTAAATGGAAAATGGGAAATGATAATGATATTCAATTTTGGAGTGATAACTGGACTAGTTTCATTTTAAATGATAAATTTGGCTCTATCAAAGATATTTTAGTTCAAAAGTATGGAACTAAAGTCAAAGACTACATTGAAATGGAGGAAATAAAAAAATGGAAGAAGCTTAAGGTGGAAATGAATGAGCCAAATTCCATAATTTCCTCACTACAAGAGTAGCTAGATAACATCCCACTGAATCAAATTAATGTCAAGGATGAGATCTTGTTTGGAATAACTCATTTGATGGAGAATACACTATCAAATTAGGATATAATTCCTTTTTGAAAATATTCATTGTGATTTTAAATGGAGCAGAATTTGGTTGCTGAACTTACTCCCAAAGTCAATTTCTTCTTTTGGCTTGTTCTCAGAGGAAGAATTCTCACGAATGAAAACTTAATCAAAAGAGGTTTTATCATGCCAAACATGTGTTGCATATGTAAAAAGGAGGCTGAGGACATCAAACACCTTCTGTTACATTGTGAGTTTGCTTCAAAAATATGGAGTTATGCTTTTTCAAAGTTCAATATCTATTTGGACATTACCTAAGGAATTTCCTCAAACTTGGATACAATGGGACCCCCATACAATCATTGCATAGTTAGGAGATTATGGAAAATGAATTTTCCTCATATAATATGGAGAATTTGGAAAGTAAGGAATGATATAATATTCAGAAACAACAGGAAGATCTGTAAAACAAGCTTCAATAAGATTGGTAATGTAGTTAAAGAAAATATTGAAAGATTTAAACCTCCTAAGAACAAGAAATATCCTAAAGATGAAGAGGTTATTCTTTCAAATTGGAATATTGATATTGAGAATGTTCAAGAAAAAAAGAACTCCAACCATTGACAGGTCATCAATACATTGGATCCCCCTCCTAATTCTTAGTATAAACTCAATTTTGATGGAGCCTCTAAGGGAAACCTCCCAAGTGCAGCTATTGGTGGAGGAATTATACGAGATCACAAAGGTTGTTTAATTGTTGCTTATGTTGGAAGAATGGGGCATTAGACCAATCACTATGTTGAAGCTTTATCAGCTTTATGGGGTCTAAGACTTGCTAAATATTGCAACATTCAGAACATTATTGTTGAAGGTGATTCCTTGAATGTAATAAATCATCTAAATTAGATACATCCTCCAAGTTAGAAAATTAAGGATTTCATCCAGGAGTCTATTAATATTTTTCATACCTTCAATAACCTTCAAATTGGTCACACCTATAGAGAGGGGAATAGGGTAGTGGACACTCTAGCTAATTATGGTATTAGTAATAACTTCACCACTTGGAATTATGAGAAAAATACCCCTATTGAAGTACATAACTCTATTACCAAAGATAAATATGATAGATTACATCCCACGAAGAATCACTAATGGGACTTTATGTGCTTTATGGGAAATGAAAGTTAGCACATGTGAGAGGAGTACATGTATTTATAATCATCAAATTTTGCATGCTCGAAGGATATGCAGATGGATGGTTAAAAAGTGGTTTAGGAAAGACACAAATAATTTATTCACGGGTTTCAAAGGTAGATTGCATGCAGAGGTAGGAAAATGGGGGGAGCTCCATGTCAAACAAAACCCAACTGTGATCCCACATGGAAAGAAAACATTTTGATGTGGAACTATCTATAGATCTAGGGGGTCATTAATTTTATTGAGTGAATCCAAGGCCATGATCAGAAAATCTCTGTCCATTTTTCTGCAGATGGAAAGAGTGGAAGGTAACTTATGGTGGGAAAAAGTGTTGATAATAAAGGAGCTTATTGTTGAGGTAATGGGCCTCACTTTGGATGGAATCATATTTTTCAATAAAAGGGTGGATAAAAATGTAGAAACTAAAAAAAGTTTTTGGAAATAGGGAGGAGCTCCTCTTTGTAATGGTGGGTATAAAGGTTAGTTCCATCCTAGAACCCTTTGATGAAATAGCTAAAATGATGGTTCATTTTATCTCTCTTGAAGGTAGGTACATCACTATCCCCATAAAACACCTAATTTTTCTTAACCACTTTAGGAGAAATCTCTTTGTTTATTTCCCACACTATCTTCTTAATTCAATGGAGCACTCCATTCTTGATTTCCAAAACCACACCAGGGCCATTCCCCTCCATTAGGGTCTTATCTTTCTCCTTCACAAACATTGTCTCACCCATTACCCTGCCATACCTATTACCCCTGTCACCCCGCCCATTCCCATTAAACCTATCCCTACTATCACCCCGATCACCATTTCCAGTCAAAGGAAAGTCAAGACAAAGAACCCTTCCTTCTCCAAATTGAACCCCTCTACCTCGGAAGAGTCCTTAGGAGCAGCAAGGATATTGAAATTGCCCATAATTTGTTGCATATATCAACACTGCATGCAGGCAAGACACTCAGCATGAAAAGGAGAATCTTCTTCACATAATGGAAATTTTGGAAAAAGAGGTGGAAAACCTCAAAAAATAAATGTATCAGCTAACAAAGAAAAAGAGTAAAAGGAAATTAAATAAGGATATTGATTGTTTCACCTTTTTCTTAGATTATTTCTTTGAATCACTAACAAAACAAATAGGGTAACAGGCGTAGGAGGAATAAGCTGTTCAAATGTCGGTTGATGGGTTATTGCGCGCGTATGACTTACGAATCCACAACGATTGTGAGAACTTCATTTTGGCTAGGAGGAACTACCTATAATGAAAACAAGACCACCAAAAGAAATTAAACAATATGGGTAATGAACCGTTTACTAGCATAAGCTAGATCCGGGAAGTATGATATTTCCTAGATGGTTGTAAGTACATTTTAAAAAATAAATTAATGCTATAAAAAAAGTAAATCTTGTTGTTATTTTAAAATGATTTAGGTATCTCACTTAAAAACACAATAAGAGATAGATCTAATCTAACAGGCTAAGCTAGAATAGAATCCAAAGGTCAAATGATTGGTTTTGGGTCTCTGCGCAGTCGATAAAGGTCTCGAGTAGATCATAGGTGAGTGAGGGTGAGGTAAAATTAGGTGGGTAGGTCTCTGTTTAAGGCTATATGGGAAACACAGAGACCGGTTTCAATCGGGGTGATCGACGATAGTTAGATATAACCGGTGGTTAGTGTGAGATCCGAAAATGTCACGAGAATAAGTTTTGGTCTCCTTTGTGATTTCACAAAGGATTTTGGTTGGTTGGGACAAGGTATTGGGTGACTAGAGTAGGCTTTTGCAAGGTTTTAATGGGTCTAAGGAGGTGAAAATGTTGGAGAAGGTCAATAGGGAGCAAGATAAACAATGGGTGATAAAATAATGATGAAATGAAATAACCCAGAAAGTATGATGTTGCACTTAATTGGATTTCATTCTGAAGGTGCGTGTGTGAAGGATGGAGGTGTTGATGATGGGTTTGAAGGCTACAAGTGATCACCTGCTGAAGAAAAGCTTCAGTATGGGCTACATGAAAACTCCTCTTTGCTTGGTTAGATTAGATCATTTGGGATGGCCATGCAAGAGAAGATGATGAATCTCCTTCCTTGGATGTGAGTTTTCAATGGAATTAGATTTATGAAGATGTGTTATCTCTCTCGAGATGTGTAATTGCTTGTCAACTTTCTCCCAATGTTTGCCAACTTCCAAGTTCCAACCTTGAGAATAAGGTTGTTTTTTGAGGTTAAAATGGTAAGCGGTGGTTCTGGCTTAACCGGTGACGGTTAGGGGTAATCGACATCGGTCAAGGAGGGATTTTCTAAGTTTACTAAAATTAGGGAGATCCTCTTGATTTTCTCGGATCTCATGTCGTTATCCCATGGATTAGACTCAGGAGCTTCTTGTGAGCATGCGGGAATGTGGTTAGAGGGAATGTAGGCATTGATTTTTAGGGTTTGGGTAAGTCTTAGTTAGTTGTGGTAACTTGCTAAGAATAGGTCTTAGGTTGAGTTAGCTTGGTGAGGTGTCTAAGTGAACTATATGTGTAGATATTATTTAAATAAGATTTTTAAATAATAAATATAGTGAGGATAATGCATTATTTTAATAATTTAATTAAATTAATGTTAGTGGGGTGAAGGGGGTCATGGCTAGGTAAATTTAATAAAGGGTTCTTATATGTCGAGGGAAAAAAGGGGAGTGTGACCTAATTTTAGTGTCTAA
The DNA here is from genome assembly GCA_018340775.1 of Taxus wallichiana var. yunnanensis. Lineage (NCBI taxonomy): Eukaryota > Viridiplantae > Streptophyta > Pinopsida > Cupressales > Taxaceae > Taxus > Taxus wallichiana. The sequence goes on from CM031237.1 coordinate 960,737,022, forward strand.
ATTTTGCCCCTTTTTGTTGTGTAGCTTGTATTGGTAAGCGATGCCAAAAAAAATAAGATTTGGTTGCCCCATTTGAGGGTGAAGGTGATCCCCCTCAAGGGATGATGAGGCAAAGAGGCAAGCGGTGAGTGGTTTGATAAAGGTAAATGTGAAGGAAAAGGCAAGTGGACAGGGAAAAAGGGTTGAAAGGTATAATCAAGTAATCTAGGTAATGGGTCAGGGTCAAAGGTAGAAATAGTCAAACGCATGCACACATATAAACCGCAAAGCACGCTCTACCGGGTTGAAAGAGCTGGAAAACTCTACATCATCCAAGGTCGATAGGTTTATCAAACAAGGTTGAAGTGAATCCAGATATCAAGGTATAGGATAAGGTCGGGAAGCACAACGTAGGTAAGGTGAAGGAATGTTTAGGTATGTTCAAAAGTACACCAAAGGTAGGGTTAGGAAAATGGTCATGACAATAGGCTAGGTAAGGTCATTGGGTCAATCAACACAGGTAACAATGCCATAAGGTGTAGCAAACACGTGAGGTCAAAGGTCACTAGCGATGGTCCAAGTCCAAATATCTAGGTCAAAGCATGGGTAAGGCTGAGGTAAGGGTACAATAATGAGTCCCGAAGGAGGAGGAAAAATGGAGGTAGTAAATGATGAGGTCGGGAAAGGTAAGGTAATGGGGTGGGTAAAGGTGGATGGGGTAACAAAGCAAGGTAAAGGGGTGGATAAAATGGAAAAGTATGGGCAATGTGTAGATTAGGTTGACAATGGTGGTCATGTATAGCGATGTGATGGTGAGTTAAAGCATGAGACCGATGCGGTCAAGGGAACCGATGTCGGTTAGGCCAGGTTTTGTAAAAAAAAAAATCCATGTTTTTATTATTCATTTGTGAATTGCAAAGTGAAGAAACAACAAAAAGAGAGAAAAGTGAGAAAAGTGTCCAGAGGAAATGGGACAGTGAGCTGGCAGTGTGATTAGACGGTGGTTGGGTTGGTGAGTAGCCGGTCCACAAGATCAGGATGAAAGATTTGATTGGTTGGAGGTTATGGGTAGATACTTGGTGATGACAAATGCTAGAGAGGGATCGGGCGGACCATTGACCAATAGCCGGACATGCCACCGAGATGGTGGCAGCATGACGAGGTAAGCACCTAACTCTTTAATGTTAATTAGATAGAGTAAAGGGTGTAATAGTTGTTTGTTTTGGGTTTTGTGGGGTTTTGTTTTGTGGTGGGTGGGAAAAAGGAAAATGTGGGTATAGGGGAAAATGGGCAAAAAAGAGGGGGTGGGTAGGAAATTGAATAGTGGGGTGGGTAGGGGTTTGGGGTAGTGTAGGTCATTATAGGTGGGGTAAAAGGGATAGGTGGGAGGGTTTTAGAAAAATGGGGGTTTGGGAAGTCACGTATTTTTCCACATGACAGTGACGGCATTGGTCAAGCTTGGCCATTAGTGTCATCGGGTAGAACCAAGGATCGATTACCTAATAGGTGACCGATGTTGGTTACATGGTAACCGTGGTTGGTCAAGTTACAGTGATCGGTCACCAAATAGGTGACCGATGTTGGTTTAAGGTGATAGTTTAGTTAGGATGAACCGGCATCGGTTGGGATTTTAGGCAAAAGGGTCCAAAAAATGATGTAGGTTAGGTGGTTGAGATGGGTAAGGTAAAAATAGGGTGGTGGGTAATGATAATTGGTGAATATGGTCATAGTAAATGTAGATTAATGTTGTGCTTTGGATTGGATGCATGGTTGATCGTAGTTACACATGTGAGATAGGGTTCTACCACTATTGGTGACATTGTGCGGCCTAGCAAGCCCGTTGGAGTTGCAGACACGTGGAGGCAAGTGTGGGCTAGGAGTGAGTGGTATTCAATGCCAGAGCATGCTATTTTTAGCCTAGTTTGATGGTCACACTCATCGATAGATGGGACTCCGTGACCAAAACGTTCCATGTTTTGGGCAATAGGTAACCATTATGGGCTGCTTTTGGGCCCATTTTTTTTTCGGTACCCATTGTTTTGTAAAGCTGCCTCTTGATTTTACCCATAGGTTTATGGGACGGTTTTGTTTTTCCCCATTGTTTTGATACCCATGGTTTTGTAAAACTGCTTAAGTAGTTGTCTATTTATATGGTTTTATGCATATGATAGATATATGAAAAACATTACAGATGTGCTTTGAATTCGGTTGTGAATTCTGTAGAGTTTGTTGAGCATAGCTCCAAACGGATCTGGGTATTGTATTGAGAGAGTGGAGGCTTGTAATAAAATCTGAGCAAGTGATTCTTGGTGGATGTAGCCCAAATTGGGTGAACCACGTTAAATCTTGTCTCTCTGTGTTGTGTTATTTATTCTACACTTTTATTTCAGATTTGTAATAATTTATGCATATTAGTTTCTATTATTGCGATTCTGTGAGGGATTATTCCGCATATTTTATCTCTTATTTCCTAACAATTGGTATCAGAGCCTGGTTTGGTTTGCTGAAGTGTTGAATCATAGGGAAAGTTTTTAGCTTGAGTGGGAGCTATGATAAGATGAAGGAAGATCTAGGGTTGATAAATTCAATGGGCATAATTTTAGTCTTTGGAAGATGCAGATGGAAGATTACCTTTATCAGAAGGATCTTTATACTCCGTTGTCTGAGAAGGTGAACAAACCCTCGAGTATGACAGATGTGGAATGGGATTTGCTAGATAGGAAGGCACTTGGAATGATCCGGCTATGTCTTGCATCTTCGGTATTATTTAATGTTTCAAAGGAAAAGACTACAAAAGATCTAATGGATGCATTAGGGAAGTTGTATGAAAAACCCTCTGCCTCTAATAAGATATTTTTAATGAAAAAGTTGTTTAATATGAAGATGTCTGAGAATAGTTCAGTAGCAGATCATTTAAATGATTTCAATACTGGTTGTGAATATGCTAGCTTTGGTTACAATAGAATTTGATGAAGAAGTTAGGGCTTTATTAATTTTGTGCTCTTTACCTGAGAGTTGGAATAGCCTGGTAATGGCGGTAAGTAACTCGGTTCCAGCTAACTCAAAGTTGAAGTTTGAGGATGTTGTAGGGGTGATTCTAAGCGAGGAAATGTGAAGAAAAAGCTCTGGGGAATCTTCTACTTCAGGGAATGCTTTGATGTGGAAACTAGGGAGACAAAAGAATGGAGGAAACCGTGGAAAATCAAAAGATCGGGCAAGGTTAAAATCCAAGAACAAGATCAGTATCTGTTGGAATTGTGGAAATCTAGGCATGCAAAGAAGGACTGTTGGGAGCTTCGGGACAATAAGAAACAATAGGAAGAAAAAAAGGAGGTAAATGTGGTAACGGGTAATGTATGTCAGGATGCTTTGATTCTTTCTTTGCACAATATTACTGAATCTTGGGTTTTAGATTCAGGGGCTTCTTTCCATGCTACTCCACATAGGCATTATTTTGTTGATTATGTTCAAGGAGATTTTGGGAATTTTTTCTTGGTGATGATGAGCCTTGCAGCATAGTTGGAAAAGGTTCTATTCAGGTTAAGATGCAAAATGGGAATACTTGGCTATTGAAGGATGTCAGACATGTGCCTACATTAAGATGAAATTTGATATCGGTAAGGCAGTTGGGAAATGATGGTTGTACTGTGATATTTACAGTGGACTCTTGGAAGGTTACCAAGGGTGCTCTTGTGGTGGCAAGAGGTAAGAAGGTTGGAACCTTGTATTTAACCCACCGATAGTGCGATGATTGTAATCTTGTGGCTTCGAGATGCGAGATACAACATTATGGAACTATAGGCTCAGTCATATGAGCCATAAGGGCATGAACATCATAAAGAAGAATTTTCCTGGATATACAGGAACATGTTTGGATTTCTATGAGAATTGCATATATGGGAAATCAGAAGCGAGTAAGGTTTCTCAAGGTTGGACCTACAAAGAAAGAGAGTAAGTTAGAGCTGGTGCATTCTGATGTGTGGGGGCTAGCTTAGGTATCATCTCTTGGGGGTTCAAGTTATTATGTTACTTTTATTGATGATGCAACAAGGAAAGTTTGGGTTTATTGTATTAGAAACAAATATGATGTATTTGACACTTTTGTTAAATGGAAAGCCTTGGTAGAGAATGAAATAGGTCTTAAGCTAAAATGTCTCAGGTCAGATAATGGAGGGGAGTATTGCAGCAATGAATTTAATGATTATTGTTCTAAGAATGGAATCCATAGGAAAAAGATGGTTCCAAGAACTCCGTGAGTAGAATGGGGTATCAGAAAGGATGAACAGAACAATAATGGAACGTGCTAGGAGCATGAGGTTACATGCAGGACTACCTCTTTCTTTTTGGGCAGAAGCGGTGAGCACAGTTGTGTACTTGATAAACAGAGGACCCTCAAGTGCCTTAGATGGAGGCATACCTGAGGAGGCATGGTATGGTAAGAAAGTTGATTATTCATTTCTTAGAGTCTTTAGATGTGAGGTGTTTTTTCATATAGACAAGGATGATAGGACCAAGCTAGAGGCTAAATCAGAAAAATGTACTTTCATTGGTTATGGTGGTGATGAATTTGGATTTAAATGTTGGAGTATTAAGGACAAGAAAATCATTCGATCTAAGGATGTGGTCTTTAATGAGAAATTCATGTATAAGCAACAATTGTAGGAAAATAGGGAAGAATCCAAGAAAGAATATGCAGTGGTAGAGGATCTTCCGGATGGGAAAGTGACCCATGAATCAGTTCAGGAACCTACTCAACAGGAACCTCAAACTCCTACAGTGAGGAGGTCTTCTAGGGTAAGAAAATAACTTGAACATTTTTCTCCTTCTCTTTATTATTTATTACTCACTGATAGTGGAGAGCCAGAGAGATTTGATGAAGCAATGTAGGTAGATTCCAAGAAGAAGTGGGAGCAAGCCATGGATGAGGAGCATCAGGCTCTCATGGAGAACCAGACATGGGATTTGGTGAAGCTACCTGAAGGAAAAAGAGCATTACAGAACAAGTGGGTGTTCAGAGTCAAAGAGGAAGAAGGAGGCAAGAAAAGATACAAGGCCCGGTTGGTAGTCAAGGGGTTTGCACAGAAAAAAGGTATAGATTTTGATAAGATTTTTTTCTCCGTAGTAAAAATGAATTCTATTAGAACTATTCTAGGAATAGTTGCAGCAGAAGACTTGCACTTAGAACAACTTGATGTAAAGACTGCATTTCTCCATGGTGATTTGGAGGAGGAACTATATATGCAACAACCAGAGGGCTATGAGGTCAAAGGTAAAGAGGAGATGGTGTGCAAACTGAAGAAGAGCTTGTATGGCTGAAACAAGCTCCACGTCAATGGTATAAGAAGTTTGATAGCTTCATGATGGAGCAAGGTTATATTAGATGTCATTCTGACCATTGTGTGTATACAAAGAAATTTGAGGATGGAAGTTATATTATCATGTGTTTGTATGTTGATGACATGTTGGTTGCAAGTAAAAACATGTAGGAAATAAAAGTACTCAAGAAGCAGCTAAGTGAATCCTTTGCTATGAAGGATTTGGGGCACAAAAAAATCCTTGGTATGAGGATATCTCGGGATAGGAAGGAACGGAAGCTGAATTTATCTCAGGAAGAGTACATTAAGAAGGTCTTGGAGAGGTTTAATATGTAGGATGCTAAACCAGTTGGGACTCCTTTGGCAGGCCATTTCAATTTATCAAAGGAGCAATGTCCCAAGACAGAGCAGGAGAGGAACCAAATTTCCAAGGTACCTTACTCATCAGCAATTGGTAGTTTGATGTATGTTATGGTGTGCACTAGGCCTGATATTGCCAATGCAGTGGGAGCTATGAGTAGATTTATGAGTGATCCAGGTAAAGAGCATTGTCAAGCAATAAAGTGTATCCTTCGGTATTTGAGAGGGACTATGGGGACAATTTTGTGCTATAGTGGATCAGACACCACTTTACGTGGTTATGTAGATTCAGACATGGCTGGAGATGTAGACAGTCAGGAGGAGCATGACATGTTATATTTACACTATAGGTGGGACAACAGTGAGCTAGATTTCATGACTACAGAAGTTGGTGGCTTTATCAACCATGGAGGCTGAGTATGTTGCTGCCACAGAGGCAAGCAAAGAGATGATTTGGTTACAACAATTGCTTGAGGAGTTGGGGCATAAGCAGGAGGAATGTAAGTTGCATAGTGATAGTCAGAGTGTTATACACCTAGCTAAGAACTCTGCTTTCCACTCCAGGACAAAGCATATATAGTTGAGATATCACTTCATCAGGACAACTTTGGAGGAAGATAAGTTGAAGTTGGAGAAGATTCATACCAATCAGAATCCTGCAAGACATGATGACAAAGGTGGTCACAGGGATAAACTAAAGCTATGTTCATCTTTGGTTGGCCTTCGTGGATGACAGTGAAGGGTTGAGAAGCTTGCTCGGATTGAAATAGTCCAAGTGGGAGATTGTTATGTTTGTGGAGCCTATTTTCATGTTAGAGTGTGGTACACCTTCTATGTGTTACACTTGGGTATTTTTACGGTGGTCCCGCTCGCCGGTGAGCGGGTCAGGGGGGTTGGGGGTGAAGCCCCGAAGCAAATTTTCATGGGTGGTTTATTAACCCATGGGTAATGGGTAACCGTTATGGGCTGCTTTTGGGCCCATGTTTTTCGGTACCATTGTTTTGTCATGCCTCTTTGAGTTTTTACCCATAGGTTTATGGGACAGATTTTGTTTTTCCCATTGTTTGATACCCATGGTTTTGTAAAACTACTTAAGCCAGTTGTCTATTTATATGGTTTTATGCATATGATAGAGATATGAAAAACATTACAGATGTGCTTTGAATTCGGTTGTGAATTCAGCAGAGTTTGTTGAGAATAGCTCCAAACGGATCAGGTATTGTATTGAGAGAGTGGAGGCTTGTAATAAAATCGAGCAAGTGATTCTTGGTGGAGGTAGCCCAAATGGGTGAACCACATTAAATCTTGTCTCTGTGTTGTGTTATTTATTGTGCACTTTTATTTGAGATCTGTAATAATTTATGCATATTAGTTTTATTATTGCGATTCGTGAGGGATTATTCCACATATTTTATCTCTTATTTCCTAACACCACCTTCCGACGGGTGAGATGAATATCACCCGGAGGACGTGTTCTAGATTCTGAGGTTACCCATATTGGGGGACAGGGTGTACTCTATCTCCTCCGAGGCCTCAAAGGAGCTGATCAGGACCATATTTGGTGAGGGGTAGCATAGTTGAGATTCCATGCTTTGTTTGAGCTAAGGCGAGATGTACCTAGCCCGTAGATGAGACGAGGCTAGTAGTTTTGTTGATGGAGGCAGTGTGCTGCTATGCACTACCTGATGCAGAGGGTGGATGCTTTCCCGATCATTGATGGGGGTGCTCCATGATATGATGGTACAAGACACGGTTTGCCTAGGCACCAACATTCTTGGTGCAACTTTACAGAGAGTTGTGGGCATATGGGTGGTTGCGTAGGTTCAAAGCATGTGTTGCACATTTATACTACACTGTTGGGCCTATGAGCACATAGTTTGTGTTTGACCTATAGGGATGCCCCAAGTAGATGCATTCCCATCGAGATGTGTGTGGTTGGGATATAGGAGATGGGTGTCGGTGGTAGGAGAGCGGAGGTTGGATAGGCCGACATATGATGTGGCCCATTTTCAGCAGTTGTTGGAGGGGTTGTCCGGAGTGGACATTATTTGGAGACCATATGTGGGATTCCCCTCATATAGGCACATGTATGAGGAGCTAGTTGAGCTCTAGCTAGAGAGGTGGATACAAGGTCACCGCACTAGGGAGGATGAGATGATCCTGGTAGAAGACGGGGTCTAACAGTTTGGGCTTGTATAAGATATTCTCTTCCCTTCCCACAATATCAGAGAGATGATGTGGAGAGGACTCTCCCTCTACCACAGCCTATAGTTCCTACCGAAGAGAGGAGGAGCAGCCATTGGATTAACGGATTGATGATGCCGAATGCATAGATAGGTAGGAAGTGGTGGGTGGCTCAATTATGAGCCATACCCCCAACCTAGGGCAGCCAAACTTAGCTACCGTGATAGTACAGAGAGACGCCCTATAGGGGTAGGTAGTAATGTTGATCATGCAGATAGGTATATTGTAGACACAACTAGAGGGAATTCGAGGCAGAGGTAGAAGAGAGCTATGAGGAGAGGTGGCGAGTCTCATAGCCCGTGATGGCAGAGGGAGAGGGTGGAGGAGATGGAGGAGATGGAGATAGAGATGGTTAGGTGGCAGCCTTACAGGCTCATGTGGCAGGATTACAGGCCATTTGGCCATTGATACGAGGCATAGGGATAGGGGGCACCACCATAGGCATAGGGTAGGGGCACCACCATAGGCGTAGGGAGTTGGTCCCAGTTCATAGGCTAGCGTAGGGAAGATACAGGGGCCGAGACCTATGGGACCACCACAGACTGTACCTATATCAAGGTTATGGGATTCCCTAGGTGAGGCACGATATTATTAGGACCAGCTCATGGCATATGGGATAGAATTCCTCTCTTGGAGAGTATAAGGCACAACATGAATCTAGTGAGAGGAAAACATCCCGCACACATAGTGTGGAGAGTACATGAGGTCTCATGAGCTCGAGGCCCGATTAAGACAAGGTCACCGGTGCACGGCGACTAGAGCTAGGTGATGTGCTAGCGAGGACACATGAGGCCAAGGGTGAAATTGACATAGAGATGGAGGACATCGACAAGATTTTGATATGTGGCCACCCTAAGTTTTGATGTATATTAGTGATTATTTGATATATATGCCAGCCTACGTGCTGAAGATAGTTGTATTTTTGATCACATATCGGTCATGAAGACAAAGTGAGGATGTACGAGTGATTTTGTTGTATATTGTGAGAATATATCAGCTGTGCCGAATATTTTTTTATTGATTCATTCATTGGTTTTGTATATATGAGACCGACCTACATGCCGATGACATTTTGTAGTGTATATCGGCCTGCGTGCTGACATTTTGAGATGATGGCCATGATGAGATAGGCATGTATTTTGAGATACATAGTTATTGATTTATACGATGAGATTCATGGTATTTGGTGATGTGTTAATGTGTTTATGAGATATCGGTTTTATGGCTTGTGTTAGATGAGATATGGATGTGTTACTTTGATATGGATGGAAATTAGGTGAGTTAGGCATGATGGAGTTAGGTCAGTTTAGGCATGGATCGAGTCAGGTTATAGGCATGGATTGAGTTAGGTTATAGGCATGGATCGAGTCAGGTTATAGGCATGGATGAGTCAGGTTGGTTTAGGCATGATTCATTATGTTGGCAATGAATGATACTATGGGTCAGATGGGAAATGTTGTATAATCTATGCATAGTGATGATAGAGAGATGGTAGGTGTAATAAATGTATAAAATGGTAAACAACTTGTTATGTATGTGGCTTAATTTCCAATTTTGTTAGAAAAGGGGAACTAAGTGAAATGTGGGGTAAATGGTGAGTTAGGCATGGTTGAGGAATTGTTTAGGGTAGAGAATGGCCGAGCTAACCTCTAAGGGCCCCATGCCCTCGAAGTGCTGCCTACATAGTCCCGGCGAAAAGGGACCTCAGGCCGATGTAGTTCTCCCATGAGCTAGGGAAGAATATGAAAATGAGTTGGTAGGTTTGTGGGCATGTAGTGGGTTTAGGTTTAATAGGTGTGGGTAGATTATAGGTAAAATGTTGTAGGTGAAGGTGATTATGGCAAAAGGGGAGGATTACCCCAAAGGTAAGTGTCGAGGACCAAGTCCTGTATAAGGTAATCAAAATGTCAACAAATATGGTTAAAAGATAAGAGGGGGCAATAAAGCCACCTGATTGGGTAGGATCATACCGAGTAGATCATACCTTGAAGGGGGTGATGAAAAAGACCAAAAGACATTACACGATTAACTGTTCTACGGTGAAAGTAGTCACAGGATCACCAAATGTCAAAATTCCAAGATGTCCCTTGAGGCGATTTAGGAAATGAGAGTGGAAATGGTAAGGTGGGTGAAAGGTAGTTAATTGTATATGTTTGGAGTGATAGGTCTTTTGGGCAAGAGGTCCGAGGTCACAATGGGCAAGTCCATGACTAAAAAGTGTTTTTGTTTTGATAGATTGATCGATGTGGGAAGTCTATATGGGATAAATAATATGGTACTCCTTGAGGTCTTCGTGGTAATCAATCTCTCTTTTTTTGAAAGCTTCACATAGCTATCCTTCGAGGGAGCAATCTATTTATAGTAGCAATTTGGTCAAGAGGAAGATGTCCTTTTGAGGGAGTCATTTTTTTATTAGAAGTTTGACTCAAGGAGTTTGGCCCCATTAGAGGTCTTTGAAATCATGGACAAGAACAAGGTGAAGGATAGGACTCTTGTTAAAAGGCAAGGTGGAACGACCATGGGATCTCATCTAAAGGTAGACAAAAGTATCCATGAGAATCATGTTATGCACAGCGCCATGGTACACTTATTCAAGTGAAGATAGCAAGTGATGGATACACACATGATTCTTGTTTAATCATTGGTGAGGTGCATGAAGTGGATAGTGCTCAAGGGATGAGCTTGTAAAGAGGCAAAGGGTGAGGTAGGACAAAGAGTCAACAATAGAATGGTTGAAGATGTAATGTGTTAAGGGGCTCAGGTTTGGGTTTACCCTTAATTGAGGACAAATGATAGGCACCCAATCCATAGGTATGAGTTATGATGTATGGTCCAAGCCAATTAGGAGAAAATTTTCCCCGTTTACTTTTTTTCTGCTTTGGTTACGTGTTGATTTTCTTTCAATACAAGGTCATCGACTTGGAAGGTTTGTTCATGAACATGTTTGTCATAAGCACATTTGATACGTTGTTGGTAAACTTGAAGGTGATCCATAGCGTTAAGACAAAGTTCATCTAATAACTCTAGTTATGCTAAGTGGTCTTGATAAAAGTCATCATTAGTAAGGATGTCATGGAGAGAAATGTAGAGTGAGGGGATCTAGACTTTGAGAAGCGTAAACGGCCTGTACTGTAGACCTAGAGAAAAGGGTGTGGCCGTAGTGGAAGTGCGAATACTAGCATTGTATGCCCATAGGGTAAAAGGAATGTGTGTATGCCAATCCTTCCCAGTATCATCAACCACTTTCATGAGAATTTTTTGAGGGTTTTGTTAGTGGATTTGGCTTGGCCATTGGTTTGTGGGTAATAAGGTGATGAGAAACTAAGATGAATGCCGAAGGTGTCACAAATTTTTTGCAATGTTTTGTTTTTGAATTGTTTTCCATTATCAGTGATGAGGCGATGAGGAACACCAAAGCGACAAATGATGTGATGGTTAATAAACTCACATATTTTCTTAGCTTTTGTGGAGATGAGTGGTATGGCTTCCACCCATTTTTGTAGTATTCGGTAGCTAGTTATGATCCATTGATGGTGTTGGGAAGAATGAGGATTGATTTCTTTGACAAGATCCAAACCCCATTGAGAGAAGGGCCAAAGGTCACAAGTGACCTGTAAGGCATGACTAGGTGTATGATGAAGGTTGGAATGTTGTTGGAATTTCACACAACATTTGACATAGTCACAACAATCATGGTTAAGGGTCAGCCAATAGTAGCCTAGGCAAAGAATACGCTTAGCAACAACAAGGCCACTAAAGTGACCTCCACATATGCCATCATGAACCTCCTTAATGGTATAAGGAATTTTAGAACTTGTGAGGCATCGTAAGAGAATACCATCAAATCCATGCTTATAGAGGAGTCCCCCTAGGATGACGAAAATGAGAGACCTTTTTAAGGAAGGTGTGTTGTCCGTTATGGGTGAGATCAGGAGGTAAGATGGAGAGGGAAAGGTAGTGAGTATTGTTTATACCAAAGGTCACTCGGGTTAGGGGTGTCATTTTCGATTGAGTAAACATCATGAGGTAAATAAGAAGGTGAATGGAGGCATTGTACGGTGACAAATATTTTGGAATCGGCAGGGAAGTGGGTATTTGGGAAGCTAAGCTAGGCCATGGTATCTGTAAATTTGTTGGTTGAACATGGGATGGTTTGAAGGGTGTAACAATCAAAGGTGTCAAAAGTATGTCTTCATGATGTTTATACTTTTGAATTATCTTTTTACAACATTGGTACATACCATGGACTTGGTTTATGACCAATTGTGAATCACCAAAGATGTTGATTGATTTGACATCTAGGGAATATGTGGCCTGGAGACCTAGTATGAGCACTTCGTACTCAGCAATATTGTTGGTGCATTCAAAGTCTAGTTTGAAATACAAAGGCATGGGTTATCCATCTAGAGGAATGAGGATAACACCAGCCCCACCCCCACGCTGACACTTGGAATCATTGAAGAACAATGTCATTTGGTAAGGGGGTTTGTCCAAGGAAAGAGTAGCAATTGACTCATGGGAAAGTCAAAATTAGAAGGTTGGTCCCCAGAAATAGGTGCATTAGCTAGTTGATTGGCAATAGCTTGGCCCTTGATGGACTTTTGGTGAATGAATTTGAGGTCAAGATCAGCTAAAAGCATAAGCCATCACGCGGCACACTGATTTTGATAAGGTTTGGTGTACATGAAGTGTAAAGGATCGGTGTTGGTCACGATGTAGGTTTTGTGGTTGAGTAGGTAATGGAGGAGTTTGGTGGAAACAAAAACTAAGGCTAAGAAAAGCTTTTCTAGATGGTTGTATTCGGGTTTCATAGTCTAAAAGAGTGTGGCTTATGTAATAAACACCGCTCCCTGTGTTGTTCATCGTGATGAGAAAGCATGGCTCCCAAGGAATGATCGGTAGCTAATATGTATAGGTAAAAAGGTTGATCATCCTTAGGTGGAATGAGTACGGGTGGTTAGACAAGGTATTGTTTTAGGGCCTCAAAAGCTTTGTGATAGTCATCATCCCATTTAAAGGAGACATCCTTCCTAAGAAGATGATGAAATGGTTGACACCGATCAGATAATTGTGAAATGAAACAACGAATGGACTGTAATTTACCTTGTAGGCTACGAGTTGTTTGAGGTTAGTGGGCGGAGGCATTTCCAGAATGGCCTTGACTTTAGTAGGGTCAACTTCTATACCATGGAGGGAAACAATAAATCCTAGGATTTTTCCTGAGAGAACCGTGAAGACGCACTTTTTTAGGCTGAAGGTGGATGCAATATTTAATGAGGCGGTCAAAGATGGTTTGAGGATGGTGAGGTGCTCGACGCACGATGTTTAGATTTGGCCAAGAGATCATCCACATAATCTTCCAATATGTGATGCATGATATCATGAAAGATGTAAGTCATAGCACACTGATATGTAGCACCAACATTTTTAAGGCCAAAAGGCATGACTCGATAGCAAAAGGTTCCCCAAAGGGTAATGAATGCGGTCTTGTGTTGATCTTCTAGGGCAAGAAAATTTGGTTATAACCCGAGAAGCCATCCATGAGTGAGAGCATCTCATGACCAGCAGTGAGGTCAACTAGCTAATCAATACCGGGCAAGGGAAAGTCATATTTTGGGTAGGCTAGGTTGAGATCATGAAATTCCATGCAAATGTAGAGTCCCCTATTACTTTAGTAACAGGGACAATGTTAGAAATCCAATGAGGATAATCAATGGGTAAGATGAAGGAAACAAAAATAAGGCACTAAAGTTATTCTTTGACTAGAAGAGCAATACGAGGGTGCATTTTCCTTAGCTTTTATTTGATAGGTTTGGCATCGGGAATAGTTACGATATTGTGGACCGCTTTGGTCGGTTCAATACTAGGCATGTTTTCATCAGACCAAGCAAAAGTGTGGTTATGATCTCAGAGAAAAGAAGTGATGGCTTCCTTTTCAGCAGCATCTAAAGATTGTCTGATCTTTAAGATGTGCGGGTCATCTTGAGTATGAATGTTGATCTCGATAGTCGATTCATTCAACATGGTTTACGTCTTAAAGGGTAACGACCAAATGAATATATGAGTCTTCTACACCAAGGTAGGTGAGTATGGATTCATCATCCTAACATTAAACAAAATTAATGGTCGGTGTGTCATCATCGATCATCTCAAGATACGAGGAATGGGAGAGTGGAAGGGGCCTCGCCTTTGCATTGATAAGTCAAAGGCCCCAAGGAAATGGTGTTTATGAAAAAAAAAGTTAGGAGGGATAGAGTTAGGATCCCACCGAATCAGGGCCGGTGAGGGTGGTGATGAAGGTAGAGAAGGGCTAGGGTCCTCAATGAGTTCAATGTGGGCCTGTTTGGTAGGAGGTTTGGGGAATCCGATACCACTACGGTCATTATGTTTGTGGGTGGTACATGGAATAATGGTATGGTGGCCTTGCTCATAAAAGCAAAAACCAAAACCCTTTCATGCACAAAGTGGTGCAGGAAGGTGTGGGTGAAATGGCGATTGGTAAGTGATTGGAAGTCATCCAAAAAGGGTGGGATTGTGATGGTGGTTCAGGTGTGTAAGTGGTAGTATCAAGTCCCCCATAGGTGAGACTAGTACGAAGATGAGGAGGACCATAAAGGAGGCGTTCTCCTATACGGTGATCATAGTGAGGGTGTTGGTGAAGGCTTCCATACTCGTGCAGAGTAAGGAATGTGTTGACATTATATAGGTGGTACTCCCCCAGAGTGAGGCATTGAAAAACACCTTCCAAGGGATTAGTGGTTGGTATGTAGGTAGCTGGTATGGATGATGTGTCAGAGGTCGATGCAGAGGTGGAGTTAATAGATTGGGTAGCTAATGGGTTAGCCATGGAGGTTATAGCAGCGGTAGGAATATAGGAGGTATGTGTGGTAAAAGTAGTGGCCGTATAAGTAGGTGGAGGTGTAGGTGAAGTGGTTTTGGTTGCGGAGGTAGATGGCTTGATAGGTATGAGCACGTCATTGGGTCGGTAAAGCATGTTGCATGTCTTGAAAGGTGATGGGTCAGCTAGAATGGTATAAGTGTGTCCCTCGTGTTCAAACTTCACACAACAATGCAAAGTGGAAGCAACGCAACCCATGACATGGATCTAGGGTCTACTAAGCAACAAGTTATATTGGAATTCCCCCTCTAAAACATAAAATAATTCAGGAACAATGCGGGGTCCCACACGAACGTGAAGGATGACAGTGCCTAGTGTGGAGGTGATAACATCGTTGAATGAACACAACATGACCATATGTTTATGCATGCAATTTTTAGATATGTGCATTTGAGAAAAACAAGGGATGAAATTATGTTAATGCTAGCGCCTCCATCAATCATCACATGGCGTAACCATATGTCATCAATGTGGATAGAGATGAAGAGGAGAGTGGGTCGAGGTCATCATTTTGGTGTAGTGTGATCTCCTCCTTTGAGAAGCTGAGGAGGCCACTTGGTGAACAAGGTGAGGTGAGGATGAAGGTGGTAATTTTGTACGAGAGGGTAAATTATGGGGTGTGATGATGGAGGATATGGGTGTAAGGTCATTGGGTAAAACCTCAATAGATTGAATAACCTCCATGAGGGCTTGACAATGGGATTCCAAGGTTTGGATGAGGTCGTATAAGGACATTCGAGGGGATATTGGTGTAGTTTTTTGAGCATGGTGCGATGTGTGATGCCATTAGACATGGGGTATGTGGGGCCGTGTATAGTTATCTTAGGTATGGGTGCGAGATGGTATGTTGGGTATAGGATTGGTTGGTGGGTCAGCTACCTTTTCTTTTCCCTTATGCACACATGTAGTGACATGTATCATGTTGATTTGAGGGAAGTTGGAAAATGGAGAAGGTGTAGGGTGAGCGGTATAACGACATGAAGGGAAAAAACCTACTAGAGGAGAAAAGCCTTGTGAGGTCAATTAGGTGCAACGACACTTGGGTGGTGGTGTGGAAATTTCTCTGATGTGAACCATGTTAATTTCAAATCTTGAGGGTGGCTCTAGGAGCTATGAGGGTGGAGGTTGTGATTGTTGAGTGGGAAGTGTGGGAATGGGTGTTGGTGAAGTAGGATCCTCATCAAGAAGTTCATCATTGTCAAAGTTGGTTTCCAACGGAAACAATTGGATAAGGATGGTTTTAAAGCCTTGCAGTTCTCCACATCATGCCCGGCACACGATGGTATGCACAAATTTTAGTATCATCAAACCCTTTTGGCTTGGGTTTAAGGGGTCATAAGGTCGAGTGGTGGTAATGTGATAACAAAAGTCTCGAGAAGGTTGGTTAAAATTTTGGCATAGGACCCCGTTGGTGGATCACGGTGGGAAGTGAATGTAGGTTTGGGTGTAGGTGTGGTTGGTTTTCGGGGAATTGTTTTTGGAAGTGTAGGAATGGGTCGAGCTATGGGTTTAGTTTCCAGTGTGGTTTGAGGTATCGGTCGGGTTCGTTTGGGTAGGGGTATAATAGATAGATGGGTAGGAGGGTGTGGGGTTGTTTTGACTACCTAGTTGTGGGGTAGTGGGGAATGGTGTTTTGAATACCTTGTTGTAGGGTAGTGGGGTTTTGTTTTTGGGTTGCACCTTCTTGGGTAAAGGTGATGTGGGTGTATGAGGTCTAGAAGGAAAAGAAGATGGAGGAAGAGGGTGAGTTACCCACAGGGATAACAGGGGTGCTATGAAGGTAGATGACACGGGTTGTGCTTGGGGTGTGAGGGAAAATGACTAAAGTGTAGTGGGTAGTGAAGCAATAGCTGAAGGTATTGGAGGTATTGGTGGTAAAGAGACTATAGGTGTAGGTATAAGTCGTGTTGTGTTCTGGGTAGGTTAGAGGTTTGTGAGGAAGGAATGGGTTGTTGTGTTATTGGTTTATGGATGGGTGAAGGGTGCTTGACCATGTTGGGAAGTTGAGGTCTGAAGGCGATGAGACAAGTGCGGGTGTGATTGGTGCGGTCGGGGTATGAGGTCGATGAGTTTGTTTCTTTGGTTTGGGTGTCAAAGTAGGTGTGGTATTGACATTGGAGGATGTAGCTAAATCTAGTTTAATAGGTGGATGAGTGAGGTGGCGGTCGGGTGACCCCTAAAGTGGTATTAGGTTTAGTGGAGGCAGATGTTGTGGGTATGGGTTTGGGTTTAGATATAGATCAGGTTGGGTAAGGGTGTGGTGTGAGTGCTAACGAGTATTATGGAAGGGGTTGTGACAATAGTGGTTTTATTTGGTTTGATGGGTGGAAATGTGTTTGGGTAGATAGTGGAGGTGTCATCAAGGGATCTCTGCATCTGTGTTGAGACAAGGAGTAAGAGGCACCCCCATAGTAAAGCCCTATCCAAATAATCCAAGTGATCGGAAAAACATGAGAACAACACATCCGTGGGTGGAGTTGGTGAGAACCTAATGGGAATTTCTACAAAATTCATCTTAAAGACAAGGAATTGGTTAGCTTCACACGTGGGTAAGAGAGTTGAAAGTAGGTCTATTGGATGTTGGGTAGCCAATGGAGAATGCTCGCCAAGAGGTAAAGGTATCTCCACTGGGTCTATGATGGGTGGAAGAGATGATGGGAGCTCCTCTATAAGTGGAGGAATGGATAGGTGCTCCTCTGTAGGTGGAGGAGGTAATGGGTGCTCCTCTGGGTGGAGGAGGTAGTGGGTGCTCCTCTATGGGTGGAGGAGGTAATGGGAGCTCCTCTATGGGTGGAGGAGGTACGGTAGGTAAAGGCTCTCTAAGTGGTGAAGCTAGGGGTGAGAGGGGCTCAATGTTAGTGGAAGACTCCTCCATTGGTGATGAAGGAGATGAAAGGTGTTCCTTTGTTGGTGAAGGAACAATGGAGGTTGGTTCCAATGTGGAAGGAGGATTTCGGGCTAGGATTTCCTCTATGGAAGGGATGTGAGGTAATTGAGAGGTGACAGGTACCTCGTTAAAGATTATGTGAACCTCAAAGTATGGGTATCATGAGTGGATGTCTCACTGGTTTGATTAGATGAAGGGGCATGGTTGGGAAACAATTTTTTGAAGATTTATAGATTTTGGTTAGGGGTGGTGTTGGGATTATCCATAGTTAACTCACCTTTCTCAAGCATTTCTTGGACAATATTCTTGAAAGTGATGTAGTTTCCATCACTATGACCCTTCACTCGGTGATAGTTACAGAAATCATGCTCTTTATACCATGCGGGCATGGGGTGAGTAGGGTCAAAACCAATGTGTGGTTTTATGGGTGGAAGAGTGATGGCTCCAGCTTTGATAAGCTTTTCTAAGATAGAAGAGTAAGGTTCCCCAATTGGGGTATATTTTCACTACTCTTGTCTAAATCAAAAAGCCTGGATAGGTGATAGATTAGATGAGGGTGTAGCCTGATTGGATAGATGAGTTGGGCTAGCCTTGAGTACCACTATGTTAGCGGTACCCTTAGCCTTTGAATAATTGGTTGGTGGTTTGGAAGAAGAAGAGGTTTCATTCGACTTGAATGCTAAATTATTATTTCATAATTGGATTTTCTTCTCTTTGATGGCCCGAATCTCTAACTTTCATGCCATAGTGAATGCCTCATCGAATGTTCAAAAATTTTGGACTGCAAGGTCGAGGAGATATGTCTGGTGCAAGCTTGTGTGAAGAGCTCGATGAGTTCAGTTTGTGGCAGTTGGAAGGTAAGTTGATTGATCAAGCTGCGCCAGCGAGCAACAAAATATATGATAGATTCATCCTCGTACTGACGTGTGGAATATAGATCGGTCATGGTAACCTTCTTGGTGATATTGATAGAGAAATGATCCAAGAAAGCTTGGGCTACCTAATTGAATGAGAATATAGAGTGTTTGGGTAACCCACTATACCAATCTAATGTAGGTCTAGTGAGGGACATGGGAAAGGTTCTCAAAAGTAGGGCATCATCATGAGCAATCAGATAACACCCGTGTTTGAACGAGCGCAAATGCTGTTGTGGGTCTTCCTTGCTATTGAAGTGGTTGAATTTAGGCATTTCCCAATGCATAAGGTATGAACGGATAGGAATGGATGGGTGAATAGGCTCATTTGTAAATCTCGTCATAGGTGAGAGTGTTATAGGAGAAAGAAAATGATGCCTCCAAATGTCTGCATCTTGTCCAAATTATATTTAATTAGGTCATTGATGGGTGTGTGATGGCTGGATGCCCCTATAGCCCTGAGGAGGTTGGTTTTGGGCATATAATGGGGGTGGCATTCCAGTGTATGGGGCTGTCATGTAAGGTGGTGGAGAAGAAGGCAATGAAATAGGGGTATGTACCTAGAATGAATAATAGATGAAACATGCGGTTGTTGGTAGTATGTATATGGGGGTGGAAGGGTCATGGTAACCCTAGTGGCAATAAGGGATAATGATTGTGGAATGGAAAGAACCACATTCTGAAATGGGGTAGGAATCACCGACACTGGAGGTGGGAATTTAGCTAAGTGTGTGTGAGACATGAGGGGTGGATGAGGTTGTGTTTGGGGTAGTTGTCGAGGGTATGGTGGATGTGATAGGTGCCACAGAGGTAATAGATGTGGTAGTCATAGTGGGTATAGAACCTAACTGTGAAACGACTGGGGGTAATGTGGATGTGGGCAGAATGGAGCCAAATGGGGCTGATGCAGAAGTGGGTGTGAGATTCGGGGAATAGATACGGGCACTCCATATATCAACTAACCCGAGGCATCTTGAGTGGACAAGTGGGAGAGATAAAAGCGTAAGGCGGCGGGGTTACAGTCAAGGAGTCGTGTGAACTCCTCATCTCCAGTAGCGATAGTAGTAGGCTAGATGGGATCCATGGCTGGTGATAAAATAGAAGGTGGTGAAGGACTAGGTGGGAGTGGTTGGAAACTAGCGTGGAACACAAGGGCACTTGCTTGTCTTCGGGTCAACACCATGTGAACCAGTATTGATCAGGTAGGGCTGCTTCTCTGTAAATGATATAAAGAACAATAGGAATAGGTGAATCTGGTGATAAAAAGTGGATGAAGTAACAAATGGTGGCTAGAATGTGAAATAGGCTAACTGATGCCAGGTTAGGTAAAACTGATGTTGGTCAGGGGTAACCACTACCGGTCACTGTAGAAAATGGATAGTGAGTAAACAGTGAGGCAGAAGGTAAAATCTGACAGGTATGTCAAATCTGAGGACGTTTAAAATGTCAATGAGAATAATGACAGTGGATGGAGAGATAGTGGAAAGTGGAAGAAAGTGAAGTGAAAATGTCATTTTGAGTAGGTTAGCAAAAGGACACCGGAACCAATGTTAGTTGGGTATAACCGATGGCGGTCAGAGGTAACCAATGATGGTTTCTTATGAAATTGAAACTTGAGTTGATGAAATAAAGTGGTTGTGAATTAAAATTTGATGTAGAATCAGACCTAGAATTCTAGGAATGATGATGATATGGCCCAAGCACACTCAAATGAAGCTGGAATACACCAGCTATGATAAGGAGCATGCAAGGATGAACAAAAAAAGTGATGAACGTGATCTCTCACCTCAAAATGCAAGCCAAGCAAAAACACTAAGAAAATGTGATCCTAGGAGTGCCTTTTCTATTATGTTTTTGTATCTTATGCTATTTAGGGACTGACACATGAATTATGAAATAGATTTTTGGTGAGGATGGCTTCCTACAAAGAAGGAGATCTAAAAGGTGAGGTTTCAGGTATGTTATGGTGGGGGCGGGCTTTGCTCTAAAGTATGACTCTGAGTAAGCGAGTTGGATGCCCACTATGCCATGATCATGTGATCACCTACAACTTCTTCCAGGTAGGATGTTGTTTAAGAATGTATGTATTTTGAATTTTTGTGTGGCTTGGTAAGACTCAGAGAAAGAGAAAAGGATAGAAGTTTTTTCTATGATTAGTTTGTTAACCATTAGTTGGTCATGACTTCCAGCGTATAGGTTTCCCTAAATTAATGTGAGCTAATGAAATAAATTAGAATGGAATGCAATTGTTTTTAAATCCAAATCAAAAATGTGAAATTGGATGACACAATAAGATGAAGAGGAAGAGGGATGCTCTTTCACTACAATGTAGAAAACATGAAGAAATGATTCTTTTTTATTACAACAAAAGGAAAGTTTCCTTTAGAGAAAATAGAAAGAAGAAGTGGATTACCAGGGAAGAAAATTAGTGTGTATGCTTTTTATAAGGGAAAAAAACACACAATTTTTTCCTAGGAATGAATGAAATGCAAGGAACCCGGATGGGTCCCACCGGGTGTGCCAAAATGTTTCACCTTTTTCTTAGATTGTTTCTTTGAATCGTTGAAAAAATAGATAGGGTAACGGGCATAGGAGGAATACCTGTTCAAATATCGGTTGATGGGTTGTTGTGCGTGTATGACTTTCGAATCCACAGCTGATCATGAGAACTTCCTTTTGGTTAGAAGGAACTACTTGTATTGAAAACAAGACCACCAGAAGAAATTAAACAATATGGGCAGTGAACTGCCTAGCGTAAGCTAGATCCAGGAAGTATGATACTTCCTAGATGGCTGTCAATCCACTATTTTAAAAAAATTAATGTTGTAAAAAAGTAAATCCTATTGTTATTTTAAAATGATTTAGGTATCTCACTTAAAAACACAATAAGAGATAGATCTAATCTAACAGGCTAAGCTAGAATAGAATCCAAAGGTCAAATGATTGGTTTGGGTCTCTAGTCTGATAAAGGTCTCGGGTAGATCACGGGTGAGTGAGGGTGAGGTAAAATTAGGTGGGTAGGTCTCTATTTAAGGTTGTGTGGGCAAACACAGAGACCGGTGTTGGTCAGGGGTGACCGATGGCGGTTAGATATAATGGTGCCGCCATGTGAGATCTGGAAATGTCACAGAACAGGGTTTTCGTCTCCTTTGTGATTGCACAAAGGATTTTGGTTGGTCGAGATGAGGTATTGAGTGATTGGAGTAGGATTTTGTGAAGTTTTAATGGGTCTATGGAGGTGAAAATGTTGGAGAAGGTCAATAAGGAGAAAGATAAACAATGGGTGATAAAATAATAATGAAATGAAATAACTAGGAAAGTATGATGTTGTACTTACTTGGATTCCATTCCTGAAGGTCTGTGTGTGAAGGATGGAGGTGCTGATGATGGGTTTGAAGGCTACAAGTGATCATCAACTGAAGAAAATCTTCTGCATGGGCTACATGCACATTCCTCTTTGTGTGGTTGGATTAGATCATGGCTGGGATGGCTATGCAGGAGAGGATGCTCAATCTCCTTCCTTGGATGTGAGTTTTTGCTGGAATTAGCTCTCTGAAGATGCATTATATCTCTGAGATGTGTTCTTTCTCGTCAAATTTCTCCCAATGTTTGCCAACTTCCAAGTTCAAACCTTGAGAATAAGGTTGTTTTGAGGTTAAAATGGTAACCGACGGTGGTTCCGGCTTAACCGGCGATGGTTAGGGGTAACCGACGTCGGTCAAGGTGTGATTTTCTAGGTTTACTAAACTTAGAGAGATCCCCCTGATTTTCTTGGATCTCGTGTCGTTCTCCCGCGGATTAGACTGGGAGCTTCTTGTGAGCATGCTTTGGAATGTGATTAGAGGGAATGTAGACATTGATTTTAGGGTTTGGGTAAGTCTTAGTTAGTTATGGTAACTTGCTAAGAATAGGTCTTAGGTTGAGTTAGCTTGGTGAGGTGTCTAAGTGAACTATATGTGTAGATATTATTTAAATAAGATATTTAAATAATAAATATAGTGAGGATAATGCATTAATTTAATTTAATTAATATTAGTGGGGTGAAGGGGGTCATGGCTAGGTAAATGTAATAAAGGGTGCTTATATGTCAAGGGAAAAAAGGGGAGTGTGACCTAATTTTAGTGTCTACATTGATATTGGGGAAGATCAGGTAAGTGAAATTTACAAGAAACTGAATTCCCTGGACAATAGACTTGGGAAATCTAAGGATCAACATGACCACAACATTGCAATTTTCAGGGCTATATGTGATTTTCTTGAACAACATGTTAGAAGCATCACTATGCTCAGTGGAATTTCAGCTGACATTTGGGGCACTGGAGATGAAAGGAAGCAAGTCATCTCTCAATTGGATGCAAATGACCCCATGCATATCACCACTCTAGCGTTATTTACCTCACTTTAGACTATTCAATCAAGAATAGATAGGGCTTCAAAGAAATAAATTCTTCAGTTTAGTTTGGTTGTGAGCAGGATGTTGTTTTATTGTTGCTTAGTTTGTTGTTTAACTGTTGTTTCTTTGCAGTTTTGTTCCTAGTTTGCTACTTCTTAGTAGTTCCTTTTTTGGCTACTATTTGGCTTGATGAATTATCTAGATTCTGATCTTTTTTTGGATTCTTTCTCGTGTATATTTGGTTGTTGATCCTTTTTTGTATCAGGGTATAGTCCCTTCAAAACTATTTTCCTTTAATAAAAAAACAATGTGTAGATGAATAAAACCATCTAAATCATCATCATATATAATGTCTAATATCTTTAAAATGTCATATATACAATTTCCTATGTCTAAGAAATTTGATATAAATATATGCATCATCGTGCCACAATGGGAATCTATACAATGAATGTTCCTTCATCATGAGGCATATACAAAGAAAATAGATGTCTGCCATACAATATCAACCATGGCTCTCACTAACCCCTAGATTTCCTAGTCTGCGATCTTGTCTCAATGGAGGAATTTATACCGATCTAGCTGATCTAGATGACCCATGTGATATAACCAAAATCCCCGACCTCATCCTTGTCCTCTAGTTGTAGCCTATATCTCTCTATCCTTTTAGGATGACTTCCTCATAAAATCCTCTATAATAACCCACATCATGGGTTACTATCAATAACTCATGAATTCATTCCCCATCCCACTAGCCTTGGAAACACAACGGGACACATCCCTCTTCATTATCACTGTTATAGCTCCATTTTCCTCTACCGTAAATATACCCTTATCGATTTTATTTTGTATGCATTGTCTTATCCGAATGAGGAGGCATCTCTCTGTCGTACAACTCTGTCTCTTTGTTCCCAAGTCACATTTAGCTCTTCTACTAATGGACCTTGAGGCTGTAATGATGGTATAAAAATTAACACATTAGACTCTCTCCCATCTCCCCGGTCATCATCCCTATCCCTATCCCTATCCCCATCTCCCTATACATCATCCCCATCAACTCCTCTTTGAATCGATTCCCTCTATTGAGAGATGAGTACATGTACACCATGTATCTGTATAACTTGTCCAACATGTGTCGATGCACCCTATATCTATCTATGTATATGTCTCTATACATTTCTCAATAATGTTACATTTCCTCCTCTTCCATGGCCCTATTGGCCTCTCCCTCTCCACCAAAGCACTACCCTTATAGTTGTTGTTATCCCCTACGCCATAACTTCATAAGGGATAATAAAACGAATAGGTAATATAACTACATAACACACTACATACCCTACTAGGGTAAATTTTAGTGGAGAATATTTATTAATTCATGAATATTTTGGTTTTTAAAATTTGTATTTAACAAATTTTCAAGGTAGGAATTAGGACCGGGTCGCTTTAAATTTTTGGTACAAATTAATTTTAGGGCTCAATCTGCCCAACATTTGCACCAATAGTTGAATTTTTAAATTCAAATTTCCATTATTGAGAAATTTAAATTTGTAAAATTCACCTTCATATATATAGTGATTACAAATTTACAATTTCATATATTAAGTACACATCATATTTTCTTCACAATTCCTTTACTTGTGTTTGTGGTCCTATGGGAATTGATGCTCGAGATCAACTACATATTGTAACCCTTCAACATTAATGATATTTTAATAGTTACTATGTTATATTTTGAAGTTCTATATAATGTAAAATGTCAAAAACAATAGGTAGTAGTAACATAAAGTATGTTATCGTCTAGTATTATATAGTGTGCTATTATGTTATTGGTAAATTTATTATATATGCTACTAATGGTAGCATGAAAAAAATGTGACGGTCGATAGCATGAAAGAAATGCTACCAACCTATAGCATTTTTTCAAAGTGATGTCGGTAAAAAAAAGAGTATGCAAATTTTTTTGCTTGCGCCATATTTTGTGAGGACATATTTCTCATTGAAACAATAATTTTAATTGCTAACATCAAAAAAACTTAAATTTTCTTTTTCCCACATAAAATTAGTGAAATCTACATTTTTTCATAAAAATTCAATTTTTTTGGATTTTTTTGTTTGCGCCATATTTTGCGAGGACAAATTTCTTGTTGAGATGGTCGTTTGAACCACTATTTTCAAAAAATGATTTTTGAAAAATTACATATGATGTTGGTTGACAAAATATACTATCAACCAAAATTACAAGCGACCAACACCATTATCAAATAATTCACCAAACTATTCAAAAATAGTTTCCTTCAGATTCACCATCATTTCAAAAGTCAATCTCACCGATTCACCTAGTAATATATATGACTTTTTTTATGGGGTCTTAAAATTTACCCTATACACTCTTGATACACATGGATCCATGATACCTTCTTATTCATCTCATACATGTGCTTAGAATCCTCCAAAATTGTCCCTCATTATACTAAGCCTAATACATGGACTAAAATATGTAGTCTCTCGTGCTAATCATGTATACCACTACTCACCCTCTAGTATATCATGTATAACTCCAAGATGTCACATGAGCCTATTCGGTCTATAATGCTCAATTATGTATGACCAGTTCCTAATGATATAATGAGATACCTCTACTACCCACAACTCTTCCAAGTATGTCACCCACCTATAAGATCTATTTGGCCTCCATATGATATGAAACAACTAAATATCATCTATAGCTCATGTATAGAACTCCAAATCTCCTCGATGGCCTCTATGACCTCCATCTACTATATCCCATCCAAAAACTAATGGCTCCTCTCTGGTTTTATATATTTCAATATCATTATTGGTTGACCCACTATTATATGGTCCCACACCCAAATCTATAGTAGTGTTAGTTGGCCAAAACTAATATATATATATAGATGCACTAGTATGCACTAGGGTCCCCATGCAAACAAATTTCACTAAATCCATCAACTCCACTACCAAGCCAATCAACCCAAGCTGAAAAATGCCTCCCAATCTTATTAGGTAGCACGTAGTCGCTAATAAGATCAATCAAGTGGATGGTTAGTCACTCTATTTCATTGTCCTTCATACAATCTTTAAGGTATATCACCATATCCTCTCCATGAATATCCTTTACTCCAAACATTAGATGTTTATACACCCATATTTTTGATGATCTCCTCTCCCACTTTGAATCAACCAACCCCGCATCAATAATATAACTATTTTGTAGACATCCTCTAATGTCATAGACATCTCCCTCGTTGGAAATCTAAATGTATGTGATTCTCTATGCCATAACTCCACTATAGAATTTAATAAGTAGTGATCTAATCGATCTTGACATCCTTGATATGTGTGCCAAACTTGTCACCTCCATTACCACACACAATGTTCTCCACTCCAAATACATCATCCATCTCTCGAATGATCACAATCATGAATGTAACAAACCATTATACAAAAACCTAGAGGTTTTAGTGAAATATGTAAATGAGGATCATAACATCCCACCACACTTCCATAGCCCAAACCCTAAGATAGATTTGCACCCATTTAGTGGGACCACGTCCCGCCTTATTCGATCCCTAAGAGAACAATGGTCTTAGGTGGGCTCCAACAAATTCTTTCCTTTTAGTTTCCTGATCTCAAATATTATGGGATGTCCTTCTTGCATGAGTACTTCTCTGATCCCATTTCATGAAGGATCACATTCAACTATGAATGTCTTGGATAACTTTGGGGTTGCCAATACTAGAGTGGTACACATTTCCACCTTTAATTTTTAAAATTCCCTTGAAGCTTCCTCATTAAATGAAAGGAGTCTTTATCCAATTGTGAGTTTTACTCATGTTTTAATCAATCATAAAATATTGTATTAATGAATAATCTAATACAATATTTTATAGTACTCACACACCTAATAAATAGGAGTTAGTTCAACTACTAACTCATTCAAATACTAATGAATATAGGTTATTGTAACAACATATATTCTCACACCTATGAGACTTAGTTTTTAACAACTCATTATTCACACATAACAAATAAAACAAGAGCACTAAAGTTAGGATATTCCTAACATTCCCCCCTTAGTGCAACTTAGTTGGAAACATAATATAGAAATATCCATCACTCCTATGGTCACCTAAGAGTCACTCGTCATTGCTTTAGATATAGTCATCCTCTTCATCTGATTCTCCAACTGTCATTGCCATATTTTTCAATTTTCTATCAAGTAAATTTCATGCTCATTTTTTCAATTTAGAAGCACACACCTTGTAAGGCTTTACAATAAAAACATGTACCTTTAGTTTTTCCATGTTTAGGATTCTAGTAAGAAGTGTTGGGATTTTTCATTGTAGCCATTAATTTCTCTGTTTCTGACTCCATATCTTTGTTCTTATTTCCTTCTTCAAGTAATGTAGAAATAATGTTTTCCAAAGATGGATTTAACTTACTTAAAGTGAACACCACGTTTGACATATTATTGGGCATGTTGTTTAATAGTATTGCTTTTACATTGTTATCTTTAACAACTTTATTTATAGAATCTAGTTGTTTGTGTTATTAGTGATCAAAACTTTCTGACATGAGAAACTATATCTTCTCCTTCTTCCATTTTCAATCCAAACAACTTCGCTTCATAGTTATATCTGCATTGTCACTTTGCAAACTAAAGAGTAGGTTCAATGTATCCCAAATATCTTTAGAATATTTCTTTATATCGATATGATGTAAATATGGATTTGAAATCCCTAAGCCAATGGTGGCTAATGAATTTTTTAATCTTTGATCCTCCATTTGATGATCTCATCATCACCCATTAGTCGATACTGGTCATGAGAACTACATCCCAAAGATCTATTTCAATTTAAATAAATTGAGTCTCAAGTTTCCAAGTATGAAAGTCATTTCCTTTGAAAGTTTGAATGGAAATTGACATTTCCATATTTCCCCCACACAATATTAACATACAGTGGACATCGATTTCACCTTTGTTTTAAAAATGCATCCTTACAAAATTTGACTCAATAAATTTATTTTTACAAAAATGACATACACTTAGACAACGACTTTTACAAAAATACCTAATCTAATAACTAGCTAGAATACATCAAGAAAGTAATATTAATTATTTTCTTCAAACTTTATATAAAAATATGAGGAGACTTGAACTAGGTAACAAAAATAGTATGAAATAATAAAAAATAAAAATAAACCGACTCATAATTTAATCGGTTTAACATGCAGTCGTGGCGGTAAATATGGAGGTTTTTTGTAGCACAAATGACAAAGCACTTGGATGAGGCCACGACCGGGAGGTTATTTGGGTCTGCAGAGTCAAATAGATAGCGTATAGGGATTTAACCTTCCTCCGTGGATTTGGTGAGTTTCTGGTTAAATAATAAAATCTGAAATGGGATATCCTAGTTATAAACCGATGTGTGATCCAAGAGATAAATCTAGTGCTTAATCCATTACCCTGAACTTGTCGAAAGGATATGAATCAATCGTTATTGTATTCATTATTTTGGGATGAGGATTTGGATGAATTAGAGTTTTCCGCTATTAATTACTCATCTCGAAATGTACACAATTCAATATTTCATAGTTGGAAATTGATTCAAATTTTAAATTACCCAACTTGTTATTTTCCTAGATTTGGAGTTGAATGAGTCAATTAATAATGCCAAGTCAATTAATAATGCAAAGACTATAATATTTTCCCTCTCTATTTGAATTTGTTCTTATGTATAATTGACTTATTG
This sequence comes from Taxus wallichiana var. yunnanensis, assembly GCA_018340775.1. NCBI lineage: Eukaryota > Viridiplantae > Streptophyta > Pinopsida > Cupressales > Taxaceae > Taxus > Taxus wallichiana. The sequence continues at coordinate 960,765,786 of CM031237.1, forward strand.
ATGGATCGATCCAAGCACAATGCAAACACGCCACAACCTCAAATAAATTCCAAAACAAATATGATATTGTTGCCAATTCAAATATAACTTGAGCATAGTTGTACATGGTCCACATTACACCTCTGCTATAAGAAAAAAATTAAATGGTATCTCAAATAAATAGGCACGTGGTCCTCACTTCTAAGATCTTGCATCATTACCGAACTAGACTAAAAGCAATTTAGAGAAGAAACCTACTTTGGTATTGAATGTGAGTATTACTCATGCTTTAATCAATCATCAAAAATTGTATTAATGAATAATCTAATACAAAATTTTGTGGTACTCACACACCTAATAAATAGGAGTTATTTCAACTACTAACTCATTAAATACTAATGAATATAGGTTGTTGTAACAACATATATTCTCACACCTACATGATTTGTTTTTAACAACTCATTATTCACACATAACAAATAAAACAAGAGCACTAAATTTAGGATATTCCTAACATCAATAATTTTGTGAGTGGTATTGCTATACTACCGTATATTTTACAAATCTATGATAGTACCCTATGAGACCTAAGAAACCTCGTAAATGCTTGAGGGTTTGTGAGACTTCCCATTCCACCATGGCCTTGAACTTGTGAGGGTCCACCTTAACACCTTCATTATAGACAATATGGCCTAATTATTCCACTTTTTGTACCCCAAAAAGAACACTTTTAAGGCATGGCATACAATTCATGTTTTTATAGGGATTCCAATGTTGTATTGATATCATGTAAATGTTTCTCGAAGGATTTTTGGTAGATGAGAATAACAAAAAAATATCAAGACAAACTTCTAAAGAATGGTCTAAATATTGAATTCATAAAAATATGAAATGTGGATGGTGCATTAGTAATACCAAAAGGCGTCACTAGGAATTCATAATTCCCTTGATGAGTTTTGAAGGTTGTCTTATGAATATATTCTTTCTTTTCTCTAATTTTTTGATACCTAGAATCTAGATCTAGTTTTGTAAAATAAATTACACCATGAAATTGTTCTAATAAATCATCAATGACATGAATATGAAACTTATCAATGATAGTGTACTTGTTAATTTTTCTATAGTCGGACACATGTGTTTCTTTGATTCTTAGATCATTTCTTTGAAGTGTTGATGAAACAGATAGGGCAAAGGTGTAGGAGGAATACCTTTCAAATGTTGGTTGATGGGTTGTTGCACACGTATGACTTGAACCAATTCATAGCTGATCATGAGAACTTCCTTTTTTGGCTAGGAGGAACTACCATAATAAAAGCAAGACCACCGGAAGGATTAAAACAATATATGCTTAGTGAACCCTAAGCATTATGACCTAGATGGGAAGTGTGATACTTCCTCGATGGTTGTTAAATTTGTTTTAAACAATTTAATGTGGTAAATAAGGTAAAACCTATTGTAATTGAAATGATTTAGGTATCTCACTTAAAACACAATAAGAAATATATCTAATCTAATAGGCTAGGCTAGGCTAGAATAGGATCAAAGGTCATATAACTAATGCGGGTCTCCGTAGGTTTGATCAGAGGTCTCGGGTAGATCACAAAGTGGATGAGGGTGAGATGAAATTTGGTGGGTAGGTCACTATTGCAGGTTGTGTGGGAAAATTTTGAGACCAATTTCGGTCAAGGGTTGCGATCATATGATGGTTCGGTGTAAGTGGTGCCAAGCAATTTCTTGTGGAAGTCCGGGAATGCCGCTTGAAAAAAAAGCTTTGGGTCTCCTTTGTGATTGCGCAAATGATTTTGGTTAGTCGGGATGAGGTATTGGGTGACTTGGGTAGGATTTGGTGAGGTTTTAATGGGTATATGGAGGTGGAAGTGTTGGAGGAGGTAAATAGGTGGCTAGGTGAACAATAGATGATAAAATAATGATGAAATGAAACAATCTAGAGAAGTATGACGTTATACTTGGATTCGATCCTGGATTCACCGTGAGTGAGGGATGGAGGTTCGATGAGAGGTTTGAATTATAAGTGATCACTAAATGAAGGAAAGCTTCGCATGGGATGCATGTATATTCCTTTTTCTTGGTTAGATTAGATCATTGTTGGGATGGTCATGCGGGAAAAGATGCTTGATCTCCTTCCTTGCATGTGCGTGTATTCTCTAGAATGTATTAATATTTGTCAATTTTCATTTCACCAACCTTGTTAACCTTGAGCTTCCTTCTTCCAACCTCCAACCTTGAGAATAAAGTTTTTTGGGGTTAAAAGGGTAACAAACGGTGGTTCCGCTTAACAGGTGATGGTTAGGGGTAACTCAGGCGTTGGTTAAGGTGGGATTTCTAGGTTTACTAAACTAGAGAGATCCTCTTGATTTCCTCGGATTTTGTGTCGTTAACTTTTGTGGATTAGACCGGGAGCCTCTTGTAAGCATGTGGGAATGTGGTTAGAGGGAATGTAGGCATTGATTTTTAGGGTTTGGGTAAGTCTTAGTTAGTTATGGAAACTTACTAAGAATAGGTCTTAGGTTGAGTTGGCTTGGTGAGGTGTCTAAGTGAATTGTATGTGTGGATATTATTTAAATTAAGATATTTAAATAATAAATATAGTGAGGATAATGAATTAATTTAATTAAATTAATATTAGTGGGGTGAAAGGGGCCATGCTAGGTGAATGTGATGAAGGGTGCTTATTTGTTAAGAGACCGAAGGGAGTGTGACCTAAATTTAGTGTCACAACATGCACCATCTTCCATCATTATGGTACACCATCACCACTAGAGTAAAATAAGTACTTTAACTATGAAAAATAATACTCATTTCCAACATTTCCTCCACCATCTTTTCGATCTCACTCTTTCATATATATGGGTATCTATAAGGCCCGATATTGGGGGGTTGGCTTCCTAGAATTAACTAAATGACATGATCCTAATATATTTTAGGAGGAAATCCTTGAAGAGAACTGCATGTTAATCAATAACCTTTTGAAGATCGGGATGCACTACCATCGTTCTTTGGTTGAACTTCCTTTGAGAACAATTGTGCTACAAATCCTTTAGCCCCCTTTTTGATAATCTTACGCATTTGGTGAGAACTTAGCACATGAGGAGTTTTTTCTGTAGTCCTCAAAGTTCAAAATTTTTACCCTCATAATGAAATTACATGAACAATTCCTTGAAATTTATCTCTATAGTGCCCAAATTTGTGAGCCACTGAACACCTAAGACAATATCATATTTTCCCATGGGAATAGAAAACATCATAGATTATAATGTGTAGTCACTCATCATCTGTATGATTTTATGGCATTTACCTAAACATTTGGACTGTGCCACCATCTACAATCATTACTTCAAATCCAAGTTCTAGGTAGACGAAACAATTTGACCTTACTACGAGCTTATGATTGATGAAATTATGTGTAATGCTCAAGTCAATCAATATTGTCACCTTCTACTTCTTAATATAACCCACTACTTGAAGGCTTTATGGAGTGCTAACACACGATAGAGCATGACATGAAATAGTGGGTTGGGGATCTTTAGATTCTTCCTCTAATTTTTCCACTTCCTCACTTGATGTTTCCTCATATTCTTCCTCATCACCGGTCCCTTCAATGTAAAACATTTTTTTCTCGGCACATTTATGACTGGTCCAAATTTGTTGTCATAGTTGAAACATAACCCGTTTTCTCTTTTTTTCTTCAATTTTTTGAGGTTTCATCCAAATTGGCTAAGGGTACGATGGAGGAAAGGTGTTATGATATTTTACGTTCGTGAAGGTCTACCTTCTACTAGAAAAAAAAATCCTCTGCTCTACGCACCATGATAATAAGATGAAACCTTGAGTGGATTAAAAGAACCCCCAAGAAATAGGTCATTCGGATACTCTTTTGTAATATCCTCCACACACAAGGAAATATTTTTGAATTGATGGACATACTCCTTTACTAAATTTGTTTGTCGTAATTTTTCTAATTAGCTGAAGTAATTCTTTGACACACTAAAACTATAGTGTAATTAAATATCTTTAGTGAAAATTGTCCATGTGACACTTAGACCATTATTTTTCTTTGATCACATAACCGGTGATACCAGATGAATCATCGGGTTTTAGATATAAGGATGTCATGGTCACCTTTTGTCCCAATGATATTTGATGGAGATCAAATAAATTATCCATTTGGGTAATCCAATTAAGTGGATCCTTTCCATCAAATTTACACATTTCCACTTTGATAATAATGCCCCACCATTGGGGAGGAGATCCACCTGAATGTGTAAAGGATTATCCTTGATTGGAGTGATTTCAACTGTGTGAGTATTACTAGAGGAACCCTTATAACTAGAATTGGGATTTGATTTTTAAAGAGAAATAAATAGCTTGTGCTTCATTGATTGAAAATTCATCTAAAGTTCACCCCTAAGGCTACCTTTCATATGAATAATCTCATTATTGAGGTCATCCTTACTCACCATATTATTTACCCTTTCCTAAAGTTGGATGACTACCTCGATACTCATGAAACTGAAGACTCTAAATTCATATCTTCCTTATTTAGGAGTCATTCCTAGAGTTTCTTGATCTTTCCTTGGCCTCAATCTAATCTACTAGTCATGATTTAGGGTTTGGGAATTAGGGTAGACAAAATAGGGAAAAAAATTAGGGTTTGGGGTTTTGTAAATTTACCAACCAAATAGAGGAAATCATAAAGATGAAACCCTAGATTATTTTGGAAATATTTTCAAAAATATAATAAACTTAGAAAAATACCAAACATTGCATGCTTGTTAGATGATTTATGAAAAAACGTAAAACTACTATAACTTTTGTTAAACAACTATAAAATGTTTGAAATTTGGAGAGGATCTTACTTTACTAATTTCTCCACACCACAAAAAATTTTATAGAAAACTTGTCTACCAACTTTGAGATATAGCTAAACCTTAAGAATTAGGGTTTGATGTGGATCGGCTAAGAATAGGCTATGATAGCACTTGTAATGAAGCTGTTACACTAAAAAATTGAGGCATTAGAGGATTTTTCACATGAGGATCATAACATCTCGCCACACTTTTGTATCCCAAATCCCTGGGCTCAATTTACACCTGTATAGTGGGACCACACCCTACCCTATATGATCCTTGGGTGAACACTACAATGCCAAAGTTGTAGACATAAAATATTTCACTTTGAGTCATTATTTATTCTCGGTCTCATACTACCATTCATATGGTTCTCAAGTGAAAATAGTAATATTTAACCCATGTCTTTGACCATTTCTACATTGTTTTTTGTCGTATTTTCCATCTTACACTTTCACTTACCTAGTATAGATTTTCATTATGTGTTTTTCCTAATTTTGACAAGGGCGCCCAACCATGATTGAGGTGCCCCTGGTGTCCTCATCCCCTCTAGGGTTCTCTAATCTTATTTGCACTTTACTCTCACTTTTTAGGCACTTTCTAGTCGTATTAGCTTATTATATTTTTGTGGTAATCATTTTCGGGTTAATTATGAAATTAAAAGAAAGAGAACCATATAAATATAAAGTTATGTATCCATAATAAGGGACCAAGCACTAAGAACTACTACCATCACCTAAGGTTGCATCCATCAAAGGCTTCTACTACTTCATTTACATCCATCTATCTCAATCAGAAGGGACACAAGGTTGGTTCATCTGCATCACACTTCATAGGAGGGGAGTTAATTCTATTCCATGGACCACCTATTTAATTTCTACATATAGTTATTTCTCACTACTCACAAAGTGTGAGTGGCACAAGAGCACCTAAGGCATGATTTACACATACACACACACAGAACTAGATTGGGTATGAGATGTAGTACAATGCTAATTGACAAGTAAATCCATTTGGAAGCTAAGGATGGTTTGATCCCTTCATATGCATCTTTCTTTTTTAGGGTTTTGATGATTTTGGGGTTTTATAGGTTCTTTCTCCATATTTTATTTATAGTGACATCCAATGAGGTTTAGAAACATACACATAACAAGAATTAAAGGAATGCACTTACTCAACGACACCTCAAAACAGGTTTCCTAGTTATTTCTACAAACATGGGCACCCAAATTTTAGACCGAGTGCCCCACGCACATCTTTCCCACTCTGTAGGTGCCCCAATATACTCGGATAGTGTTAGAGTAGGTATTTACCTTAGCTCATGTTCACCTAGGTACTTTATTTACCTTTATTGTATTTATCCTCACCCACTTATGTGTGTGGATATTTATTTTATCTTATTTAGATATTAGGAGATATTATATAGTTGTTAATATAGTTCTTTCCTTGATCTATGGTATTGACTACATCCTTGATGTCTAGTTCTCTCCTAAATCTATGGTCTTGACTAGTTATTTGATGACTAGTTATTTCCTTGATTTATGGCTTGATCTACGACCTTGATCTGGTTCTTAGATTGTTATTCCTTTCCTATTTAAGCAAGGCCCATTCTCAAATGTATTGCATTGAGTTCATAATAATATATGATATTTCTTCTCATTTATTTGTAAAGGTTTTATGTAAAGTTATTCTAGCTAATTACTTTCATCTTATAGATCATGGTATTTGATTAGCATCGGGTTATTGGCTTGGTACTATTTGGTTATCGTTCCTTTCGAGATAGCTCAAATATGCACATTCTTGAGATCATGTGTAGTCATTTCTTCATTCTGTTCATCTGGTCTTAACTATGTGAGTCCCAACAAGTCTACAAATCAGCTAAGGCCTCTCTAACTCTTCTTTTCACATTTCATTTACATTTAGTTTTTGGGTCATTTTTTTATTTATTTTTTTATTTAATTCTTTGTATAGCATTAGATTAAACTAAATTAGGTTCCCACCATTTCCCATTTTAGTTTAATCATTTTGGTGAACCCGTCCTTCGAATCCACCTTCCATCTAGGGTTATTCTTCTCCGTCATGGCTCAATATTATGATGATTTTATTGAAGCACATCTTAAATCCCTTAATGATAATATTATTAAACATCCCCAAGAACTAGAATTTCTCTTACACACTTTGCTCGTGAGGAAGCTACTAATTTGGTAGAGCACATTGATTTTATGACTATACAAACTTTTGTTTCTACTTAACCACCTACTTCTACTCTCCAACTTATTTCTACCATCCTTGTTTCAATCACTACTCCTACTAATCAATTTACACCACCTCTAGTTTCTCATATATGGCATGTTTCTTCCATTGGTTCTCAAGACTTCACTTCCATTTATCGGGATTCAAGAAAAAAATTCCTTATTCGCAACAAGATACTTCTCACATGTCTCCATATTTGATTCCACCTTATTATTGCACACTCCATTCACACCTGCCATCTCCACTTATCCACTTCCTCCTAGTTTTTTCACCCCTAAGCTTCTCATTTTCAATGGGCATGGTGACCGGAAGAACATATTAGAGAATTCCACGTATCTTGTTTGATTTTGTAGATGATCACATTCTGTTGGCTAATATATTTCACCATAGCCTCCATGATTATGTGATGTGTTGGTTTTATGAACTACTTGTCCATTCAGAAACTTCATTCACGCATCTAGTCGGTGCTTATCTCACTCATTTCTCTATCAACAATGGCTCCAAGATTTAGCACAACTAAAGAAAGGATCCAATGAACACCTAGAAAATTATGTTTTGAGATACAAAAACAACTTAGCTAAAATTTCAAATGTGCTCACAGAATCTGAGCTCGAGACTTGTTCATTCAGAGTCTCCTCCCACCTCTCTAGGAGAGTGTTCTCTTTTAGACCTCTCCTTTATTCGATCAAATTTTTCATACTCTTAAGATTCGTGAAACCAAGCTATTAGCTATAGGAAAGCTTAAGTACCAAGAACAAACATCATCCTCTACATATTTTCAAAGATATTCAACATTTCAATCATTTACGATAAAATAATTGATACAAAATTTGTTGTCAATGTGGTAACTACTACTAAAGATCCTTAGGCACAACCACCTTAGTGCACATTCACTAAGTTCCCTATGGCCCCACATCTCATATTGTAGCAACTTCTAGAGAGAAATCTTATTACACTTCCTCCACCACTTGAAATAGATCCATCGCGACCAAAAGGAAGAAATTACAATGAGAACTTTCGATGCGACTATCATCGATGTGTGGGACACTCTATGAATAGGTGTTTCAAGATTTGTACCATCATCCAAGATCTTATTGATAATAACAATCTTGAGTTCCCAGAATCTATAGATTCTCCACCAGTCAGTGAAAACCGTAAGCTCAAATTATTTAATAACCCACCTCCACAACATGACAAGAAAGAAATTGAATCCTTGGCTAATAATTCATATCACGTAGTGCCTCCTCTGTATTTGGGGCCATTAACTTCTTAGTTGCACATACTGACACTTCTCCACCAATCATATCATTCTCTAACCATAATTATCATGTGAATTTCACTTCTAATCACTTACATATCAATGCATCTATTGGCTTGGTTTCTATCAATAATACTAAGGTTGACCCGTCTTGGCCCATTAGCGCATGCTCTATTCCACTTCTCATCACTATTGGTTATCCACTATCACAAATTACATATCCCATGAAAAATTCATATGGTGTCATCAAACTTCATGTTATGGTAGGTCCTCTTACTATGCTTGTACCCTTCCTTGTTAGACAAGCGGTCGATGGTTGTGACATGCTTCTAGGTCTCAGTTGGATTCGTAGGTCTAAGTCCATCATCTCTATGAATAATTTGTGACTCAAATTCATACATAAAAATCAAGTTATTTCTATCGACGGTGTCCCTCCATCTACTCCATGGTTGTCATCTCCTTGAGCACTAGTTAATGCATCTCATACTTCATCTAGTACATCACCATCCATGTTACTTAAGGTGTAATCTACTCCTATTTCACCTACTCATACACCATCTATGTGGTCTCACCACTTTTCTAGTCCTACACATTGACATAGGCCCATTACTCACAAAGTTATAGTGTCTCATCATAAATCTCCACCTTGGTTTATTCCATGTAGGTGTCCATCACCTCCGTACTCGAGATTCACATCAATCTCCATCGATTTCACATTTTTTCACACCATGGAATTCATCATATATTCATCCATCGCATACACATAGACTTCACTCACTAGCACAACATCTATCTACTATACCACCACTACTAGAGCATAGTCATAGGATTTCATCACAACAACCATCAAATGGAGGACCTTCATCCTTCACTTTCATTAGATAGTTCATTCAATCACATGCACGTGGGGGCATAACATTAGCACAGTCTTCCCCCATTCTAGCATCATCATATCTTTAATCTTTTCACTATCATACGTCAATCTCCAAAGCATGTGCATACTCACCATAAGCATCATCATCACCCAATGACACACTCTTGTGCTTTGGTTCACACTCAATTGTTGAGGGCATACTACACTTGAACCCCCACACTGCATAGTAGGCACTACACATTATGAATTTTGCATACTACATCTTCAAGTTCATCTACATCATTGATATCTTCACATCTACATGTCATACATATTCTACACACCATACTAATATTCATCACATATGTGTCACACTTCTATTGTCTATGAGTTTAGCATTACATACTACTCATCCTACATAGTACATAGCGCACAATTCACACTATTGGTCTATCTACACATCTTGCATTGAATATTATTCCTCACGTATTACACACATCACATGGTCATCTCTCATCATCATATATATACACATCTACTTGTACGTGTTGAACTCACTACCCGATGATGTACTCTAGTCACATGGTCCATCTTGATTGTTGATGGTATACATAAAAAAATGGACCTTTTCATACTTACACGTTCATCATTTAACCTTATATCATGTGAAATTCCTAGGTTAGTGATATACACTATAGGCTAAATGGTCACATATTTCATTATCATGTAGTTTTCTATGCTTTAAGCTACATCACCACTCCCTCTATTCACCTTGGAGATATATACGCTTTTGGCTACATCATCACTCCTTTGATCATCTTGTCGTGATTTATGCTTCGACTATAGGGTGACACACAAATCATATCTAGGTCACATATAATCAACACAAATCCACAATCATCACAATGCACTACACACAACAAATAATTAGACCATTTCCCGATGATGAACTCTCATTTACAGTTCATTCTTGACTTCTAAGGGGGAAAACCAAATGAACCTCACTACATATAACTCCATTCACTCGGGGTTCATGCAGATCCTATCATCCATCTTCCAGTCCATTACATCCATCCACAACATACTACATTTAATGGTTTTATTTACTCCTACTTACACTTTCTCTTACATGTTCACTTTACTACACATGTTAGATAGATCTCTTGTATGTCATTATCTTTACCATATACACATGTGTGTTCATGTCCTTTTCTTGTTTAGATCATAGATACTGAGCTTCTACATGCAACACTAATGCTTAACACACTACCTAATGGGGACATCCACATTCGTATACTATAGGTGCTATTGTTTCATTTTGTACTTAGCACTTTCAATTATCATGATATACATTCCTTGATATACTTGCTATTTTTCTACCATGCTAATAAGTTCTTCATGTGTAACATTTGTTATGTAGGGATATTTTCTTCTATACCTATTTATTTATTTGTTGTTTCTTGTTTTTTTGTGGGATTTTCTCTTTGTCTCATGTTCCCACTCTTTGTTTTGTGGCCACTACGTCCTAGAGTGTCTTACGAAACCATGAGTGGTGTCCCATGTTTAAAACCCTCTTTTTGTGGTCTATGATTTTCTTCTTAGGTGTTTACATTGTCTACTCATAATATAGCTTATACATTGTTTATTTGGCTTACCATTTTTATAAATCCATGTTTGTTTGTATTAACACTTTTTTCCTAACCACTTGTTTACGCATGCCTTGGTTTTACCAAGAACATTCCCTTCCCCTTTCACGAAGATTTTTAGTTATATGGTTAGTCCTATTTTAGGCCTATATTTTCTGTCCGTGATGTTGCATGCACCCCAAAAGAGGGGGAATCATTTAGGTTTACACACTACATAACAAAGTATGGGTATAGTTCAGCCTATAGTTTTTGTCCATGATACAGTTTAGTTTACAAAAAGTGGGTTCAAACCAATCTACGAACCACATACAAAATGGATTTTATAGGCATATTATCCTTAGAATTCTGGGGAGTAGTCATAGGTTAGAGGAACATTAGAATTTCCTCCCTATACTTCTTTGGTTAGTGGCATTAGATCACCCAAAAAAATAGTTGGTATAGAGATCTCTTCATCAATCTCAAGGAAACAATTATAGGTTGTAGAATAACACAACTTTCTCCCTACACTTCTTTGGCCACAGTGGCATGAGATTGCCCAAAAAACTCACACTTCACCGACAGTTACAAGATATCCTTTCTACACCCTTTTGTCTCATCATGGATTAGGTGAACATGTTCCTTTTTCATTTTCATTTTCATACTTTTTTTACATGTTTCTTTACATGTATACATTCTTTTTACACATATACATGTATATTTGACTACTTAATCATCTTCTCTTTTGTAGGCATGTTTGTATAGGAAGTAAGTAGTCAACAAAACAAAACTCACATGGCAAGTACACCACACACATAGTGCTAACCATGTAGGTACAATACACACATTGGCACAAGCTTCGCCCTAGGTTCACTTTCATAACTTTTTAAAATTTTACATCTTTAGTCTCCACACTCCATATTTTTATAACTCCACACTTTGTTTAGTCCTTCAACACATTTACTACATCAATCTACATGGACTATCAGTACACATCTTTATCTACTTTATGTTACCGATCTTTCCACTCACTAACATAAAGTGGGGGAAAATGTAGACACAAAATCACGTACTTTGAGTCATTATTTATTCCTAGTCTTATACAACTATTCATATGATTCTCAAGTGAAAAAATTAATAATCAACCCATGTATTTGGCCATTTTTACATTATTTTCTATCATATTTTCGATCTTAAACTTGCACTTTCCCAGTCTATATTTTCATTATGTGTCTTTCCTATTTTGATTGGGAGCACCTAGCTAGAACTAGGCACCCAGTGCCCTAGTCCCCTTTCGGCACCTTGATCTTATTTGCTCTTTCCTCTCACTTTTTGGAAACTTTCTAGCAGTTTGAGCTTTGTATATTTTGGTGGTCTTCCTTTTCAAGGTTAATTACAAAATTAAAGAAAGATAACCATATAAATATAAAGTTATGTGACCATAATGAGTGCCCAAGCACTAATCACTACTACCATCACCAAAGGTTACATCCATCAAAGGATTCTACTACTTCATTTGCATCCATCTAACTCCATCACAAGGGACATAAGGGTGGTTCATCCGTATCACATTTCATAGGAGGGGAGTGTTAGGAAAATTATTGTTTACATGAGCTTATGGTTAATTGTTAAGAGTTATATTGTTATAACGTATATAGTCTAATATTTGTGGTTGTTAAAACCACTCACGAAGTTAGGAAAAGTTGTTAGGAAGGTGTCCTATATTTTAGGACTTATTATATATATATAATTTATATATATATATATGTGGGTATTAGTGTATTAAAAATAGAGAATATAGAAGAATTATATTGTGTGAGATTTTTTTCCATGATTGTGTTAATTAAGCTCTAGATCTAGTATCGAGCAAGATTTCCTAAGGATTAGTTGTGTGAAATGAGTTTGTGAAATTTGTGTGGAGCAAAGTCATTGTGATGCTTGGTATCCTGGTTAATGAGGGAAGTATAATTTTGTCAAGTCTTTTAATTATTATACAGACTATTTTTATGCTTGGAGAAATATGTAGCAGATGAGTAGGAGTCGATATTTCAAGCATCTAAATAGAATCAGTTTTTCTATTGCATTTTTGTTACCAATATATTTTTGTAGTTGTATGTTCTTTGCATTTAAAACTCCAAAGATCGTGTCCCTAAACTTTCACAAAGACTATAATATAGTCCAAGTATTTGGAATTTTTCAATTTCTTGGAAATACGAATCAGATCTATTATTCCAATATTCAGGTCGGTGTTAGGGAATCTGAAGCTATTCCTTGTGATCTACCACCTATACTTTTGTAGTTGACCAAAACATACAACACGAGATCTAAAACCGTTTAAACTTCTCTGTCATTAATGATCTTTATGTTGTTATAAGTTGTTTTTGGTTTAGTGTTTCATAACAAATCTATGCTCATCTTGTATATTAGGTACAAAATCATTCTATAATTGATATTTATTTTGAGGTACGTGCATCAATATAGCTTCTAGTTATTTGTATTTGAGTCTTATTTTGGTCCTATACTATAAATGGTTAAAATTTAATAGTATGCAATTCATATATTTGTCCTTTTATTGAAATGTTATTTTAAGTTAAAGTATGTGGTAGTATATGTTTTATAAGTTTTCAATTCGGTTAAAATATTGTCTAAATTGTTAAAGTTACTAGCCAAAATTGAGTCGATCAATAGTAAAACTTTTCCTCTAAATAGTCATTTCATTAAGTTTTTGTTATCATTGCATTGTCTAGTCATTGTTCAATTATAGTCATCTTGTGGAACAAAAAATTGTAATTAAAAGAATTTCTTATGGACGCATTTTCAAAGTGTTACCAAATGTCCGGATAATAATGTGTTTTACATTGTGGGAAGGAAGAAAATAATAATCAAAATGTGCAAACGGTTGAGTGACATGATCATATTTTCCAAGTAAGAACCATCATTCACAATGGAGGATGAAGGTATCGGAGGGTAGAGGTCAATTAGTGACCTCTCGTTAGTCGCTAATGATGTCTGCTTCACTGATTTGGTGGCATATTTGCAAAGTGTGTTGTTTTTTTAGTTTTGATTTTCATATTTCCAGTATGGTGTGATAAATAAGAACAAGGTTCTTTCCTGTTCACTAGTAGATGTGGTTATTCCTACATAATTCCCTAATGTAATAACATAGTGAAGAATAGATAACATAGAGAAACACAACATCATGAGTCTTGAAGAGGTTGAACAATCATATGTGTTCTTGTTCATACCTAGGTTTGTGGTTAGCCTCTAGAAAACCATTAAAGGTTGTTCAAATGTGTTCCTTCTTGAGTTCCCACACTATTAGGTCAGATGTGTTCCCTAGGGTGACTGGTTGATAAGAATATAATTCTTAAGCATGTTCCCATCATCGTCAGTGAGATTCATGGTTGATAATAAGTTGATGTGTTGCTTCTTCTACCTTCGGTTCAAGTTTGTACCAAGATCATGAGAAAGCATGGACATAAAGCTATAGAAATAAGTGTGAATGTTTTTCTACCATGTAAACACTAACTCGGGAATGTTAGGAAAATTATTTTTTACATGAGCTTATGGTTAATTATTAAGCAAATTATATTGTTATAATGTATATATTCTAATAATTGTGGTTGTTAAAACCACCCACGAATTTAGGAAAAATTGTTAGGATGATGTCCTATATTTTAGGACTTGTAATTGCCTATATTTATGTGGGTATTGGTGTATTAAAAAAATAGAGAATATAGAATAATTATAGTATGTGAGATTATTTTTCATGATGGTTTGAATTGATCTCTTGAGGGAGTTAATTCTATTCCATGCACAATCTATTTAAATTATGCATCTAATTATTAAACGCTACTCAAAAAGTGAGACGGACACAAGAGAACTTATGGCACAATTTACACACACACACACACACACACACCTAGAACTACATTGGGTCTGAGATGTAGTGTAGCTCTAGTGATAAGTCCATTTGTTTGGCGGTAAGGACAATTTGACCCCTTCATATGCATATTTCATTTTTAGGGTTTTGATGCTTTTCCTATGGTTTTGCTGTGTGCTTTCTCCATCTTCGATTTGTAGCGAAATCCTAGCAAAGTTCAATGACATACATGTGATAAGAAGAGAAGGAAGGCATTCACTCGGCGATACCTCAAAGGAGGTTCCTTGGTCATTTTTGTAGAATAGGGTGCCATATCTTAGACCAAGGTGCCATAGGCACCTCCTTCCCTCTCTAGGAACCCCAGTCTACTCAAACAACTTGAATCTTCACTTTTTGGAGCTCTTGTGCGGTTGTTTATTCATTTTTTTTATCTAATCTTCAATGTGACATAGTCTCGACAAGTCTTTGAATCATCTAAGGCATCTCAAGCTCTTCTTTACACATTAGGGTTTCACATTTCATTTCCTTTATTTATTTAGTATTTATTTATTTCTTTTTCATAACATTAGTGTAGACACCTAAATTTGGTAACATTCCCTTATCCCCGATCGGATAACCAAATTAAACATGGGCACCTAACCATGGCCCCTTTCACCCCACATTAATATTAATTTAATTATTTTAATTAAATTAATCCTCATCCTCACAACCTTCATTATTTAATTGTCTTAATTGACCTAATTTCCACCTCACCTAGACACCTCATCCTAGACCTATTCTTGGCATGTTTCCATAACTAAAAATAACTAAGTCTTACTTGCCTTAATGAGATAAGATTTGTTCTAACCCTAAAATCAATGCCTAAGATTTCTCTAACCACATTCCCGCTCATTAGAAGGGAAGCTTCCGTTCTGATCCATGACAACAAACCAACTTGGCCCAAGAAATTAGAAAGATCTACCCATTTTAGTAAACCTAGGGAATCCACCTTAACCGACACCAGTCAAGATGGAACCATCATTAGTTACCATTTATTCACCTTAGCAACCTTATTGGAGAGGTTGGCACATTCTGAGATCAAGGAAGAGAAAGAGGAGTTGCATGCAAGTAGAACCAAGGTCTTTTCATGCATCTAGGCATCCAAAACCATTATCCAAATAGATCTAGAAGCATTACACCCATGGTAGCATTCTAGGAAGCACTACCACGACACCAAACACCATTCCTCGATCAACCATCACCTCCATCCAGCCATCAAACCTGCATCACAGTAAGTATCTTGTTAACCAACATTCTTCTATTTTCATTCTAGTAGGCTATGTTACCTCTGTTATTAGTTTCTACTTGAACTATCACCTCCCCACCATTTATCTCTCGTATAAGTTTGATCATTCCTTCACCCACGCCATAAAATCTCCCATACGGAAGTTAGAAACCTCGAATATTTCCAACACCTCCCCAGACTTACACCCACTCCTCACCATCCCCGAGTCAATCTCATACAAATCCCTAAACCATGAACTATTGAGTTATTAAAAATCTGCAATAACTATCGTCGGTTATTACTAAACCATCATTGGTCATACAAGACCGATGCCGGTCTTTGTGTTTTATACCCTTCCCAAGAACAGAGCCAAACAACCTCCTACCAATTGACCTAAACAACCCAAAATCAAACCCTGACCAGTCCTAATACCTTAACAATCACCTCATCCTTTAGATCCAACTATAGCCTAGCTTGTTGTGATTGGATTTGCTTATTGTACTTGAATGAGATACCTAAATCATATCAACTACAGTAGGAATTTACTTATTTCTCACATTAATTTTTTTTAAATAGTGGATTGATAACCATCTAGGAAGTATCACACTTCTCGGAACTAGCATACGATAGGCGGTCCAACATGTCATATATCATTTAACTTCTCTTTTTTGTAGTCTTGTTTTCTATTATAGATAATTCCTCCTAGCCAAAAGGAAGCTCTCACAATCATTACTGGGTCAAGAAGTCATAACGCATGCATCAACCTCCAACCAACCCATTTAATAGGCATTCCTCCTATTTGTAACCTTATCTATTTTTTCATTCAAAAGCGTAAAGAAAATGGTGAAACAAATATATTAAACTAAATTAGGTCCCCACCATTTCCCATTTTAGTTTAATCAAAGGTAGCCATCCATGTTAGGACTTGAACCTAAGTGGTTTCTCGATACCAAATGTAATGAACCATTACCTTTGAAACCTCGAGGCATATTAAAATACGCACATGAGGATCATAAAAGTGAATGTCTCTCTTACATATAATGCAACTCATTAATTAATCACTTCCACATCATTTTTCACCTTTTTATCACTTCTACAACTTACCTATTTCACTAACTCATGCTAGCACACCTAATATAATTTTAGTTCACTTATTCTCACACTAACATATATAACATTAGTACACTTATCATTATGCCGGTGCATTCAACTTCACACTAGTGTAGACTATTTCACTAGCAAATTTTTAAAAATGCTAGTACATCCACATTAACACTAATACAAGTTAGCCTACGCTAGCACATTTTGTAGGATACACTAGCACAAGTAAATCCTTGCAATAAAATTTCTTTCCACGTTTCCTCTATCTATTAAATGCAACAAATACCCAACCATCATTAAAAAAATTCATACTCGGTGGATTATAATCATCAGCACCCCTCTAGAACTCTCGAACCCAATCTGTGTGATGCATATGTACTTTATATTTTTCCATCTCTCTAACTAATTAGAGTAAAAAATTTATGTATAGTGCAAGTAAACCCTAATAGAACAAATGACCAATGATTTTTGTTATTCTCAATTTTCTCCTATTTACACCTTCTCCAAACCATAATTTAGGTTTGAAACTCCTAATTTTGACCTTTATCCCATTTGTCTCTAATTTTATAAGCCCATGTTAGATGTCACTCCTCCAATGGTCTCGTATTCCTCTTATCAAGCAATTTTCCACCACTTTATCGTGTCACCCATCCGCTCAAGGGGCACTCCCATATCACAATATAGACTGTTGGGGCATCTAAACGTCTCATTGGGGCACATCAAGCAATCCACCACACTTCTTAATCATTTTTCACCATTTCACATGCATCTACTATCTTCAACGTGTTATTACTTCGCAATAACATATTAAAGAGGGGAAAATGTAGAGACCCTAAAATATTGCATTATATATTCTAAACCTCCAAAATCATTTTGTAATTAATTCACAACACATTACAACCATTTTTGCCAATTTTGATATATTTTTGTATGTCAAGACCTTTAATGACATTTTACAACATTGTCCTAAATAAAATTCTATCATCCCTATCGTTCACACATGGTTTCAATTATTAAATATTCATATTATTAAATTTATTACACTTATATCACATTCCTAGTATTTATTAATTAATCATATCACTCTTATTATTCATCCCATATCCCATTAGCTAATTTCGTATTAAAATAATTAAATAAATTCTACACATATCCATTTTCACCTCACCTCTTATCCACTTTCACTTCACTAATTAACATCTCAAGTTAACTAGAGAAAAACAAATCAATTAAAGATAAAATCTTTATATGCAAGCGGAAAATTTTAGATTAAATCAAATCATACATTTGAGTTAACTAAACATATTACATGAAGCACGAAATTCCAAAATTAAAGTAAATCTCCCAAAGCTAAAACTTATGTCACTTTTTTGGGTGAATAAAACAAAAACACATGAATTTAATATATCAATGCAAAAACTAAAAATATTCAAAAGGCATGCCACCTTTGCTAACTCAATGATAACTCACTCAATCAAAATCAAAAGAATAGTTTATATTAACAATCAACCCGGAAACTTACAAATATCTCTAATCATGCTTTAGTTAGCTTTAAATCAAGCAAACCAATCACATAAATCAAGGATTTTGGATTCTCTTCCCTCTTCTATAAATTAACACTCATTCTTCTCTATTTATCATCTTTTGAATATCAATAATATATGTTGTTATTTTTTTGAATTTTCATTCAATGTAAGTTGTTAATTTGATCATGAATCTCCTAATCAATTATTCATCAATCATTTACATTACTCATAGTTGAAATCCACTTCCATTCAGAAATTTCTTAGAGAATTCACATCTCAACAAATTTGTATGCTTCATTATAAGCTTCATTAAATCACATTTGAGGTTGTAAGGAGGTACATAGGAAGGATCGAGTTTTCATTATTATTTATTTTTTTCCTTCATTTCCTATTTTATTTTTCTACACATTGTATTTGCAAGATGTGTTAGCATGTCAATGTACAAGGATAAAGAAGATAAACAATGGATCTCAAAAAGTGCTAAACAAGAATGGATAAGTTATATAAATATGATAACAAGAGTGCATAGTCAAATCAAGGGTTTTCAAAGTGAAAATTACAAAATCTGAGTTGTAACGTCTTGGTCATGATTTATTACTATGATGACTTCCACCTTTGACATTGCAAACATCGACATGTGATTTATCTTAGGAAGGTCTATTCTTTTGACATTGAAAATCATGTCTACAATGGATAAGTTATTACTATTCGTAGAATGCTTGCTTGTTGTAATTCTATTACTTGGAAGAGAATCCATCCTTCTTTGTGAATTATAAATTATAAATCTATACCGTTGTTTTCACATCTTCCATATGTTAACAACACACCTTGAATCAATTCCATTGATCTAATGTATGCTTTAGTTCTTCTTTATCGTCATCTTGTTAATAGGCGTGATGAATGAAACATATTATGGAAATGAGCTATGTTTTGATATAAATTTTAAGGACCCGGCTTTAGGTATCCTTACCAACATCATGTTGTAAACTATAAGTCTGGACCTCCTTTATTAATGTTTTGGAACGTTGAACAACGTGAGGAGATTAAGGACCTGTTATTGGTCTTATAAGGCAAATGCCTTAACTTTGGTCGGAATGGTTGGTGCTATCCGGATCTGACCTAAAATGTAATGTTTCCCTATTGGATTTTTGACCTAAGGTAATAATACTTACCTAGGACCTATTACTAAACTATTACGGTTGATGCCTAAAACTATGTTGCAGTTCCCTACCCTATATGGATTCTAACCTAAGGGGGGTTATGACCTAACCTAAGATGGTATGTTATTTGGTTGTGAGTTTTGAACTAACCTAAGAACTAAGATGGAAACCTAACCAATGCTAAGGTGACCTAAACTATTACTAAGCCTAAAGGGGACCTATGGGTTACGTGGAAAATGGAAGGTTGGTGGTGGTGGTTTCTAAGGTATTAATGAGAATTAAATCTTAGTCCTTACATCTTAATTTTCCAAGTTTGGCGGAGGCAAGGAAGGTAGGTAGGATGCCTAGCTGGCATCATTGCTAAATTTAAAATGCATGTTAAATTTTGAAATCCACTTCGCCAAATTTGAAGTGGTGGTGGCACAAGAAAAGAGAGGGAATTTGCATTCAATGGCATTGATTTCAGCGAAGAGACCACCTAGGAAAGAGGAGAAGGGTGTTTTGTGGAAGTTGTTGGTCATTTTGGTCTTTCTAGTTTTTGCTCTGCATGTGGTTTTGGTTCTTCGAACCAGCAAGTCTATTTTTCGATCCATAGTGATCTTGAGCATCCTCGAACTATTTCTGAACCTGTGGAAACATGGAGGCAGCTAGGAGATTTGACTGTTGACATTGTTTGAAAAGAAGAGATTCTTGAGAATCTCAGCTAGAGATCTTCTGCAATCAATAAGAAATTTTATCAGGCATGATATGCTCTTCTTATTAAATAGTTCTGCTTTTTATTAAATGTCTTCTTTAAAAGAACTCTTCTCAAACGAATGATTTTGTGGAAATGACTTGGTGTATTTTTGGCGATGATCTTCTGTATGAGTTTTTTATTTGGAAAAGATGCAAAATGGGCATTTTCTTGATGCATATTTGAGTAAATCATGTTTATCTTATTGAAACTAGAATGTTGCTCAAGTCGTCTAGACTTCTAATTTTTGTGCAAAATGGATTAGGGAAAAATCGTTTGATAAAGAAGTGAAATGGGTTTGTTTTCTTCTGAAAAGGAAAGTATAAAATGTTTTGTCTTTTGCTGAAACTTTTTATTTCTATTAAGCTAAGTTGGAATGATTGTTTGGATTCTACGTTTTGTGGGTTTACATTTGTTGAATGTAATAGAAATGATTTTATTACTTCTGATCCTTGCTTGTTTGCATGGTGAATCTATGTTAGACTGCCTTAAAAGAAGATAACATTTGCATTCTTAAAGTTGCTTTGGGTTATGTCACTTCAGTTTGATCCTTCACTATCATGGTAGTTGGGAGCCTTTGTCTTATGGAATCAAACTTGTTGAAAATAACAATAAAGGAGTCTTACCTTGCGTTGTGCTTGGTATGGGTAATGTCTGTGAATTATTGTGTACATGTTGAAACATTTGGTAGAATGTCCCTGTTGTGGAAGGATGTTGTTATGAAATTTTTCTCCCTTACTCGAATTAGATAAATTTCGATTTAAGTTTCTTCTGGAACTATTTGAAGGAATTTTGGGGTTTACTCACTTGTGCATTATAATACAGTTGGTTACTAAAGGAATAACTTACCTTAAATGAACTAGATAAAAGTTTAGTTTTGATTATTTAAGGAAATGAGTTGATGTTGTTTTTGGTTTTCTCCTTTTCGTTGAGTTGATTTTGAGTTTCTAAATTCGGAGGTTAAACCTCTTTATTGTCCCTCATTGTGTTAAAACTAGGTTAGGTTCTATCCCTTCTTACCAAATGGTTATTTTCATCAGTTGGGGGATTTGTGTTGACTTGATGGTAATATTGTTTTTATATCATGCATAAGAGGACTAAGCTTTACCTGTAGTGTGGAAGCTATCAACGTGAGAGGAATTTTATTGTTTAGTTGTTGTTGTGCTTTTTGGTAATAATGTTGAATCTATTTACCTGAAATTCCTCCCTCTCTTAGCATAGATAATACACATTTGTATCTATTCCTTCATATGTTGAATGTACCTTATTCTTCTTGGGTATTCATTGTTGTTCTTTCTTTGAAATTTGAAGAAATTTTACATTTTTTTCTCTCATGAGTTGCTAAATACAATGTTGTTTTTGTTAAATTTTGAAGGATGACAAAGGTTGTTTCAATTACACTTGTTCACTTTTCCTCTTCTACATTAAACCTGGTTGAATTCGAGTGAGTAATAGAAGGAAAAGAATTTTTGTTTAGGAATGTAGTTGATCCATCATAAATCCCTTTCTTAAAGATGGAATGAAATTAGTTTTGGTATGGTATGAAGAGTATGTTTGTGCTGCGAATTGTGATTCATTACTTCTTTTAAATAATTATCTTTTGAGAAATGTTAGAGTTAATATTCTTCTTGAACCTTTTTTTGAATCAAGAATGAACTATAGACATTATAGTATGAAATAGATAAGTAAATTGGGATGTAATATTACTTATCTGTTGTATATTTTCTTATGAAATTGCTGACTTAAGAATGTTGATTGATCATGATCCTTACTTGAAGTAATGTGAATTGTTCATGTGATCCCCATTTTGATCCTTATTTCTTATGTGATATCTATCTGAATTGCTTAAATTTTTCATAAAAGTAGAGTTCTTTTTATGAGATAGTTAGTCAAAATCACATCATTTTAATGTTTAGTGCTTATCAAATGAATTGACTCATTCTAGATATTTTTACAAATGGATTCGTAAGTGATAAAAGAATATAAGTTCTTGTATGATGATTCTTGTGTTTAAGTAAAGGATACATCCTTAATGAGGAATTATTATTCTTTTTGAGATGTAATTGAAAAAGGAAAATTTGTAAATTTTACTTAATATTATCAATGTTGATTGACATGAAAGATGTATGAAATGTTTAGATCTGTAAAATATGTATTTTGTTTGATAAATGGAAAAGGGATTGAGTTTTATTGATCTTTGATGTGCCATTATATTTTGGGCTTTACTAAGGGGATTGTAAACTTATTCTTATTCTCTTGTAAACATATATGTTTTGGATTATTTTAGTTGGACTCAAATAAAATAAAAAGAAGAAGAGTATTGATACTCTATCCTACTCTTAATTGCAACCTTAAAGTTGGCATGCATAGATGAACTTGAACTAGGTCAATATGTTTTATTCATTGACAATAATAGATAAGTAAATTACATATGGTTTTTGTATAAGTAATTGTTGCAATGGACCCTAACGAATATATGTTAAGGGAAAGACAATTAGTCTTCGAAATTAAATATTCATTACTATCCTTTTTGGGTATAATACTCAAGGGATATTCGGAAAGAGGGAATCTATACCTCTTCTTAGTAAACCTTAATCCTAAAATAAGGTAACTGAAAATGAAAATATATATACATGAAATAGACTTCATCTTAATGAAGTCTATTATAAAGAAATCAAAATCTAAGTTCAGCCATGGATAAATTTGGTCAAGTTAAGTAAGTTAGTCTTACTGCTGTTAAGCTAGTTTGGAATGTTAGTTTGAAACTTAAAGTTAAGAAACTAAAGAATGACATACAAACCTTCAAGAAGAAGGATTGGTTGTAGATTAATCTACATGACAACCATAAGTCATTTATGACTAGCAACCATAATGATCGAAGAGATTAGAAAATCAACAGGGTTGCTGAAACTGAATCTTAAATTAAGAAGATAAGAAAGTATTTAACCTCTTATCTAGATATGTACCTCTAGATGAGGGGATTCCATGGGATGTTGGTACACACCAACTACAATAATGTGTCATCATGAAGATCAGGTCTTCATGAGGACACAGTGTTGCAGCTGACATGTTGCAACACCCTTCCAAATCGGATCATCTAGGTTTACATAAACTCAGACTTGACTTGGTTACACTCTAGGTTAGTTTAGGGACATGATTTGGTATAGGGAAGGACTCCTGATGAATGAAGGTAACTAAACACACACAATCAACCTAGGTTGATTGAGTATGTCTATGTACCCTTAGTCACCATGAGTGGTCCTCTATACCAATCTATGTTGCTAACCTGAGTTATGGTTAAACCTTGGACAAGAGGACTGATAGGAGTCAGTGAAGACCATTATAGATAACAGATGAAGTGGGGTGAAGGATGTATTTCATTGACGAGTATTCCATCTAGGAATATGATCATGCAAAGCATGTGAAAATATTTGGCCAAAGTATCACAAGTTGTTGGTTACGTTGTCTTATATCACCTAGTTTAAGAAGTAGGATTTTAGATGAATATTGGTAACAAATATTTAGATAGGCCTCTTAAATGGAACACTTCAATACCATGAAAAGGGTAAAAGAACCAATTATACTTAGTATACAATACATTGAATTAACATGAAGGATCAATAAGAAATTGAGTCATGAAATGAGAGATCGATGAAACTTTGAGTCATGAAATGAGAGATCAAAAGTTCATCGAGTCATTACAACTGCATATGGTTATCTATTATGAGATTGATTGACATGGAATGTGTGTTCTAAATCATGATCATTTAGAATAGAGAAAATTATTTAAAAACTTGAAACATGTGTTCTAAATTATGATAATTTAGAATAGAGAACGCTATTAAAAAAATCCCTTGTTTCTAAAGCTTTAAAATGGGAATGTTACATCTTGGTATCAGAGTGAAGGTTGTAGCTCTCGGACCTATTGTGTCCATAATCTGATAAAAATTAAATTTTCTTGTAAACAAAAATGGTTAGAACAAGAGGAAATGTTGCAAACAACCCACCACCGGGTGGAGAAGCAACTACTACCCAAAAACTTGATGAGATCCTTGCTGCCCTGTTGGACACGAGAGATCACCTGGCTATACTGGAACAAAAAGTAATGGGAAATGAGGAGGAAGAAGATGTTGATAATGATGATCAACCACCTCCTGTGGACAACACCAATGGGGGAAATTCGGGTGTTGATAATAGTAATGTAAACATACCTAATCACCTAAAAATAAAAAGGCAAGATTAGTAGCGGAACTCACCAATGATATAAAAATAATAATTCCTCCTAAGTTTGATGGAACTACACTTGGGGATGGGGCTGAGAACTAGCTCAGTGAAATGGATAAGTACTTTTCTATAAGAAAATTCTCTAAGGAAACAAAAGCAATATGGGGAGCGTATCATCTTTCTCATGAGGCATCTTCGTGGTGGGATAGCTGTAAGGCTAAGTTGAATATGGTCGAAGAAGACATAACTTGGGATCAATTTAAAAGTTACTTTAGGAAATAGTGGCTGCCTCAACTTTTCTATGATCATAAAATGACTAAATTTTAGAACTTATCTCAAGGAAAGTTAACTGTGATGAGTATTGGGAAAGTTTTACTAAACTCCTTAAGTACATGCCTCAATATCAAACTGATGAGAATTTTAGGATACAAAATTTATTATGGGATTAAATCCCATTATAGGAGGTGAGGTGGATGTTCACAGTCCAACCACTATGGAAGGGGTTGTTGAAAAATCCATAAGGTAAGAATAGAAATTAAGAGCAATCTCTACTCATAGAGAGGAAATTAGAAAGAAGGTTCCAAACTCTTCTTCATCTCTTGCACCTAAAAAGGGACCCTGGAAGAGGTTTGGCATGAAAAACAAATTTTCCACTGATAATAATAAGAGAACAATAATAAACAAACTTGTTGCTAGTATGTGAAACAACTTTGTCAAGAATAATAATAATGGGTAGAAGTCCTACGGAAGCGGAATGATAACTTCAAGGTTGGAAATAAATTTGAGCCTAGGAAGGGGCCTATTGGAGGCTTTTTTAATTGTGGCAAGGACCATTATGTGAGTCACTATCCTTTAAAAAAGGATGACCGCAATCAATAGCATAGGATACACATTGTGGTAGCTAACAAGCAAGCTGAAAAGCAAGTCACACCCATAGAAGTTCCAGGTAAGTTATTTGATATACCTATGACTATAATTTTTGATACTAGAGCTACTGAATGTTTTATGAAAAGATTTTGTGAGAATTGAATTGGAAACGAGGCACCACAAAGTATTTTTACTCCAACGAGAATCATGATAGCTCGGTAGATTTTAAGAAAGAATTGATTAGTAATGTAAGAACTTGCTCAACAGAAACAAAGCTTGCACATAGAGGAAAGACAGCGGAGTATCTTGGCATGCTCATAAATGAATAGTAAAGGGGTACATATAGGGTGTTGAGTAACCCTAGTACATGACACACATGAAACTCTAAACCTAACCTAAACCTAACCCATGTGAGATGACCCTCCAATATGAGAGGAGGACACATAGGATAACTCATAAGTAACACCCCCCTTCATCGAAGTTGGGGTAGCGGCTATGATGAGTCAGACAAAAAGAGAAGACACTCCTAAACAACTAAGAAAGATGTGTCAATGGGGCCTAGAAACTAAAGGCCTGATAAGGTGCCCATATACAAACACAATCTTCCTAGAAGAAGAAGAAGAAGAAAAATGGGTCCCTAGCATAAAGCCCGATGAGGTACCCATGTACAAAAGAAGTCCCAAGAAGTGAAGGAAAACCAGTGGGAAAAACATCCACCATAAGAGAACAAAAATACTCTCTAATCTAAGAAAGATTCCAAAGATGGGTCCTGGCCATAGACTAGCCTATGTAAAGGTACCCATGTACAAAGGGGCAATCTCTCAGAAAGATGAAAAAGAGAGAAGATGAGGGAGATGAGATGGATGTGGAAGATGTCATGGATGGATCTGAACTCTGCAACTCTAAGAAGTCTCCCAAAATAATGTCGATGATGAGATCCTCTACCTCTGGACTGAAGAAGAGCCATCTACATCGTCACTGTGTGTCTTCCCTTAGGAAGGATAGAAAAGATGTGTTGGAAATATGCCCACTCCATGAAGGAAAATGAAGGAAGTAGCATAAAGAACTCTGAGTCTGGTCCATGAAAGTGTGACATAGGTCTAGCAAGTGAGTGTAAAGGAGCCGAGGGTAATGTCACGAGTGTAGAACTATCAGAGTATGAAGGGTGAACACCTGTAGAAAGGATTTCCAATTGATGTGAAGGAAATAAAACATCCCCCACGATAGAAAATGGATCCAAAAACAAGGGTGGATTAATGAAATTCTCTGGTAAAGTGGAAGTGGCAAGAATACTAGAAGGGGCACTCCCAACAATGGAGATGATGAACTCCTCTAAAATACCTATAGAAAATCACAAGTGTACTGTATAAGAGACTACTCAATATCTGATGAGATGTGGGATGTGTCAATACTCTCTGGAATAGTGAGAGGAGGAGAATATTCCTCTGTAGTACTCTCGACATCATAACTGGGTGCACAATCCTCATCATTAGAAGTAGAACCAAGTGAGTCTGTATCAGTGGAAATGTCATCACATGAAGAAATAAAGGAGACAACTAAATTAGAAGCAGAGGTGAAGAAAGAGTGGGGTCCAACGAAATCTGAGCGAGTATGTCTCATATCCGAAGTATCTCCAACTAAATCTCTAGCACTTTGCAAAGTTTTCCTAGCCCAAAGAGGACTAGGAGAATCAAGCTCAGAGTCAGAAGATTCTTCACTCGAGTGAGAAGGGACATAGTCCTCATCATCACTACTGTCAGAATCGGAAGACTCAAAAGTCTAAGAGTCATGAAGAGGAGCACACTCAACAACATCATCATCTGAGGAGTCAGAGTCCAAATCAGAGAGCTGAAGAACCTCAGTAGGTAGAGAAGTAGAAGTCAAATCAAAAGTAAAGTGGGAAAAGGTATACAACCGTGAACGGTGATCTACCTTTCCCTCAGCCACTGTAGTGTCATCGTTAAGCTCACGAATAATCATAGAGTTAGGACCAAATTCCACTTGCATTCCTTCACCAAGGTGAGTAATTTGGTAAACCAATAGGAGATTGGTAGAGAGATCAGGAACACTCAACACTTGGTTGAATGTTCCCCCATCTATCTCTACCGATCCACTACTGGAAACCGACACTTTCGTGTTATCACCCAACATGATTTGGGACATATCACAAGGTTCGATGTTGGAGAACTCAACATGTGAAGAAGCCATGTGGTGTGAGGCACCAGAATCTATAATCCATGTCAATGAAGGAGAAACTCGAGCTATGAGGGCCTTTCCTTTCTTCTTATCAGATTTAGAACCTTTTATAATGGAAGACTCGGCCTTGAGCATTTTGTTTTATGGATTCAGGAACACTTATTTTATTCTTCTCAAGTAAATGAGATAAGTGATCAATCTATTTTTGAAAACAATGTTGCTCGTCATGACCAGACTTCTTGCAATAGGAACACAAATACCTGTCTTTTTGTGCTCTAGGCTCAGAAGTCAAAGTGTTCGTGTTAATTTTAGTTTTGGTCTTGGTTTCTTTCTTAGGTTGATCCTTTTTCTCTATCTCATTATTAGTCTTCTTTTCCTTACTAGTACTTGCTACAAGGGCATGTGACTTGGACTTAAGAGACCCCATTTGAATGAGTTTGTCTTGTTCTCGAATGAGTTGGGACAAAAAATAGTCAAAGGAGGGCATATTCCAATCCTTGCCCAAGGTAGCTTTTGTAGCGTAAAAATTTGACACAAAGACAAAATATTCAGGACCTAACTTAGAGAGAATCGACAAGATCAGTTGAGAATCTTTCTTCTCTACTTGACATCCTTTTAACAATGATCTAGTGTGGACAAACTTTGAGAAGAATGCTTGTAGGTTTTCAAAATCACTAGGATTTAACCCTAGTAGTTCATTTTTCAACTCATGTGCTCTCATGTCATCGTGTTGTCCAAACATTTCATCTAATGTTGTCCACATAGATTTAGGTGTTTCAGACACCTTAATGTGGAAGAGAAAGTCAGGAGAAACAAACATGCAAAGAAGACCTAAAGCTTCATCACTATGGTTTAACCACTTAGATTTTTTAGGTTCATTGTCTAGTTCTATCTCTATTCCCATGGTGATGTAGAATAACCCTTTACCCCTTAGTTTCATTATTATTTTCGATCTCCATTTGAAAAATTTTAACGGTGTAAGCAAAGGAATTGAAAGTGCATCCATAGTGAGAGAGAGAGAAAGAAATATAGAAAAGAAACACAACCACCCAGGACAATAACAACCCCCTATTTTGGCACTTTATAGTTTAGTGTGTTGATTACAATCGGACTCAGTGTGTGCAGTTGAAAACACTTGGTAACTCATCTTGTAATTAGCGTAATAACGCGCAAGAGAGGAGACCACAACAGTGTTTCGTGGAGTGCAACAAATAGGACACCGTAAACAAGCACAAGCAAAAAACAAAAAAGAGGTGAAAGCCAACCCTAGTGGTGAGAAAAAATGTCTCACATCGTAAAAGGAAACCCCCTTGCTGCAGACTATGGTGGACGCGCTCACTAGTCGCAAGCAATAATAAGGGTGAAATACAAGGTTTTAAATGAACTCAAGGAGTTTAGAGAATTTGCCGAGAATCTTTGGAAAAGCAGCTCGGAAGGAAAAAAGTGCACGAAGTGGCATTGCACACTTGACCGCACGATTAGCAAAAACATCGACAATAATGCCTAAATTTTACCATTTGGAAACACCCAATTTTGCTATTTTTAGAGCTATTGGAGTTTTTAAAAAAATGATATTGAACGTTAATGAAGATGCCGATAATTGAAATGTTACGAATCGTAATTAAGGAAATTGAAATTAATACACTAGATTTAATTAAATTAAATCTAATTAATTTCTACTAATAAAAAAACTAATTAAGATTTAAAAAATTAAATCCTAAATAAAAAACTTTCCCTTTTTTGTTTTTAAAAAAATTTAAATTAAATAAATCTTATTAAAAAAGTAAAAAGCTTCTTTAATAAAAAAAAAAGAATAGAAAGAATTTTATATATTGTTTTTTTAAAAACTTTACCAAAAAAACTTTCACGTTTATTTTAAAAGATTAAAAAGCATGTATTAAAAAGTAAGAATTTAAAAAAAGAAAGCTTTTAGAAAACGTGATTTTAAAATGAAGGAAGCTGATTTGTTTGTTTTGATTGTTTTTAAACCAACTAAAAAAACTTTCACAAAGTTAGAAAGTATATTAGAAAAAATGTATCAAAAAAACATAAAAAAATCTTACCAAATAAGAGGCGACTTACTTGGTTTGCGTAGGAAAAAGTAGCCATGGAAAAGAAAGACTGATCGTGAAAGTGCGCATGGTTTTGTTTGTGTTGGTTATTCTTTATGGATTGGAGGGCCATGGCGAGAGGGCCATGGTAGAAGAGGGCCATGGGTAAAAAAATGCCACAAAGAAAAAAAGATGAGCCCCCACGTAAAGAACACCACAGACGGCACAACCAAAAATGACCTTCCATGCAAAAACACCACAACAAACACCACAGCTCGAATCCACGTTTCAAACAATGCACGAGCCCACGAGATCAGGAAAAATCCAAAAAAACATGTACACCAACCCAATCAATGAGCCAGAGATCCACCAACATAGGCCAGAGAGGAGAGAAGGCTCGGGACAGAGTCCAAACCCCAAAATTTTTTTACCTGAATCTGTAAAAAAAACATAGAGAAAACCAAAAAATAGAGATAAAAAATTCCAGTTTTAATAAAAATTAAAAAACTAGAAAATACTCTATTTTGGATGATTTGCTAAATTGTCCACAGATTGCTCAAGGTATGATGAAAACCTACACATGCACAAAAAAGGGCACAAAAACTGACACAACTTTCCGAGAAAGCTTGTTAGAGAGATTAGCAAAATAATTCAGAAAATAGTGATCGAAAAACTTACATGCAAAGTAAAAGAATGAAACCAAGAAAGAGTAATCGCAACTAAAAAATAATGAGTGCACGTTTACCGATCTCAGCTCTGATACCATGAAAAGAGTTTACGAGAATCGAATCGGAAACGAGGCACCACAAAGTAGTTGCACTCCAACAGAATCATGATAGCTCCAGCGATTGCAAGAAATAATTGATCAGTAATGGAAGAACTTGCTCAACAGAAACAAAGCTTGCACATAGAGGAAAGACAATGGAGTGTCTTGGCATGCTCATAAATGAATAGTAAAGGGGTACATATAGGGTGTTGAGTAACCCTAGTACATGACACACATGAAACCCTAAACCTAACCCTAAACCTAATCCATGTGAGATGACCTCAATATGAGAGGAGGACACATAGGATAACTCACACTAACATTTTATCTCTACTAAGTTAGCTTGAAATTAAAAAGAAAATCTAAGAAAATGGATAAATTGTGGACTGTGCATTATGGAAATAATCCTACTCATATGGTTAGTATGTGTATTTTGGAGCAGTCCTTGACTTGCCTAGATTTTCCATAGAAGTTTGACCTTTATGTTGCTCTTTTGGGGTCTTATGATGTAATCATAGGTGTTAAGCAGCTAGTTGAGCATAAAGCAAAGGTTGATTGTTTTGAAAAACATATTAGTTGTTTAGATGATATCAAAAATCAACGATCATTCAAGTGTAAAAATGAGATTTCAGTTAGGAAGTTGTCAAGCAATGCAACTTAAAAAGGCCAAAAACAAAGGTTATACCTTGTATATAGTAAATATTTCGAAGCTGTAGAAGAAGGTAATGATTTTATGGAAAAATGTCCTTTTTACGAAATTTCAGAATGTATTTCCAAAATATTACTGGGTCTTCCACCCAAATGGGAGTTTTACTTCACAAAAGAGATCAAACCAAGAACCGAGCCTATATCCAAGGCACCTTATAGAATGTATACCAATGAATTGGTAGAGCTTAAGGCTCAATTACAAGAACATTTTTCAAAAGGATTGATAAGACCGAGTGTCTCACCTTGGGGAGCACCGATAATCTTTGTGAAAAAGAAGGATGGCACACTTAGATTGTGTATTGATTACAGAATGTTGAACAAGGAAACTATTAAGAACCGATATCTGCTTCCTAGAATTGATGATTTGTTTGATCAGATGCGTGGAGCATCGGTGTATTCTAAAATAGATCTTCGATCGGGATATCATTAGTTGAGAATAAAGGATTAAGACAGACATAAAACAACTTTTAGAACAAGGTATGGGTATTATAAATTCATAGTTTTACCTTTTGGGTTGACAAATGCACTTGTCGCTTTTATGAATTTTATGAATAATATTTTTCAAGAATACTTGGACAAGTTTTTTCTTATATTCTTGGATGATATTCTCATATACTCTAAAAGCATTGAAGAACATAATGAGCATTTGAAGATAGTTTTGGAAATATTAAGAAAGAGAAAGTTGTATGGTAAGTTGTCTAAATGTTCCTTCTATGACATGAAATTACACTATTTGGGACATGTAATAAACAAAAATGGAATAGTTGTAGATTCTTTGAAGATCATAGCTATAACTGAGTGGGTTGTACCCAAGAATGTGCATGAAGTTAGAAGCTTCATGGGTCCTGCTTGAATTACTATAGAAAGTTTGTTAAAGACTTTTCTAAGATTGCTGCACCAATAACTTCATTATAAAAGAAAGATAAGAAATTTGTTTGGAATGACAAATGTGAATCTTCTTTTAAGATTCTAAAGGATCGGTTAACTACAACACCTATTCCGAGTATGTGCACGATCCAAATGAGGACTTTATTATTAATGATGCATCCGGAGAGGGCCTTGAAGGTATTCTGTTGCAAGATGACCATGTCATAGCTTATGAAAGTAGAAAACTCAAGTTACATGAATGGAATTATGCTCCACATGACCTAGAGCTTGCTTCCATTATTCATGCCCTTCAAATATGGAGGCATTATCTTCTCGGTAGGCCTTTTGAACTAAAAACTAGCCATCTTGGGTTGAAGTATATTTTCACTTTGTCAAACCTGAATGTACAAGACAACGAAGATGGTTGGAATTTCTATCTCAGTATGATTTTGATATAAGCTATATTAAAAGAAAGGAAAATAGAGTAGTTCACGCTCTAAGTCATAGGAAGCACATTTATGCTCTTATAACATTAAGAACTCAGTTTAAAGACAAGGTGAAAAGTGTCATGGAATCTAATTCTTATTTTCAGCAAGTAAGGATAGAACTTGCTATAAATCCAAATGATGCGAGATATAAGGGTTTTCATTTCAACAATGAAGGAATTTTGTGGTTTGAAAACCGGGTATACATACATTTGGCAAATGATTTAAGAAAGAAATTATTAGTTGAATTTCACAACTCACCTTTTTGGACACCCTGGCATTACAAAGATGTTGGCTGATATAAAACAACAATATTTATGGAAAGGGATGAAAAAGGATGTGATGGAAATCGTGACGCATTGTTTAGAATGTCAATGAGTTAAAGCAAAACATATGCATCCAGCCAATTTACTGTACCCTCACAACATTCTATAGTAC
This sequence comes from Taxus wallichiana var. yunnanensis, assembly GCA_018340775.1. Lineage (NCBI taxonomy): Eukaryota > Viridiplantae > Streptophyta > Pinopsida > Cupressales > Taxaceae > Taxus > Taxus wallichiana. The sequence goes on from CM031237.1 coordinate 960,798,888, forward strand.
AAATGGCAAGTGATAACCATGGATTTTGTTCAAGGGTTGCCTATGTCAAAGAATAAACATGATGTTATTTTGGTTGTTGTTGATAAAATAACAAAAGTAGCACACTTTATTGTTGGTAATCTAAAGGATGATTCACCTGTGTTAGCAAGAAGATTTGTGCATGATATTTTTAGGTTACATGGAATACCTGAATTAATCATATCGAGATAGAGATCCGAGAATGACATCAAGATTTTGGTAGATGCTTAATGCAGCTCTGGGAACTAAACTGAATTTCAGTTCTGCGTATCACCCAGAAACGGATGGATAGAATGAAAGAGTTAATCAAGTTTTAGAGGATATGCTAAGAATGTATTATATGGATAGTAGTATAAATGGGAGGAGTACCTTCCATTAGTTGAGTTTTCTTATAATAATACTTATCACACCTCTCTAAAAATGGAACCTTTCGAAGCACTATACAGAAGGAAATGCAGAACCCCTATTAGCTAGGACAACATTGAAGATAGAGAGGTGATAGGGCCTGAAATCCTTACAGAAATGGAACAACAAGTTAAAATGATTTGTGAACACTTGAAGGAAGCTATAGATAGGCAGAAAAGTTATGTAGACTTAAAGTGGGTGGATAGGAAATTTGAACTTGGTGAGAAGGTATTTCTTGAGTTAAGCCGAAAAAGAGTTCTATAACTTTTGGCAAGGTTGCCAAGTTATCACCTCGTTATGTGGGACCCTTTGAAATTGTTGAATTAATCAACCCTGTAGCTTATCGTTTAGCTCTACCTCCTGCTTTATCACAAATGCATGATGTTTTCCATATTTATTTTCTTAAGAAATACATTTCAGATTTATCACATGTGTTGAATTAGAATTCCTTGTAGGTCCAAGACCCAGGAATAATCATGGTTAAACCCATTCGAGTGCTAGAAATTCATCAGTTGCACTTAAGAAATCATGAAATAAGTCAATGTAAGGTCTAGTGGGACTAGTTTAATGAAGAAAGTGTAACCTGGGAAAATCTCAAAGATATGAGATCTACTTTTCCATACTTTTTTGATCAGAATTGATTCTGAAAATTGATAAAATCTGAAAATTTTAATTCATATTTTGATGTTAAATCTGCCAAACTTGGGTAGTTATTGAACTATTTGACAATTGTTTTAAATATTGTTTTGAAAACTTGAATTTTTCAAATTTAGTTCTGTTATGAACATATGAATGGAAGGACAATAATTAAGTTTTTTCCTAAAACTTTAATGGTTTAATTAAGTTAATCATCGAGATGATGATTCTTTTAAGGAGGAAGGTATGTAATGTCTTGGTCATGATTGTTACTATGATGACTTCCACCTTTGACATTACAAACGTTGACATGTGATTTGTCTTAGGAAGGTGTATTATTTTGACATTGAAAATCATGTTTGCAATGGATAAGTTATTACTATTCATAATTCATGCTTGTTGTAATTATGTTACTTGGAAGTGAAGCCATTCTTCTTTTTGAATTATAAATTGTAAATCTGTACCATTGTTTTCACATCTTCCATATGTTAACAACACACCTTGAATCAATTCCATTGATCCAAGGTATGCTTTGATTTTTTTTATATTTCATCTTGTTAATAGACATGCTGAATGAAACATATTATGAAACCAAGTTATGTTTTGATATAAATTTTAACGACCCGGCTTCAAGTATCCTTACTAGCATCATATTGCAAATTGTAAGTATGGACATCCTTTATTAATATTTTGGAATGTTGAACAATGTGAGGGGATTAAGGGCCTTTTATTGGTCTTATAAGGAAAACTCCTTAATTTTGGTTAGAATGGTTGGTGCTATCCAAATCTGACCTAAACTACTATGTTTCCCTATTGGATTTTTGACCTAAGGTAATAATACTTACCTAGGACCTATTACTAAACTATTACGGTTGACGCCTAAAACTATGTTGTAGTGCCTACCCTATATGGATTCTAACCTAAAGGGGGTTATGACCTAACCTAAGAAGGTATGTTATTTGGTTGTGAGTTTTGAACTAACCTAATAACTAAGATGGAAACCTAACCAATGCTAAGGTGACCTAAACTATTACTAAGCCTAAAGGGGACCTATGGGTTATGTGGAAAATGGAAGGTTGGTGGCGGTGGTTTCTAAAGTATTAATGAGAATTAAATCTCAATCCTTACATCTTAATTTACCAAGTTTGGTGGAGGCAAGGAAGGTAGGTAGGATGCCTAGCTGACATCATTGCTAAATTTAAAATGCATGTTAAATTTTGAAATCCACTTCACCAAATTTGAAGTGGTGGTGGCATAAGAAAAGAGAGGTAATTTACATTTAATGCATTCAATGACATTGATTTTGGTGAAGAGACTACCTAGGAAAGAGGAGAAGGGTGTTTTGTGGAAGTTGTTGGTCATTCTGGTCTTTGGTTTTTTTTCTGTGATGTGGTTTTGGTTCTTGAACCAGAAAGTCTATTTTTCGATCCATAGTGATCTTGAGCATCCTCAAATTGTTTCTAAACCTGTGGAAACATGGAGGCAACTAGGAGATTTGACTGTTGACGTTGTTTGAAAAGAAGAGATTCTTGAGAAGCTCAATATGGAGATCTTTTGCAATCAATAAGAAATTTTATCAGGCATGATAGGCTCTTCTTATTAAATAGTTCTACTTTTTATTAAACGTCTTCATTAAAAGAACTCTGCTCTTTGAAACAAATGATTTTGTGGAAATGCCTTGGTGTATTTTTGGTTGTGATCTTTTGCTTGAGTTTTTGTTTGGAAAAGATGCAAAATGGGAATTTTATTGATGCATATTTGAGTAAATCATGTTTATCTTATTGAAACTGGAATGTTGCTTAAGTCATTTGGACTTCTGATTTTCTATGTAAAATGGATTAGGGAAAAATCATTTGATAAAGAATTGAAATGGGTTTGTTTTCTTTTGAAAAGGAAAGTATAAAATGTTTGTTTTTTGTTGAAACTTGTTATTTCTATTAAGCTAAGTTGGAATGACTATTTGGATTCTATGTTTTACGTGTTTACATTTGTTGAATGTAATAGAAACAATTTTATTACTTCTAAGCCTTGCTCATTTTCCTAGCGAATCTCTATTAGACTGCCTTGAAAGATGATAACCTTTACATTCTTAAAGTTTCTTCGGGTTATGTCACTTCATTTTGATCCTTCGCTATCATGGTAGTTGGGAGCCTCTGTCTTATGGAATCGAACTTGTTGAAAATAACAATAAAGGAGTCTTACCTCGTGTTGTTCTTGGTATGGGTAACATCTGTGAATTATTGTGTACATGTTGAAACATTTGGTAGAAGTTCTGTTGTGGAAGAATGTTGTTACAAAATTGTTCTCCCTTGCTCGAATTAGATAAATTTTGATTTAAGTTTCTTCTGGAACTGTTTGAAGGCATTTTGGGGTTTACTCACTTGTGCATTATAATACAGTTGGTTACTGAAGGAATAACTTACCTTAAACAAACTAGATAAAAGTTTAGTTTTGATTATTTAAGGAAATGAGTTGATGTTGTTTTTGGTTTGCTCCTTTCCGTTGAGTTGATTTTGAGTTTCTAAATTCGGAGGTTAAACCTCCTTGTTGTCCCTCATTGTGTTCGAACCGGGTTAGGTTCTATCCCTTCTTACCAAATGGTTATTTTCATCAGTTGGGGGATCCATGTCGACTTGACGGTAATCTTGTTTTTGTATCATGCATAGGAGGACTAAGCTTTACTTGTAGTGTGGAAGCTATCAACGTGAGAGGAATTTTATTATTCAGTTTTTGTTGTGCTTTTTGGTAATAATGTTGAATCTATTTACCTAAAATTCCTCCCTCTCTTAGTGTAGCTAATACACAGTTGTATTTGTTCCTTCATATGTTGAATGGACCTTATTCTTCTTGGGTATTCATTGTTGTTATTTCTTTAAAATCTGAAGAAATTATACATTATGTTTTCTCTCTCTGTGTTGTTGAATACAATGTTGTTTTCATTGAATTCTAAAGGATGACATAGGTTGTTTCAATTGCATCTATTCACTTTCCCTCTTCGCATTAAACACAGTTAAAAGTGAGTGAGTAATAGAAGGAAAGAAATTCTTGTTTAGGAATGTAGTTGATCCATCATAAATCCCTTTCTTAAAGATGGAATGAAATTGGTTTTTGGTATGGTATGAAGAGTATGTTTGTGATGTGTATTGTAATTCATTACTTCTTTAAAATAATTCTCTTATGAGAACTGTTAGAGTTAATATTCTTCTTGAACCTTTGTTTGAATCAAGAATGAACTATAGACATTATAGTATGAAATAGATAAGTAAATTGGGATGTAATATTACTTATCTGTTGTAGATTTTCTTATGAAATTGTTGACTTAAGAATGTTGATTGATCATGATCCTTACTTGAAGTAATGTGGATTGTTCATGTGATCCCCCTTTTTATCCTTATTTCTTATGTGATATCTATCTGAATTGCTTAAATGTTTCATAAAAGAAGAGTTCTTTTTATGAGACATAGTTAGTCAAAAGAACATCATTTTAATGTTTAGTGCTTATCATGCTCGATTGATGAACTGACCCATGCTAGAAATTTTTGTAGATGGATTCCGTAAGTGATAAAAGAAGACAAGTTCTTGTATGATGCTTCCTGTGTTTACTTAAAGGTTGCATCTTTAATGAGGAATTATTATTCTTTTTGAGATGTAATTGAAAAAGGGAAAAGTTGTAAATTTTACTTAATCTTATCAATGTTGATTGACATGAAAGATGTCTAAAATGTTTAGATCTGTAAAATATGTATTTTGTTTGATAAATGGAAAAGGGATTGAGTGTTATTGATCTTTGATGTGCCATTATATTTTGGGATTACTATAAGGGGATTGTAAACTTATTCTTATTCTCTTGTAAACATATATGTTTTGGATTATTTCAGTTGGACTCAAATGAAATAGAGAAAAAGAGTATTGATACTCTATCCTACTCTTAATTGCAACTTTAAGGTTGGCATGCATAGATGAACACTCAACTAGGTCAATATGGTTTATTCATTGACAATAATAGATAAGTAAATTACATATGGTTTTTGTATAAGTAATTGTTGCAATGGACCCTAATGAATATATGTTAAGGGAAAGACAATTAGTCTTTGAAATTAAATATTCGTTACTATCCTTTTTGGGTATAATACTCAAGGGATATTCGGAAAGAGGAATTTATACCTCTTCTTAATAAACCTTAATCCTAAAAAGGTACACTAAAAATGAATACACACACACACACACACATATATATACATGAAATAGACTTCATCTTAATGAAGTCTATTATAAAGAAATCAGAATCTAAGTTCAGCCATGGATAAATTTGGTCAAGTTAAGTAAGTTAGTCTTATTGCTGTTAAGCTGGTTTGGAATGTTAGTTTGAAACTTAAAGTTAAGAAACTAAATAACGACATACAAACCTTAAAGAAGAAGGATTGGTTGTAGATTAATATACATGACAACCATGAGTCATTTATGACTAGAAACCATAATGATCAAAGAGATTAGAAAATCAATAGGGTTGCTGAAACTGAATCTTAAATTAAGAAGATAAGAAAGTATTTAACCTCTTATCTAGATATTCACCTCTAGATGAGGGATTCCGTGGGATGTTGGTACATGACAACTTGCAATAATGTGTCATCATGAAGATAAGGTCTTCATGAGGACATAGTGTTGCAACTAAAATGTCACAACACCCTTACGAATAAGATCATATAGGTTTACATAAACTCGAGCTTGACTTGGTTACACTCAGGTCAATTTAGGGACATGATTTGGTATAGGGAAGGAATCCACGATTTGAAGGTAACTAGACAAACGTAATCAACCTATCTAGATATTCACCTCTATATGAGGGGATTCCGTGGGATGTTGGTACATGAAAGCGCAATAATGTGTCATCATGAAGATAAGGTCTTCATGAGGACATAGTGTTCTGGCCCGAAATGTCACAACACCCTTCCGAATCGGATCATATAGGTTTACATAAACTCAAACTTGACTTGGTTACACTCTAGGTCAATTTAGGGACATGATTTGGTATAGGGAAGGAATCCTGATGACTAAAGGTAACTAGACACATGCAATCGACCTAGGTTGATTGAGTATGTCTATTTACCCTTAGTCACCATGAGTGGTCCTCTACCAATCTATGTTGCTAACTTGAGTTATGCTTAAACCTTGGACAAGAGGACGACAGAGTCGGTGAAGACCATTCTAGATAAAAATGTAGTGGGGTGAAGGACGTATTCCATTGACAAGTATGCTATCTAGGAATATGATCATGGAAAGCATGTGAAAATCTTTGGCCAAAGTATCGCAAGTTGTTGGTTGTGTTGTCCTATATCACCCGAGTTTAAGAAGTAGGATTTTAGATGAATATTGGTAGAAAATATTCGAGATAAGCCTCTTAAATGGAACACTTCAATACCTCAAAAAGGGTAAAAGAACCAATTATAATTAGTATTGTTTTGCAAATCAGCAACACCCTCGGATGTTGATCGGACTTCTAGTTTGACATTTTAGACATCCAAGGTGTGATTGCACCAACATTGAATCCTATCCCAAAGTGTGGGACTTGAAAAATGGGAAAGGAATCTCAAGTTAGAGGCTGGTTCCTCAACTCCCCGATCGAGATATATCACTTACAAGTTGCAGAGATTTTGAATTCAAGATCCTACTCTAAATTCCAAGGGGACAGAGATAGGGAATGCAAAAAAACTTAAACTAATGCTAATGAGGTGATGCACCAGAGGAATGGTGAACATTTTTTGCTTCTGCAAATTCACATAGATCATGGAAATGTAACAAAACATCATTCAAAAAATGATGACATGTAATGAAAGATCAGAAAGAAAACAAACAACATAAGTAGAGGATTGAAACCCATTCACAGAGCCTACATTGTCATTTCCAATATCAAAATACATACATTACAGCATCTGGGAGGCAGAAAACATGTTACAGTCCTAGAAGAGGTCTGATTTTTCCACAAAATCACTTTCAAGTGAAAGAGGGAGCCTACAATACATAAAAAATGTTCAACCCCTTGAAAATGAGCCAAATTGGCTTTTTACAATGCTAGAAACACCCCAGGAGAGAGAAACATGGGAAAACATGGGAGAGCTTCAACCACTGACCAAAATGCAATAAAACAGCATGATCATCCTTACAATCCCATCCCTTGACATTTTTCACCATGCTGGGAGAGAATACGAGCCATTCTTCATTAAAAATGGTGGTTGAAACGTCATTTATGTCCATGACCACGTGCCAGAGGTGTTTTTCAATTTTCTCTCTCTAAAATCCATCAAAATACAAAAATTACCATGGAATATTTTAGATAATTTCATCATCTTTCCATTGATATAAATAACGTGAAAAACCCATCTTGGATCGAAAGATATGGCCGTTTGAAATTTTAGGGCAAAACAGGCCACAAAAGCGGAGTTGGCGAGCGAATTTTTAAATTTTCCACCTTTTTGCATTTGGGAAAATTTCCCAAAAAATCCCCATGCTCTGCCATTCCAAGTGCCACATGGCATGTTTTGATTGGGCACGGGCCTTTAATGCTTCATTTTCCATCGTTTTGCCCTTTGGAGAAATTTTCAAAAAAATCATTGGTGATGACTCGAGGACACGTGGCATCATCTCATTCGCCACGGGCCCTTCCTCCTAAATTTTATGTCACTATTTGACTATTTTTCCCATTGGACATGTGATAGAACTCCATTGGATTTAGGCTTGCCCCTTGAATTTTCCTTGCGGGCTTGTCTTGAGTTTTTTGCCGCCACCGGACACGTGGCAAGATTCCATTGGCTCGCATTCGGGGGATTTTCCTTTGAAATTTCCTCTATTTTTCTTTGGGAAAATTTCCAACATTTCCCTATCTTCCACGATCCGAGACACATGGCATAACCTCATTAGTTTGCGAGGTCTTGGGGATGAAAAATTCCTCTTGATTTTTTCGAAAAACACTTTCCAAATTTTTAGTTTTCCCCGCGGTCCGCGGTCTTGAGACACGTGGTAGGATGCCATTGGATGCGGGTCCTATGGAAAAATTTGGCTTTGCACCTCGCCAAACATTTCACCAAAATTATAACTTTATCTCTGCCTCCGCTGCCCGCCTGCCTAAAGACACGTGGCACAATGTGGTTGGCGCGGGCATGTCCCAAAGAATTTTCCATGGTGCCAACACTTAATCGCTTTTTTCAATTTTTTCTCCTCTAGACATGTGGTGTAATCCAATTGGATGGCATGTCTATGGGGCATAATATCCCTTTTGAAAACTTTTCCAAACACTTGGTAAAAACCAGAGTTTTCCTTGAAACCCGCCACTTCCTTCGACACGTGGCTCCATTTCATTGGTTGTGGGCCTTTCAGGGGAAAATTTCCCAAAAACTCCACCGATCCATAACTTCAAAAATACATGGAGTTAGGAGGAAAACTTTACCTTTACGGAAAGCTGAAAAAAAATCTATCCAATGGTGCCATTTCCGAAAGTTTTGAGTGTTTCAAAAGCAAAAATTATGACTTGAGGCACAAGAGAGGGAAGAATGAAAGGACTTAGCCACAAAATGTGAAAAGGGAAAATTTTGGATAACAATTTTGGTGACTCGAGAGGGATCATCTACCTACTGGATGAAGTTACTAGTTACCTAAAGCAATCCATTGGGTATGGAGTCATCAAATTCCCTGCTTAGTACCCCAACTTACTAGAACACTCCAAGGAGGAAGATGGAGGGCGGCACATCATCTGATTGGAGCAAGGCCTATAACACACATTTCCAGGAACAACAAGCTTGTGCCAAAGAACTTAGGGAAAGAAAAGCAAATCTACAGCAAAACAATGTGCACAAGCACTTGGAGGAATGAAAATCTAAGCTAATATGTACAAGGTGGAGAATTTCCTTGAAGAATGCTTCGGATGGATTCCATTGGACTGAATCTGTAATTCTTCACCATCCAATGTAGACAATTGGAAGGCATTGTTGTTCTTACACTTTGTGACCATGTATGGGCCACTCCAGATGGCATCAAATTTGAATGCCTTAGGTTTTACTCTGTCGCATCCCATTTTAACACTAGATCTCCAACTTGGAAAGATATATTTTTGGCCTTTCTATCAAAGGTCTTCTTGATCAAAGCTTGATCCTTCTCCATTACTTGGGATGCCTAATTTTGATTTCTTAGAGCTCCATTAATTCTTCATATCTAACCTCCATAGGTTCAAACTCCAACTCCACTGTTTCATGAGTTCTAATGTTGGCAACTCAAGTGACATGGGAAAAATTGCCTCTCTCCCATAAAAATCTTGAATGGGGAGTTACCTGTAGATCTTTTAGGAGTTATCCTATCATCCCATAAGGCTGATTTCAACTTAGTATGCCAAGATCTCTGATTCTCATCAAGAGTTCTCCTAATGATCCTTAACAAGTTCTTGTTTGTAGATTCAGCTTGGCCATTACCCTGAGGGTAATAATTTGATGAAGTGCTTAGGTAGATCCCATTCTTGACAACCCATTTAGTTACCTTGGACCTAATGAATGCCAATGCATTATCTGATATTATTGTAGCAGGTATGCCAAATCTGGTTGTTATTCCCTCATAGAATTCTAGGATGCTAGATTCATTTGCTTCCTTGAGTGCTACTCTTGCTTCAACCAGATTGGTGAAGTAATCATTTCTATTAAAATCCATTTGTGCCCTTGGCTCGAATTGGGATTAATGACCCCAATGAATTCCATATTCAACTGAAATTGGATGCAATGGAAGGGTAGATAGCCTCTCTTTACCTGTGAAGAATGCACAATTCTTGCACCTCTTGATCCATGCATAACAATCACTGAAAATCTTGGGCCAATAATAGCTAGCCCTCATGATCTTTAGAGCTATCACTCTTGGTGCAAAATGACCACCAACTGATCCACCATGGAACTCTTCCAACACCCTATGAATTTGATTTGTACCAATGCATCTCAACAACACTCCATTCACATCCCTTTTGAACAAAACACCATCAACAAGGGCATATGGGATAGCCTGCAATCTAAAGTGTCTTCTTTTGGTCTTGTTCATCTCTAGAGGGCATAGACCTGTGTTTAGGAAGTGCATTATGTCTTGGGTCCAGCAAGGAGTGAGGACACCATCATTTTCCTCTTGAGTGCTTCCTTTCTCATGGTTGTCTTGCAATGCCAAAACAACCTCCTTCTCATTGCATGCTTCCTTTTGCTTGTTCAAGACCAGCTACTCACACAACCCTTTCCCTCTCACCAACTTGGTGACTTTGATCTCAATGTCATACTCCATGACATGAGTAATCCAACCTGCTCTCTTTTCATTTAGGTATTTGTTGAGGAGGAAGTCTTTAACTCCCACATGAGAAACCAACAATTGAACCCTATTGTTTGAGACTAGATGCTTGAATTTCTTCAAGCTCCTGATTACTACAAGAACATGCTTCTCAATGAAGGAATACCTCACCTCATAGTCCTCCAGGATTTGGCTGAAGAAAGCAATTGGCTGCTCCTCATTGTCTTTGTTCTGTTGTACCAAAATTGTAGAAATAGTATCATCACCCCCAAATGCATAGAGGATGAAATCCTTGGAGAAATCTAGGTTAATGAGAGTTGGGGCTTGAGAGATGGCTTCTTTGATTGCTTCAAAACTTTATTTTCCCTCTGCTGTCCATTTGAAATCCATGCTTTTCTTCAACATCTTGGTGATAGGCTTGACTAGGGCTGCAAAATTTGGGACAAATCTCCAAACAAAATTTATTCTCCCCAAGAAAATTTGAAGGGCCTTCTTGTGGCTTGGAAATGGTAGTGCTTTTATGGCTTCAAATATTTCTGGATCAATTGCTAATCCTTCTTTGGAGACAATGTGGCCAAGGAGCTTTCCTTCATGGGCTAGAAAAATACACTTTTTAGGATTCAAGGATACTCCAAATCTTCTGCACCTTTAGAACACTTGTCTCAAATGAAAGAGATGGTCTGCTACATTTTTTGAAAAAATAGTGATATCATCAAGATATATCAGCACCATGTTGTTAATCAAATCCTTGAACGCCATGTCCATTTCCCTTTGGAAAGTAGCTCCAGCATTGGATAGCCCAAATGGCATTTTCCTATATGCATAAGTTCCCCATTTGGTTGTAAAGGTTGTCTTGAACTGATCCTCTTCTTTCACCATAATCTGATTGTACCCCGAATAGCCATCAAGTAGTGAAAACCTCTCAGAGCCAGCAACAACTTGCAAAATATTCTCCATGGAAGGAAGTGGGTAATGGTCCTTGAGAGATGCTCTATTCAAATCTCTGAAATCAACACACAATCTGATTTCCCCACTCTTCTTTCTAACTGGAACCAAGTTGGCTACCCAACTAGAATGCTTGATAGGGAATATGATTCTTGATTCTATAAACTTATTCAATTCCTTTCTCATGAGAGGCTCCATGTGTGGATTGACTGGCCTTTGTTTTTTCCTGATGGGTTTAGTACTTGGATCCAATTCAATGGTGTGTTGAGCTAACTTGGGATTGAAACCTTTCAAATCTTCATAGCTCCAAGCAAACACATCAGGGAATTCTTGACAAAGTTGTATGAACTCATACCTTTCTTGCTTAGTTGTCACTTTACCAACTCAGAGTGATTTTCCTTCTTCCACCAAGATGGACACTGAATCTTCTCCCTTGACTTGAATGTTTTCCTTCTCCTTCCTAAATTGATCATTAGGATTGAAAATGGACTCCAAAGTAATAAGTCCCTTTGGTAGTTTTTTGGTTCTCAGCTGTACCACTTGGTCACCATACTGTTGTTCCAACTTTTCCTAATTTTTAGCTGAGAACTCAGCCTCTTCTTGTAAGAAATGGATGATTTGTTGATCATTTTCAAACACTTTCCAACTTACATTGTTGTTTGGCACTGAAGGCCTTACAATCACATGGATGTTTGGTTGTACCTTGTCCTTCTTGATGCTTTCAACAACATCAAAGGCTGCTCCAACTGCTGCAAGCCTATCAGCATCTTGGTTCTCTTTTCTAGGAATGGATCTTATGCCAAAGCCCTCAAAATCTTCAATGAGGTCCCACACCCTATTTTTATAGCACTTGAGTAGATCATTCTTGACAAAGCATGCTACCCCTTAACTTGGTTGACAATCAACTCACTATCACCAAAGACTTGCAAGTTCTTTATTCCTCTCTTGATTGACCAATGCAATCCTTGTATCAAAGCTTCATATTCAACAAGCATTATTAGAGCATACAAAATGGAATCTAAAAGCTGAATAATACTTAACTCCTTGAGGTGAAACAAGCATAGCTCCACCTCCTGCACCTTGTCTACTCCTTGATCCATCAAAAAAAAACTGCCATACATCATTGTCATCCTTGTGGTTTGGCTTGGTGATGCTAGGAATAGGCTGATTTTCTTCATGCATGTAATAGACTCCTAGCTCATATTCTTCTATTTCTTGATAAGGATCAAAAGCATGCACCTTGTTTGCCCATTCATCAAGAGTTAGATCTGGGATGCTTCCTACCTTGGTGTCAGTTTCATCAGTGCTCGGATAATCCTCTTGATCAAACATTGAATAGTTGGTATTGATATGACTTGGAGTGTAAGGCTCGATGTGAAATTTTGCAATAGGTTCAGATATGATTGTGGACTTGGTTCCATATCTTGTTCTGAACAACATGTGTGACCAATCAGCAGATAAGTAGCCTCCAATATTGGCTGTGAAATCCCTTGACAGGCATAGGGCAAAGAGTGGTGGAAGATCTATTACTGAGACATCTTGTAAAACAACAACATTGGGGCATGCATGCAAAGTAAGACTCAAGTTTTTTATCACTCCAACTGTTGTTACTGTTGTCCCATCCAATTGCACTACCCCTTTGGATATGACTTCATATTGAATTTCTAATTTATCGGCTATTTTATTGGGAATTCTTGAACTACTTGCTCGAATCAATCATGTAGTTGTGTACTAAATGGTTTCCAATGATCAATGAAACATAGAATGGAGGAGGATTCAACATTTTACTTTGTTGTCCTCCATGATTCCCTTCAGGCTGGGCAACATTTGTGAGCACCTTCTCTTGCATTTGGACTTGCTGATTTGAAGTTGACCAGTCCTTCATGGAAGCTTGTAGCAAATCTCTTTGGCCTAGGATAGATAGTGATTCCCACATTGATATGTTTACATTTGTCTTCTTCATCTGATCAATGATGTTGAATGGAGATGAAGCATCTCTTTGCTTGTCCCTTGGTCTACACATTCATTCCTTGCATATGGGCAGCAACAAATGGCATTTGAGTTGGCCTAAGAGTTGTTTTAGGCAGCCCTTATGTGTTTGGAACTGCATTTTGTTTGCCAATAATTTGTGGAGTGATAGAAGATTGTGGATTACTTGGAGCCAATGGCTGTTCTTCACCCAAATTTCTCCTTTTTGACCTTGTGTTGGCTGCAACACTTTGGGGAATCATTTTATTCATGCCACAAAAATCTTCTACCTGCCAGTTTATAAGTGTGGTATCATTTGGAACCGATTGCTGCTAGAATGTGTCTTGTTGTTGGTTATTTCCTTGACTACCTTCACCCTCCACATAGTTGTAGTCACCATTAACACTTGATTCAAGGCACCATTGAAGCACATAGGTGGTTGTGAGGTTCATTGCATGGGAAGCACCAATCATACTCTTGAGCTATGTTGTTTTGTCAGATGGCACTAATGCCTTAGAGGCAAATATAACATTGGGATTATAGGGCTAAAATGATCTGTTGGCGGGAGGTCTTGTTTGATTTAAAATTGCATTGGATTGGGTGGTTTCGAGGTTGGTATGGCTGCCTATTAGGTTGAGCTTAAGGCTGGAAAGGAGGTATAAAACCTTTGCTTCTTGCTGCCTCTTGAGTGTAACCAGCTCATTGCCTAAATTTTACATTGCTTCATGACTTCTTGAAGTTCATTTGAGGCCTTTGGAAGATGAAGTAGAAACTTCACTTGAATTCTGATTTTTTAGGAGTGGGAATAGGAGATAAAATAGGCACTTGACTAGTACTTGGGCTCTCTAAACTTGGAAATAATGGCATTGAAGGCCTAGGAGCTAGCTTGCCATCTTGAATCAAACAATTTTCAGCTCTAATGTCAATGCTATAAGCAACAGGGATAGTTGTGCCTCCCATGGATTGAATTAACATAGAAATATCTGAATTTAAAGATTTAAGGTAATATAGAAAAGAACCTTCTACTGCTGGCCTTATTGTCACTGGAATTCTCTCCCAAGTCATTTGAAATCTGAAGTTGAAGTTGGCCAGCTGCTCATTTGGAGCTCTCTTGATGGTTGTCAGTTGTTCCAAAAGGGACAAGTTGTCTCCCTTTTCTCCGAACTACTCATGGAGGGCTATACATAGCTAGTTCTAGTTTTGGATAGAACCTGAGGCAAGACTCCTGAACCATTGCAAAGCTTTCCCTTTGAATGAAGATGCTAGTAGTTTGACATCAACTTGCATCTCATTAATCTCATGGATTGCACAAATATTAGCAATATCATTAACATGATCACTAGGAGTGGTCTGATTTTCTCCAGTAAAGTATGGGATGTTCTTCAATGCTACAACTGGGATTGGATTCTATGCATTGAGAGAAAGTGGGCTGCTGCCAGTGAAATTGACATAGGGGTTGTTTTGTGCCATTTTGATTGGCCTTAGAACCCTTGTTGATTGAATGAAAGGCCTACCAGGTGGAGGAGTTGAGAGAGTTCTATTTGGTGGAGATGGAGACCTTTGAATTCTCCTCCCTCTTTGCCTTCTTCTTGGAGATAACTACAGATACTCAAATAACACTTCTTCTTCTCCAACTCTTGACCTTGTGGTGATTCTTCTCATGAGTTTTCAGGTCTGCACTGCTAAAACCAGCTGATTCTTCTACCTTGGAGTCACCAGATGTGCAATTTAGGGCTCTTTTAAGCAATAAACTTGCAAAAAATGCACATCAATTTGTTGCAATGAAGATGAAGACCTCTAAGGTCCCACTGGGTGTGCCAAAATTATTTTTGCAAATTAGCAAAGCACCCCGGATGTTGATCGACCTTCTAGTTTGACATTTTGGACATCCCGGTGTGATTGCACCAACATTGAATCCTCTCCCCAAGTGTGGGACTTGAAAAATGGGAAAGGAATCTCCAGGTTAGAGGCTAGTTCCTTAACTCCCCTGATCAGATATATCACTTATAAGTTGCAGAGATTTTGAATTCAAGATCCTACTCTAAATTCCAAGGGGACAGAGATAGGGAATGCAAAAAAACTTAAACTAATGCTAATGAGGTGATGCACCAGAGGAATGGTGAACATTTTTGCTTTGCAGATTGACACAGATCATGGAAATGCAACAAAACATCATGCACAAACTGATGACATGTAATGAAAGATCAGAAAGAAAACAAACAACATAAGCAGAGGATTGAAACCCATTCACAGAGCCTGCATTGTCATTTCCAATATCAAAATACATACATTACAGCATCTGGGAGGCAGAAAACATGTTACAGTCCTAGAAGAGGTCTGATTTTTCCACAAAATCACTTTCAAGGTGAAAGAGGAGCCTGCAATACATAAAAAATGTTCACCCCTTCAAAATGAGCCAAATCTGGCTTTTACAATGCCAGAAACACCCCAAGAGAGAGAAATGTGGGAAAACATGGGAGAGCTTCAACCACCTACCAAAATGTAATAAAACAGCATGGGCATCCTTACAGGCCCATCCCCTGACATTTTTCACCATGCTGGGAGAGAATACGAGCCATTCTTCATTAAAAATAGTGGTTGAAATGTCATTTCTATCCATGACCACGTGCTAGAGGAATTTTCAATTTTCTCCTCAAACTCCATCAAAATACAAAACAAATCTCATAATCTTATAGATAATTTCATCATATTTCCATTGATATAAAGAACGTAAAAAACTGAGCTCTGGATCGAAAGATATGGCTGTTTGAAATTTTAGGGCAAAACAGGCCAAATCGGATTGGCGGGCGAAATTTTTAAATTTTCCACTTTTTTGCATTTGGGAAAATTTCCCAAAAAAATCCCCACGGTCCACCGTTCAGTGCCACGTCGCATGTTTTTATTAGCGCGGGCCTTTAATGCTTCATTTTCCATCGTTTTGGCCTTTGGAGAAATTTTCAAAAAAAATCATGCCGGGCCGATGACTTGAGGACACGTGGCATCATCTCATTCACCTCGGGCCCTTCCTCCTGAATTTTCTATCACTGTTTGACCATTTTTTCCCATTGGACACGTGGTAGAACTCCATTGGATGCGGGCTTGCCCCTTCGAATTTTCCTTGCGGGCTTGTCTTGAGTTTTTTTGCCACCACCGGACACGTGGCGAGATTCCATTGGCTCGCATTTGGGGGGGGATTTTTCCTTTGAAATTTCCTCTGTTTTTCTTTTGGGAAAATTTCCAACTTTTCCCCCATCTTCCACCGATCTGGGACACGTGGCACAACCTCATTAGCTACGGGTCTTGGGGACAAAAATTCCTCTTGATTTTTTTGAAAAACACTTTGCCAAATTTTTAGTTTTCCCCGTGATCCGGGTCTTGAGACACGTGGCGGGATGCCATTGGATGCGGGCTCTTGTAGGAAAATTTTGGTTTTGTGCCCTCGCCAAACATTTCACCAAAATTCTAAATTTATCTCTGCCCTCCACCGCCGTTCACGACCTAAGGACACGTGGCACAATGTGGTTGGGCACGGGCTGTCTGGAGATTTTTCCATGGCACCAACACTTAGTTGTTTTTCAATTTTTTCCCTCGGACACGTGGCGCAATCCAATTGGACGGCGGGTCTCAGTAGGGTGTAATATCCCTTTTGAAAACTTTGCCAAACACTTGGTAAAAACCAAGTTTTCCTCCGACCCCCGCCACTTCCTTTGACATGTGGCGCCATTTCGGGTGTGGGCCTTTCAGGAAAATTTCCCAAGAAAACTCCACCGAGCCATAACATCAAAAATACATGGAGTTAGGAGGAAAATTTACCTTTCGGGAAAGTGAAGAAAAGATCTATCCAATGGTGCCATTTCTAGAAAGTTTTGAGTGTCTAAAAAGTAAACAATTATGACTGAGGCACAAGAGAGGGAAGAATGAAAGGAGTTAGCCACAAAATGTGCAAGGGGAACATTTTGGATAACAAGTATATAATACATTGAAGTAAGAAATCGAGTCATGAAATGAGAGATCGGTAGTTCATCGAATCATTACATTTGCATATGGTTATCTGTTATGAGATTGATTGGCATGGAATGTGTGTTCTAAATCATGATCATTTAGAGCAGATAACAATATTTAAACACTTGAAACGTGTGTTCTAAATTATGATAATTTAGAAATAGAATTCAAAAAAAAATTCCCTTATTTCTAAAGATTTAAAATGGGAATGTTACATGAGTGTCTACATTTATATGCATCAACAAGCTTTGCCTTTATTTGTTTCTTCCTCACTAATTTTGGTATTATTGAAATTGACTTTATTTCTCTTGTACAAAGCTTCATGTCTTCTTCTACATATTAATATTTTTTTTCCTATTGGACAATTAAAAGATGCTAAGTATAGTAGCGTGAGAGTTTTGGATGCATAGAAGTAGAGAAGAGAGTGCATGAAGGCTCACACCGGGTTAAACATATTAAAGACTTAGCCGGATTTTGGGCCATGAGAAGAATTCAAAGATATATGGTTGGAGTAGCGGCCAAGAAATAATTTGAAGATAAGCTAAAATCATAAAGA
Source organism: Taxus wallichiana var. yunnanensis (assembly GCA_018340775.1). Taxonomy (NCBI): domain Eukaryota; kingdom Viridiplantae; phylum Streptophyta; class Pinopsida; order Cupressales; family Taxaceae; genus Taxus; species Taxus wallichiana. The sequence goes on from CM031237.1 coordinate 960,816,718, forward strand.
CTTGCAGTTCAAGAAACGTCTATTTTTAGGAAATAACTCATGTAAATGAATATAAAGCATCATGCAAAGTTTAGGTTAATAATAAGATTAGAACTAGAGTTTAAAATAGAAGATAATCTATTATTATAAAATCTTACATGCTTTTGTAGTTGACTTATAATGCACGTAGTGATATTTTGGCATGCAATATATTTTGAGAGTGGATGGGTGGTGAAGGTAAATTCACCACCCCCTATATATATGTATTATTCGTACTATATGGAGAGACTTTGAATGATTGAAGGTTATGCCGATGTTTTTCTTATGTGTGTGATCTTATGGAGTTACTATTGATGTATTCAACTTCTATATTTCCTAGTGATTAATACAATGGATAGTTGTGGATGGATTCTTGTTATTGATGTTACTTTTAATGGATCTTGCATGGTAAATTTGTTACTAGTTCTTGTTTAGTTCATTCTTACATATGGTTATGATCTGTTCCTTTATGTTTTGATCTCATTTATCTATTGTGGTTATGCAATATATATTCATGCATGCTAACTCCTTAAAAAGTTGGCATTAAAAGAGGGACCTATTACCTTTGCACACTTTGGGTGAGCATTCAACCTTCAGCTGAATGAGGTGCCAGTGTGCCTAGGGTGTTGGTAAAGAAAGTGACTACATTTTGGTTTCATTTTTGGGACCTCTTTTCAAGTTGTTGCAAGGATGTTGCTTGATGAAGACGTATTAGTTGACTTTGGACAATATTCAAAGTTGGTTATAAAATTTAGAGGAAGATTTCACTCACAGATATATCACCGGACCTGATTTTGATGCTCCTGCACGTGGGTTGAAGAAAATATGTATCATGAAATTTATGATATTTTCTTTTGTTGTTTTCCTATAGTGTTGTACGAGTGGCTGGTAGCATATGTATCAAAGTGGAATTGAAGGTATAGAATAATTATTTGGACACAAGAAAATTACCAAGATTTGTATGATGTTGATTTGACTTGGACATGTGTTGTAGACCATTGGTGGAGTGGTGTTTTTCATAGTTACACATTGGAGTAAGTTGTTTCTACTTATTCCTATCTGGAGGTTACTAAGTTTTAGTTCTTATGCAAACCCAAAGGATTTATTTGTGTACTATCCCTTTAGTAATTAATATCTTGAATGTAACTCTCGATTTAGAAGAATGACCTATGACAGCTAAACCCCACCATGTGGTGGGGAGGGATCATGTGTGGTGAAATATGGTGGACCTTGTGGCGAAAAAAAGGCAGAGATAATAAAGGTGGCTTAAGTATAATGAGGTGTGGGAGAGGTAATTGGTGAAGAAGTGCAATATTGAGGAGTCTATGGAATTGTAGAGGATGATGTCTTGTAAAGGATTTGAATCTCACGTGAAAGACATGGATCAAGAGCATAGGCTCTCCCCACTTAGGAAAGCATGATAGATAATCCCCTCGGATTCTAATGAGAGCATGTCGATGAAGAAAGATTGAGGACTGTAGGGTGCACATCTAATCCCACTTGAAAACCTTGCCATTGTGCTTAGTGTTCTAATTCCTAAAGTAATTTTTGAGAAACAATAGTGTTGTTGATAGAGTAGCAACATGTAGATTTCATTTTTATTAAATACAAGAATGCAATAGACAACATCAATGACATCACATGTGACAACATCTTTCACGTATGGAGGACCGCTTGGTGGTATATTTTCGCCACATCATAAGGATAAAGTGTAGGTGCGCGAACATGGGTAATACATCTGGAAGTACCACAACTTTGTAGAATATAGGAGTTCGATTTAGCACAAGAGTTGGAACACCAAAGTAGCTCATCCTTTAGTCTAGTTCTTGCTACAAGAGGTGGATGAGGAGGATCTTGAATTTTAGGATCTAGTGGATCTAGTGGTTCTAGAGGTAGAGGGAATATTGGGGTAATACATTTTCTATTTAATGGGTATGGTCTGCACTTTGACCACATCAAGTCTATTACAAGATTTCTCTTCACCTACGAGTAAAAATTTATTGAAGATGTAACATAACATGTGCATATGTGTGATATACTATGGCACATGAAGGTAATTATAGCTCTTGAGTGTGTTGGTTTGAAAATCATTAGTTAGATAGGTCATGGGGAAACAAGCCATTTTGAACGTTGTCGGACCTCTTGAGGGACCAAAACAAAATTTTGGTATGGTTATCTGTAAAATTTCCCTTGTCAATTTTACAGGATAATAGTTGGCTCTTTCTGGGGACTATCTTTAAGTGAAACTTAAGGGTAGAGAATCCTAGGTTTCTACGTGCCTATCCATTGGGTTACAGAGATTCAAAAACAAGGGAGACCAAAAAGGGAAGAAAGGGAACACACAAAAACAAGAAGCAAACACACAATGAAAGCAAACACACAACGAAAGAAAACTATACAAAGAAGAGAGAAAGCTCTACTTCTGAAGATCTTCAGGTGCTTCCCGCTATAGGGAAGTGGGAGCTCGGTTCCATCTAGATATGAGAGATAGAAACTATTCTCTCCATTGAGTTTTCTTGATCTTGTATGGCCCTCTCCAAAGAGAGTCAAAATTTTTGTGCATACCTTTGATTCTCTTCGTTTGTCCCATGAAGGACAAGATCCCCTACTTAGAAATCTCTCTGCCTAGCTTTCTTGTCGAACAACCTCTTGACTTGATTTTGATGTTCAGTGATCTTGTCGACCACTTTCACTCACTTTTCTTCAAGTTCGTCAGGTACATAATCCTCTTTTCTAGAGAACTCTGAAAAGTTTCATCTTTGATTGCTCGAGCCAAATGCAGAGCAAGAAGTTCTACAGAGATAGAGATTTTAGCATCAATCCCATACAACACCCGAAAAGGTGACATCTTTGAGAGATCTCTTTGAGGTGATACGATCCACCCACAGAGCATCATACAATGACTTGAGTCAGGACCGCTGATTTTCATCAACTAGCTTATGTATGATAGTTACCAAGTTCTTGTTGCTAGATTTTGCCTAGCCATTTCCCTGAGGATAGTAATCAGAAGCATGAGCCAAGGTTATCTCATATCCATAGCAAAAACCAATAACTTCTATGAAGAGAAGTTGGAAGTGTTATCAGCAACGATTTTATGTGGGATGCCAAATCTCACGATAATATTTTCCTTGATGAAGTTGCAAACAACTTTAGAAGTGGCATGTTTGATAGGTATAGCCTCCACCCATTTCGTGAAGTAATCCATTATTGTTAGGACATAACTATGTCCAGCACTCGATTGAGGATTGAGTGCTCCAATGAAATAAATTCCCCATTTCTTGAATGGTTCATCAATAATGACGGGCCTGAGGGGAAACACAACCAACTTTGGTTTGCCAACAAACTGTTGGCAAAGTTCACATTTTGCTACCCAGGTGGTTGTATCCTAAAATAGTGTTAGCCAATAGTACCTAGCTCGAATGATTTTATGTGTTCATCACGGATGAGGAGAAGTGACCACCACAAGTTGAGTCGTGAAATTTTTTAACAATCTTATCTGTTGTGGCTTATCAACACATCATAGGAAAATGCCGTCAATTCTATGTTTGTACAATCCATCATCCCATATGACATATCTTGCAACTCTAAGCTTTACCACTCACTTTTCCTTAGTGGTTAGATGAGTTGGGAACTCTCCATAGGTGAGAAATAATTTGATGTCAGAATACCATTTATTGTTGGTTGCAACAAATAGAACAATGGGTAAAGAATCCACTTTCTCCATCGACGTGAGCAGCTTGCTCCTTAGGTATCTCTGGGTCTTTATTTTTAGCCATTAGATGACATAGGCCTTTACCTCTTACCAACTTGGTTGGTTTGATTTCTAGATTGTATTCTTAGACCTTTGCGATCCAATTCCCTCGTAAAGCTTCCTAACTCTTGTTGAGTCAGGATAAACTTAACATGTACCATGTTTGGAGCTAGTACTACTGTATGAGAATTGAGAATGTAGTAGCGGAAACTTTTGACTACTTTTACCACAAGGAAGGTGTGTTTTTCCAAGCTGTGACATCTTCAGTTCATGAGGATTAAGAGGAGATCTCATGAAATCGATCAGGATTCAATATCCTTGGAGTTCTTTTGCATCAATATATCTGATACAGTATGTGCAGATGCATAACTATACATGATGAAATCTTTGTTGAAGTCTGGACACACTAGAACATGAGCATGAGCAACAAAGGTTTTTATGTCTTCAAATGATACCTTGCCTTCCTCACTCCATTTGAATGTTTGGGATCCTTTCATCATGTTAGATATATGATGAATCTTCTCAGCAAAATTAGAGATGAAGCGTCTGAGAAAATTTACCTTTCCGAAGAAAGAGTGAACACAAATCTTGCTTGTAGGCAAAGTAAGGCTTTGAATAGCCTTGACTCTTTCAACATCTATCTTAGTTCCCTCCCTACCGAAGAAATGCCCTATCATCTTTCCTTGAGTGACCCCAAAAGCTAACTTCTTGGGATTTAGTGAAATCTCATGTTCTTGGCATCGGATCAAGACTTGTTCTAAATGATTGTAGTGATCGCTTCATTTCTTAGAGAACACGGTCAAGTCATCTAGGTAAACTACAATGACCTTTCCCATCATACCTTTAAATGAAAATTCCATTTCTTGTTGGAATGTGGCACCAACGTTGATTAAACCGAATGACATTCTGCTTTATAGGTGAAGGTACCCTAAGGAGTGGTGAACGATGGTTTTAAACTGATCTTCAGGTGTGACTTGAATTTGATTGTAACCTGAAAAAATGTCAAGCATAGACAACATTTTTGAACCAATTACTTCATATAACACTTGATCCATTATCGTCAGTGGATAGTTATCCTTTAAGGATGACTGGTTCAAGTTATGAAAGTCTACGCATATGCGTATCTCACCATTTTTCTTCCGCACAAGCACAATATTTGCAACTCAGGTATTGTGATGAATTGGAAAAATAATTCTTGCATCCAACATCTTTTGAATTTCAGCTGGATGGTACTTGAGATTTTGGGGTTGTAATGCCTTTGCTTTTGATAGAAAAGGCTTGACATCATCCTTGAGCGGGATGTTGTGCCGAATGTCCTTTGGCTTGAAAGACTTGAGATCAGCATAAGACCATGCTAATACATCCATGTACTTTTTCAGCAACTTGACAAATTTTCACTTTTCCTTGGGTGTACAACACTTCCCGATGTTCACGGAATGAGGATGTTCCACAGTACCCAGATTAATAGATTCAGTTTCTGGAGAAGAGGAAGGATCATCCTGTCACTTTTTCTTGACAAAATGGTCATGATTATCAAATAGTCATTCTAAGGAAACTAAACCTTTTGGAATCTTATTTCCTTTGAGTTGTATCAATGTTTCTTTTTCATATTTGTATGCTTGACCGGTGAGAGACTCACGACACACAAAATTTTATCCATCAAAATGAATCTCATTGAAATTGTCGATTTTTCTAAAAAGTGATGATTTGGTTCTCATCATTGAACACTTTCTAGTGCTATGAATTATCTGGCACACTTGGGCAAAAACCACCTCAATGGTATATGTATCTATTTTTAACCCTGGGTGAGGGAGCATGAGAGAGATGCTGAGATGGCCAATGAATCAACCATGTCATTTTGAGCTCATGGGACTACTTTGATTGAGAAAGTGTCAAACTCCTCGATGTTATCCCATACAGCATGGTGGTAGTGTCTGAGTCGATCATTCTTTACTTGGTATATCCCTTTTACCTGATTGACAATTAGCTCGGCATCACCTTGTACTTTTAGATTCTTGATTCCCTTCTCTTTTGTAGCTTGCATGCCAAGTAACAAGGATTCATACTCGGTGGTATTATTCAAATTGAAGAACTGTAATTTGAAATAAAAGGGAAAATCTCCTCCTTAGGAGATATTAGAACAGCCCTAGCACCGCATCCACTCGTGGCACAACTGCCATCAAAATGTAATGTCCACACTTTATTGAGATCTTCTTCTTGGACAAGAACATCCATTTTATCTGAGTTGGTGGACAAGAAGTAGTTTCCCATCCCTGATGATTTGAAAAGAATATGAGCCTTAAGGTCATCAGAGTTGGTGACTAGATATTTATTTTGTGTTTTGGTTCCAACATCTGCATCACTCCTTTGATAGGAATCCTAGCTTTGGACCAGTCCATATGAATTTCCCCACCAACTTCTTTTCAAAAGCTCCTCCTTAGTAGTATCCTGTAAGGCTACTCGAATATCAACTATGAGGATATTCATTTTTACCCTATTTTTAAGAAATGCCGCTAATGCAAATTGTGCATCCTTGATCTGACCAATCAATGGTACTTGTTTGGTTTCCATGGAGTAGCATTTTCAAAAGGTTTAGTAAGTGTGAGGTCCAAAGCATGGGCAACCTTTGTTGGCATAACATTATCGAAGGTCAGAATCAATTATACAGTTACTTAGTTTGTGACCATTGATCAGGAGAGATAGGTAAAAAGACTCAATTTTCCCTAATGTAGAGGTTGAGGTGACATTTACGTGAGACATAGGAGGGGTGGGAAGAATTCCTTTTGGAAAAATAGTAGAAAGGACATCATCTTGGCTTTGGATATACTTATTTAATCTTACAAGCTACTCTGGGTTGGATTAAAGGTATTCAACCTTGGACATTTGGATCTTGGTCTTTTTGGCATGATCAACTATATCGAATGTGACCAAGGGTTGCGCTAACAAAGGAATGAGTCATTTGTTTCACGTTTGTGGAGGAGGATTACTGGTCTTTATGGAATTGGGGGAAGGCTGGTTTGGAGGAGAAATGGGAGGAAAAGATTTCTTTACAACAGGTTTAATAAGAGGTTGAGTAGGAAGGGGATTACCTCTTTTAGTGATCGTTGGTGGTGGAGCTACCATAGCCTTTTCCTTTTGTTTTTCAGCAGAAACCTTTGCTTCTTTTCCCTGTGAGCGAGTGAAAACTACGTATGATTGTCCACTCGCATACCCTTAGGTACCCTCTTCCTCATCAGATTACTTGTCTTCAAATTCCATATACCCGATAATAGAGTCGCCAGTCGGTTCACCGACATCTTGATCATCTTTGTTTTCTTACGACAAAGGTTCTTCATAATTTGTATCATCTTCTTCGATTTCAACCAAAGCATTAACCAGAGGAGCTTCAATTGCTAACCTTGGAGAAGTATTAGGAAAATGTAGACTTTAGGGGGCATTGTTGGGAGTGAAGTTCCTCTGTGGGATATCTTGGTAAGGAGTAGTAGATGATGCTTGAGCCAATTGCTTCTTTAATGAGAGAAAATCATTTTCATCTTCTGGAACGCTGAATCGATGAGGTAGCCTGGGAAGAAGTTGAAGTCTTTGATTTTGATGATTCTCATCTTAACTCACCAAATAAGAAGGTTGTCTTCTATCCGAATGGCCATAGCTTGAGCAAGAACCAAGGTTGGTATTTTTTCTTGTAAAAGTAAGAAACTTACTCTCAAACTCATTACATTCACAAAGAAACACTTTTGATTCTCTAATGTTGGCAACATGGTAGGCGACACACGGTTGATTAGTGAATTGAAACGGGTGATAAAATCATGCATGGTTTCATTGGCCTCCTTCTTCATGTGAGTGATTTGTGATAGTAACATGAATGCGTCTTCTGAAGGCTTGTACCTGTCTTCAAATGTAGTTCGTAATGTGGCCCAACTAGTGATGGATCCGACTGGTAAATGTTGGAACCATTCTAATGTCCTCGCAAGGTCCAAGAAAGAGATGCAAATGTTGGAACCATTACTACACGACATAATAAACGTAGTGAGTCCTTGCAAGGTCTCAAAGAAAGAGATGTCTGAGATACATCTTCGTGAGTCACGTCCATAATACTATCATCATTTTAAACATAATAAACGTAGTGATAGTGCATGGATCCGCTTCTTTGATTTCTGCTCCCATCAAACTTCTCAGGGGTGAATTTTTGTGATTTTCATGAGGGAGGGTTACTTTGGATGTGGCTTTGAAGTAGATCAAAGAGGACCCATGGCATTTCTCTATGGTATAGGTAGATTTATCACCATTTGAAAAATGGGAAAAAGAACACAAGTTCAAGAAGTGTGGTTCCGCTTTTAAAAAAAAAGAGCACTACAAATTGATGTCGAGGTACCTGTGAAATCAGAAAGCTCCTTCTTGCAAGGTGAGACACTTCTCTAGCTAGAGTCGCCTAAAAAACTATTGGTTTGAAAATCTATCGGTTAGACAGTCATGGGAAATAGGCCATTTTGAATGTTGTTGAACCTCTTTAGGGGACCAAAACAAAATTTTGGTATGGTTATCTACAAAATTTCCCTTGTCAATTTTGAGGATAAAAGAGTGTAAGGTGAATATATTTTCTACTACTTTCCAAGGGAAAACGCATAGTTGGTATAGGAAGCATGATCCAAACCATACTATTTTAGAATGCAATACGTTGCAGTGGTGATTTCTTGGTTGAGTTTCACATACCTGAGTTTGAAAAAAAAATCATCATCGCACTAAAGGAGATTAAGCAAGGCATGGCTAAGAGTGTAAGAGAGTATAATGCATGCTTTAAAACTTTTCTATCAAAGTTGTCTTATGATATTCATCCTAGCCAACGCATACACAGTGGTTTGTATGTGGTTTGATCATACCTTTCATAAGGGTACTCTCACATAAGATGTTTCTAGATCCGTGTGAGGCTTTGAAGGTAGCTCTGTCATTGTGAGGAATTTGGGAGCATAGACATTTGGAGTAAGCCCCTTCCTAGAGGTACAAATTACATCTATGGTGAAATAATTGGAGAAACTATCGGCTAATTCAGCTCATGAGATGCATAGTGGTATTTAGTGTATGGATTATAAGGTGGAAGGATAGACCAAGGATAGTTTCCCTCATAAATTGGTGTGTTCCATATTGCTAGATTGTGAGATTTGTCACTTAGATCATGATTTAAGTCAGTGCCCCTTGTTGCGAGTGTACGATGCGGAATAATGTATCTTGTTCTTTGTAAGATTTGTAAATCCCACACTTATGACATGGAGAATTATAGATTGATTGATCGATTCATGATGTCATTGAGACTAATGTATGCCATGTAAAGTGTTGCAGTAAATGGTTCTAAGGAGCAAGGTGAACATCATAATTATAACCATAATGAAGAGCACTCTGATGGAGGTGGTAGAGAAAGAGGCTACCAAGGTGGATATAGAGGTTGTGGTTGTGGTGGAGGAAAAGGTTATTTCCCATGAGGAACCTATTTTACATGTGGATCCCCTGATTATTATAGGTGCTAAAGCCCTCAAAACATAGTCTGTTGATGGTGCGGGAAGCAACATAAGTTTGAAGAATTTCCTGAGTTATATGAACACATGAGTAAGAACTATACAAATAATAATAAGGGCATGGGGATTATTAAGGTGTAGAGCATCATGGAAGATTAGTGGATCTTTGAAGTTAGTGCACAGTTAAAAATAGATTGATTCAAGGCCCAAAATCATGTTTCTAGGGCCCCTCTCGCTTCTTTCTAACTCTCATGTCCAAGAAGAAAAGAAAGTTCTAAAAAGGGTGAAAAAGTTGCAAAAAAAAACAAGCTTGGGCGAGAGAAAATCATGAAAATTGGCTAGAAGTCCTAGTCCAGGCAAAGACTTGGGACAGTTGGGACGTCGGGCGCGCGAATCAGCCCAAAAAGACTCCAGCGGTCCACTTTTGATGAGTTGGGACAGTTGGGACATCGGGCGCGCCATGTGAAGCAAAAGCCGGATCGGCTGAAAGAGCAAGGAAAAATGTCTAAGTCTCGCCGCCGCTCAGTGGGGACAAGTGGGACAAGAGTACGCGGTGGATGCGAACCGGCCGGGTGGGTGAATCGGAAGAATTTGTCCCAGACGATACCCGGGACAAGTGGGACAAAAGTACGTGTGGGATGTGGGGAGCCAGAAAGAGCCGAGAGCCAATCATATCTTGTCACGTGTCTTCGCCACAAAGAGGGGAAGCCGAATCGGGCGGATCGAGAGAAATTTGTCCCAGGATGGTTTGGGACATCCGGACTCAAAAATACACGAGGACGCGAAGACACGAGAAAAGCCACCAATGAATCGAACATGCCACGTGTCTTCGTGGATCGAGTGGCGGAGGAGAGGGTGAGATTTTGCTTGATGTTTTGCCGAGTTTCAAAGGTGAAGTTGGAGCGTTGGCTCCGAGCCAATAAAAGAGGACACGTGTCCTAAGGAGCAGGGAAGTGTGGAGCTCTGGGAGAACTTGGAGAATTTAGCAAATTCTTGGAACAAAAGATTAAAAGGTAAAGGATGACCGTGCCCTGCCCCGTCCTCCAACCGGAGCGTGCCACGTGTCCCAGGTGGCGGGGCGCGGGGGGAAAATGAATTTTTTTCCAAAAGTTAAAAAGATCAAAATTTTCAAAGGAAAGCCCGCGGAAAGGTGGAGGAGAGAGAATTGCTCGGTGAACCAGCACCTGACACGTGGCATCGACCGGTGGAGTGCGGAAATTTTTTGAAAATTTTTCCAAAATGCAAAAGATCAAAATTTAAATTTTTGCCCGACATCCATTTTTTTGGCCGTTTTGCCCTAAAACTTCAGACCTTCATATCTTTTGATCCAGAGCTCGGATTTGCACGTTCTTTATATCATTGGAAAGCTTATGAAATTCTCTATAGGATTCCATGGTCAATTTCTAATTTTGGTTCAGTTTGGATGGAGAAAATTCAAAACGGCTCTGGTACGTGTCCATGGCCAGAAATGACATTTCAACGACCAAATTTAATGCGTAATGGGTCGCACTCTCTTCCCATTTGGTCAAAATGATAGGGTATGGGTTTTTAAGGTCTTCCATGCTGATTTAATGCATTTCGTAGTCAATGAGGAATGGGCTCCCACATTTTTTGTACATTTTCTCTCTCATGGGCTCGACCCATGCAATGTAAAAGCATTTGGCTCATTTTGAAAGTAGGACATTACAAGTTGTTCATATTTTCTGCTCTCGCCTCCCTTCTTTTCTTCTCTAGGGTTGAAAATGGAGTTCAAACCTCCTCCCTTGATCCGTAATGGCATTTCTACCTTTTACTATTAAAATGATGTTCGTGCAAACTAAAGCCACAAAAATGTGTTTTGTGATGCATATGTCCATCCTTGCTCGTTTTTGCTTGTTTTCTTCTTGCCTCTCTTCATTGGGTATTTGTGCATGTTTGAATGTTCATTGCAGGTCCGGAGAGTTTGTGTTCATGGATTTTGGGACATTTTCTCGTGTGAAATATATCCTTGGGCCTGTGATGCATCTCGTCCATCCTTCCCATTGCTCACCTCTCCTTGTTCCATGGCGGTTTTGATAGATGTTCAACATTCTCCTCTCTACGGTGTATCACCGTTTTAGTGTAGGTTTTGTTGTTTTCCCTTTTCTCTCTCTGTCTCCTTGGCATGGTTAGATTAGGTTTAGATTAGCTTTCCTACACCTGGAATATCTTGTGGCGAGTAGTTTAGGAGTAGGAACCAGCCTTCTCTGGAGATTCCTTTCTCATTCTTGTGAGTCCCACACTCAACAAAGGATTCAATGTTGTGCTATCACACCTTTGGATGCTAGAGTGATCAACCTAGAAATCGATCGCATCCGTGGGTCTTGTGATTTTTCTCTAACAGTTTTGGCATGCCCAGTGGGACCTTAGAGGTCTTCCACTTCATCTTTTTGTAGGTTGGTGTGTTCTGTGAAGATTTCAGCCTTTGGGAGGCACTTCTGCAAACATATCTCGTGACTCCATCGATCGATCAAAGAACCCATTTCAAGTTGCAGACTGTTTTTCATCCATTCTCATCCATCCTTCTTTCCATCTCTTTTCATTCTTTCCATTCCATGAAGTTGTGCAATCATGACTTCATTTCCATTATGGAATTCACATCAACAACAGTATATTCCACCTCCAACGGGCATTACAACTCTTCCAAATCAGCATTTTGAGTGATTCAAGATCAATATGCATACCCATACAAGCAGCGAAGTGCAAAGTTAGTTTGGATATGAAGCACATCAATAGCAAGGTATGTTAGTTATGAAGACAATCGGATGTAAGATGCTGGTCCTGTTGAGAAAATCAAAAATATGGAAGTAAAGATTGTGCATTCCAGCAACACTCAAATGAGAGCTTTGGTGGTTACAGGACTCCTTGTCCATGGGGAGGCCCTTTTCCAAGACACCTCGGCCCTCAAGAGAAGTCGTACTTCATGATGAAGATGTTGCCCCAACTTGCACAATGGACAAGCGAGAAATAGAGACCTATACACTTGTTGTTGAACAACCTTGTCAATGGGTAAGTTCTACACCATCATCTGGTTTTTCTCTTCCCATTACTCAAGCAGCACCATCTCATTTGGAATTGCAAATTCTAAATTCTCCATCTGCTGTCCCAAGTGTTGAATCCATTTCTCCACCTCTCAGTCTTCCACCACACCTCAATTCTTCTTTCCTTTTTCCTTCCAAACAGTCATCCCCTCCACAAGAGCTAAAAGAAATACCCCCTCCTCCAAAGAAACAAGAGTTTCTACCTCCACCACCACAAAAAATTTCCAAATCAATTGATTTCGCAACCCATCCCTCCTCTTGCATGCCCAATTCCATATGGGGAAGAAGAAATTACAAAAATCAGTCATTTAGGATAGCAAGAAGACTCCATTTTGGAGTTGAAAATCGAGCTATGGGAATATCAAATGGATCAGACCTTGCCCAATCAGGTATTTGGCTTCATTAGAGCCAAAGGAGGAGTTACAACTAGTCATGCTTGCTTCGAGCATGAGGATGAGATACAAAGTACTAAGGATCAGTACATGTCATACCTCTTCAATCCAAATGCAAAGCAACTAAAAGAGGTATTGAAATTGCCTTCACCTGATACCTTGATGATTTAGGTGGAAGACTAGCTTTTGTTGATTTTCCACTCATCCTAACAGCCATGATCAGCTCCAAATCAATTGCATGGCTGCCACTTTTGAGAAAGGGAAGCTATTTCTCACAACCAATTGCAGGGTTTGTTTAGCTTGCCTTTGCTCCAGTTAGAATAGAGTAGGTAGGTTTTCTTTCAGCAGAAGAAGTGCTTGTGCACACTCTGCATGTTCCATTTGGAGCATGTATGATTTTCAGTTCTGTACATAGTTTTTGTGGTGCTGGTTTTGCTCTTGCACAGTTCATTCCAGTGGCATTTTGGTGAGAACAACTCCATGTCTAGTGGGATTCAAGTGGTTCAGAGGGAAGTTTTCAAAGTTCAGATCAGTTTTCAGGTTACAACTCATGACTCCATGCCCAATGGATGCTTGTGCCACGATCATTCATCTAGCAGGTAGATGACCCCGCTGAGTCACAAAATTGTTATCCAAAATTCACCCCCAGGGTAATTTTGATAACATGCATCAGAATATTCAAGTCCCAGGCAAATAGATTGATTCAAGGCCCAAAATCATGTTTCGGGGCCCCCTCTGCTTCTTTCTAACTCTCCTGTCCAAGAAGAAAAGAGAAAGTTCTAAAAAAGGGTGAAAAATTTGCAAAAAACAAGCTTGGGCGTGAGAAAATCATGAAAATTGGCTAAGTCCTAGTCCAGACATAAAGACTTTGGGACAGTTGTGGACGTTAGGGCGCAAATCGGCTGAAAATCCTCCAGGCGGTCCACACAAAAGTTGGGACAGTTGGGACATCGGGACGCACAGGCACGTAAAATCCAGACGCCAAAAGAGCAAGGAAAAATGTCTAAGTCTCACTTCGCTCGGTCAGGGACAAGTGGGACAAGAGTACGCGGCGGAAGCGAACCTGGCAGGACGAGGTGGGCGAATGGATCGAACAATTTGTCCCTGAAAGTCTAGGACAAGTGGGACGAAAAACGCACGAGACGGACGCGGGATCCAAAAGAGCCGAGAGCCAATCAGATCTTGCCACGTGTCTTTGCCGCAAAGAGGGACAGGGAAGCCCGAATCGGGCGGATCGAGAGAAATTTGTCCCAGACGGTTTGGGACATCCAGGCCAAAAATATGCGAGGGATGCGAAGACCCGGAAAAGCCACCAACAAATCAGAATGTGACACGTGTCTTCGTGGATCAGAGCGGCGGAGGAGAGGGTGAGATTTTTACTTGATGTTTTGCCGAGTTTCCAAAGGCGAAGTTGGAGCGTTGGCCCGAGCCAATAAAAAGAGGACACATGTCCTAATGAGCAGCAGGAAGTGCGGAGCTTGGGGAGGACTTGGAGAATTTAGCAAAGTCTTGGGCCAAAAGATTAAAAGGTAAAGGATGACCCCGTGCGCCGTCCTCCAACTCGAGCGTGCCACGTGTCCTGTGGCGGGCGTGAGGGGAAAATGAATTTTTTTCCAAAAGTTAAAAAGATCAAAATTTTCAAAGGAAAGCCCACGGAAAGGTGGAGGAGAGAGAATTGCTCAGCGAACTAGCACTTGACATGTGGCATCTAACCAGCGGAGCGTGGAAATTTTTGAAATTTTTTTCCAAAATGCAAAAAGGTCAAAATTTAAAATTTTTGCCCGACATCCGTTTTTTTTGGCCGTTTTCCCTAAAACTTCAGACCTTCATATATTTTGATCCAGAGCTTGGATTTGCACGTTCTTTATATCATTGGAAAGATTATGAAATTATCTATAGGATTCCATGGTCAATTTCTAATTTTGGTTCAGTTTGGATGGAGAAAATTCAAAAACGGCTCTGGTACGTGTCCATGGCCAGAAATGACATTTCAAAGAACCAAATTTAATGCAGAATGGGTCGCACTCTCTTCCCATTTGGTCAAAATGACAGGTATGGGTTTGTAAGGTCTTCCATTCTAATTTAATGCATTTGTAGTCAATGAGGAATGGGCTCCCATGTTTTTCAGACATTTTCTCTCTCATGGGCTCGACCCATGCAATGTAAAAGCGATTTGGCTCATTTTGAAAGTAGGACATTACAAGTTGTTCATCTTTTCTGCTTTGCCCTCCCTTCTTTTCTTCTCTAGGGTTGAAAATGGAGTTTGAACCTCCTCCTTGCTCTGTAATGGAATTTTTGCCTTTACTATTAAAATGATGTTCTGCGCAAACTTAAAGCCACAAAAACATGTTTTGTGATGCATCCTGTCCATCCTTGCTCGCTTTTGCTTGTTTTCTTCTTTCCTCTCTTCATTGCAGGTATTTTTGCATGTTTGAATGTTAATTGCAGGTCCTGGAGTTTTTTTCATGGAGTTTTGGGACATTTTCTATGTGTGAAATCTATCCTTGGGCCTGTGATGCATCGTCCATCCTTCCCATTGCTCACCTCTCCTTGTTCCATGGCAAGGTTTTGATATATGTTCAACATTATCCTTCTCTCGGTGTATCACCGTTTTAGTGTAGGCTTTTACTATTTTTCCTTTCTCTCTCTCTGTCTCCTTGGCATGGTTAGATTAGGTTTAGATTAGCTTGCTCGCACTGGAATAGCTTGTGGCGGGTAGTTTAGGAACAGAACCAACCTTCTCGGAGATTCCTTTCTCATTCTTGTGAGTCCCACACTCAAGAAAGGATTCAATGTTGTGCAATCACACTAGATGCTAGAGTGATCAACCTAGAAATTTGATCAAGTATCCAGTGGTTTGTGATTTTCTCTAACAAGTACTACCACCATGCACAAGATTATGATAGATTGTTTATGGTGGGAAACACCGTATCGTCAGGATTGCAAAGAGTATGCCAAGGCATGTGATCATTTCAGCTACTTGGAAATCCTAGGCATAGAGATGAAATACCTTTGAGGCCTATAACGAGTGAAGAACCTTTTGAAAATGGGCAATTGACTTTGTGGGACCTATTTCCCACCGGCATACAAGAATTGATCATGTTACATTATAACTTGTACATATTATTTGAAAATGTGGGTGGAAGTGGTGCTCTACAAAGGATTATGGAAACTACTGCAACAAGGTTCTTATGGGAGAAACATATAAGTAGGTATGTTCATTGATCGTGACAAGTGATATGGGCATTCATTTCCTTAATGATACTATTACAATATTGTTGGTGGAATTTATGGTGGCACACCATAAGACAACGCATTATCACCCATGGATAATGGGATTTTCAAGGCTTTCAATAATATTTTTGGGCATACATTGATGAATATCTATGATGTTGGAAGGAAATAATGGGATGATAAAGTCTCGTTGTACTTTAGGCATACAGGATACTTACAAACATTTGAATAAGGCCACACCATTTTAGTTTGTGTTTGGTGCAAACGTTGTTTTATCGTAAGAGAATTCATGTTACCCTCCCCGTATTGCATGCATGGGAGTGGACTAGATGATGATAAGGTACTTGAAGAGCACATTGACAAGCTGATGCGGTTGGATGAATGGCTCACTATAGCACGTTAGAGCTAGAAGATGTAGAAATCCAGGTAGAAGGCATGACATGACAGGCATATTATGAATAAAACATTGGAAGTTGGATAGATGGTTATTCTTTATGACTCTAATTTTAAATGCCACCTTGGAAAGTTCTAAGTGCATTGGATGGGACCATATGTTATGAATTATATACTAGATTTAGGTGCTTTTCGATTGAAAATATTAGATGGCATGCATTTGCCTAGTTATTTCAACGGAGTAGGTCAAGCCTTATTATAAATAAGTCTTCTTGGTGTTTGTAATAAGGTAGTGGTGTCATTTAGATTATATTTCCTTTTAATGCATTTAATTTATGTGTTTCCTTTCATCGCCGCTATGATTTTTCAATTTTGTTCGATGTTTTGTTGTAATAAGTGCGTTTGCACACCTATAGCTAATTACTATCAAATTTATTTCATCATGCGAGATGACCACACATAATTTTAGTGCGGTGTGGATTGAAGTACAAAGATGAGAATTGTTGGCTCCCTCTTGATATAGGTTGGCTTTGTTGAAGGCTTCTTCTAGAACATTGGCAAGATGTGATAAGTGCTGGGAATAAAGTATTTTATAGAAATTTGATTTTATCAAGACCACGCAAGGAAAATGATCATGTAGTGTACCTTGAGGTAGTAAGTGGCATGGGAAACTACTTGGGATATAGCGTAGAGATTTTGTACTTCTTCGGTGAAAGGATGCGCATGGAGGAGGTATGTAACTAATAAGTAGTATAGCACGCCAAAAGGTAATGAATACACAAGACAAGGTGAAGTCACTAAATTTTTCAAAGATGGAATAGGTACTTTGTTGAAAAAATGACTTTAAATGCATGGGTCGAAGGGACATGAGGGTCATGAAAATGTATAAATAAGGTGTTAGGGTAGTCATTTGGCTACCTTTCCTTTGAATATAATTATACTACCGAATGATTTGAAGTGTGAAGAAGAGCTTAAAAGTGATGTAGATTTTGTGTGAAATAGAAATGTTTGAGATTTGTGAGTGAATCCTTGTAGAGAAGTGAGTTGGATTTGTCAGGTTTTGGTACCCAAACTTAATCTCCTTCACAACTCAAGCAACATCATGGATTTGCACAAGACACTCAGAGGCAGATAAATGATTTGTATGTCATTTGTAGCCAGGGAGACATCTATCTGACTTGTTAGCACTCAAGATTTGAAGGAGTGGGTAGCACCTCAGAAGGATTTTGATCTAATCCTCACTATTTTAGGTTATGCCTATCAACCAAGGCAAGAGAACCTATATTTCAGCCTTTGTTTGGTGAAGGAGGTGGAGATATCCTTGCATTTTTCATGTTGTGTGGAAGGGACCTTGGGAAAACATGATCAATTCTCCATTTTCCAAAATCAAAAGAGTTGTCACTATTAAATGATGGAAATGTTTTCAAAACAAGGCTGAGGCTGTTAGAGACATAGTATTATCCTGATTTGCTTTGTGCATGTTTGTAAATGGATTGTATTCCCTTGTTGACACACAATGCAATGCAGGGGTAGTACAGGGTAGGGTTAGTTATTCTGAATGAAATATTTTTGGGAGATGTTAGACAAGACCAACCAGAGATTACCAAACTTCTTTGAGGACCTTTGTAAGATATTTGTAACACTTAAATAGTAATAATTCTTCAAAAAGGTTTAAAATACTCCTTCAACTAGGATATGTGCACAAATGGAGGCCCAGATCTGCACTCTTCCACACAATATTTGACAACCTGCTACAAAATCTTGAAGCAAATATACCAACAAAGTATCCAAAAATCCCTATTTGATCATGACCTAAGGTACCCCAAAGGTTTACAAATAATCTCAAGATTCAAGGACAGTAAAATGATTTTAAATTTGTTTATCTTCTATCAAATGAAGGCTCTTCTAGATATAAGATTGTAGATGTCATCAAACCATCAACAAGAAATGAGATCATGTATGATCAAAGAGATCCTAAACACAAGATCGCAAAATGAGCAAGAAACACAAATTGAAAACATTCTCAAACATAAGTATATGCAAACTTTTCCAAGAGAATAATAAATATAATACAAAAATGATCAAATATATCATTAGGGAATGTCATGAGAACAATCTCGAGCTTGTTGATGGCTTTACAACTTGAAACCAACTCAACATGATAAAATATGATGCAAAATAGAATTTAAAATGGCTCTCAGGTGGTTTTCTCATAGAAATGGGCTTCTTCCAATTTTCTCATGAAATTCTACATCCTTTTTCTCCTCTTGCCTCCTATTCTCCAAAAATATGATATATACTCATTTCCTGCTTGGTGTCTTGCTTCCCAAGAAAAGAATATGGGATCAAATTTGTTACAAAAACTTCATGATTTTAAAGATAGTGACACCAAATAGAAAAATAACTAAAGAGGTCACGTGTATGCACAAAAATTAAATCATTACAAAAATTTAGATTCTTATCCATCCCATGGTCATGTTTTTATCATTCAGGCATGCAAGCATTTCTTACTAATCATTTTTCACCCTTTCCCCTTCATCATTTCACCTCTGCAACTTTTGATTTTCACTTTTCATGTTTTTAACGGGCCCGAGCAAAAATGTATCAAAAACATCATAGATCACCGAATTAGGTCATGAAAATAGTGTCATTGCACTTAGAAGGCCAAGATGATGTAAAATCATATAAGGTTCGATGCAATTTGATGAAGAAATGATGAATCCAAGTTTCTTGGAGCTCATGGTGGCCAAAAGGGAGAATGCACAATTGTCGATTTTGTATCGACATTAAATGTCCTCCTTCCACGTGGCAGATGAGATCCACGAATAAGTTCAAAGATACCCTTTTTGACTCTAGACAAGGTAGGACACATGTCAAAACATGATTGGATCGGGCTCCCATCTTTTAAAAATGTGTTTGTGACCTTTTTTAATTTTGGAAAATTTTGCAAAATTTCCCCGCTCCTCCCCTGGACCCGCCACGTGTCCATATGTGGGCCCCATTGAAAATGCAGGCCAATTCTATCAATTTTGACACTTTTTTGAAAAAGGAAATTTTTCTCAAAATTTTCCGTGGGCCCGAACACCCACTTCTTTCCTACCACGTGGCATCCTCCCATTTGCCATGGGTCCAAGCTTCTAATTCTTCCTTCAGACCTCCCTGCCAAATTTGTAAAGTTTCAAAATTCTCCCTGGGCCCGCGCTCCCCATTTCTATCCTTTTGGGACACGTGTTGGCTCCTCATTGGTCGCGGGACCATTTTTAATTTTTACCTTGCAAACACAAAGGTAAAAATTCATAAAACTTCCCATCAGTCCCCTACTCCACCTTTTATATTTCTGGACACATGTCCTTTTCCAATTCATTGCAGGCCTTCGGGCCAAACCTTGCCTTTTTTACCATTTGAAGTTTAAAAACTTCAAATTCATCACGAAGCCTACCGTCCCTTTTACTTTCTTGGACACGTGTTGCTTTATGATTCGTTGTGGAGCTTCAGCCCAAATTTTAACCTTAAAATTTTGAAGTTAAAAACTTCAAATACACCAAAATTTCCGCCCCCTCATGTTGACTTTTCCTGGACACGTGTCCATCCACTATTGGATGAGGGCCTTTGGGTCAAAAATTCACTTTGACACCTTGAGCCAAAAAACACAAAATTTCACCAACTTCTTCTACCACCCGCATGTCTCCCGAGCCACGTGTCCTCTTCCCATTTGCTGCGGGCTTTCGGGCCAAGAATTGACTTTGAAATTTTTTGCAAAATGAAAGCCAAATTTTTCAAGGATAAACTCACCAATCCTCTAACCATTCAGAATGTGCCACATTGCCCTAGATGTTGCGATGATGAATTTGATGGGCCGATGACACCCGTATAACTGTCAAAATGCCAAAAATTCACAGGATGCCCTAGAAATTGAAAAATTTAACAAGGGTGGTAGATTTCTTGATTTTAAATCAATTAAAACATGATTTAGGATTGTTTTTGACCTGGGATTGGGTTTTTAATTGCAAACACTTCAGATTTGATCAATTTTGAGTTTTGCATGATTTGTCAAAGGAAAAAATGACACAACCGACCATTTGAAAAAGCTAGGGCACAAAAAAGGGGGAAACTTGGATTGTTGTTTCAAATTAAGGAAAAACAGTAAGATCTTGGGCATTTTCAAAGCATTTAATTGGGGAAGATGAATCTAAGACCACCAAATCAAAAAATAAAATGTTTGTGAGCATATTTGGACATGAAAAATTAAGGCACATTATGAAAACTCAATAATGGGACCAACATTGGCTCTTGCTTGGGGATGGGCACTCCTAGTGAGTGCCACAAGGAAAAAATGTAGACCAAGTGCCAAAAACCATTGGGCAAAGGAGTCAAAATACAAGGCAACTCAGAAAACAGAAATACCACCAAAAATCAGACCGAGAAAACCACCAGAATGGCTGCCAAGGACAAAAGGGAAAACCACACACCAACCAACAGCCAAAAACAAAGAAAGAACAAGGACTATACAAATGTACAATTTGTGCATACCTCACTTTGTGGATTTAATCCAAGAAATGTTTTAAATGTCTATCATTAATAAGCTCCAATAATCCCCATCTAGATTTTTAAGGAAAAAGGTATGATCACCAATTCGGATGTCAATGGTATAAGGGCCCATCCATAATGCATCAAAATTTCCATGCTTGCCCTTGTCTTCATGCCTACTATCCCATAGAAAAACTAGATCTCCAACAATGAAGGCTCTAGGAGTAACCTTCTTATCAAAAAATCTCTTCAATTTCTCTCTAAATCTGACATGCCTTTGATGGGAAGCTCTTCTCTCTTCATCTAACTCAATGATTTGATTAATCCTTGATGCATATGGGTCATTCTCTTGATCTTCCAACTATTGGGAAAATTGAAATGAGGATAATTGTAGGTGTAAGGGCGTAAAGAAATCCGAGTTCCATACACCAATTCAAATGGGCTTTTACTAGTTGCTCTTTTAGGAGTTATTCTATCAGCCCAAATGCAAACTTCAATTGTTCTCCCACTTCTTCTTGTTCACTTCCAAGGTCCTCCTAATGATCTTGAGCAAATTCTTTACATTGGACTCAGCTTGTCCATTGCCTTGTGGATTGTAGTTTGAAGAATAAGTTAGATTTATCCCATATTCATTACACATTGCCATTAAAGGTTTTGCTCTAAAGCACATGGCATTATCAGATACAATATTAACTAGAACCCAAAATCTGCATATGATATGATCCAACAAGAAATTCATTACCACTTGGTGTGTTGCCTTTTAGATGGAATTGCTTCAACCCACTTTGTAAAATAATCAGTGGCTATAAGAATCCATTTATGACCAGCACTAGAAGGATCTGAAATCTCACCAATGAATTCCATTCCCCATTGTTTGAAAGGGGCTTCAATTGATATAAGCTGCAAAGGAAGGAGCCCAAGCTTTCATCCTTCCAAAGAAATGTGGCAACTATTACACTTTCTAACCAAAGCTGGTTGATCTTTAAAAAGAGTAGGCCACCAATAACCAACTCTCAAAATCTTATGTGTTGTCACCCTCCCAACAAAGTGTCCTCCACAAACTCCCCCATGGAAATCAACAATTATCTTGGGAGCTTCATCTTCAGTTATGCATTTCAAGAGGACACCCTCAGTGGTTCTTCCAAGCCAGCCCAAGTTATATTATGATATATTTTTGAGAAGCCAGCTTGAGGGCTCTTTTTTTATTTTTATTCAAGTGACTAGGACAACATAGGTGCCTGAGGTAGAAGATCACATCTTTGTACATTCAAAACTCATCAATTTCTCAAGAAGATCTACCTTTTTTTCCTCTAGTTGATTCACTTCTCGCATTTTGCAAGTTGCTTCTCACCATGAGCTTAAGAAGACCCAAACCTCTTACTAACTTTGTGGTTTGGATATCCATATCATACTCCTGTAGTTTTTGACCCACCTACATCTTTTACTTAAGATATCCATTTCGATAAGATGTCTTTCACCATGGCATGGGAACATAAGCAACAACTTTTGAGCTCAAGATATAACACCCGAAAATATTTGTTGCTTTCAACAAGGCAAATGCTTGTTTTTCCATGATTGTATACATCAACTCGTATGCTTGTAAATCCTTGCTAAATAAGGCAATAAGCCTCTTATCCCCATTCTCATCCTTTTGTAACAAAAAAAAAGCAATGGTATATTCAGAGGAAAAGGAAAAGATTTGGAAATGCCTCTTATAGTTTGGATCTATTAAAAAGGTGCATGCTTGAGTGCATCCTTTATTCCTTCAAAATCTTGAATGCTAGCCTTCTCCCACCTGATAACTTGGTCCTTATTTAACATGATTGTGATTGGAAGATTCAGCTCAACAAATTTGGAAACAAACCTTCTAATAAAATTGATTTGGCCAAAGAAAGATTGGATGCCTTTCTTGGTTCTTGGGATAGGTACTTTGTTGATTACTTCCACTCTCTCAGGGTCTATCATAACACCATCTTTTGATACAATATGTCCCAACAACTTGGAATTTTACATGCCAAAATTACACTTATTTAGATTAAGAGAAATTCCATACTCCATACATCCGATCAAGCATCTTCTCCAAATTTTGCAAATGATCATATCACTATCTTGAAAACATAGTCACATCATCTTGGTAAACTGCAATGAACTCATTGATGTAACCAAAAAAAGCAACATCCATTTCCCTTTGAAAAGTGGCACCAACATTCATCAATCCAAAGGGCATCCTAACAAAAACATAAGTCCCCCATGGAGTAGTGAAGGCTATCTTAAGTCTTTCTGATTCTTTGACAACTACTTGATTGTATCCGGAGAAACCATCCAAAGTAGAGAGCAATTTTGATCCTGTCACAAGCTGCAACATATTCTCCATGTTGGGAAAGGGGTAGTTGTCCTTCATAGAGGCCTTGTTTAGATTTCTAAAATCCACACAAAGTCTGATATCTCTGTTCTTCTTTCTAACTGGCACAAGGTTTGCAACCCAAGATGAATATCTAGTGGGCTGAATAATACCTCCATCTCTCAACTTCTTTAATTCCTCTTGCATTTTCATGGAGAGAATTGGATTAATAGGCCTTTGCCTCTGTCTGAATGGTTTGGCATTTTCAAGAGGGATCTCATGCTGAAATAAATCTTCTCTATATGCCTTCAGCTCCGAATAGGACCAAGCAAGGCAGTCTTGATATTTTTTCAACAATTGGAGGTAGGACTGTTTTTCTTCCTTGTTTAGAACTGCTTCCCAACCAAACCTTCCTTGGTTTGTCCTTTTTCCCAATTCATTCTCTTCCACATCCCTTGAAGCATACATCTTTCTATTTATGATGCAATCAGCATTGTTAAAATTTGCCTCAAGTGCCACAAGACCTCTAGGAATACTATTTGTTTTCAATTGGATGATATCTTTTCCAAAAAAAAATTCCCTTCCTTCAGTCCATGCATATCATTAGCTCCCAATAAATATTATGATTTACAAACTCACCTTGGTTTTGCAAGAACTCCGAGCACTTGAGTATCATTTTTAAATACCGCCAATGTTTCACATTATGGGGATAGCCACCTAGACAGACTTCAATGTTGTATTCACAATAAGGTGAAATGGTGCAATTTTCAAATCTAGAACCCAAAGATCGACAACTTATTAAAGAACAAGCATTAATACCTATTTTATGGTAAACAATGTTAAAGGAATCAGACATTTCAATTAGATCCCAAACTATATGCTTATACTATTTCATACGTTGATTTTTGTAGCATACAATTTTCTTATTTGTTTGACAACCAGCTCCGAATCTCCTTTTACAACACTATATTTGACTCCATATTTCCATGAAATTCTCAACCCTGATGCGTAATGCCTCATATTCAGTAATTTTTTAGTGCATTCAAAATTAAGCTTGAAGGAAAAAGCATACTCTTCTAAACTAGGAGAAAGTAGAACTATACCAGCACCATTTCCAAATTTAGAGCAAGCTCCATCAAATAAAAAGGTCCAAGGAGAACCTTCCATATCAAGTCACTTTGATCTATCCATCTTATGTTATTTTACATCAAAAAACCAATGAAATTCTCAGCATCTACATCAGCAAATAACACTTCGTAGGAAGCATTGTTGGAATCTTCAATTAGGTGCAACATCTTCTTTTCACCATAGAGTTTGACAAGCCTACCCTCAATGGGAATGGTGGAAAAATACATTTCCATATAAACACTACCACCAACACTTGCAGCCCATTTTTTGACAAAAGCATACCCCATTTGGCGGCTGAGCAACAACAATTACAACATCCAATTTTAAATTCTTACCAGATAAGATGAGAGTTACACTACCAAACCCTTCACACAACCAACCACCAAAGCACTTCCCTTGAATCCATGGTAGTACACTTCCCATAGGTAGTTGTCACCTTGATATCCAACTCATTCATGACTTCTAGAGGCATAACATTACATTCTTGTGCCTCGCTCCATTTTTTGATTTTCAGTGCACTCAAATCTTTCTCGAAAAGTGGCACCATTGGATAGAGCTCTCTCTCAACTTTGCCCTAGAAAGGTAAATTTTTCCTCCTAACTCCACGTATTTTTCAAGTTATGGCTTATGGCTCGGAGTTTTGGTGGGAAATTTTTCCCTAGAAGGCCCGCAGCCAATCAGGGGCTGCCACGTGTCCAAGGGAAAAAACACCAAGCGACCCGAAGGAAAAAATGGTTAGGAAGGGCCCGCACCCAATCAAAATGTGCCATGTGGCACCTGGAGTGGTGGAGCGTGGGGAAAATTTGAAAAATGTTCCAAAGACCAAACGGGTAAAAATTCAAACTTTTTGCCCGCCGATCCGATTTTGGCCTGTTTTTGCCCTAAAACTTCAAATCGCCATATCTTTCGATCCAGAGCTCAGATTTTCATGTTCTTTATATCAATGGAAAGATGGTGAAATTATCTACAAGATTCCATGGTCAATTTTGAATTTTGGTTTAGTTTGGAGGGAGAAAATCAAAAACACTTCTGGTACGCGCCCATGGATGAACTGACGTTTCAACAACCAATTTTAATGCAAAATGGGTCGCATTCTTCTCCAGCATGGTCAAAAATGTCAGGGCATGGGTTTGTAAGGACCTCCATGCTGTTTTTAATGCATTTTGGTCAATGGGGAATGGCTCCCACATTTTTTCATGTTTTCTCTCTCCTGGGCTCGACCCATGCACTGTAAAAGCCAGATTTGGCTCATTTTTCAAAGGTTGAACACTTTTTTGCACAGCAAGCTTTTGTTTTCACCTTCAACAAGTGATTTTGGAAGTATCAGACCTTCCAGGATTGTAACAGTTTTTTACCTCTTTGGTGTTGGAATACAAGGATTTTGATGTTGAAAATCACAATGCAGCTCGTGAATGCTTTCAAATTCCTTTTTCAGATGTGTTGTTTGCTTCATTTCAAACCTTGATTACAGCTTATCAACCTGTGCATGATGTTTTATGTTGCAATTTCTGATTTGTGTCAATTTTGCATGAACAAGAAGTGCTCACCACTCCTTTGGTGTATCACCCTTATCAGTTTAGTTTCAATTTTTGCATTTCTTATCCCTGTCTCCTTGCAAATTAGGATAAAATTAGGATCTGAACCTCTGCAGTTGTGTAAATATAGATCTAATCAGAGGAGTTTGAGGAACCAGCCTCTAATCTAGAGATTCCTCTCTCATCTTGCAAGTCCCACACTTGGAGAGAGGTTTCAATGTTGTGCAATCACACTGGATGCCCTGAACATCAACTTAGAACCTTGATTTGCATCCAGGGGTGCTGCTGATTTGCAACAACAGTTTTGGCATGCCCGGTGGGACCTTAGAGGTCTCATTTTCATTGCAGCAAAGTTGATGTGCATCTGCTGCAATTTTCTTGCTTAAAAGAGCTATAAGTTGCACATCTGGTGACTCCAAGGAAGAAGAATCAGCTGGTTTTAGCAGTGCAGACCTGAAAACTCATGAGAAGAATCACTACAAGGTCAAGAGCTGGAGAAGAAGAGGCATTGTTTGAATATCTGTAGTTATCTCCAAGAGTAAGGCAAAGTGGGAGGAGAATCCAAAGGTCTCCATCTCCACCAAACAGTAACTCTCTCAACTCCTCCACCTGGTAGGCCTTTCATTCAATCAACAAGGGTTTTAAGACCAATTAGAATGGCACAAAACAACCCCTATGTCAATTTCACAGCGAAGCAGCCCACTTGCCCTCAATGCACAACATCCAATTCCAATTGCAGCCTTGAAGAACATTCCATACTTCACTGGAGAGAATCGACTACCTGTGTGATCATGTTAAAGACATTGCCAACCTTTGTGCAATTCATGAAATCAATGAGATGCAAGTGGCTGTCAAATTGTTGGCATCTTCATTCAAGGGGAAAGCATTGCAATGGTTTAGAAGTCTTGCCTCAGGTTCTATTCAGAATTGGAACCAGCTATGTATAGCACTTCATGAGCAATTTGGAGAGAAGGGAGACAACTTGTCTCTTTTGGAGCAGCTGACAACCATCAAGAGAGCTCCCAATGAGCAGCTGACTGATTTCAACTTCAGATTTCAAAGGACTTGGGAGAGAATTTGGGGCAAAGCCAAAACAGAAGGTGCTTTTCTCTACTACCTCAAAGCTCTAAATTTTGATATTTCTATGTTGATTCAGTCCATGGGAGGCATAACTATCCCTATGGCTTATAAGATTGCCATTAGGGCTGAATTGTTTGATCCAAGCCGCAAACTAGCCCCTAGACCTCCCATGCCATTGTTTCCAAGTTTAGAGAGCCCAAACACTAATCAAGCACCTAATTTGGCTCCTTCTCCCACTCCTAGAAATCAGAGTTCAAATGAAGCTTCTACTTCATCTCCAAGTGCCCCAAATGAGCTTCAAGAAGTCATGAAGCAATTGCAAAATTTAGGCAATGAGCTGGTTACTCTCAAGAGGCAACAAGCCCAAGGTTTTAGACCTTCTTATCAGCCCCAAGCTCAGCCTAACAGGCAGCCATACCAACCACAAAGACCACCTAATCCAGCTGCAAATATAAATCAAACAAGGCCTCCTGCCAATAGACCATTTCAGCCCTATAATCCTAATGCCATATCTGCCTCTAAGGCATTGGTGCCAACACAAAACAACGTTGTTCGGAGTATGATTGGTGTTTTCCATGCAATGAACCTCACAACCAATCCATGTGCTTCAATGGTGCTTTGAATCAAGCATTAATGGTGACAACTACTGGTGTGGAGGGTGAGGGCAGTCAAGGAAACAACCAACAACAAGAAACATTCCAACAGCAATCAGCCCCAAATGACACCACACTTGTGAACTGGTAGGCAGAGGATTTTTGTGGCATGAATCAGATAGTCTCTCAAGGTGTTGCAGCCAACACAAGGTCAAAAAGAAGGAATTTGGGTGAAGAGCAGCCATTAGCTCCAACCAATCCACAACCTTCCATGGCTCCACAAATGGTGGCAACAAAATCCAATTTCAAATGCACAAGGGCAGCCAAGAACAACTCCTAGACCAACTCAAATACCAGTTGTTGCTGCCCACATGCAAGGAGTGAATGTGCCAACCAAGGGACAGCAAAGAGATCCTTCATCACCATTCAATATCATTGATCAGATGAAGAAGACAAATGTAAATATATCAATGTGGGAATCCCTATCTATCCTGTGCCAAAGAGATTTGCTACAAGCTGCCATGAAGGACTCAAGCCAACTTGAATCAAGCAAGTTCAGATGCAAGAGAAAGTGCTCACAAATGCTGCCCAGCCTGAGGGGAATCATGGAGGACAGCAAGGTAAAATGTTGAAGCCCCCTCCTTTCTATGTTTCATTAATCATTGGAAATCAGTTAGTGCACAATTGCATGATAGATTCCGGGGCAAGTAGCTCTGATGCCTAAACAAATAGCTGATCGCCTAGGGCTCCAAAGATGAAACCATATCCAAAGGGGTAGTGCAGCTGGATGGGACAACAGTAACAACAGTTGGAGTGATTAGAAACTTGAGTCTTACCTGCATGCATGTCCAAATGTTGTTGTCTTACAAGATGTATCGCTTATAGACCTTCCACCACTTTGCCCTATGCTTGTCAAGGGACTTCACACCAAGATCGAGGATATTTGTCTACTGATTGGTCACACATGCTGTTTCAGAATGAGGTATGGAACCAAAGCTACAATCAGGTCTGAACCTATTGCAAACTTCCACATTGAGCCCTACACTCCAAGTCAGATCAATGCCAATTGTTCAGCATTTGATCAAGAAGATCACCCAAGCACTGATGAAGCTGACACCAAGGTTGGAAGCATCCCGGATCTAACTCTTGATGAATGGGAAAACAAGGTACATGCTTTTGATCCTTATCAAGAAGTAGAAGAATCTGAGCTAGGGGTCTATTGCATACATGAAGAAGATCAGCCCATTCCTAGCATCACCAAGCCAAACCATAAGGATGACAATGAGGTATGGCAGCTATTTTTTGATGGATCAAGGAGTAGACAAGGTGCAGGAGGTGGAGCCATGCTTGTTTCACCTCAAGGAGTAAAGTACTATTCAGCTTTTAGATTTCAGTTTGCATGCTCCAATAACACTGCTGAATATGAAGCCTTGGTGCAAGGGATGCATTGGGCAATAAAGAGAGGAATAAAGAACTTGCAAGTCTTTGGTGACAGTGAATTGATTGTAAATCAGGTCAAGGGACAGCATGCTGCCAAGAATGATCTACTCAAGTGCTACAAGAACAGGGTGTGGGACCTCATGGAAGATTTTGAGGGTTTTGGCATCAAATCCATTCCTAGGAAAGAGAACCAAGCTGCCGACAAAGCTTTGCAGCAAAAGAGGGGCAGCCTTTGACATTGTGGAAAGCATTCAACAAGACAAGGTACAACCAAACATCCACGTGATTGTGAGGCCTTCAGTGCCGGATAACAATGTAAGTTGGCAAGTGTTTGAGAATGACCAGCAAATCATCCATTTCTTGCAAGAAGAAGCTGAGTTCTCAGCTAAGAATCAAGAAAATTGGAACAAGCAAGATGGTGACCAAGTGGTACAAACCGAGAACTAACAAGCTGCCCAAGGGACTTATCACTTTGGAGTCCATTTTCAATCCCAATGATCAATTTAGGAAAGAGAAAGCAAACATTCAAAGTCAAGAGAGAAGATTCAAGATCCATCTGGTGGAAGAGAACAAACCATTGCAAATTGGAAAGATGACAATCGAACAAGAAAGGTATGAGTTCATGCACCGTGTCAAGAGTTCCCCGATGTGTTTGCTTGAGCTATGAAGACTTGAAAGGTTTCAATCCCAACTTAGCTCAAAGATACCATTGAATTGGATCCAAATACTAAGCCCTCGTCAGTGTAAACAAAGACCACCAATCCACACATGGAGCCTCTCATGAGGAAAGAATTGAACAAGCTGATTGAGTCAAGGATCATATTCCCAATCAAGCATTCTAGTTGGGTTGCCAACTTGGTTCCAGTCAGAAAGAAGAGTGGAGAGATCAGATTGTGTGTTGACTTCAGAGACTTGAATAGAGCATCTCTCAAGGACCATTACCCACTCCCTTCCATGGAGCAAATCTTGCAAGTTGTGGCTGGCTCCGAGAGGTTTTCACTACTTGATGGCTACTCAGGCTACAATCAGATTATGGTGAAGGAAGAAGACCAGTTCAAGACAGCCTTCACAACCAAATGGGGAACTTATGCATATAGGAAAATGCCATTTGGGCTGTCCAACGCTGGTGCTACCTTCCAAAGAGCAATGGACATGGCGTTCAAAGGTTTGATTAACAACATGGTGCTGATATACCTTGATGATATCACTATTTTTCCAAAAATGCAGCAGACCACCTCTCTCATTTGAGACAAGTCTTCACAAGGTGCAGGAGATTTGGAGTGTCTTTGAATCCTAAGAAGTGTATCTTTCTTGCACATGAAGGAAAGCTCCTTGGCCATATTGTCTCCAAAGAAGGATTAGCAATTGATCCAGAGAGGGTTGAAGCCATAAGAGCACTACCATTGCTAAGCCACAAGAAAGCCCTTCGAGTTTCTTGGGAGGATAAACTTTGTTCTGAGGTTTGTCCCAGATTTTGCAGCCCTCACAAACCTATCACCAAAATGTTAAAGAAAAGCATGGCTTTCAAGTGGACAACAGAAGGCAAGGAGAGTTTTGAAGCAATCAAAGAAGCCATCTCTCAAGCACCAACTCTCATCAACCCGGACTTCTCCAAGGATTTCATCCTCTATGCATTTGGAGGTAATGATACTATTTCTGCCATTTTGGTACAAAGCAGAACAAGGACAACGATGAGCAGCCAATTGCTTTCTTCAGCCAGAGCCTAGATGACTATGAGGTGAGGTATTCTTTTATTGAGAAGCATGTACTTGCAGTAATCAGAAGCTTGAAGAAATTCAAGCATTTAGTCTCAAACAACAAGGTCCAGTTGCTGGTCTCTCATGCTGGGGTTAAAGACTTCCTCCTCAACAAGGATTTGAATGAGAAAAGGGCAGGTTGGATCACTCGTGTCATGGAGTATGACATTGAGATCAAGGTCACCAAGCTGGTAAGAGGAAAAGGATTGTGTGAGCAGCTGATTTTGGGGAAGCAAAAAGAAGTATGCAATGAAGAAGAGGTTGTTTTGATAGTTCAAGACAGCCATGAGCCAAGTGGCACTCAAGAAGAAAATAATGTTGTCCCCACTCCTTGCTGGACCCAAGGTATAATACACTTCCTAAGCATAGGCCTATGCCCTCCGAGATGAACAAGACCCAAAGAAGACACTTCAGATTGCAGGCTGTCCCATATGCCATTGTTGATGGAGTTTTGTTCAAGAAAGATGTGAATGGAGTGCTGCTGAGATGCATTAGCACAAATCAGATTCATAGGGTGTTGGAAGAGTTCCATGGTGGACCAGCTGGTGGTCATTTTGCACCGAGAGTGACAGCTCTAAAAATTATGAAGGCTGGTTATTATTGGCCCAAGATTTTCAGTGATTGCTTTGCATGGATCAAGAGGTGTAAGAATTGTGCATTCTTCACAGGAAAAGAGAGACTTGCTGCCCTTCCATTGCATCCAATCTCAGTTGACCAGCCATTCATGCAATGGGGTTTGGACTTCATTGGAGTCATTAATCCCAATTCAAGCCAAGGGCACAAATGGATTTTGACAGCCACAGACTACTTCACCAAATGGACTGAAGCAGTAGCACTCAAAGAAGCAAATGAGTCTAGCATCTTAGACTTCTATGAGGGCATAGTAACCAGATTTGGCATACCTGCTACAATAATCTCAGATAATGCATTGGCATTCATTGGATCCAAGGTGACTGAGTGGGCTGTCAAGAATGGGATCTACCTAAGTACTTCATCAAACTATTACCCTCAAGGTAATGGCCAGGCTGAGTCTACAAACAAGAACTTGTTGAGGATCATTAGGAGAACTCTTGATGAGAATCAGAGGTCTTGGCATACCAAACTGAAATCAGCCTTATGGGCTGATAGGATAACTCCCAAGAGATCCACATGTAACTCTCCATTCAAGCTTGTTTATGGAAGAGAAGCAATCTTGCCCATGTCACTTGAGTTGCCAACATTGGAACTCATGAAGCAGTTAGAGTTGCTAGAGTTTGAGCCCATGGAGGTGAGATATGCAGAGTTGATGGAGCTTCAAGAGATCAGAGATCAGGCATCCCAAGCAATGGAGAAGGATCAAGCTTTGATCAAGAAGACCTTTGACAGGAAGGCCAAGAGTAGATCTTTCCAAGTTGGAGATCTAGTGTTAAAATGGGATGCAGATAGAGAAAAACCGGGAAGGCATTCAAAATTTGATGCCATTTGGAGTGGCCCATACATGGTCACAAAGTGTAAGAACAACAATGCTTTCCAATTGTCTTCATTGGATGGCGAAGAACTGCAGATTCCAGTCAATGGAATCTATCTAAAGCATTGCTTCTAAAGGGAAATTCTCCACCTTGTAAATATTAGCTTAGGTTTCCATTCCTTCAAGTGCTTGTGCACATTGTTTTGCTGTAGGTTAGTTTTGCTTTCCCTAAGTGCTTTGGCACAACTTGCTATCCCCGGAGATGTTTTGCAGCCTCGCTTCCATCGTGTGATATTCCATCTTCCTCCTCGCAACATTCTAAGTCACTGGGGTTCCAAATAGAAAATTTGATGACTCCATGCCCAATGGACTCGCTTCAGCAATCGGTATTTTCATCTAGCAGTAGATGACCCTCCGAGTCACCAAAATTGTTATCCAAAATGTGCCCCCGCTCATTTTGATGGCTAACTCCTTGTGTTCTTGCTCTCTTGTGCCTCAATCTCCATTTTTGATTTTAGCACTCAAATCTTTTTTGGAAATGGCACCATTGATAGAGCTCTCTCTCACTTTCCAGAAAGGTAAATTTTTCCTCCTAACTCCACGTATTTTTCAAGTTATGGCTCAGTGGAGTTTTGGTGGGAAATTTTTCCCTAGAAGGCCCGCAGCCAATCAGGAGCTGCCACGTGTCCAAGGGCGAAAAAACACCAAGCGACCCGAAGGAAAAAATGGTCAGGAAGGGCCCGTGCCCAATCAAAATGTGCCATGTGGCACCTAGAGTGGTGGAGCATGGGGAAAATTTGAAAAATGTTCCAAAGACCAAACGGGTAAAAATTCAAACTTTTTGCCCGCCGATCCGATTTTGGCCTGTTTTTGCCCTAAAACTTCAAATCGCCATATCTTTCGATCCAGAGCTCAGATTTTCACGTTCTTTATATCAATGGAAAGATGGTGAAATTCTCTACAAGATTCCATGGTCAATTTTGAATTTTGGTTCATTTTGAGGGAGAAAATAAAAAAACTTCGTACGCACGCCCATGGATAGAACTGACGTTTCAACAACCAATTTTAATGCAAAATGGGTCGCATTCTTCTCCAGCATGGTCAAAAATGTCAGGGCATGGGTTTGTAAGGACCTCCATGCTGTTTTTAATGCATTTTGGTCAATGGGGAATGGCTCCCATGTTTTTTCATGTTTTCTCTCTCCTGGGCTCGACCCATGCACTGTAAAAGCCAGATTTGGCTCATTTTTCAAAGGATGAACACCTTTTTGCACAAGCAAGCTTCTGTTTTCACCTTCAACAAGTGATTTTGGAAGTATCAGACCTTCCAGGGATTGTAACAGGTTTTTCTACCTCTTTGGTGTTGGAATACAAGGATTTTGATGTTGAAAATCACAATGCAGCTCGTGAATGCTTTTTACCCTTTCAGATGTGTTGTTTGCTTCATTTCAAACCTTGATTACAGCTTATCAACCTGTGCATGATGTTTTATGTTGCAATTTCTGATTTGTGTCAATTTTCATGAACAAGAAGTGCTCACCACTCCTTTGGTGTATCACCCTTATCAGTTTAGTTTCAATTTTTACATTTCTTATCCCCGTCTCCTTGCAAATTAGGATAAAATTACATATCAGCCACTTCATCAACAGCAAGAACTCCCGGTAGTTAGAGGATCAGAACCAATCTATTTTCACGTGTTTGGGGTTGTCTATTTGCAGATCCAATAGGCCCTTTACCCTTGTCATCAAACCTCTACTCATTCCTATGGTGATTGCCAAATCTATCTTATGCCTGCTGCCTAGGCTGACCTTGTGAAGTCTACCCAATTCCCTTCTCAGCTCTTGCCAACTTGTATGAGATTTCTTTGACATCCCCTACCAAAGTCTTCACAACCTCTTCTAAATCAGCACCTTTTCTAGCTTGAGGTTTTTCAGGGTTTATCAATTTTACACCATCTCTCTTAAGAGGTTTCCCAATAGCCTTGATATTGTTCTCAATTTGAAGTGCCATGGTGAAAGCTTGTCTTATATTGGTTGGGTTCTTGTCTCTTAGGTAAGTAGGCTACCTTTTTATCAAATGCATCTATATATTTGATTAAATAAGATTCATCACAAGGCCTCAAACCAATAGGCAGCCTTCTCAAAGTTTTGTTAAACCTTGTGTTGAAGTCATGGACTGATCTATTAGGATTCTTCTTGATATTCTCAAACTCAGACATAAAATAAATCTAGGATCAGTCCCGTCACCATATCAGAACCTAAATGCATTTTTCATTTCAGTCCATGAATCAATAGAGTTATCAAGTAGAGCCTTGTACAAATCCCTAGCATCTTCTTCAAGTGTATGAATAAACAACTTAATATACACATCTTCAAACTCTATCTCAAAATATTTCATCATATTATCAAAAAGTTTGAGATGTTGATCACCAGATAATGGCATGTTACCTTGGAATTTTGGCAACCTATTCCCGACATCTTGTGGGACAACATTTGAGTAACCATCCATTCCTCTAAACCTTATAGTACCAAAGGTGTTAACAACAAATGGAGGTCTAGCCGAGCCATATTGCGGTGGGGGGATCTTAGAGGTTAAACAAGATGGTGAGGAGTACAAAATCTTTGGGGCTCAAGAATGTGATTCACAAGACTCGGTATTTTCTAAGTGCTGATTTTCTTGGGAAGTTTTACTTGATTTAAAACACGAGAGGTGCAGATTGAGAAGGAACTTACTGTGTTCAACAGATGGACCCTCACTAGCTGAGGAAAACAAGTTTATGAGAGGGTTACTTGAATCAAAATAACTTGAAGAAGAGTGATAGTCCTCTACCAAAGGTTGATCTCTCTCACCAATGACTATATCTTTGCTTGATGTCTAACCTTTAACCACCTTCCAAACTCTTCTCCCTTCCAACTCTGAATTTTTTAAATCTGAGAACAATTTCTTAGCAGAGTCTTTAAGGAAGAGAGATCTTCTTCCCTCTAGTTTTACAGAGATCAACAACACAAAAAAATGACAGAAAGCTTAAGACACTGGTATTTCCAAATTCAAATCAGCATGGAGTCGCCACTAAGGAATTTCACCTCAGTTGTGCAAGAATGCACTAAAGTAATTTTGTCAAATGTTTGCTAATACTGATAACTTTGCAGAGCCTTATAAATCAGACCTTCTTCTTCTTGAATCAACCAAACATAATGCAACAAGAAGTGTCTAAACTGCTGGGAAATGAAAAAGGGCAAGGCTAAGCTTGAAACCTTTGCTTTAAAACATGCAGATCTGAAACATAGGATGATATCTTGACAATGCAGCAACTCAAATACCTGAATACACCTCAAAAACACCAAGAAATTCCAAGAAGTCCCCGGCAACAAGTCGCCACTCTGGTGTTGGTACCCAAACTTAATCTCCTTCACAACTCAAGCAACATCATGGATTTGCACAAGACACTCAGAGGCAGATAAATTATTTGTATGTCATTTTTAGCCGGGGAGACATCTATCTGACTTGTTAGCACTCAAGATTTGAAGGAGTGGGTAGCACCTTAGAAGGATTTTGATCTAATCCTCACTATTTTAGGTTGTGCCTATCAACCAAGGAAAGAGAACCTATATTGCAGCCTTTTTGTTTGGTGAAGGAGGTGGAGATATGCTTGCATTTTGCTTGTTGTGTGGAAGGGACCTTGGGAAAACATGATCAATTCTCCATTTTCCAAACTCAAAATTGAGTTGTCACTATTAAATGATGGAAATGTTTTCAAAACAAGGCTGAGGCTCTAGAGACATAGTATTATCCTAATTTGCTTTGTGCATGTTTGTAAATGGATTGTATTCCCTTGTTGACACACAATGTAATGTAAGGGTAGTACAGGTAGGGTTAGTTATTCGAATGAAATTTTGTTGGGAGATGTTATACAAGACCAACCAGAGATTACCAAACTTCTTTGAGGACCTTTGCAAGATATTTGTAACACTTAAATAGTAGGAATGCTTCAAAAAGGTTTAAAATACTCCTTTAACCAGATATGTGCACAAATGGAGGCCCAGATTTGCACTCTTCCACACAATCTTTAACAACCTACTATAAAATCTTGAAGCAAATATACCAACAAAGTATCCAAAAATCCCTATTTGATCATGACCTAAGGTACCCCAAAGGTTTACAAGTAATCTCAAGATTCAAGGACAGTAAAATGATTTTAAATTTGTTTATCCTCTATCAGATGAAGGCTCTTCTAGATATAAGATTGTAGATGTCATCAAACCATCAACAAGAAATGAGACCATGTATGATCAAAGAGATCCTAAACACAAGATTGCAACATGAGCAAGAAACACAAATTGAAAACATTCTGAAACATAAGTATATGCAAACTTTGCCAAGAGAATAAACCAGATAATCCAAAAAATGATCAAATATATCAGCAGGGGAATGTCATGAGAACAATCTCAGAGCTTGTTGATGGCTTTACAACTTGAAACCAACTCAACATGATAAAATTTGATGCAAAATAGAATTGAAAATGGCTCTCAGGTGGTTTTCTTAGAGAAATGGGATTCTTCCAATTTTCTCGTGAAATTCTACGCCCTTTTTCTCCTCTTGCCTCCTATTCTCCAAAAATATGATATAGACTCAATGTCAGCTTGGAGTCTTGTTTCCCAAGTAAATAATATGCTTATGGGATCTAATTTGTTACAAAAACTTCATGATTTTAAAGATAGTGACACCAAACAGAAAAACAACTCGCAAGTCACCAGGTATGCACAAAAATTAAATCATTACACAAATTTGGATTCTTATCCATCCCAGGGTCATGTTTTTATCATTCAGCATGCAAGCATTTCTTACTAATAATTTTTCACCCTTTCCCCTTCATCATTTCACCTCTGCAACTTTTGATTTTCACTTTTCATGTTTTTTAACAGGCCCGAGAAAAAAATGTATCAAAAACATCATAGATCACCGAATTAGGTCATGAAAATAGTGTCATTACACTCAAAAGGCCAAGATGATGCAAAATCATATAAGGTTTGATGCAATTTGATGAAGAAATGATGAATCCAAGTTTCTTGGAGCTCCCATGGCGGCCAAAAGGGAGAATGCACAGTTGTCGTCGATTTTGTATCAACATTAAATGTCCTCCTTCCACATGGCAGATGAGATCCACGAATAAGTTCAAAAATACCCTTTTGACTCTGGACAAGGTAGGACACATGTAAAAACATGATTGGATCGGGCTCCCATCTTTAAAAATGTGTTTGCATGACCTTTTTTAATTTTGGAAAATTTTACAAAATTTCCCCGCTCCTCCCCTGGACCCGCCATGTGTCCATATGTGGGCCCCATTGAAAATGCGGGCCAATTCTATCAATTTTGACACTTTTTTGAAAAAAGTAATTTTTTCTCAAAATTTTCCATGGGCCCGAACACCCACTTCTTTCCTACCACGTGGCATCCTCCCATTTGCCACGGGTCCAAGCTTCTAATTCTTCCTTCAAACCTCCCTACCAAATTTGCAAAGTTTCAAAATTCTCCCCGGGCCCGCGCTCCCCCATTTCTGTCTTTTGGGACACATGTTGGCTCCTCATTGGTCAGGACCATTTTTAATTTTTACCTTGCAAACACAAAGGAAAAAATTCATAAAACTTCCCATCGGTCCCCTGCTCCACCTTTTGTATTTCTGGACACGTGTCCTTTTCCAATTCGTTGCGGGCCTTCGGGCCAAACCTTGCTTTTTTACCATTTGAAGTTTAAAAACTTCAAATTCATCACAAAGCCCGCTACCCCCTTTTACTTTCTTGGACACGTGTTGCTTTATGATTCGTTGTGGAGCTTCGGCCCAAATTTTAACCTTAAAATTTTGAAGTTAAAAATTCAAATACACCAAAATTTCGCCTCCCGTTGACTTTTCTGGACACGTGTCCATCCACTATTGGATGAGGGCCTTCAGTCAAAAATTCACTTTGACACCTTGAGCCAAAAAACACAAAATTTCACCAACTTCTTCCACCACCCGCATGTCTCCCGAGCCATGTGTCCTCTTCCCATTTGCTGCAGGATTTTGGGCCAAGAATTGACTTTGAAAATTTTGCAAAATGAAAGCCAAATTTTTCAAGGATAACCCACCAATCCTCCGACCGCCTCGAGAATGCGCCATGTTGCCCTAGATGTTGGGATGATGAATTTGATGGGCCGATGACACCCGTATAACCGTCAAAACGTCAAAAATTTACAAGATGCCCTAGAAATCAAAAAATTTAACAAGGGTGGCAGATTTCTTGATTTTAAATCAATTGAAACATGATTTAGGATTGTTTTCGACCTGGGGATTGGGTTTTTAATTGCAAACACTTCATATTCGATCAATTTCAAGTTTTGCACAATTTCACCCGAGTTACCCATGAGAGTTGAAGAATAGGTAAAGTTTTTAGTAATGTAACATTTCAGCCTTGCTCTGGGCCAGTATGGATAGTGGAGAGACGGTTCCATGGTGAAAATTTCCATTTAAATTCTTGTCAAAGGACATAAAGTGATCCATCAATAGGTTAAAGGATGTGAAAAATCTGACCTATGATGTAGACAAGGTGGATTCATATTTATATACGTTGCACGCCACCTATAGATATGACTTCAAGCCCGTGTACTTGGAGGTTTTGGAGCCAGACCTATTCAATTTGCATCCATAGGTAAATGTTATAATCAAGGGACTTATTAGTAGATTTTTCATACAGCTTATGACTGAAAACTCAAGGGGAGTCAAACCTGGAGGTTACAGACTCCACTTTTCCATAGCCTAGGGGAGCACCAGTGTCGCTTCTCCGGAAAGTGCGCGAGGAAGAGGTGCAGGAAGAAGAGGAAGGTGGTGAAGAATAGGGGAATCTTGATACCTCTCATAAGAGAATGTATTATTCTCGTAGGAGCAACAATGGGGGTATGGGGACCTCTTGAAGCAAGGTAACACCGAACAAAAAAGACCAAGCATGCAAGGCGCAGAGGTAGTCTCTAGCTCGAGATAGAAACAAAGTCCTGAGAAGAAGAGATGGACTTTTCCAAACCGAGGGAGTAATTATAGAAAGAGCTTAAGAAGCAAGATAAGCAAGATCTAGAGTAGGAAACAAAGCAAGCTCACGAAAAGAAGAAGGCTCTGATAACAAAAGAAGGAAATAAGAGCACGCTAAAGGAAAGTACACTAAAGGCAGCAGGAGAAAGGAGAGAAGGAGACTAGTGATAGCTTTGTCATCAAGGAGGATAAGGGATTGGGGATAGTGTACAAGAACTCAAACCTCAAAGAAATAAAAACAAAAAGGAAGGCATAAAGGAAATGGTGGACCCCTAGGTCCCCTCACATGGACTTGCATAGATGACCCCATGAAATTATTTTATGTGTGCTTCCAAAGCACAAAGAGCTGAAGTAGAAACTACATGCATGGGAGCTACTAGATTAGGATAGGGGGTATCTAGAATAAATAAAATGACCGTCTAGAACCTGCACAACCACTATGAGGAGCTAGAGTTTGAAGTGAACGAGCATGCCATAAGCACCATCCATTTAAAGAGCAAGACAGGAGAAACATACAAGGTAGTGGATCCAAACCACTTGATAGATGAGCAGGTGTGTAATGCCTTAAATAAAATGGCCTTAGAAGTGGTGAGGAGAAACTTGGATTCTAGTGCCACGTTCAAACCCTTATGTCGAGATAAGAAGGAGAAGAAGTGTGAAATAGATAGACTACGCAAGGGGTTACAAGGAAAGTAGAAGATAACTAAAGAGGTGTATGATAGAGTTGGCACATTGGTGAAAAAGGTCTTGGATCAGTGTCCCTTTTTATTATCCATGCCAAAATGAACTACGAGATAAGAGATAGAGTACCTAAAATATCTAGTGGGAATGTTACTAGTAAACATTCAGAGTGGCGTAGGGCCAATCGCGGATGAGCTCGCAAAGAAAAGGAAGATAATAAGATTCCAGTGGAAGCCGTGGATCACTAAGCTAGAGGACCTACTCACCCATCTCAAAGAATCAAGTGCAAAGGTAGATTTCATTTTTAATAGATTCCAAAAGTGTGAACCCTTCATAGAGATTTGTTTGGTGGACAAGGAAGCAAATTTGAAGACCATACAAGAGAGATTCCCCACCAAAAAAATTAAGCAGACTAAGTTGATAATAGATACCAAAACACAAAAATAAAAAATCAAAGCAAAGCATGAGAAACTTGAGCAAAGGGTTGGTGAGTTCAAGAATTCTATCTTGGAACATTTGGACATCATTCATGATGCTTTTGTGAGATGGTGGTAGTAATCAAGGAATGAAGGGGAGAGTTAAGGAGATAACACCTTACCAAGTTCCAATGATTGTGGAGGCTACATTGAGGAAGGATTTTAACAACCTCGGAGGAATGGAATAAGTTATTAGAGGAATTAGATGTAGAATTTATAAATCTTCCAAGCATCTTAACCTATTTTGGTATGATGCTCATTTTGAATTTTGAAATTTTCCCCTTCATGAATTTTGATATTCAAAAGAATCAAAGAATTGTTAGGGATGGCAATCCAACTAGTGTGGAGTAATTTTGTACTCTGAAAGATGTTAAGTATAGTGGCACAATATCTTTGGATGTGTGGAATTAGAGTAGATAGCACGTGAAGGCTCATGCCTAGGTTAAACATATTCCATACTTACCCACATTTTGGGCCACTGGAAAAATTAAAAGATGGTAGGTTGGAGTAGCGGGCCAAGCAATGATTTTAAGATAAGATAAAAACATGAATACTAGCGATTCAAGCAACGTCTATTTTTAGGAAATAACTCATGTGAAGGAAGATAAAGCATCCCTGCATAGCTTAAGTTAATAATAAGATTAGAACTAGATTTTAAAATAGAACATAATCTATTATTAACAAAGCTTGCATGCTTTGTAGTTGAATTATAATGCATGCATAGTTATTTCGGCATGTAGTCTATTTTTTGAGTGCATGGGTGGTGAAGGGAAATTCCCACCCCTATATATATGTACGATTTTCATAGTATGGAGAGACCATGAATGATTGCAAGGTTATACTACTTTTTTTCTTATGTGCATGATATTATGTACTTATTATTGATGTATTCAACTTCGTGTTTCATGGTGATTAATACAATGGATCATTGTGGATGAATTAGTGTTATTGATGTTACTTTTAATGGATCTTGTATGGTAAATTTTTTATGATTCTTTTTAGTTCGTTTTTGCATATGGTTATGGTATGCTCCTTTATGCTTTGATCTCGTTTATTTGTTATGGTTATGCAATATATCTTCATAAATGTAAACTCCTTGAAAAATTTTGCATGAAAAGAGGGACCTCATACGTTTGTGTGCTTCGGGTGAGCATTGACCTTTAACTAAATGAGGTGCCATCACGCTAAGGGTGTTGGTAAAGAAAGTGACTATAGTTACTAGAGTCTCTAACAAAGGATATCTAAAAATTTTAAGTAGACAAAATGTTGTTGTAACGAGTAGACACAAAAGGATGCACAAGTAGGAACAAGGAACATTTGAAGGCATGGGGAAGATAGGAAAGGAAACGCATGCCAGAACACTTTGGCTTGGGAATTATCCATTTTTATGGATAAGGGCTATTTTGGAGATAGCATGCGGAGCACACATAGGGATGGAGACTTGCGCTACACATAATGATATTTTGGGAACAAGCGGCTAATAAGTGCCATGCATGGTTTGAGATAATAATAGGATTGTTTCTTCTAGTTAACTATAGGACATCTATTATTAAAGCACTTGCATGTATGCATGTAATTTTAAAGGTGCATGGCTATTATCAGCATACAAACTTTTTTTAGAAGTTCATAGGAAGTGAAGGGAAAGTCCCCACCTCTATAAATATATATTGAACTGTGTAGTTTAGGGGGACTAAATTATTATAGAGTTATGTTGTTGGATCTAATGAGCACATGACTTATGGATATACTTTATAAGTGCAAAAAGATTACATGTTTTACAGTGTTTAATGTAATGGAGTATATTGGTTGGATAATGATTGTGAACATAAGCCGAACTGCTTTCATGTATGGTTAATATTATTATAGTTATTGTTTGATCCATGATTCCTAATATCTAAATCTGGATTATGCACTATGGAATGTTTATGTTTAATTATGGATATGAATATGTTTTACCACCATCACACTAACATCCTGTATAAGCAACTCTAAAGATGGTCTTGGTACCTTCGCACTTTGGGTGAGTGCTCAGGTTAGGCTGGGTGATGTGCCAGTGCATCTGGGTTATTCACAGTAGGTTCTAGGCTACATCATTGGTTGTGTTACCAGACCTCTTTTTAAGTTGTTTTTAGGATGTTTTGTGATGAAGAAGTATTGGTTGACCCTAAAAGTGTTGAGGAGTGGATAAAAGATCTAGAAGAAGAGTACGCTTGGAGGTTCAACATTAGATCTGAATTTAATACATGCGCATGGGTGGAGCAGAATTTGTATGATTTTTGTATGAGAGCTTATTTGATATCTTTCCAGTAGAGATGTATGAATGGTTTGTTGCTTATGCATCTAAAAGAAATTGGAGGTATCACACACTTTTCTAGACACATGAAGAATTTCAGGCCCTCTATGATGTTGATCTAATTTG
This sequence comes from Taxus wallichiana var. yunnanensis, assembly GCA_018340775.1. Classification (NCBI taxonomy): domain Eukaryota; kingdom Viridiplantae; phylum Streptophyta; class Pinopsida; order Cupressales; family Taxaceae; genus Taxus; species Taxus wallichiana. The sequence continues at coordinate 960,859,552 of CM031237.1, forward strand.
GATGTGCATTGTGGATACTTGGTTTCATGGTGTTCTGAATAGCTATATTTTGGATTACTCAATTTCCACTTACTCTTTCCGGAGGTAGATGAGTTCCAATTTTTACGATATCCTAGGGGAAATTACTTGCAAGGTATTCCACTGGCGATTAAAATTTTGGTGGTAACCCTGAACTTGGAAGAAAATATGAAGGCTAGCTAAACCCCACCATGCGTGAAGGGCAGGAGCAGAGTTTGATGAAGGATGGAGGACCTAGCATTAGATAGGCAAAGAGAAAAAATTGGCTTAAGTACAATGAGGTGCGTGAGAGGGAGATAGAGAAGCAATGTGGTATTGAAGAATAGATGGTGTTGAGGAGAGATATGGCTCATGAAGGATTTGGAGCTCATGCGTAAGGCATGGAGAGAGCATCTGAACTCCCCATTTGGGTAAGCATGACACGTAACCCTCCTCGGCCTCATACGGAGTGCGCCAATAGAGGTGACATGGGACACAAGCACACATTTGAACCTACCTAGAAACCTATCCCTTATGCTTGGTTTTCCAAAGATCTAAGTATAACCAATAGTCAACAAGCTAGTTTGGGGAGTAGAAGAACATGAGTAAATCAAGTAGAAAGTGCATCTATGGTTAGGAAAACATCTTCTTTGTTATTTGGAGGTACCTTTTAGGTGCATCTGTCGGCACAAAACTCAAGTGCATGAATTTTGGACTCACTTCTGGGAGTAGTACCACCTTGCAAACTATAGGAGTTTAGTTTAGTACCACTGTTGGGACATAGGGTAGTACATCCACTAGTCCACTTTAGTTGAGGTGGAGGAATAGGGGGCATAGGTGGGTCTAGTTCTGGTGGATCTAGTGGGTCTAGAGGTAGAGGTAACACATGAGGTTCTGGATCAGGTGGGCATGGTCCTCACCAACCCCATAATATTTACATGGAGATGTTGCTTCATCTTCTAGAGTATAGGGAATAGAATATGCTTTTGAGAATGTGTACATATGTGAGATACTATTGCACGCGCAAAAGGAATCACGGCTTATGAGTGCAAGAAAAGTTAGTTTGGAACTATGTTGTAGGGATGTGCTTGCAGTTGGTACATGAAGTTTGACCCTAATCATACTTACATAGATTATGCAACACTATGGGAAGCTTTCCTTAAGGAGTTTTATATCCCGAGTTCGAGTAGAAGAGTATAAGCACACTCAAGGATATTAAACATGGAACTATAGAGATCATATAGGATTATTATGTCCATTTCAAAATGCTCTTATCTAAACTTTCGTATGATATCCATGCAAGCCATCATGCATAGTGGTTCATTGGGGGATTGATCACACCGTTTAGGAGGACGTTGTCCCATAAGACATATACGAGATCTACGTAAATCACTTGAAGTAGCATTAAGCATTGAGGAAGTCTGAAGTATAGACACTAGGGTGAGACCATTCCCTGGAAGTACATATTATATTTATGGTAAATTAGTTGGAAGAAACTATCACCAATTCAGCACATGAGATGTGCACTGGGATTTGGTGTACATATTTTAAAGTGGAAGGGCATACTAAGGATAGTTGTCCCCGCAGGTAAATATGTTCATTATTGTTGGACTACGAGATATGTCACTTAGACCATGATGTAAGTCATTTCCCATTATTACAATGTGCGATAAGAAAGAATGTATCTTACTATTGTAAGATTTTTCGGTCCATGACTCACAATACAAAAGACTGCATGTTGATTGGTCAGATCCATGATGCTATAGATATTGGTGTGCGACAGACATGAGTATCAGATAATTCTAAAATTAAAATTGATCACCATGATCGTGATCACACTCAAAGGAGCTATGATCGGAATGAAGGGATCTTTAAAGGAAGTTGTGGTAGAGGTCAAGGATATCGTGGTGGATTCAGGGGCTGAGGCCATGGTGATGGACGAGGTGATTTTCCTCGTGGAATGTGTTTTACATGTGAATATCCCGACCATTATAGGTGTGTATGCCCTTAGAATATTACTTGTTCCTTTTGTGGGAAGAATCATAACTATGAGGAATGATCGGACTTATATGAGCATCTTAGCAAGTAGCATAAATAGGAAAACAAGGGCATAGGGATGTATAGGATACAACGCGCCATAGAAAATTAGTGGATGTCAAAGTTGGCACCAAACCTGAGGTATTACCTATGAAGATTACTACATGCGTTGAAGTTGTGCATGCCAGAGAATGTTACAATAGAATCCTACCATTACTAAGGAGGAGGTTTTACATGCAAGATATCCGGATCTTACATCGTCGAATGATATTTATCAGGAAACCATGGAGGTACTCAAAATCTTTAGGGTGAAATACAGTGTTTAAAGGAATAGTCACGGAAGTTGGAACAAAAGAAGGTAGCAGAGATGGTCTAGTTAAATATTGATGATTTGAAAGAGGTATGCAAGATGCTACACTAGGAGAATATTATTCCATTACTAGGGAATTGGTTAAAGGGGAACACTCCATGCACAGGTATTGAGAATGGATGGAAGATCCTACATGCTAATCATCCCCTCATAGCTTAGATTATGACAAGGAGATCACTCTGAATGCTGTTGTGGATGGATGGATTTTGAGAAATATATTGATTGACACAGGTGCAGAAGTGAATGTGATTACTTTAGATGTGTGGGTATAGATGGGCAGACCTCCATTACAGCCATCCTCTAATGTACTATTTATGGCTAATCAAACTAAGGCCACTCTAATCGGATTTTTAAAGGATGCATCCATTACTATACAAGGGGCCAAGTTCATTGGGGACTTTGAGGTCTTAGCACTTGCAGAAGCGACAACTTCCTAGCTCTACTTGGGTGCCCTTGGTGTTATGCAAATAATGCTTATATATGTTCAACAAGGGGTATATAAGTTTTGAGAACAAGGAAGAAAGAGTTATTATCCCTTTGATAGATGGGAAATATGCACCTTATGTTGAACCTTTGAGTGAGGAAGACCTGAACAGAATTTATGTGCACACCATTCGATATCTAGAAGTACTTGAGCCATCTAAGGAAGGAATCCTCAGTGGGAAGATGCAAAATCTATTAGTGATAATATAAGTATTTCTAGTGACAATTGGGCACATGAAACCTATGAGATGGTTGGGCACAAGGTAAGAAGTGAATTTTCATGGAGGAATAACCCTCATTGTATTAGGAGAATAGGTAACAACTTTGTACCCCGGTATACCTTTGGAGAACGAGATCCTACAATATTCTTACACGACATGGGGAAGCAGTGGGTGGATCAAGTAGAGAGAAGAAATATATTAGTGTATACCTTCTGCGGGATGGCAGATGGCTAGTGGATGGTTCACATGGATCATCTCATTTAATGGAATGAAGTAAGAGTTTCTATAACAACCTAGTTTCTCAGAGCAATGCACCTACTCAAATCTACATATATCATGGTAATCAACATGTTCAGCACCACGTTCAGCAGTGTGAGAGAATTTGGAAAGAGGGGTAGGAATATTTACCACCTTCACTTTGGGTACACAAACTTTATTACACTTTGCAACATTGCACATGCACTTGGTATGTTTATGCAAAATTGTATAGAGAGACCGGAAATTGGTAGGACTTGAATGCAGGAATGACCCAAAATTTTGACTACTTCTCTACTAAACCTCCGGTGAGAGAGGCATTACAGTTATGAAACGCTTGACTATGGGAGATAGTGCAAAGGAAGAATAACTCATTTAGGATTTATTTGGTGAGGAGGAACAAGGAGTACATTTTGAGGAAGTAGATGATACATATGTCAAACTATTCAAGTGTTCTTGCCTTGAGAAGGAGAAATGAAATATGGTCTACATAGTGGATGATGAAGAAGTAGAAGATTTGGACATAGATGATTCAAGTAGGTATGTGCTACATTTCGGACAATGTGTAAAAAAATGTGCGTGCCTATCATGAGCCTATGAATACCAAGAGAGTGAACATTGGTACGAATGTTGAACCTAAAGAGGCCATTATTGAGGATTATTGGTTTGATTTGAAGTAGCAAATATAATTGAGTTACTACGTGATTTCCAGGACTTCTTCCTTAGGGGATAACATGAGTTAGAGGGGGTGCATGATTCATTAGGTGAGGTGAATATTAAGCTAAAGGAAGGTGTGCAACCGGTTACGAAAAGACCTTATAGGATGAACCCTAACCCGTGCTTAAAAGTTAAGGAAGAAATTGACAAAATGTTGAAATCTTGCATCATTAATCCCTTAGAAGAATCATAATGGGTTAGCCCCATCAGTAATCAGTATAAATAAATATGGTCGATTAGGATTTTTGTGGGTTACAAAGAGTTAAATGTTGCATGTGTGATTGATCCTTTTCCTATGCCTTTCACCAAGGAAATATTAGAAGGCGTTGTAGGGTGTGAAGTTTACTCTTTCATAGATGGATTCTTGGGGTATCACCAGGTTAGAATTACATAGGAGGATCAAGATAAAATGAATTTCACCACTGAATGGGGAAGTTTTGCATATACTATGATGCCCTTTGGTTTGAAGAATGCACATGTTGTATTTTCACATATAATTGTTCAAGCATTTTAGGATTTTATTTAGAAATTCTTGTAGGTTTACTTAGATGATTGGATGGTATATGGGCTTGTTAAGGATCATTGTGACAACTTGCACTTAATGTTTGAAAGATGTATATAGTTAAGCATCTCTTTAAATATCAAGAAGTGTGTGTTTGCTACACCTTTTTGAACTCTTAGGGCACATCATCTGCAAGGAAGGTTTGTTAGTAGATCTAGCTAAGGTTGTACTTATCATAGGCCTTGAGGATCCTACCAGTTAGAGTGAGGTGCGCGTATTTTTGGGCCACACAGGGTATTATAGAAAATTTATCAAAGGATATGTGAATATTGTCACACCCTTGGAATAGTTACTTAAAGGAAAAGGGACATTCTATTGGGGAGAACCGCAACAACGCAAATTTGAGGCATTAAAGGAGTGACTTACCACATCACCTATTCTATTAAGTACCCTTCATCACTTTCACCTAGCCATGGCCCCCTTCACCACACTAGTATTAATTTAATTAATTTAATTAAATTAATGCTTTACCCTCACTATATTTATTATTTAAATATCTTATTTAAATAATATCTACACATATAGTTCACTTAGACACCTCATCAAGCTAACTCACCTTAAGACCTATTCTTAGCAAGTTACCATAACTAACTAAGACTTACCCAAACCCTAAAAATCAATGCCTACACTCCCTCTAACCACATTCCCGCATGCTCACAGAAGCTCCCAGTCTAATCCATGGGATAATGACATGAGATCAAGGAAATCAGGAGGATCTCCCTAAGTTTGGAAAACCTAGAAAATCCCACCTTGACTGACGTCGGTTACCCCTAACCGCCGCCGGTTAAGCTGGACCACCATCGGTTCCCCCTTTTAACTCCTAAACTACCTTATTCTCAAGGTTGGAAAACATTGGGAGCAAGAAATTTGACGAGAAAGAATGAGATCTCAAAAAGATAACACATCTTCAGAGAGCCAATTCCAGCAAGAACTCACATCCAAAGAAGGAGATTGAACATCTTCTCTTGCACAGCCATCCCAACCACATTCGGATCTACCCAAGCAAAAGAGGAGTGTGCATGCATGCAGCCCATAGAAGATTTTCTCTAGTTGGTGATCATTTGCAGCCTCCAAAACCCATCATCAGCACCTCCATCCTTCACACAGACTTTAGAAATGACATCCAAGTAAGTATAATATCATACTTCCCTAGTTAATTCATTTCATCATTGTTTTACCACCTATTGTCCATCTTGCTCCTTATTGACCATCTCCAACATGTTGTACCTTCATAAACCCATCAAAACCTTGTAAAAACCTACCCTTGTCACCTAATACCTCCTCCCAACCAACTAAATCCTTTGTGCAATCACAAAGGGGACCAAAAACCCCATTCTGTGACATTCCCAGATCTCACAGTAACCGGTGCCGGTTGTACCTAACCGCGGTTGGTCACCCCTGACCGATGCTGGTCTCTGTGTTTTCCCACATAGCTTTAAACAGAGACCTATCCACCCCATTTTACCTCACCCTCACTCACCTGTGACCTACCCAACACCTTCATCAGACTACTGAGAACTCATAACCAACCCTTTGACCTATGGATTCTATTCTAGCTTAGCCTGTTAGATTAGATCTATTTCTTATTGTGTTTTAAGTGAGATACCTAAATCATTTTAAAATAACAATAGGATTTACTTTGTTTTCAGCATTAATTTGTTTAAAACAAGTGGACTGACAGCCATCTAGGAAGTACCATACTTCTTTCGGATCTAGCTCATGCTAGGTAGTTCACTACCCATATTGTTTAATGCTTTTTGGTGGTCTTGTTTTCATTACAGGTAGTTCCTCCTAGCCAAAAGGAAGCTCTCATGGTCATTTGTGGATTCAGAAGTCATACGCGTGCAACAACCCATCAACCGACATTTGAACAAGTATTCCTCCTACGCCGTTACCCTATCTGTTTCATCAACCATTCAAAGGAACAATCTAAGAAAAAGGTGAAACATTTTGGCACGCCTGGTGGGACCCATCCAGGGTTCCTTGCATTTCATTCATTCCTAGGAAAAATTGTGTGTTTTTTCCCTTCTAAAAGCATACACACTAATTTTCTTCCCTGGTAATCCACTCCTTCTTTCTATTTTCTCTAAAGGAAACCTTTCTTTTGGTGTATTTAAAAGGAATCATCTCTTCATGTTTTCTGCATTTTAGTGAAAGAGCATCCCTCTTCCTATTCATCTATTTTTGTCATCGAATATCATACTTTTGATTTGGGTTTAAAATAAGTGCATTTCATTCTGATTTTTGGCATTAGCTCACATTAATTGAGGGCAACCTATATGTTGGATGTCATTACCAGCTGATGGTTGACAAATGAATCATAGAAAAGCACTTCTATCCTTTTCTCTTTCTCTGAGTCTTACCAAACCACACAAAAATTCAAATACATACATTCTTAAACAACATCTTACCTGGAAGAAGTTGTAGGTGATCACATGATCACGACACAGTGGGCACCCAGCTCGCTGCTCTGTCGAGTCATACTTCAGAGTGTAGCCCGCCCCCACCATAACAAACCTGAAACCTCACCCTTTAGATCTCCTTCTTTGTAGGAAGCCATCCTCACCAAAAATCTACTTCACAATTCATGTGTCAGTCCCTAAATAGCATAAGATGAACAAACGTAATAGAATAGGCACTCTAGGAATGTTCTTTCTTAGTGTTTGTTTGATTTGTGTTTTGAGGTGAGAGCTTTCGATCATCATTATTTTTGTATTTCCTTGCACACTCCCCATCATAGCTGGTGTATTTTGGCTCCACTGAGTGTGCCTGGGCCATATCACCATCATTCCTAGAATTCTAGGTCTGATTCCACATCAAATTCTAATTCACAACCACTTTTTCTCATCACTATTTCAATTTCATAGTGACCATCATCGGTTACCTCTGACCGCCATCGGTTACGCTCAATCGACGACATCGGTTCAAGTCCTTTTGCTAACCTATTCAAAAGGATAGTTTCACTTCACTTTCTTCCACCTTTCCATAGTCTCTATCACTGTTACTTTTCCCATTAATGTTTTACACATCCCCAGATTTGGCATACTTGTCAAGATTTTTGCCTTCTGCTTCACTGATTACTCACTACCTATTTTCCACAGTAACCGGCAGCGGTTACCCCTGACCGACGTCGGTTGTCCCTAACCGGCATCGGTTACCCTATTTCACATTCCACTCACCATTTGTTACTTCATCCATTTTTTATCACCAGATTCACCTGTTCCTGCTATTCTTGTATTATTTATAGAGAGGCAGCATCACCTGATCAGTACTGGTTCACATGGTACTGACCCAAAGACAAGCAAACACCCTCGTGTTCCACGCCAGTCACCAACCACTCCCACCTAGTCCTTCACCACCCTCTATTCTATCACCAGCCATGGATCCCATCCAGCCTACCAATATCGCTACCAGAGATGAGGAGTTCGCATGACTCCTTGACCAAAACCCTATTGCCTTGTAGTTTTACCTCTCCCATTCATCCACTCGAGATTCCTCGGGTCAGTTGATATACGACATGCCCGTATCTATCCCCCGACACTCACACCCACTTTTGCCTCAGCCCCATCTGGCTCCGTGCTTGCCCGCTTCCACTTTACCCCCAGTCATTTTCATAGTTAGGTCCTATACCCGCTATGACTGCCACATCTGTTACCCCTGTAGCATCCATTACATCTACCATACCCTCGGTGACTACCCCAAATACAACTTCATCATCTCCCCTCATGTCTCATACATACCCGTAGCTATGTTCCCACCTCCAGTGTCGGTGACCCCTACCCCATTTCAGAACGTAGTTCTTTCCATTCCACAATCACTAGCCCCTATTGCCACTAGGGTTACCACAACCCTTCCTCCCCCATATACATACTACCAACAACCACTGTTTCATCTATTGTTCATTTCGGTACGTACCCCCTATTTCATTGCCTTCTTCTTCACCACCTTATATGGCAGCCTCACATACTGGAATGTCACACCCATTATACACCCAAAGCCAACCTCCTCATGCTATAGGAGGTATCCAATCATCACAACCCACCAATGACCTAATTAGATTGATGATGGATAAGATGCAAACACTGGAGGCATCGGTTTCAGCTCCCGCAACACTCTCACTTATGATGAGATTTACAATGAGCCTATTCACCCATCCATTCCCATCCGTTCATACCCTGTGCATTGGGAAATGCCTAAATTCAACCACTTCAATAGTAAGGAAGACCCACAACAACATTTGCGCTCATTTAAACATGGATGTTATTTGATTGCTCATGATGATGCCTTACTTTTGAGAACTTTTCCCATGTCCCTCACTGGACCAGCATTAGATTGGTATAGTGGGTTACCCAAACACTCCATATTTTCATTCAATCAGGTAGCCCAAGCTTTCTTGGATCATTTTTCTATCAACATCACCAAGAAAGTTACCATGACCGATCTATATTCCACACGTCAATACGAGGATGAATCTATCATGCATATTTTGTCGCTCATTGGCGTAGCCTGATCAATCAACTTACCTTTCAACTACCACAAACTGAACTCATTGAGCTCTTCACTCGAGCTTTGCAAGACATATCTCCCGACCTTGCAGGTCCAAACTTTTAGAACATTCGATGAGGCATTTACTATGGCATGAAAGTTAGAAATTTGGCTATTGAAGAGAAGAAAATCCAATTACGAAATAAGAATTCGACATTCAAGTCAACTGAAACCTCTTCTTCTTCTAAACCACCAACCAATTATTCAAAGGCTAAAGGTACCACTAACGTAGTGGTACTCAAGGCTGGCCCAGCTCATCCATCCAATCAAGCCACACCCTCATCTAATCTATCACATGTACAAGGCTTTTTGATTAGACAAGAGCAATGAAAATATACCCCAATTGGGGAACCTTACTCTTCTATTTTAGAAAAGTTGATCAAAGCTGGTGCCATCACCCTTCCACCCATAAAACCACACACTGGTTTTGACCCTGCTCGCCCCATGCCCGCGTGGTATAAGGAACAAGATTTCTGTAACTATCACCGTGTAAAGGGTCATAGTGATGGAAACTACATCACTTTTAAGAATATTGTCCAAGAAATGCTCGAGAAAGGTGAGTTGACTGTGGATAATCCCAATGCCACCCCTAATCAAAATCTACAAATATTTAAAAAACCATTTCCCAATCATGCCCCTTCATCCAATCAAACAGGTGAGACATCCACTCACGATACCCATACTCGTGAGGTTCATGCGATCTTTAACGAGGTACCTATCACATCTCAATTACCTCACATCCCTTCCATAGAGGAAATCCTAGCCCGAAACCCTCCTTCCATGTCTAAACTAACCATCACTATTCCTTCACCAATAGAGGAACACCCTTCATCTCCTACAGAGGAGTCTTCTGCTGACATTGAGACCATCTCACCCCTAGCTTCTCCACTCAGTGAACCTTTACCTACCGTAATTCCTCCACCCATAGAGGAGCACCCATTACCTCCTCCACCCACTAGAGGAGCACCTATCAGTTCCTCCACCCACAGAGGAGCTCCCATCATCTCCTCCACCCATCATAGACCCAGTGGAGATACCTTTACCTCATGGCGAACATTCTCCATCCGCTACCCGACATCCAACAGACCTACTTTCAGCTCTCTTACCCACGGAAGTTGAAGCCGGCCGATTCCCATCTCTCCAAGATTCATTTTATGGGAATTCCCATGAGGTCCTCACCAACTCCACCCACAAATGTGCCATTCTCATGTTTGGCTGATCACTTAGAGTATGTGGATAGAGCCTTGTTATGGGGTGCCTCTTACTCCCTGTCTCAACACAAATGTAGAAATCCCTCGATGACACCTCCACCATCTACCCAAGCACACTTCCACCCATCAAACCACATACAACCACTACTGTTGCAACCCCTTCCACGATACCCATTAGCACTCACACCACATCCTTACCCATAACCCGACCTATGCCTAAACCTAAACCCATACCCACAACATTTACCTCCACTAAACCTATTACCACTTTAGGGGTCACCCCAACCACTAGCCTTACCCATCCGCCTATTAAACTAGATTTAGCTACATCCTCCAACGTTAAAACCACACCTACTCGACACCCAAACTAAAGAAACAAACTCATCAACCTCATACCCCTACCACATCAATCACACCCACACATGTCCCATCTACCTTCAGACCTCAGCTACCCAACAGGGTTAAGCACCCCTCACCCAGTCATAACCCAATAACCCAACCACCCATTCCTGCCTCACAAATCTCTAACCTACCCAGACACACAACATGACTCATACCCACACTGTAGTCTCTTTACCACCAATACCTCGATACCTTTAGCCATTGCTTCACTACCTACTACACTTCAGTCTTTTTCCCTCACACCCCAAGCACGACCTGCGTCATCTACCTTCATAGCACCCCGTTATCCCCATGGGTAACTCACCCTCTTCCTCCATCTGCTTTCCCTCATAGGCCTCGTACACCCACATCACCTTTACCCAAGAAGGTGCACCCCAAAAACAAAACCCACTACCCCACAACAAGGTAGTCAAAACAAAACCACACCCTCCTACCCATCCATCTACTATACCCCTACCCAAATGAACCTAAAAGATACCTCAAACCATACCAGCACCTAAACCCATGGCTCGACCCCTTCCTATAATTCCAAAAACAATTTCCCGACAAATAACCACACCTACACCCAAACCCACATTTACTTCCCATTGTGATCCACTCGCAGGGTCTTACGCCAAAATTTTAACCAACCTCCTCGAGACTTCTGTTATCACATTACCGCCACTCGACCTTATGACCCCCTCAAACCCAAGCCAAAAGGGTTTGATGATACCAAAATTTGTGCATACCATCGTGTGCCAGGGCATGATGTGGAGAACTATAAGGCCTTGAAAACCATCCTTATCCAATTGTGTCCACCTGAAACCAACTTTGATGATGATGACCTTCTTGATGAGGACCCTACTTCACCTACACCCCCTCTCACATTACCCACTCAACAACCACAACCTCCACCCTCACAGCTCCTAGAACCACACACAAAATTTGAAATTAACATGGTTCACATTAGAGAACTTGCCACACCACCACCCAAATGTCATTGTGCCCAACTGACCTCACAAGGATTTTCTCCTCTCATGTAGGTTTTTCCCTTCATGTCATTATACCACTTACCCTACACCCTCTCCATTTGAAAAATTCCCTCAAATCAACATGGTACACGTCACTACACATGTGCGTGCATAAGGGTAAAGAAAAGGTAGCTGACCCACCACCCAATCCTATACCCAACATACCATCTGCACCCATACCTAAGATAACTATCCATGGCCCCACATACCCCATTTCTAATGGTGTCACACATCACACCATGCTCAAACAATTACACCAATATCCACTCAAAATGTCCCTATATGACCTCATCCAAACCTCAGAATCCCATCGGCAAGCCCTCATGGAGGTTCTTCAATCTATCGAGGTTTTACCCAATGACCCTACACCCGTAGCCTCCATTATCACACCCCATCATGTAGCTTCCTCACCAAATTACCACCTTCATCTTCACCTCACCTTGTTCACCAAGTGGCCTCCCTTAGCTTCTCAGAGGAGGAGATTGCGCCATACCAAAATGAGGACCGGACCAGCCCTCTTCATCTCTGTTCACATTGATGACATATGGGTACGCCGTGTGATGATTGATGGTGGTGCTAGCATTAACATCATTTCATCCCATGCATTTTCTCAAATGCGCATACCTGACAATTGCATGCACAAACATCGGTCATGTTGCATTCATTCAATGACGCTATCACCTCCACACTAGGCATTGTCATCCTTCACATTCGTGTGGGCCCTCGCACTATTCTAGAATTGTTTTATGTTTTGGAGGGGGAATTCCAATATAACTTGTTGCTCGGTAGACCCTGGATCCATGTCATGGGTTGCGTTCCTTCCACTTTGCATCGTTGTGTAAAGTTTGAACATGAAGGACACACTTATACCATTCCAAGCTGACCCATCACCTTTCAAAACATGTAACATGCTTTACCGACCCAATGATGTGCTCATACCTGTCAAGCCATCTACCTCTGCACCCACTACCACTTCACCTACACCTCCACCTACCAGTATAGTCACTACCTCAACCACACCTACCTCCTCTATTCCTACAGCCCCATTAGCTCCCCAATCCATTAACACCACCTCCACATCGACCTCCGACACATCATCCATACCAGCTACCCACATACCAACCACTGATCCCTTGGAAGGTGTTTTTCAATGCCTCACTCTAGGGGAGTACCACCTATATAGTGTCAACACATTCCTTACTCCACATGAGTATGGAAGCCTTCACCAACACCCTCATTATGATCACCATATCGGAGAAAGCCTCCTTTATGGTCCTCCTCATCTTCGTACTAGTCTCACCTATGGGGGACTTGATACTACTACCTACACACCTGAACCACCATCACAACCCACCCATTTTCCACTGACTTCCAATCACTTACCAATCACCATTTCACCCACACCTTCCTACACCATTGTGCGTGGAAGGGTTTTGGTTTTGGCTTCTATGAGCAAGGCCACCATACCATTATTCCATGTACCACCCACAAACACAATGACCGTAGTGGTATCGGCTTCCCGAACCTCCTACCAAATAGCCCACATCGAACTCATTACAGACCCTAGCCCTTCTCCACCTTCATCACCACTCTCACCAATGGAGTCGATAGATCCTGAATCTATCCCTCCTAACTTTTTTTTTTTCATAAACACCATTTCCTTGGGGCCTCTGACTTATCAACGTGAAGGTGAGGCCCCTTCCACTCTCCCATTCTTGTATCCTGAGATGATCGATGATGACACACCAACCATTAACGTCATTCAATGTCAAGATGATGAATCCATACTCACCTACCTTGGTGTAGAAGACTCATATATTCATCGGTCATTACCATCTGAGACATGTAAACCATGTTGAATGAATCGACTATTGAAATCAACATTCATACTCAGGATGACCCGCACATCCTAAAGATCGGACAATCTTTAGATGTTGTTAAACAGAAGCCATCACTTCTTTTCTCCGAGAGCATAAACACGCTTTCACTTGGTCTTACGCAGACATGCCCAGTATTGACCCCACCATAGTGGTCCACAATATCGTCACCATTCCCGATGCCAAACCTATCAAACAAAAGCTAAGGAAGATGCACCCTCGCATTGCCCTTCTCATCAAAGAAGAACTTCAAGTGTCTTCTTTCCGTTTCTTTCATCTTACCCATTGATTACCCCCAATGGATTTCTAACATCATCCCTATCACTAAGGTGACAAGGGGACTCACATTTGCATGGAATTCCATGACCTCAACCTCGCCTACCCAAAGATGACTTTCCCTTGCCCGGTATTGATCAACTGGTAGACCTTACCATGGGTCACGAAATGCTCTCACTCATGGATGGTTTTTTGGGTTATAACCAAATTTTTCTTGCCCCAGAAGATCAGCACAAGACCGCATTCATTACCCCTTGGGGGACCTTCTACTATCGAGTCATGCCTTTTGGCCTTAAAAACATAGTGCTACATATCAGTGTCGTTATGACTTACATCTTCCATGATATCATGCATCACATATTGGAAGATTACGTGGATGATCTCTTGGCTAAATCTAAACGTCATAAGCACCTCACTTATCCTCAAAACCATCTTTGATCACCTTATTAAATATTATGTCCGCCTTCAACCTAAAAAGTGTGTCTTCGTGGTTCTCTCAGGAAAGCTCTTGGGATTTATCATTTCCTTACGTGGTATAGAAGTTGACCCAACAAAAGTCAAGGCCATTCTGGAAATGCCTCCACCCACTAACCTCAAACAACTTCGTAGCCTGCAAGGTAAATTGTAGTCCATTCACCGATTTATTTCCCAATTCTCGATCATTGTCAACCATTTCATCATCTGCTTAGGAAGGATGTCTTTTTCAAATGGGATGATGACTGCCACAAATATTTTGAGGCCTTAAAACAATACCTTCTCCAACCACCCGTACTTATCCCACCTAAAGATGATCAACCTTTTTACCTATACATATCAGCTACCGATCACTCCTTAGGGGCTATGCTCGCTCATCGGGATGAACAACATAGGGAGTAGGTGGTTTATTATATAAGCCATACCCTTTTGGACTATGAAACCTGATACACTCACCCTGAAAAACTTTTCTTAGCCTTAGTTTTCATTGCCACCAAACTCCGCCATTACCTACTCAACCACAAAACCTATGTCGTGACCAACACGACCCTTTACACATCATGTACACTAAACCTTATCAAAATCAGCATACGTGATGGCTTATGCTTTTAGCTGATCTTGACCTCAAATTCATCCACCAAAAGTCCATTAAGGGCCAAGATATCACTGACCAACTGGCTGACACACCTATTTCCAGGGACCAACCCTCAAACTTTGATTTCCCTGACGAATCCATTGCTAACCTCTCTTTGGATGATGACCCTTACCAAATGACCTTATTCTTGATGGTTCCAAATGTCAGTGTGGGGGTGGTGTAGGAATTATCCTCATTCCTCTTGATGGTGAACCCATGCCCTTATCATTTAAACTCGACTTGAATGCACCAACAATATCACAAATACGAAGTGCTTGTATTGGGTCTCATGACTACCTATGCCTTAGATGTTAAGTCCATTAATATCTTTGGTGATTCTCAACTAGTAGTAAACCAAGTCAATGGTGTTTATCAGTGTCATAATGAAATACTTCAAGAATACAAATGTTACATCGGCATCATGTTGACTACCTTTGACCGCTATAAAATTCAAACTATTCCGCGATCCACCAATAAATTCACGGATACCATGGCCTACCTCGCTTCTCAAATACCCGCTTCACCTGACGATTTAGACATCTTTGTTACCATAAAACACATACCGAGACCTTCTTATAAATCTTGTTGTATTAACCTCGTCCACACTACCTCACTGAACACACTAGATCTTTGGTATAAGCAACTTGCATGGACTACCTTTCCCTTTCTATTTTGCCTCCTGATCTCACACGTAATGGACAACGTGCCTTTCTCAAAAAGGCCTCTCGTTATGTCATCATGGGTGGCCTTCTCTATAAACATGGCTTTGATGGTATTCTCTTACGATGCCTCACCAGCTCTGAAATCCCTTACACCATTAAAGAAGTTCATGATGGCATATGTGGAGGCCACTTTAGTGGTCTTGTTGTTGCTAAGTGTATTCTTCACCTGGCTATTATTGGCCGACCCTTAACCATGATTGTTGTGACTATGTCAAATGCTATGTGAAATGTCAACAACATTCCAACCTTCATCATACACCCAGTCATGCCTTATAGGTCACTCGTGACCTTTGGCCCTTCTCTCAATGGGGTTTGGATCTTGTCGGAGAAATCAATCCTCATTCTTCCCAATGCCATCAATGGATCATAACTGCTACCGAATACTACACAAAATGGGTAGAAGCCATACCACTTATCTCCACAAAGCCGAGAAAATATGTGAGTTTATTAACCATCACATCATTTGTCGCTTGGTGTCCCTCATCACCTCATCACTGATAATGGAAAACAATTCAAAAACAAAACACTACAAAAACTTTGCGATGCCTTTGGCATTCAACTTAGTTTCTCCTCACCTTATTACCCACAAACCAATGGCCAAGCCAAATCCACTAACAAAACCCTCAAAAAATTCTCATGAAAGTAGTTGACGATATTGGGAAGGATTGGCATATGCACATTCCTTTTTCTCTATGGGCATACCGTACTAGTATTCGCACCGCCACTGCGGCTACACCCTTTTCTCTGGTCTATGGTATAGAGGTTGTTTTCCTCTCGAAGTCCAGATCCCCTCACTCCACATTTCTCTCCATGACATGCTTACTGATGATGACTTTTGTCAAGACCACTTAGCACAACTAGAGTTATTAGATGAAATGTCATCTTAATGCTCTGGATCACCTTCAAGTTTATCAACAACGTATCAAACGTGCTTATGAAAAACGTGTTCATGAACAAACCTTCCAAGTTGGTGACCTTGTTTTGAAATAAAATAAACACGTAACCAAAGTGGAGAAAAGAAAACGGGAAAATTTTTCTCTAATTGGCTTGGACCCTACATCGTAACTCATACCTATGGATCAGGTGCCTATCGTTTGTCCTCACTTGAGGGTAAACTTGAACCTGAGCCCCTTAATGCATTACATCTTGACCATTCTATTGTTGACTCATCGTTGTCCTACCTCACCCTTTGTCTCTTTATAGGCTCCCCTTGAGCGCTATCCACTTCATACACCTCCCTAATGATTAAACAAGAATCATGTGAGTACCCATCACTTGTTATCTACTCTTGAATATGTGCACCACCATGCACTGCACATAACATGATTCTCATGGATACTTTTCATCTATCTTTAGATGAGATCCCATGGTCATTCCACCTTGCCTTTTGAACAAGAGTCCTATCCTTCACCTTGGTCTTGTCCATGATTTCAAAGACCTCCAATGGGACCAAACTCCTTGAGTCAAACTTCTAATAAAAAGATGACTCCCTCAAAAGGACATCTTCCTCTCGACCAAATTGCTACTATAAATAGACTGCTCCCTCGAAGGATAGCTATGTGAAGCTTTCAAAAAAAAAAAAAAATGAGAGAAACTAAAGCTTCCCGCATCGATCAGCTTCACGAAGACCTCAAGGAGTACCATATTATTTATCCCATATAGACTTCCCACATCGATCATTCTATCACAAGAAACAAAATTTTTAGTCATGGACTTGCCCATTGTGACCTAGGACCTCTTGCCCAAAAGCCCTGTCACTCAAACATATCAAATTAACTACCTTTTACCCACCTTACCATTTCTACCCTCATTTCCTCAATTGCCTCAAGGGACATCTTGGAATTTAGACATTTGGTGATCCTGTGACTACCTTCATCATAGAACCATTAATCGTGTGGTGCCTTTTGGGTCTTGTGTTTATCACCTCCTCCAAGGTATGATCTACTCGGTAGGATCCTACCCAATCAGGTGGCTCTATGGCCCCCTCTTATCTTTTAAATTGTCTTTGTTTACATTTTGATTACCTTATACAGGACTTGGTCCTTGTCACTTACCTTTGGGGGTAGCCCTCCCCTTTCACCATAATCGCCTTCACCTGCATCATTTTACCTATAATCTACCCACACCCATTAAACCTAAAACCCACTACATGCCTAAAAACCTACCAACTCATTTTCATCTTTCTTCCCTAGCTTATGGGAGAACTACATCGGTCTGAGGTCCCTTTTCACCGGGACTATGTAGGCAACACTTCTAGGGCATGGGGCCCTGGAGGGTTAGCTCGACCACTCTTTACCCTAACCATTTTCCCCACCTTTACCTGATTTCCTGTTCCTATCAAACACCTGACATTTGAACCATATCCCACATACCCTTTACTACTTATCTTATTTCACATTTTCATACATAACCAACATTTTTCACATTTTATACCATCTCATGCATTTACATTGCCCTTTGTTACCAAAATACTGAAATAAACATCCATGCCTATCACCTGACTCAATCCATGCCTAAACCGACTTGACTCAATCCATGCCTAAACCGACTCGATCCATGCCTAAACCGACCTGACTCGATCCATGCCTAAAACCTGACTCGATCCATGCCTAAACCAACCTGACTCAATCCATGCCTAAACCGACCGACTCGATCCATGCCTAAACCACCGACTCGATCCATGCCTAACACCGACCTGACTCGATCCATGCCTACACCGACCTGACTCGATCCATGCCTATGACTTGACTCTATCATGCCTAGCTCATCTATTTTCCATCCATATCATAAGTAAAGTAAAACTCATACACATCACAACAACATCACCTGAATATCATCTATCTCCTCATATATACATGTGTGTCTCCATACAATGTACACACATGTATCACATAAATGTGTATCTCAATAAACATGCCTGTCTCATCATGGCTATCATCTCAAAAATGTTGGCACGTAGGCCGATATGCTATAAATAATCATCATCGGCTCGCTCATAAGCATATCATGTACACCACTATAATCAATACAAAAATGTCTTCGGCTCGCAGGCTGGTATCATGAACAAAATATACATACAATACCTCTTCACACATACAGGATGGTCTCATATATCATACATACAAAAATGACTCAGCACGCAAGCTGGTCCACAACCAGGTCAATCATCTCCCCATCTGATGTCGGGGAATTCTCCTATGCCTATGTCTCTCTCCGAAACCCCTCTGCTGCACACTGCTTCGGGGCCCGCACCTACCTCACCTCCTGCTAATGGCCCCTCACCTGGGGCTAGCCTCTATACACTAGTGACCTCACCATGACCTATCCCTGGGCTCGCCGGCCCCCTGTACTCTCCACACTGTGAGTGCGGGATCTAGTCCTCTCACTAGAGGCCTGTTGTGCTCTGTACTTGGCATAGGAGGGCACATCTAGCCCAGCAGCTAACAAATGATCATGGTAATACCACGCCTCTCCTAGGCATCTCTAAACCTGGCCATGGGCATTTATCGTGGAGGTGTCATGGGTCCGCTACCTATGTAGGTACCTGTATAATGGGACCCTATCCCTAAACCTGCACTAAGCCTTGTCTTGGTCTAGCTAGAGCCAGTCGAGTCGCCTGGAATCGTGCATGTGCTGTATTTGGGCTGTAAGGTAGTAATAATGCTGTGCTTGTGCTGTCGCCTAACCCTAACCAAACCCATAACATGTCCCTGCGCCATGCCATGGCCTAACTAGCTCTGTAGAGCTGAACATGTGCTGTAGGGTGGCTATCTGCCCTCCATCTCTACCTACCTCCTCTCCATCTCCATCTCCCCTTGCCTCCACCTGTGTAGGTACCTATCCCTACCCGGCCTGAGCCTACAACGTCACTATCTGGGCCTGTAATGTGGTAACTTGTGCCTCTGTACCTGTCAGCTGCCCCTACATGATCCCAAGTTGCATCACCAACATAGCCACCTGCCCCTGTAAGGCATCTCTAAAATGTGATGGTGGCTAAGTCTGGATGCCCTAGCCTCGGTGGTACGGCTCTCAGTTATGCCGCCCACCACTACTGTACCCATCTACAACCCCAACATCATCAATCTGAGTATCTATAGGCTGCTCCTCCTGTCTAGTCGGCACTATGGGTCATGGTGGAGACATAGGTCTCTCCACATCATCTCTTTAGTACTGAGGGAATGGCGGCGGTACACCCTGGACCAATCCAAACTGACGTCTAACCCACTCTATGGGTATCCACTCATGCTCTCCCACTCTCCTCCCCTCTATCCACAGATGTATCTATAGCCCAGCTAGCTCCATGGCCATATGTCGGTATGAAGGGAAGCCCACATACGGCCTCCAAATGATGTCCACCCGGACAGCCCCTCCAATAACCTCCTGTAATAAGCTACATCATGCGTAGCTCTGGCACCTCGAGCCTCCCCATGGCCGGTACCCATCACCTATACCCCACTCTCAGAACTCTTTGTGGGAATGCATCTACCCAGGGCATCCCCACTGGTCGAACACAAACAATGTGCTCGTATGCCCAACAATGTAGTAGTATGACACAACAGATGTTAAACCTCCGCAGTCACCCATAGGCCCATAGCTCTCT
This sequence comes from Taxus wallichiana var. yunnanensis, assembly GCA_018340775.1. Taxonomy (NCBI): domain Eukaryota; kingdom Viridiplantae; phylum Streptophyta; class Pinopsida; order Cupressales; family Taxaceae; genus Taxus; species Taxus wallichiana. The sequence continues at coordinate 960,879,945 of CM031237.1, forward strand.
ATACACCTATGTCAAGCAATGTAGGTGCCCATGTGAATCGTGTCTGATGTACCATCATATCATGGAGGAACCCCCATTAGTGACCTCGGGAATCTCCCCCTCTGCATCCGGCAGTGAAGCACACACTACCTCCATCACAAGTACCACTAACCTCATCTCCTCTCGATGAGCTCTATACATCACTCCATAGCTCATGCTAGCACTATGGAACGTCAGGTCTACTACACCCTCACCAAAAATGGGTGTCAGTAACTCCTCAAACACCTCTAATGAGATAGAATAAACCTGGCCCCCAATATGGGCAACCAGTAAGACATCTACTCGGGGCATCCCTCTAGTGGGATCAATGTGCTCATCTCCTCAATGGGTGATGAATCAGATCTAAACCTTCTGGCAAATGGAAGGTATTGTGAGGGCAATTTAGGTGCCCATCGAATCGTGTTTGATGTACCATCATACCATGGAGGACCATAAGACTGACCCTGGAATCTCCCCCACATCCGGTGGTGCGAAGCAAACACTCACCTCCATCAATACCCTAACCTCTCCCACATGAGCTCTATACATCACTCCATAGCTCATGTTATCACTATGGAACATTAGGTCCGCCTCACCAAAAATGGGTGCGTACTCTCGATAAAAAGGGTGGCACTTGGGCTCATCATATGGGCATCACTCTGTATCTCCTCGGGGTGCGCCATCTCACAAAAATGGAAATGTATTTAGTCCACCTTCCATCCTACCTTATTTTTAACCCATCTACCGAACCTCATCTATCAATCCCACCTCGCCACATGTTGCCACTCCCTACATCGCACTCACTCGTACTCTCAATAACAAGGGTGGCACCCAAGCTCTCATCCGCAGCTCATCTCTCACCTGCATCCCACAAAAACAATGTATTTAGTCCACCTTCCCATCCTACCTTATTTTAACCCATCTACCCGAACCTATCTACCCAATCCCTCCACCACACCTACCCAAACCCATCTACCTTAACCTATCTACCCTCACCCTCACCCACACCTACCCAAACCCATTCACTACCCTACCTACCCTACTTTCCCACCCTCACCCTTTATCCACCTACCCTATTTTTCCACCCTACCCTTACTCTCTACCCTTTTTTATCCCAATCTCCACTTACGAATAACCAACCTGGTTTCCCTGACCGACCATGGTCTCCCTTTAACCGGCACCTGATCACTACCCACCGCCTTATGGTACCGCACCGCCACCGACCACCATCCACCACCGGCCACCATCGACCCGACGTCCGACTTTCCAACCCTATTTTTTGGAAAGTTTGACATTCTACCCACCCAGATCCCTCTCTACACCCTTCATTGTTCCTATCTTCCCCTTTTACTCTACCCCTTACCATCCACTATTCCCTTTTCCCTCTTTTTTCCTTTTTTGAAATTCTCCCCCTCACAAACCCCCATTATTTTCTTATATATTTTTCTTCATCTTACATCAAATTCATTCACACATCAAAATCAAAAGTTCACATCCTACTACGATCTCACTTTGCCATCATCGTGGTGGAACCTCCGCCTCGCACGCTCCTACTCCTCTCAAGCTCTCTCCGGCCTCTGCCATCCTCCAATGCACAACTAATCCTCAACCACACGAATCATGCCACCTGATCTCGGCCCCACCTCCCAATCACCCACTCTCCTATGTGGCTCGCCAACCAAGCTCTCGCTACACTCTCTTGTCCTTTTCCTCTTTCTCTCTTCTTGTCCTTTTCTACTTTTCCACATGCACAAATGAATTTTCAAACGCGGGTTATCCACTTTTTATACCCTACCCGACCGACCGACGTCGGTTAACCCTTAACCGATATCGGTCTATTTGCCCTAGACTACCACTGTCGGTTACCCTACACCATCATCGGTCATTACGACCGATGTCGGTTACCCTGCGTACTCATTACCCCTCATTTACCTCATTTTCCTTACCTCCCTTTCTTTTTCCCCATACACCTACCTGGACCATTTTACCTTCACCTCTGGCCCTCCACCCTCTTCAACCTCTCGCATCCATCCGTTGTTGATGCCTTATTATTTTACCCCTACCTTGGCCTTACCCATGTGTGCCATGATCTTGATATTTGGACCTGGACCATCGCTAGTGACCTTTGACCTCATGTGTTCACTATACCTTGCGGCACTATTACCTATGTTGTTGACCTAATGACCTTACCTAGCCTATTGCTGTGACCATTTATCCTGACCCTACCTTTGGTGTACTAGAACATACCTAAACATTCCTGCACCTAACCTACGTTGTGTTTCCTGACCTTATCCTATACCTTGGATACCGGATTCACTTCACCCTTGTTTGGATAAACCTATCGACCTTAGACGATGTAGTTTGCCTGCTCTTCACTGGTAGTGTGCTGCAGTTTATACGTGTGTGTGCATTTGACTGTTACTACCTTTGACCCTGACCCATTACCTAGATTGCCCGCATAAACCTTTCACCCTCTTCTCTTACACCTGTTTACTTTTTTTTTCTTCACATTTACCTTTTATCAAACCACTCACCGCTTCACCCGGTTGCTTCATCAGTTCCTGGTTTGAGGGGGATCACCTTCACCCCCACATGGGGCAACCACACCTTATTTTTGTTAGCATCACTTAGCAATACAAGCCACGCAAAAAAAGGGGAAAATGTAGACACTAAAATTAGGTCACACTCCCCTTTGTCCTTTGACATATAAGTACCCTTCATCACTTTCACCTAGCCATGGCCCCCTTCACCACACTAGTATTAATTTAATTAATTAATTCATTACCCTCACTATATTTATTATTTAAATAATATCTACACATATAGTTCACTTAGACACCTCATCAAGCTAATTCACCTTAAGACCTATTCTTAGCAAGTTACCATAACTAACTAAGACTTACCTAAACCCTAAAAATCAATGCCTACACTCCCTCTAACCACATCCCCGCATGCTCAGAAGCTCCCAATCTAATCCATGGGATAACGACATGAGATCCAAGGAAATCAGGAGGATCTCCCCTAAGTTTGGAAAACCTAGAAAATCCGCCTTGACCGACATCGGTTATCCCTAACCGCCACCGGTTAAGCCGGACCGCCATCGGTTCCCCTTTTTAACTCCTAAACTACCTTATTCTCAAGGTTGGAAAACATTGGGAGCAAGAAATTTGACGAAAGAATGAGATCTCAAAAAGATAATGCATCTTTAGAGAGCCAATTCCAGCAAGAACTCGCATCCAAAGAAGGAGATTGAACATCTTCTCCTACACAACCATCCCAGCCACATTCGGATCTACCCAAGCAAAAGAGGAGTGTGCATGCAGCCCATGCAGAATATTTTCTCAGTTGGTGATCACTTGCAGCCTCCAAAACTCATCATCAACACCTCCATCCTTCACACACAGACTTTCAGAAATGACATCCAAGTAAGTATAATATCATACTTCCTGGTTAATTCATTTCATCATTGTTTTACCACCTATTGTCCATCTTGCTCCTTATTGACCATCTCCAACGTGTTGTACCTTCATAGACCCATCAAAACCTCGTAAAAACCTACCCTTGTCACCTAATACCTCCTCCCAACCAACTAAATCCTTTGTGTAATCACAAAGGGGACAAAAACCCATTTTGTGACATTCCTAGATCTCACAAGAATGCGCTGGCGCAGTTGTACCTAACCTGGTGGCAGTTGGTCACCCCGACCGACCGATGTGATCTCTGTGTTTTCCTACATAGCTTTAAACAGAGACCTATCCACCCCATTTTACCTCACCCTCACTCACCTGTGACCTACCCAACACCTTCATCAGACCTGCAGAACTCAGAACCAACCCTTTGACCTGTGGATTCTATTCTAGCTTAGCCTGTTAGATTAGATCTATTTCTTATTGTGTTTTAAGTGAGATACCTAAATCATTTTAAAATAACAATAGGATTTACTTTGTTTTCAGCATTAATTTGTTTAAAACATAGTGGACTGATAACCATCTAGGAAGTACCATACTTCCCGGATCTAGCTCATGCTAGGTAGTTCACTACCCATATTGTTTAATGCTTTCTGGTGGTCTTGTTTTCATTACAGGTAGTTCCTCCTAGCCAAAAGGAATCTCTCATGGTCAGCTGTGGATTCAGAAGTCATACACGTGCACAACAACCCATCAACCGACATTTGAATAGGTATTCCTCCTATGCCTGTTACCCTATCTGTTTCGTCAACCATTCAAAGGAACAATCGAGGGGTGCATATGTTGATTGGTGCTCTTATTCCAAGAATTTTACTTCTGATCATGGTAACACCAAGTAAAAGTAACCATCTAGCCTAGACCACTTATCAAGGATTCAATTAGGAGAGGATGTGCAAACAATTGAAGATACAATGACTAATGCATATTTTTATAGGTTACATTACATGCCTTCAGAATTGGAGGATATTGTTGTCTTTTTACACATAGGTATGGTGCACTAGAAGGAATGAAATCCTTAGAGAAGAAACAACTTGCAATTCACGTTACACCCTTCATGTTGATCAGTGGTGACTTATACAAACTAGGTTGAGATGAAGTATTGTGTTGATGTGTATTAGAACATGAGTGCACAAATACCATGGAAGAGGCTCATAGGGGTATTATAGGTGACGCCACCACGTGCAGCATTCTACTTGTAGGATTATGGTGGGATACCCTATACAAGGATTTTAAAGAGTATTATAAGGCATGTGATCATTATTAGTGCCTTGGAAAACCTGGGAAAAGAGATGAAATTCCTTTGAGGCCTATTACTAGTGCAGAGCCATTTGAAAAATTGGCTATAGACTTTGTGGGTCTTATCTCCCCAAGCTGCGTGTAGAACCGGATTGTGCTACATCATCACTTAAAAAATTATCTTATAAGGTGGGAATAAGTAACACCTACAAAATATTGTACAATGGATACATCAACAAGGTTCTTATGGGAAAATATTCTTACTAGGTATGGATGTCCATTGAGTTTGACAAGTGACAGGGGCACACACTTCTTGAATGAGATGATCATGATATTATTAGATGAATTTATAGTCACGCACCACAAGACTACACCTTATCACCCTCAAGAAAATGGGGGTGATGAGGCTTTCAATAAGATATTGAGCCGACCTTAACAAAAAAATTTGATGTTGGAAGGAAAGATAGGGATGATAAAGTTTCTGCTCTACTTTGGGCATATCAAACAACCTACAAAAGGTTGAATAAGGAAACACCATTTCAGTTGGAGTTTGGCGTAGAATTATTTCCTCCCATGGAATTTTGGTACCTTCTTTGTGTATTTCACACGTGGGAGGTCTAGCTAATGAACAAGCATTAGAAGAGAGAATTGACTAGTTAATATAGATGGATGAGAGGCGTGCCATAACACATTATACTGTAAGGGGAAAATACTGGATAGAAGGCATGGCATGATAGACACATCAAGGATAAGAAGCTTGAGGTTGGATAGATGGTGCTTCTTTATGATTCCAAGTTTCGCACCATATATGAAAACTTAAGGTACATTGGTTAGGACCATATGTTATCACTTACATTCTTGAATCAGCACTTGTCGGTTAGAGGTGCTTAATGGAACACATTACACTGGTTACTTCACATAGAAGTAAGTTAAAGCCTTATTATAAATAAGTCTTCTTGGTGTTTGTAATAAGGCAAAGATTGTCATTTAGTATAGATTTCCCTTTTTGTATTTCTTTTAATTTATTTTCTTCTTCATCGCTATGCTTTGTAAATTTAGTTTGGTGTTTTGTGTAATAAGTGCATTTGCGTGTTGGAAGCTAATTACAATCTGAAGTATTTTTATGCACAAAGGACTACACATACCATTGGTGTGGGGTGGTTGTTATTTTTATTCAAAAATGGGTACACATAAGAACAAACTGTTACAGGTGCTATTCAAGTATGGAAAGGAGATGCTAGAAAGAAGATTTCTCCTAGACAAGACCATATTTAGAAATAAATGAATGAACAATATAATGCAAGGTAAATTATGGCCGTAGAAACTACTAGAGGAAGGCACATTGGTGAGGTACTTCGGTGCATGGATGAGTGCAAAAGGAGGTATGTAGCTAGAAGGCAGGAAGGCACACTAGAAGGTTATAGCTAGGGCGCGTATGTATGCCACACAAAAGTTCGGAAAATGGTCAATTAATGAGAGGATCAATGGTAGATAAAGGAGCAATAAATGTAATAAATTTTCAAAAATCTATATAAGGACATGATGTGGGTTCATTTTTACCTTTGCGATCACAAGTATTCGAGTGAGCTAGTTGCGAGCGGGCGAAATGTATTGACGCATGTAGAGAGTTGTGAAACCAAGACGTTGAGAGCATATTTGTGTGTAGAAGTGGCTTGCATCCCCATTGGAGAAGGGTTTGAGTGAAGAAGAAGCATTGAGAAGTAGTTAGGACTCACGGTTTCGAGCTAGGGCATGGGATTTCAAGCTAGGGCACAAAAGCTTACTCATAGAAAACAAAATTGTAAAGCCCTTGCAGTGAACCCGGGATCCACATAAAGAGAGGATTGATGAGATTGGGAAGCTCATAGCGCAGAAGATGGATCTCCTGGAAGGAATGATGTCAGGTATGGCCAATGTTTTCCGAGTACTATAGAATGAGAAAGAGAAGATTACTCAGGACGAATTAGATGTCATAGCCACAAATATTCTAGAAAAGACAAGGACCACGCTAGATGAATGAAAGACATTGGAGGCTGAGATCAAGAATGAATATCTAGAGCTAATCCTCCCAATTGAAGAAGAGGGAGCTGCAGAGTAAAGATTCATTCTTTTGTACAGTGATTCTTTAATTCTTTCAATACTTATTCTTTATTATTTGGGAACATCAGAAAGAATTCCCATTGTCGGGACAATAATGTACTTTAGTGTGGGGTAATGTTGAGAAGACATAATGTTTCTCTAAGGATTAGACACACAAAGTATGCACGCACAGGAACAATGCGCATTTGAAGGTATGGGAAGAAAGGAAAGGAAACGTGCGCCATAACACTTTGGCTTGAGACTTAGCTGTTTTTATGGATAAGGGATATTTTTGGAGATAGTGTGCGGAGAACACATAGGGATGAAGACTTGCACTACATGCAATGATATTTTGGGAACGAGCGGCTGATAAGCGTCATGCATGGTTTGAGCTAATAATATGATTGCTTCTTCCAGTTAACTATAGGACATCTATTATTAGAACACTTGCATATATGCATGCTATTGTAAAGGCACATGGTTATTATCAGCATGTGACCTATTTTGAGAAGTGCATAGGTAGTGAAGGGAAAGTCACCACCTCTATAAATATATATTGAACTGTGTAGTTTAGGGGTGGATGAATTATTGTAGAGTTATGCTATTGGATCTGATGTGTGCATGACTTATGGATATATTTTATAATGTAAGAAGATTTTGTGTTTTACAATGTTTAATGTAATGGAGTATATTGGCTGGATAATGGTGTTGAACATAACTGAATCTGGTTCATGTATGGTTAATCTTATTATAGTTATTGTTTAATTCATGATTCCCTAAGATCTAGATATGGATTATGCATTATGGAATGGTTATGTTTAATTATGGATCTCGAATATGTTTTACCACCGACACACTAACATCACACAAAGCAACTCTAAAGAGGGGCATTGTACCATCGTGTGCTTGGTGTGAGCACTCGCTCAGCCGGGTGATGTGTCAACACGCCTGGGTTATTCACAATAGATTCTAGGCTACATCGAAAAAATATCCAAAATGTCCATATCTAAAGGATAAAAATATGAAGCTTAGTATCCGTGAATTTGTAGCTAGGTTTTATAAACACAATTATATTCTTCCTTTGAATACATCCATGAAACTAAAATAATGTTATTCCTTCTTTCGAGCTAAATCATTTGAACCCTTCCCCTAGTTTCATTATTTTCACCATCAATGTTATTTTCTTTTTCTTCTTCGTCATCTATGTAGTTATTTTCACACAATGTAAATATGTCTTCATACCATTAAATATACTTATCCTCTAAATCAATCCATACCTCTATCTATTTCTCATATACTATATCAATTACAAACAAAAAAATCCTATTAAATGCATCCGAAACAATTCTTCTCCAATTTTTTTAAATATTTCCTTTTTAATGTTTTTCAAACTAAGGTTGTGAGGTCGATAATGTTAGTTTACAAATCCTCTCTCTCAATACTTATTGAAAATATATGAACTACAACTCATTTTAAATATTTTAGCATATAGATTCTAATGCAAATAATGTCACTTTGATCAAAGACTCGACCTTAAATATATGCCCATATGAAGTCCCAAGACCATAATAATTGTTTTTTTAGGTGACCCAAGACCATCAAATTATGATCGATATATCTCTCTCATATATATTCCCAAAGTGATGAATGTGTATTGTTAAGAAGCCACCTAGAAATAATTCCACTCAATATGATGCTTAAGTAAAAATTTATTGCATGTGTAATTCAAGGTCATTTTTCTATCCTCTCATCCAAAACTTGTTCGAACTTGGCCCCGAAAGAGCTATGATACCACTTGTTAATATCCTTATATGGAATAATATAAATAATCTAAAATATCACAACAATATATGGATTAAATGAATATCACACAACATTAGATATATTTGTGAATCAAAATGTTAATATCCAACATATTTAGAAATAGAATAATAATGTTTGAAGTATGGAAACACCATGAAATAATATTTTAGGAAAGAATTACAACACACATTCTCCAAATATGGTAATGTCGCTTTAAGGGGGCACCTACAATATTCTTGTTATAAATATAAGTCTCATGCAACTTACTTCTCCTTCATAATGATATCCCTCTCCTTAAATAGACTTGTATAACTCTTAATGGATGGGTAACACCTAATCCCAATGTAATTCAACTCATAACCCAATAAAACTAATTCTATAAGTTATCTAACTAACTAAGGGGACGTGTGTCACATTTTGAATCTTCGTCATCTCATATACCTTATAATATCATATCTTCAAAAGTACATAATAATGGATTCGTGCTTCATAATGCAAAATATTCAATTAGGATATTGTTGGAATTGTTTCTCATACATTGTATGGATTTGCATAGGACAATTGTGCACATGCTCGATGCTTTATGATAGAGTATTGTGTAGTTTTATTGCACATGATGTGTGCAAAGGAATAATTGTACAAATTGAATGTTGTCTATAGGGATTAATCATTAAGCGCATGTGATGATTGCATGCTCGAAGGTTGAGTGTTGGGAGGTTGCAAAGAGGTGCACAACAATAGGGTACACACTATGTTGTTGCAAGGAATGCAAAACACAGTAAGGAAACTCCTAATCATCCTAAGGCATAATCCTACACTCAAGGAAAATTTTAAGGGTCCCTCTGAAAAAAAGTCGTAGAAAATATTTGGTGAATCTATGAAAATTATCTTTCACACGAATGGCGAATATCAAGACATCACTATTAAATGCTACTAGACAACATTTTTTTATATGCTACAATCGATAGCATAGTTTATGTTACCAACCAACAACATATAGTATGTTGGTTGGTAGCATAAAAAATGCTACGGTCGATAGCATTAAAAATGCTACTAGTTAGTAGCATATTTTATTCTACCGATCGACAACATAACTATATGTTGTTGATGGTAAGCATAAAATATGCTACTAACCTGCAGTAGCATTTTTTATGTTATCGATCGATAGCGTACTATATGTTGTTCAATTTGTTAGAATAAACTATGCTACCAATCGATCGTATTCAAGTAAATTTTGTGAATTTCTATTTTACGGGAATGGTGAATTGACCCCTAAAATTAACTTGTACCTAGAAAAATTTGGCGAACCGGTCCTAATTCCTACCCTAAAATTCACCAATTTCAAATTTTAAAAACAGAATATTTGTGAATTAACGAATATTCGCCACTAAAATTTTCCCTAACTACACTTATCTCAAACCATATTTATCGATGGGAGTTCTACAACAAATTTCTTATAATGTTGTGATATGGAGTTGTTGAGGGTTCTTATGTAATGATCACCTTCTCCAATAGTAGGTGAGGCTCTACGAATTGTTCTAATACAAAAATGTTACAAAGTGAGGTACTAGTATATAGAAATACACTCATGTTAAGGAATAATTAGACTATACAATTATAAGATTATAAAAATACTAATATATAGTGAAGTGTATGCATTGTATGATAAACTACAAAACCTTGAAATACGTCGTTATATTGTAAACTATTTAGTTAATATAATCAAAAACTAAAAAAATATATATGTTAGAATCTTTTACCCAAAACATTTTCCCATATAAAATTCTAGATATTCTCTCTATACATATATCATTCTTATTTTAGTTTACTATTATTCTATTGTTTCAAGTGATTCCTCTCTCCATTCAATTATTAACTTTTTATTAAATACATGTATTTAAAATATGTCTACTGGTTTATACTCGGATCAATATAAATAATTCATAAACTACAAAATAATAGTTAACATATAAAATTTAAATTCTCATGGGACATTAAAAAGCATAGAATAGTCATCGTCATTATCATAAACGGCGTTAAAATTCATTTTTGTTGTTGCTGGTATTGACGTGGCACCAAACTTGATAGCAACCTTAAACTTCCAATCCGCTTACGCCACGGTAACCATGTGCTCATTGAAAACTATATGATTTTATAAATTTGTCCAGTGGAGGATGCTTCGATTATTAAACTGGCTAATTTAGCCACCAACATGTGTTTATACGCAAAGCCTAATAATAATCAAATAAATTATATGATTTTATAATTTCGGTCAAAACCTACTAAATATCCTTTGACGGTATCATTGTCTCTCTCTAAAATGGACCTTCGAACTACTCAATCTTTTCAGAGAAATATATAGCCGATATTGGTGGGTCGATTTATTAACCACCTACTACTTAAATTAATGTCTAAGTTTCGTATGATGCAACTTTAAATGGTATTTTTAAGTAATTTAAAATATATATATACATTTATTTAATAATTTGTATATATTCTAGTGATTAATAATTTCATTATTTTTTATTGATGAATAATAAATAATATTAAATTAATGACATTATTATGTAGCTATAACATACATATGTATACATATACATATATATATACATATACACACATCATTCATTCATTATATATATATATATGATTTAACAAATATCGAGTGATTCAAAGTTTTGAAAAGCATAGTTTTAATACATGGTGAGTGACACCGACCAACTTCATATGGAGCAACATACTTGAAGTCAATATATAGTATCAACTTTCCTAAGTAAAATGAAGAAAACAATTAAGCGTCGATGAAATAGACATCAAATTTAAAGTTGAGAATGTTATGTGATGGTCAAATGAATGTTGAATTTAAGATCGTACATAATCGTGAAAAACTCATGACATTACACTCCACCACCATGGGTGCACTACTATTCTATGATGCCTATCAATGTATTGATGATCAAATGGATAACAAATTAAAGATCCAACATAATTGTGAACAATTGGGAATATTATACTCCACTTATTGCTAGATATGACATTTAGCATCGTAAGTCACCAAAAATGTAGGTGACGGTCGAGACAATTATATGCTCACATCGAGCATTCAAAATTTATCGTGCATATCAAAATAATATTTAATATATACTACCTAATAATTTTTGTGGTAGTCCCAAGGGCTTAGTGAATATACAACTCAAAGCAGTGAAGCTATAACACAAGGTGAGCATCGTCAATCAACCTTTGGAGTGTCATGTAAATGTTACACTCCACAAACAAGTAAACCAAAAATCAAATTTTATGTACTAAAGTATTATAAATCAGTATTGGCTTTTTTCCTAAGCAAGGAATCTAAATATGTGTTTAACATCACTCAAATTCCATGCTTGTAATGTGGCTCTCATCTTCATCAAAAGGTTAGAGTTTGGTTGAGTGTAGAGGCAAAAATCCAATAGGCTATGATCACAAAATTTCAATTTATAGGCTCTCACATGACACGTATTTAACAATGAATGAAAAAGATAACACCTTAACTATATAATTCTATGTATTTGAATGGGTTTTTACAAGATACTTAAGAGTTAGTGCCATCAAATAAACCATAATAATTTGTTAAATATTTTGTAAATACCATGTCAAATAGGTTATATCCCATTTAAAACTTACCGAAATTATTTTTAATTTTTTTTATGTTGTCAAAGGCATCTCAAATGAGAATAAGGCCTCCCGTATCGATATGCCACATATAAATGGACAACGAGGATTAGCGTGCAAAAGATGTCAAGTATGACCATTTTTGTGACCATATGTGTGTCTTAAGGCCACATGGCAATGGTCTTAGTGATGGAACTCCTTTCCCGTCTGCTAGGCTCTGTGGCGAGTTTTTTAAGAAGCGGTGTGATTTTTCCTTAGCAGAGTCTCAGATAACAAGACGATTTCAGATTATGTGTTGCAAAGTAAGGAGAAAAAATAGTCGTTTTGGACTCAAAGTGGCATTGAATTTGTAAGGGAACCGTAATCCTAGTCGAGGTGGTAATAGTTGACCTAGTAGTGGATCTATGTCGTAATGGTGGTGGCGTGTCACAGAATAAAAAACAAAAGTAAGTTTTTTTCTGCTAGGCTTCATGGTGAGTTCTTTTAGAAGCGCACGACAAGGTAGCAGAACCCTTGTGTTGTGATGGTGGTCACATGTCGAGTCTAACACAAGATGTCGACATAAAAAAATTAGCCTTACAAATCTTAAAACCTAAAAAGAGTAGAAAAGCTAAAGGTGAAGCGACACATACATAGTGGTATTAGGTTTTGGAGCGAGACACGAAGAAATGGAGGCATGTTTTGAAGTGATTTGACAATGCAGGACATATGGAAAATATTTTCAGCAGGATCAATGAAACATTCGACATTCATGTTAATGTCTCGTTAATGTAATGTTTTGGCCACGAGACCTACATGATTGATAATCATTGTTTTCAAACAATTTTAAATTTTTGTAAGTCTTTGTTTGCTCTAAACTACTGAAGTTTTGTGGGTTTCACAGGTATTACGTTTTTTCTCACATGTGCTTGTGGATCTATTAGTAATATCTTTTGTTAACTTGGCTCAAGTGATACATGATTTGTCTTCGCATAAATGAGTTGCCTTGTTTTTGACTTTCAGTTTTAGCTCAACTAGTGAAGCAAGTGGATTTTATGGACTGTCATTGTTTATTTTAGTGTAAAAGAGTTGAATACTTTTGGAGAGTTTGATTTCTTTGTGTTTATGGTTTTAGTTTCTGAAAAGAAGTGATTATGACTAAAATTTGAAGTAAAGGGATGAAGACATATGTTTTGATGGATATATGTTTTTCTTTTGGCTTAAAGAGTTAAAGACTTTTGGGGTGTTAATTTTTTATGTTAAAGCCTTAAAGATTTTAGTTATTCAAAATAGAGGGAATTTGGCAAAAATTGGACTCAAGTTGGCAAAGAATTGTATTTTGTAGTTTATAATTGCTTATTTTGGCACAAATGATGATAAATTTAAGTATTAAAGTTTTTAATGTTAAATAATGGGTCTTTGATGGTGAGAACTGAGTGATTTTGCCTAGAATTTGATTCAGACGCCTGTGGAAGGTGTTCTTTTATTCTGAAGATTGTTTGTTTCTTTTGTTCCAAACATCACTCATTTGTTGTAAAACACTGCAGAATTTTTTTTTTTTGTTAGGAAATTGAGTATTTGCTTTGATTCCTGCTCGATATGTTCTTAAATATGAGAACTTATGACTTGTGATAACAAATATTTTAGCTAGGCAAACCAAGTTTGACCATGTAACCCTTATATGATTTTGGCTATAATTGTACTCAAAATGCATGTGGAAAGTGGTGGTTCTATCTGAAAACACTGCAGTATTTTTCTATTTTGACTTAGAGCGTGAGTACTTCAGCTTTCTTGGAAGGATTGTTTTGATCTTTACATGTTGATAACATAAAAAATTAACCCAAGTTTTGGTCAAGTATTTTAGCTTTTTTTGGGTCGAAAAAATTGTGTTAGGTGATTTAATTTTTTACATTCTCTAGAATACTAGTATGGTTTTTAATCACTGCAGTATTTTTGTATTGTGACCAGATGTGAGCACTTGTGTTTGTTTGGAACAAGTATCTTGCTTCCTGGTTGAAATTTTTTCAATGTATGGAATTTTGAATAAGTTTATAACAATATTTCAGTTTCTTTAACAAAATTTCAATAGAGTCAGTGTGCCAATTATATGGCAGGAATTGCTGAAAATACTTTGTCTTATCAACATAAATATGAGATTTTGTACAAAGTCCCAATTATAATATCATGTTAGAATTTAATACAAAGATTCAATTAGATCATTGAAAAAGCTTTGTTTTTACTTTTTACTTTTAACCTCTAAGAATGCTTAGTCATTCATCAATTAAAAATATATATTTATACATATGTTTGGCATAATAGATAGATAAGCTTTTGGACTATATTGTTCCATTAGGTGCACAAAAAGATTTTTTTAGTTTAGCTTGAGTTATGGATGGGAAAAAAGTTTTAACTGTAGTGAAATCATGATTTAGTTTGGAAAATTAACTTTATGAGATAATTTAAGAGAATACAATTCTTATAATTTGGTAGAATTCAATTGCTTTACAATTTGATGGAAATGTGATGGGAATAGAAATGCTTCACTTATCTCATTTCTGTGTTATTTTCCGCTTTGCTACCTTCTTGCACCTGCTCCCTGCCTCTACTTGTCATCATTTTTTGCCAAAAATAAATGTTTTAGATTATTAATAAATGATGTATTTTTATCATCTAACTTCTTTACAATAACCAAGATAACAACTCTCAATCACATTAATTCAATGTTGTAGCCTTCCATATATTTCTTCCCTACACCTATTTTAGAACTTTTCACCCTTCCGCCATTTACTTATCAACGTGGGCCACATGTAGGGTCCAAATTTGAAGGAAAATGGGGAAAAGATAGCCAAATGCACTCATCTGGTTTTAAACGCCATTAACGAACTAGAGCTCTGCAAAACACAAAAATGGATCATTCTTCATTCTTTTTCTTCTGTATCCTTGTCATTTCTCCATGAGATGCATTTTTGGTTTATTGTGGAGCCAAATCGATAAGTTTAAAGGAATGTAAAGTTGATCATCAAAAACGGAGTTTATCGGGCATACGCGATAAAAAGGGGGAAAACTTACCAGTAAGCACTTGAGTGCTATGAAAGTGGTTAAAAGGTAGAAATGATAGGACCACATGAAGAAGAAAATCATGAGATACCCCCTGCTAAAGTAATCATGCTCGAATTGACGAAATATTCACCTTTTTGAACCTCTAGTTTTCATGAGTGCATTTTTTTCATGTCACTTTCCAAAAGTAGATCTGCAACAAACATTATTCCTTTTGGATATTCTTTTCTTGGGGACAAAGTATGGATGTACACGGATTGTTATAAGAACATGGTTTTGGCCACGGGAAAGGGATTCTGGTTTTTCGGGAATGTTGTAAATTTGGAAGTAATTCAATATAGAAGTTCTTTCTTTCTTATTTCCTCTATTATCTCTCTCTGTCTCTACCTGATTCAATGGATCATTTGTTTTACATCCAATAGAAACTTTTGTGTTATGGTCTATGTAATCTTTAGAAATTTGTGTCTACGGATTTACATCGGTGGTGAAGTAATTGATCCTTTTCTTTATTTTCTTGATTCAATGTGAGTAGGGAGATACTTTGTTATCTATATTTTCCAAAAGCATTGTTGTTTTCTTCCTTCTCCCATCTCTTTATTCTTCCATTCCTTCTGATTGATGATCTTTTGAGTATGCAAATATACCACGATACCAGGATCCAAACATTAATAGTTGTAGATTTGTACATTTTTTTCCATCTTTCAATAAGGGAACCTCTCCCATTGAAGAGGAGGGACTTATTGTCCCATGACTATGGTTTCAACCCATGTTCCATTCTGAAACCCAATAGTCCCCGATCCCCAAAGCGCATATGAAGGCGAAAAACAACCACGTGTCCCTTTTTGATTTGTTGCGGGGTTGTGGGTCATTTTAGAACTTTTCTCCCTTTCTTCGTAATGCCTTTGAGAATAAAATGGATCCATTGCCTTGAACTTCTACCAAAATTGCTCTAGCCAATCAAGGACCGGCGGGGATGCGGAGAAAATCTGACATTTTTTCCAAAATCACCAAAAGTGATAAGTTCAAAAAGAAACCCATTCGGCTGCATCCAATGAGAAGAAAACGCGTAGCTTCACCTTTACGAGCAAGAATTTGATGGGGAAAAGAACGTAGGAAGTTGCAGGAAATGGGACAATGCCATTTTGCCCCCAATGAAGAATTTATTTCTCTGCAAAAGGTTAAAAATGAAAGATGCAAGGTCCCACACATTCCAAATGCATAAAAGAAGAACTAAAATCATTTCCCATCCTTTGAAAATAGGTAAAATGTTTTAACGAAATCATACTGAGGAAATTTTGATTAAAATGTCATGGGAAATGAAGGAGGAGTGGGCAAGATACCTTTAGAACTAGGGGACAAAGGCTTGGATTTGGAATTTACAAAGTCTACCATCTTAAGAAAGACCTTGGGATGGGTTTGGTAGAATTCGGCTTTTGAGATCTGGATCTTATTTTTATTGAGATGGTCAATAATGTCAAAAGAACCAGAGGTAGATGTAGCATCATTGATAGGAGTAGATGAAACTTTTGACTTACCAATTCTATCATTTGAAGGGCAAGAAGTTTTAGGAGTAGAAATAGAGGAAGGAACAATAGAACTTACCTTGGGTGTGGAAGAAGTTGGAATAGGAGCTCCTCTCCTTACATTCACTAGAATGACCATAGGAGGCTCCTTAGATCTTTAAGTAGGCTGCACCACTTTCTCCTTCTTATTGGCTTGCTCACGAGTCATGAAAACATATGATTCATTGTTCATCTTTGCAACATTTTAACCCTTTGGTGAAAAAGGCTCAAATTCTCAATTTCCTCCGCAGGCCCGCTGTTTCAATTTCATTCTTCAACATGTGGCATCACCCTGGGATTTTGAGGGGGTTTTTTCTCTTTTATACTTTATCTATTTTGAAAAGGGGAAAAATTCCAACCTTTCCCTGAAAGTCCATGCCCCCACCATTGAATTTTCAACGTAGGCCACATGTCTCTTTCTAATTTGCTGTGGGCCTCAACTTAGAAATTATCCCTTCACATGAGCGGGGCCACGGGTCATTTTAGAACTTTTTGCCCTTCCACCATTAAATTTTCAACATAGGCCACGTGTCCTTTTTCGATTCACTGCAGGCTTCAACTCAAGATTTATCCTTTCACGTGGGCGGGCCATGGGTCAATTTGTAACTTTTTGCCTTTTGTGGAAACAAAGCTAAAATTCCTAAAGTCACTGTCGACCGCTAAAGCGCATATGAACTGAAAAACAGCCACGCGTCCCCGACGTGGGACTTTAGAAGTAATTCAATACGAAGTTCTTATAACCTATGTTTCACTTATCTCCTTTTTGTGCTATTTTTCTCTTTACTACCTTGTTTCACATGCTCCCTATCTTTACTTGTCATCATTTTTTCCCATTTTTTTAATTATTAATAAATGAAAAGTTTTTATTATCTAACTTCATTAAAATAACCGAAATAATAACTCTCAATCACATTGATATGATGCTTCAACCATCATTTTCTCTACTTTCATCTTGATAATATTTTTTCTTCCCATGAAATTGGTAAAATATAAATAGAATGATAATTACACCTAAAGGTGTTTTCTCAGTTAAAAGCATTCTCCCCTATGAAACGGTCAAATGATGCTCCTAAATCTCAATCACCCACCTCTTGATCCGTATCAACGACCTCCATTAAATATAGGTCATCCACATGGTGCTTGCATACTGAATTGAGTTGTGTGTAAATTGTTTTGATCGCATTGTATCCTACCAACATGGACACAAACATTCATCATTTTATGTTCGTATGTCTTTGATTTTCCTCCAACGTAGTGGTGGTTGCAGTGTTGATGGTTTTGAGAGATGAAGTGACCATGAAAATCAAAGAGTTAGAGGGCGGTAGGATGGGTGGGTTGCAGAGTAGTGTCGAGGAGAGGAGATTAGTGACATGGGTGGTGACGATGGGGGTTGTGGTAGGAGTTACAAAAATGGTGGCAACGGGAGGGGTCATGGTGGGGGTTATCGTGGCGGGAGGGTTTGTTGAGAGGGGTGAATATGGAAAATGGATTTATTTTAATTACTATTTTTTAAGTTTTCAATTATAATTATAAACATTTAAAGTTTGGAGATAACCTAATTAATCACTATTTAAAACAAGTATTATGTATATTTATTTTTAGAAATGCTATTGGTTAATATTTTTGTTATTGTATTTTATTGCACAAGCTTATGTGCCCCCTTCATCCTCTCATAGTGATGCCACTCAAAGCATGACTAGCATTATTCTTTTTTATGTTTGTTTTGGTGTTAGGGAAACTTATAAATGTATATTTATTTATTATTTGTCTAATACAATATTTAGAACATTTGATCATAAAATTAAACAAGATATGTCTTGCGATCGTGGTCTTTATCAATCTCCTCCACCTTTTTTTCCATAGTTCAATGTATTGATATTAATTTTGTATTATTATTATTATTATTATTAGTAGGAAAGATACCAATGACATTGTTCAAAACTGTTATTGTGATAAATGTTATAACTAATTTGAAATTATTATGAAAATAGGAAATATCTATTAATAATTACTTTAAATTTATTTTCTAAGTTAAATATGAGGTGTTTATTTATATACATCTATACATATTATTACACTAAAAGACATTCTCCAAAGGGGAGTGACACCTCTTGGCTCGACACACATTAGAGTGATCTACGGTTGTTTTTGTGACATACATCAACATCTTCCAAAATATTACCCACCATTGGTATGGGGGAAACTATCATCCACGTTAATGTGGCTCTCGATTGCTCCTACGAATGCAACATACAAATATGTTGTATATTTCATTTTCTCCATTCAAATTTGTTTTGATATTTGTTATGTATATCATGTAGGTTTTGTTTTATTCTGACGTGTGTTTTGGTGCAAAGTATTTTTCTTGCGCAGGGTTAGAGAATGAGCACATCAATATGTTGGCGTAAGAGTCAAAACATAAAAACAATGGTTCCCACTAGCACATTGGCCCTTTTTGGCAAGTGCCTCATCAAAAAGTTTTGTATCATCGGTGATATCGATGAAGATACTACCCTCGATGAATCATTGATTAACATTTTGGCAAATTTTTAGACTTGTGTCTACACTCCCACCACTCATGTGAGATCGTTATGTTATCACCTTCATGAATGTCGACCAGTGTTGTGTAATTGTACATAGTCGCGTACATGACAACATCATTTCCTCCCTTGAGTGCAATGCTCATGGTTCTCGGTGATTAATTGAGATATGTTCACACACCACAAAACCTTTTAACAATGAATAAAACCATATTTAGAAAACCTATTGAAGTGACTCCACATCTCACATTCACAATTATAAAGGAAATTGTTTGATAAGTTAAGGTTAGATAAGAAAATTTTATAACAATCACATAGATTGGAAAATCATCACAAAAACAATCTCTTTAAAAACCTTTTTGACATGTTTAATTAATTATTACCATACACATTTCGTGGAGTTGGATGTAATTGAAAGAACAAATTAATGTTTTTGATTAGGTGGAACAACATAGCTAAAAAACAACTACAATGTTAATCTTAAGCTCCATACTATTTTTAATTAAGCATAATTGTGTTAATACTTATTTCATCATATCATATTTCCCCAAAATGATTGTACCCTTATTTCCTCATTGATATACAAAATATTTTAATCAAACCTTTTAGATATATGTTAAAATATCTTCTTGAATTTTTCACTTTTCAAAAATATACTAATTATAAAACTAAACGACCCCATCAAATTTAGAAATGGGTAAGTGCACCAAGTTGGGGGCCAAAAGGGGGTCTTAAGTGGACGCATTTTTCTAAAAATAAAAACTTCAACTTGTACGATTTTTTCAAAATAGTTACACTCAAAATTGGAAGATGTTGTAGAAATATGAATCGTAGAATTTTGAGTCTAGTTTCTAAGCTACTAAATTTTATTGAAAATGGATAAGTTTAAGTGGGTCAAACAACTAAAATACCAACATGTGCTCATGTTTTTGTTAAAAAACATAATAGAGTGACTTTCATGCCCCCACCATTTTTGAGCACCATTTAGTATTTTTGAAAACCATTTAGTAGAAAGATAACTAGTAGTATCTAGTTTGTGTTAGATTTTAAAAAAAAAAAAAATTAGCGAATATTTTTTTATTTATTATTTTTCTAGTACATAAATTTTATGTTTTGAAAAATAAACGGATCTGATCATGCCCCCTAACTACCTCAAAAATATCAAAATTAGATTTTTTATTTTTTGAATATGTATAGAATTATGCCTAGTTTGTGCTAGTATAATTTTTTTTCAATTTTGATCACCCAAAAAAAGATACACGATGAAAGATAGACATATTTAAAATTCAAAAATAGCTATAAAAAGGCATAGTTAGAAAATAAATAATATGGAAACCTTATATTAGTTAGAAAATTTGAAAAATATTAATTCAACATATGAGTTAAATGTTATATTATAATAAAGTAATTTTTAATTACTTTAGTTAGATTATATTAAGTCAACTGATAGTTGTCTTTAGTTGTCCTTAGTTGTCTTATCACATGTTTTGTGAGATATTGTTCAATCTCACTTTGTTTATTCCGGATGATTTCATGAGGGGAAATAGGTGCAATTAGGGGTAGTGAATATTATCCTGCATTTTATTCTCATATTAGTTTATCTATTTCCATGTATTGTGGATGAGATAGAAGTTGTCCAATATCTATAAATATTGCATCTCTCTCTTCTTATTGTAATGCTTGATTTTAAAGATTAATAAAATATACAAGCAATCTTATTTTTTTGTGTAAAAGCTTCTGAGTTGTTCTATGTATTTTCTTATTATCAAAGTATTCAACTCCAACATCTGGTATCGAGCATGAAGAGTTCTGAACTGTAAGGAGGGAGTGTAGGAAGTATTGAGAGAGGAGGATAGGAAGCTTGAGCAAGGAGGAGCCAGAGTTGCCCCAGGCCTCTTCACTGCCCCTCACCAACTCCACACACTGCAAAAGATTCAAAAGAAAAAAAGAAGAAATAATTGATGGAAATTCACACAATTGGAAAAATGAATCAGGAGTGAAAATTTTTATTTTTATTTTAGAAGTTTCAAAGAAAAAAAATATTGTTTTCATTGAATACAAATATTATATGCAACATGAGATGTGATTTTTTTTGCTCACATTCTAAAATAAGAGACCCCACACATTTTAGGACTAATCCATTTTCTCTTATACCCATTCACCTTGAATGGCAAGATCCAAATCGGCACATCTCCAAGCATCTAATCCTGTATGAATGGGAGCAGAGATCAAGTTTCAAAGACAAAGATGATCTAAATCTTAAGAGTTAAAAGAGAGTTTCGAACTAGGCATCCCGAGCTCCCATGCATGATCTTGCAAATAAAGTCAAGCTCCAAATTGAAGGAAACGAAAAAGTATCTTATCCACAACAAAGAATATGTAAATCTATGTAAAGCCTATATAAAAAAAAGATGTGGATCGATAAATTGAGTGGTGGTGGTGGCTAATTAACATGCAGTGGATGGAGAAACCAAAGTTGTGAGGTAAGCCCTAATCAGGTTGTTTTTTTTTTTAAAAATCTACTTTAAAAAAACTTTCCTTTTTTGGATTGTGTGAATTTTTAGAAGGAATTTTTTTTTCCATTTTTGGAAAGGGGCCGAAAATAAAAAAATTTAAAATGGTCGTAACTTTCAATTGGTACCTCGGATTGAGGTGCCATTTTTTTTAAAGTGTGTGTTTTTGTGAGATCTACATATTGGTCTAGATTTTAATAAGTATTTATTCTTGTAAAAATTGCAAAAATTAAATTTTTGTATTTGAAAAGAGACCAAAGAGTCCAATTTTTTTTTTTTTTTCAAATCAAAGAGCCATTTTATTTTTACAAATCGGCCACAGAGCCAAAATTGTAATAGGGCCAATAGTGCGAAAAAGTCATTGTAATGGCTGAAAAGGAGCCCAAAAATCAGTAGAACCTAGAAATTTGGGGTGGGTGTTTGAGTGTGATCGAGGGGGTGTCATACTATTAATCTCTCTCTCTCTCTCTCTCAATTCTATCACCCAACATGGAAAATGCACCTAAATTTTTCTTCCGGAATCACAACTCCTCAAAGGAGATAACTATGTTGCGTGGAAAATGAAAATACGCACACAACTTGAATTTGAAGATTTAATAGGTGTAATTGATGGCTCGCTAACGAGACCAGAAATTGATGCAACCCAAATACGTGCATTTGATAGAGAAAATAAAAAAGCTAAGTTAATAATAATGTTTGGTGTAACTGATGAAGTACAACCTCACATTAGACAATGTAAAACTACTAAAGAAGTGTGGGAAAAATTAGCAATAGTGTATGAAGCTAAGAACAAAAACACTATTTTACAACTTCAAACTCAATTACACAGTCTTAAAATGAAATCAAATGAAAAAATAGAATCATTTTTAAGACGTGTTGTTGTATTAAAATCTTCTCTTGAAGCTATGGAAGTAGAAATCGAAGATGATTCATTAATTCCTATTGTTCTAAGAGCTTTTCCAAGCTCATACAGGATATTTGTAACAACTCTTAATATAATGGGTCAAACAACAACTTTTGAAGAGTTAGTGAACATGCTTCAACAAGAAGAGTCATTACACAAACCTGTAGAAGAAGAGGAACAAGCCCTCTCTTCATATCACAAAGGGAAGAATCAGATGAATTCATCACATAGAAATAAGCAGACTAATCAGCAACAAAATCAACAACATAGTCATCAGAGACACAATGAATCAAAAAATAGTGTCAGATATGCGGTAGACAAGGGCATGATTTGAAAGAATGTTGGTATAACACTTTTCAGAAAGGTTCATCTAGTGGTAAGAAACCAACTTCTCAACAATCAAATCAAGGTTACAAGAACAATCAACAAAGTCAAAAGAAAGGAAACTGGAAAAAGAAACAACAACACGTAACATAGCCGAAGAGGAAGATAACCCACAAGATGAGGACTTCCTATTTGTTACACAATCAACTCAAGTCAACAATTCACCTAAGTCAATCTGGTATGTAGACTCAGGGGCTACAAAGCATATGACAGGGACAAATGAATGGTTTACTGAGTTAAGGAACACACCTAACAAAGACCATGTTTCGTTAGGTGATGATTCTTCATACAAAATACAAGGCATTGGGAACATCTCGTTACCTCTCGGATCAAGAAAATGTACTATACGAGATGTCCTTTATGTTCCAGGATTAACAAAGAACTTACTTTCAGTTAGTCAACTCTTGGAGCACAACTTGAAAGTAGACTTTGATTGTACAAATGGAAAGAAGATGTGTCTCATCAAAGATAAGTCTAAAAACTCCAAAATTGTAGCTAAAGCTTCAGGAATGGGTCGGATGTTTCAGTTGGACTTTGTTCAAACCAACAATCAAGCTCTTATCAGTAAGGAAGATTCATCAGCACAATTATGGCACAGAAGATTTGGCCATGTAAGTTTTAGCTATCTTGACACACTTCAGAAATATGACATGGTTAGAGGACTACCACATTTCAGAAAAAAATACACATAAGTGTACAAATTGTTTGGCAGGAAAACAACATAGAGCACCATTTCACAAAAGTACATACAGGGCCCATGGTATATTAGATCTGGTGCATACCGATCTATGCGGACCAATGAGACCTAGTCATACAGGGTTTCAGTACTTCATGCTCTTTGTAGATGATTACTCATGAAAAATGTGGGTTTACTACTTAAGAACCAAAGATCAAGCTTTTGCAACCTTCAAAAAGTTTAAGGTAGCCATTGAAATAGAAACTAGTAAAAAGATAAGGACTCTCCGCTCAGATCGAGGGGGTGAATACACCAGTAATGAATTCAAGGATTTCTTAGAAACAAATGGAATTCATCGATAGATGGCACCTCCATATACACCACAACAAAATGGTGTAGTTGAGAGAAGAAACAAAACAATAATGGATATGGTAAGGTGCATGATTGATGATTCAGGGTTAAGAAAAACATATTGGGTAGAAGCAGTTAAAACAACAATATATTTGTTGAATAGAGCTCCTACTTCCGCACTTGATGGAATAACTCCACAGGAAGCTTGGTCAGGGCATAAGCCATCAATAAAACACTTAAGAGTTTTTGGATGCAAAGCAAGTATGCTAATTCCTAAGAAGAAAAGAAAGAAACTTGATATGAAATCAGAAACTTACATATTCTTGGGATATAGTGAAGAAGCTTTGGGATACAGATTAATGGATCAAAAACAAGGAAAATTTTCACAAGTAGAGATGTTGAGTTCTTTGAGAATAAGGAAGCAGATGCTCCTTTCAAAAACTTAAGCAATTCTCAAGATAGTCCTACTGTGAAAATTGAAGATGGCTATGACTTTGAAGAAAATAATGATGATGAAGTTAATAATAATGATGATCATACAGATAATACAACTTCATCACCTACAACTAAACGTATGCCTAAGTGGTATACAAATGTAATAAAAGATGCTAAGTTGGATAGTGAACCAAACACATCCACTTTTGGACCAAGAACTCGTAGCATGGCTCAAAATGAAGTTAACTTAGCCTTAATGAGCATAGTTATTGAATCAACTGAGCCAACTACAGTTCAAGAAGCCCTACAATCAAAACCTTGGTCAGATGCAATGAATTCTGAATATAAGTCTTTGATTAAGAATAATACATGGCAACTTACAGATCTTCCACTAGGGAAGAAAGCAATAGGTTGCAAATGGATATTTAAAACAAAGTACAAGTCAAATGGAAGCATCGATAAACACAAGGCACGATTAGTAGCAAAAGGGTATGCTAAAAAAGAAGGCATTGATTATGAAGAAACATTTGCACCCACAACTAAGATTAAAACAATCAGAATGATATTTTCCTTAGCTGCACAATTTGGTTGGAAAGTTCATCAAATGGATGTGAAAAGTGCCTTTCTAAATGGTGACTTACAGGAAGAAGTCTACTTAACTCAACCTGAGGGTTTTATAATTCCAGGAAATGAAGACAAAGTATGTAGACTCATAAAATCATTGTATGGTCTAAAACAAGCACCCAGGGCTTGGTATATAAAAATTGATGAGCATCTTTTAAGTAAAGGATTTAAAAGAAGTCCATATGATCCTAACTTATATCTCAAAAAGCAAGGGGGGGAGTTAGTGATTGTAGTTGTTTATGTCGATGACATAATCATCACTGGAGGATCAAGTGAATATGATAGAAACAACTAAGAAAGATCTAAGTAAGTCATTTGAAATGATAGATCTAGGACTTCTACATTATTGTCTTGGACTTGAAGTATGGAAAAGAAATAATCACATATTTGTATCTCAAGTAAAATATTCCAAGACAACACTTGAAAGATTCAAAATGATGGATAACATCCCAATGGAAACACCTATGGAGACAAGGCTTCAATTGTCTCGGAAAGATCCATCAGCAGAAGTAAATGTAACTCTTTATCAACAGTTGATTGGGAGTCTCATTTACTTAACCTATACTAGGCCAGACATCAGTTATGCAGTTAGTTACCTTTCCCTAGTTTATGCAAGAACCAAGAGTTTGTCACTGGAAAGCAACAAAAAGAATACTAAGGTATATTAAAGGAACTGTGGATTTTGGCTTAGAGTACAAGAAGAATGATAACTTCTTCTTGACTGGTTATACAGATTCAAATCATGCAGGAAATATAGATGATAAAATCCACTTCTGGGTTTGTGTTCTTTTTGGGATCTGGACCTATTTCATGGGGAAGCAAGAAACAAACATATGTGTTTCAAGGTCTTCCATAGAATCAGAATATCGCATAGCAGGAGGAGCTTTCTATGAAGTGATTTGGCTCAGACATATACTTGAAGGGTTGGGACTTCCACAGGATCATCCAACCATTCTTCATGTAGACAATGAAGGAGTAGTAAAACTTGTTCGAATCCAGTCTTTCATGAACGCACCAAACACATTGAGGTGCAAGTCCATTTTATTCATGAACATGTTCAGAATAACAACATACAACTTCAACATTGCCGACGATATCATCAGCGTGTAGATATCTTCACCAAATCTCTTACACGTCCTAAATTTGAGGCATTTAGATTATTTCTCACCACATCTCTCTTAGAATATGCTGAATTAAGGGGGGGAATGTTAGAAATAAACTAACACTTAATTCAACATATGAGTTAAATGTTATATTATAATAAAGTAATTTTTTAATTACTTTAGTTAGATTAGATTAAGTCAACTGATAGTTGTCTTTAGTTGTCCTTAGTTGTCTTATCACATGTTTTGTGAGATATTGTTCAATCTCACTTTGTTTATTCCCGGATGATTTCATGAGGGGAAATAGGTGCAATTAGGGGAAGTGAATATTATCTTGCATTTTATTCTCAGATTAGTTTATCTATTTCCATGTATTGTGGATGAGATAACCTAAAACCTAAAATTAATAAATCCAACTAAACCATAAACCCTAAATCCTAAACCTAACCCTAACCCTAAACTCTAGACCTAAGCCCTAACCCTAACCCTAAACCTAAGCACTAAATCCAAATCCCCGAGCCTAAAACCTAAAACCTTAAATAATAAATCAACTAAGCTTAAGCCATAAACCCTAAACCCTGAACCCTTAACCCTAAACCCTAAACCATAAGCCCATAAACCTTAAGCCCCAAACCCTAAGCACTAAATCCAAAGCCCCGAGCTCTAAATAAACCTAAACCTTAAAAAGCCTCGAGCTCGAGCCCTAAACCCTGAAATATATATCATTGAGCCTAACCCCTAAACCTTAAACCATAACTAACCTTAAACCTCAAAGCCTTGAACCCAAATCCTTGACCCTAAACGTAAACCCTAAACCATGCACCCTAACCCCTAAACCCGAGCCCCGACCCCGAGCCCTAAACCATAAAACCTAAACCTTAAGCTCGTAAATATTAAATTCTAAAGTTCCCTAAACCCTAAACCCTAAAAACTAAATCATATTTACCTAAACCCTAACCCCTAAATATTAAAGTTCCCTAAACCCTAAAAAAACCCTAAGCACTAAATCCTAAACCCTAAACCCTAAACCCTAAAAAAACCCTAAACCTTAAAACCTAAACCCTAAAACCTAAACACTAAACACTAAACCTAAACCTAAACCCTCACCTTAAACCAAACCCTAAACCTCAACCTCAACCCTAAGACCTAAATCCTAAATTATAAACCCTAAACCCTAAAACAAAATATTAAACCTTAAACCCTAAACACTAAATCCTTAACCCTAAACCCTAAATCCCAAATCCTTAACCCTAAACCATAAACCTTGAACCTTGAGCCCCAAGCACTGAGTTGTAAACCTTAAAGACTAAATCTAGAACCCTAAGCTCTAACCCCTAAACCTCATATATTTCCAATAGGTCTCATGAGTGAGTTCATTTTTTGAATATCTTAGGACCATATTTCCTAGTCTTGTGCCTAAAACCATCATTAAGTCTGCTTTTATAACTACCTTGTTTATGAGAGGTGGGAATTTCCCTCCTTCAAAATATCAACAGATGAAAGACATCAATTTTTGATGAATCTCTTTGAATTTTGTTCCTACGAAGTCGATGAACCCTTTTCAGTTGAATACTCTTTGTCAATACTAATAAGAATGGGTAAGACACAAAACATTACAATGAGTGAAATAGTTCGCATGTAATGGACATTTCCCTCCTTTAAAATATCAGTAGATGAAAGGCATCAAATTGTGATGAATCCCTTGAATGTTCTACCTATGAAGTAGATGAACCCTTTTAGTTGAATACTCTTTTTCAATACTTATAAGAATGGGTAAGACATAGAACATTACAATGACTGAATGGGTGAGCCTAATCCATGAGCCTTAAACCATGAGCCCTAAACCCTAACCCCTAACCCCTAAACCCTAAACCTTGAGCCTTAAACCCTAAACCTTGAACCCTTTTCCCTAAACCCTGAACCCTGACCTTTAAACCTTAAACCCTAACTCCTAAACCCTAAACCGTAAACCCTAAATCCTCAACCCTAAACCTTAAACCTTGAGCCCTAAACCCTAAACCCTAAGTGTTAAACCCTAAACCCTATACCATAAATCATAAGCCCTAAACCCTAAACTCTAAGCCCTAAATCCTAAATCCTAAACCCTAAACCCTAAAACCTAAACCCTGAACCCTAAACCCTAAACCCTAAACCCTAAACCTTGAGCCCTAAACCCTAAACCCTAAGCCCTAAACCATAGGCATTAAGTCCTAAGACAAAACACTAAACCTTGAACCCTCAAACATAAAACCTAACCTTAAACCCTAAAAAATAAACCCTAAACCTCAAATTTCAACCCTAAACCCTAAACCCTCAACCTCGATCCCTAAACCTGTAAACCCTAAACCTTGAGCCATAAACCCTAAACCCTCAACATTGATCACTAAACCCCAAACCTTGAACCTTGAGCCCTAAACCCTAAATGTAAATCCTAAACCCTTAACCCTTAACCATAAACCTAAACTTTAAACCATAAACCCTAAACCCTAAATCATGAACGCTAAGCCCTAAGCCCCGAACCCTAAACCCTAAAATTTGAACTATGAGCCTTAAACACTAAACTCTAAACCTTGAGTCCTAAACCCTAAACCCCTTGAGCCCTAAACCCTAAACCCTAAATCATAAACCCTCACCCAAAGGAAAGTCCTAATAAGATCATTCAACATGTTTCAGTGTGTAGGGAATAGTTTCTAAGGTGATCGATCGACTCATTTAGTTTTGATGAGAGACTACTTCCTCTAAAGGCCTAAAAAGGCATTTTTGGCCATTATGTAGTTAATTGAACACCCTTAAGAACAAGCTAAAATGAGCTAGTCATGTCACCGAGGTATCAAGGACCATCATGTGTGAAGTATTAAGGCATCGTTTGTCTCCATAAGAGACATATGAGCAAAAACATGTATGAGAATCATGAATTTTATTCCATAAAAGGATGCTTTTAGAGCTAGGAAAGGTGAGGGGATGATCTTTATATGGAGCACCATGTTTCTAAGAATGAGCAATCATCTAAGTTCACTTGATGCAATTAACTTAGTACTATTCATAACAACTCATTTAAAACCTAGTAGTGTTATCACACCTTAAGGAGGAGGCACATTACAATCACCTCATTTTGGCCATAGGACAGGAATCCCATTTAGGGAACAATCCTCTATCTACAAAGTGAGGATATCTTTTTAGTAAGAAGTAGACAAGCATCATAGAGTTGATTCATGGTCACTAAAGTGAATTATGGACCAAATTTAAAAATTGGTACCAATTCAAGAAGTGGTAGGGCCAAAATCCATTTTAGAAGGTCAAAAATCTAAAAAATGACTATATGCTTTCCCAAAACAAAGACCGACTACAATATATATGCCTTGAAAGTTTTAGGTCCTTTGCTGAAATCCTGAAAAATGAGTAAGTATTGACCATATTAGATTTTGAAAAACTATCTTCTAGATTATAACTATGGAGCTACGAGACCACTTCCATCAGGTGTAGAGTGACCCTAATTTCTTATATTTACTAAAATAAATTTAAAGTATAAGAAATAATAAAATAAATCTTATACTTGAACATTTATTTTTGTAAGTATAAGACACCCAAAAACACATACATGGTCCATACTACTCAAAACACGTACGTGTTTTGACTTCCCTAAAATGCGTACATTTTTTCTTCTCTAAAACGCATACACGTTTTGCCTTCTTTAAAACATGTACACATTATAGGTTCGGTAATTACCAAACCAAAAATTAAAACGTGAGTGCGTTTTAGCAAAACGCGTACGCATTTTAAAACACGCATTTCGTATATTTTCGGTTTTTGTCCACTTTTTGGCCCCCCAACTTTGTGCACTTACCCATATTAAAGCTTCATAGTTACATTGGAAATAACTAACCCTTAGTAAACCATGGAGAGGCCATTCTATCCATTTTCCCTCTTTTTATAAGTGCACTAGTCCCTATGGCTATCATGAAAAATACAATTCCTGACATTAATGTATTTGGGTTTTTTATCTTGATCATCTAGATTTTAGTTCCTCTTGTGTACATGAAATTTTAAGATCTATTGTTTGGGTCATCGTGGTCCCTCATTTTCCGTGAATAGCTTGAAATTGGATTAAAGTAAGACATTTCAAAATTATGTTATGTCATCTTTTGTGCCTCAACGAACCTTTGGACCATCATGAATTTTCTTCGTCTTATTTGCTACTCGATCTCTTTATCTCTCACTTGCATCATTATTTCTCCCAATTGCAAGCTATTACTCAAAGCCTTCCCTACCTCCCAACCAAAATTTTCACCATGAAATTGCATCTACTTTTCAAATCCATAGGCACTTTAGAAAAAAATATGCTAGTTGATGCAACAACATTCTATGAATGAATAAAAAACTATAAAGTTGAGTGGCTAGCATAAGTGAACTATATTCTATGTTGACTGCATTGGCCATTAGTTCTCAGAGTGAAATAACATAGACCCTGTTCACTAGCCAAATTATTAACACTACCTTACACTAGTTGAAGAAATACTTATTGCAAGAGTAAATCCTGTTTTACAAGTTTCCTATGTAAAAGGAAGGTAGTGCAAATACAATGTATATCATTACCTTCCACAATAATATATCCTTCATCGCCAAACACCTCCCCTAACATATTTCTGAGCCATATATTTTCTTGTTCATTGACAAGATCTCAACACAAAAAGATGACTTCTCTGTATGTTGGAAACATGTTCTTGATACCTTGGAGTAAAAATTACACAAGCGTACATTAATGCACAAGAAACATAACATATTTTTCAAATATCACCACTTGTTCTTTGCATCAACACGTTCATTTCACTAGATAAAGGGAAGAAAAAATTGTAACGTGTTCTGGTGGATGTTGATGCTCCTTTGGAATCATCATTCTTCTTTGATACACTTAAAAATAGACCCTCCATACTTGAAATCCTATCTTGCAATCAAATTGTATCCACATAATTTGATCATCGTTCCACTTTCAACTAATACAATGTTCTCCACTATGTTTTTCTACAATAAACTACTTCACCATTGTGATTTCTTTATTCTTCAGATGGTTTCTTTTATTTCTATGTGTTGAACACTTCTCTCGCCTCTTCCTAATGCTTTTACAACTATTTAAATCCACTCTAACATCAATATGCATTTCCATGCCTTACTATCAATACTCAATTATGATTAACAAATTTCATTTTTCCTTTCCTTGTGCACATTATTTGATTTCCATATTTCAAATATCTACATCTCTTCATGCCTTTCCTCTCGTCTCATTTTAAAATTCCACACAAAATCTAAATTCATCATTCTAATTTTAAATCCTTTTCAAAACTATTGCATTCTCTCAAATTCTTTTCTTACCCATCTATCCCCTTCCATATTCTTGTTTGTCATTTTCAAAGAACAAAGTTATTACCTTCAAATTTTGCCTTTTGTGCATCACCCACTCTTCATTACTCCACATGGTCCCTTTCGACGTTCACATTTTACCGCTTTACGTGCGATTATTAGTTTTGTAATAAATTTGAGATGATAGTATTTATGAACCTTACAATTCATCAATGTGAGAGCTTGTGTACCTTCCAAACTCCACCCTCATGATGACTCTTTTGTAATTGTTTGCCACATTTTAAAAATATGTAATATCAAATAATATATATTAAAACTATTTTTATAGATAAAATCAAAGTAAAAACCAATAAAATATCCGGTTTTACTTATAAAACAAAAGTTCAAAATTAAAATAACTTTGATGACCGTGTCATACATACATAGTATATTTCATTAAATAAATTAGTTATCCATGCACAATTATAGATGTTCATGACATACACAACCATGCATGTGTGTGAAGGATTAAACACATACAAAATCATGCACACATGGGGATTGGTTAGCCTTATGGTTTGGAAACCAATAAATTGTGGGTTTAATAATCAGATGAATTCAAATTAGAATATATGTAACCGGTTGAATTTAAACATAATTTTTGTAATGTTCGATTAATATTTTCATTTTTCAAGTTGATATAATTTTTCACCGCATACCACAAGGGTGTTATACCTTAGAGGGTAGGTAAATAAATTTCTTTGAAAACCATGAAAGGAAAAAAACCAACTTTTCAAGATAGTAAATCTTATTTTATTTGTAATTCTATTTAATAATGATTGGATGTAAAAGGATGGCTAGTGAATTTTCCTATAAGGAGAATTATTTTGAGGCCATGAAGGAGGAGGAGAAGAAATAATATTTTAAATACATAATTGTTGTTCCAAGTGAAAATTCCATAACAAGTATTGCTTTGGTGTTTTTAGTTTTGTAATGGTTAGACCATATTTTTGGTTGTGTGTAGACACCTAAGTTTAATCATCATCACTTGATAGTGCTAGTATTTGATTAATCTCTAAATCATGAGTTATGTGCACATTCTAAGCTCAATTTCCTATCCGTAGCCCTATTACATTACTTGCTCTCCTCATTTACATTGCTTTCAATCACTCAATTTTTTTATTTTTTTTTCCACATCATTCTATCACCTCCAAGTGGTGTGCCCATAACTTTTCATCACCTCATTCCTTGCTCATATAAGACCATCAAACATAAAATAAACAACCCAATGGTTTAGTCTAAAACTAGCATTTTTGTTACATGACCCCAAGATTCATTTCCTCACTTTGATATCTTTTTGTGGGTTAGTAATTTCAAGGTTGTAATAAAAATTATACCTATAAACCCATATATAATAAAGTCAATGTACTCATTTACTCACTTGACACTTTTAAGAACACTACTTGCAAATATCATTCCAAAAGAACTCAAATATTCCTATATATTGTTAGTGTGAGTGGTATTTTTCATCTTTTATTTATTAATTAGGTGAATTTCCACCTCACAAGGTGAGATCATAGGTTATTAGGTGTCACTAGGAGTTATATGACAAATTCTATCATAGAATTTGTCATATGTGTCAAGCAGTGTGTCATACAGGAATCACATTCCATTTCTGGATTGTAATCTCCTCTTATCCCTTATGAAGGTATGACGGGTCTTGCATTGGGAGTTACACAACACTCCTATTTGTACCTTTTCATTTTGATCTATGAGCATGAGTAGACCTATTTTATTTGCATGCACATTCTTGTGATTGAACTCTTGTTTTCATCTTGGAGCTACTTCATGTCTCGATTCAAGTGCAACTTCTTTGATGTGCACGTATTCCTTCTTGATCCTCATGCTTCCTCACTCTCACATGGTATCAAAGTTCTTGGTTTGAAATTGAGTCACTCACTATAGTTGTTACTTACTATTCTTCGTTTTGTGATTTTCTAGTATGTGTTAAAGTTTTTAATCATTTACTTTGTTTTTACTTACATTATTTTAGGTCCTTTGTGCTTGGGTAGTGTGCTGGTTTTTGTGTGTTTTGCAGGTGCTTAATTGTCAGGTAAAATAGGAAAAATCTAGATTGAGTGCAATTTTTTTGAGTTTTTGAGAAGTTGTGTTAAGCCCTGCTGGCCCAACTTGGCAAATTTTTGCTGAGCTGAGAACCCGAGCTATCCCAACTCGCTTCTTTTCTCTTTATTTTTCCTAAACATAGCTTTGTCGAGTTACCTTCATAACTCACTTAGTTATTCTCCCGCTCATTGGCTCACCAACACCTTGCAATCTCCTCTCGCACTCGCCTGCACTCTGTCACCCACTTGTCTCTCGGGATCAAATCGTCGTCGCGCCAAGCTTCCACCTCGATCTTGTGCCAACCAACCCAGCCTCACTTTCACGTTGTTGTGTCGAGCTCACCTAGCTCGTGCATTATTTTTTTACTATCATTAAAGCATCTCTTAGCTCGGGATCCTTGTCTCTAGAAGTTTCAACAATACGACAATTGTTTTTATTAATTATTAATATGTTAAGTTTGTAATGTCATTTATATAGTTTTATAGAAACATAGGATGTTTTCAATTATTAAAACACATGCGTATGATTGTAGTGGATTGTAAAATAAATTTTAAAATTTGAGTTTGTTATAAGATGATATAACAATGGTACAATTATGTTACTTATTTTGTCTTGCTTACGATTTGATTGATTTTTTGTTATTGGTGTGTTGACACATACATTAATTTATCATCAATACACCTCTTTTGATTTGAGGTTTTGTGTTTTTATCTTTTATAATTTTAAAATTTGTATTATTTCATAAATTTTGAAAGATTTTTAATTAATTTAAAACTAATATTGTACTTTTGCTTAAGAACTTTGAAGATTGCTTTTTAATTGTTAAGTGTACATATGTCTATATAGCCTCACAAGTGTTATTTATATGTTTACACATTAATGTATTATCTTAAGGATTATGTGTTTACATGGTATTTGATAGATGGTGGATGAGGGATTTGAGATATTGGGGGATTTGACTGAGTGACCATCTCCCTAACTTTTCCTACTATATTACCTTTCGAATCCACTCACATTATAAAGAAGCTTCAACACATTCACCATATTGCATACTATCTTCAACAACAAGGCTATGAAGTTAAAAAATTCACCTTCGCTAACTCCTACTCAATATTCGTAATACCGAGGAACATTTTGAGGATTGGGAGTCCCTTGCACATCCTAATTAGATTCCTTCCTATTACATAAAGAACTAGCTATTTTTGTTCCTCCAGTAAATGTTAATGGAAAATGAATTTGTTGATAGGCACAATAATGAATTGTTGAAGTCATTGAATGCTTCTATTGCAGCATGCTATAATGCCCAAAATAGAGGAGGAAGTCACACAACAACCCTAAGGATAGCTTGTTACAACCAAAATTCTTCTTTGTAAGGACCAAAAGTTATGCTTATTGTTAACTTGTGGGTTAAAGCTAGCCTAGTCAATGGTTTTATTGGTTGGGTTATATCATTGTCAATAACACTAGCATAAAACCATGAGAACTACCATCCTTTGATGTTATCCAATTCAAAAATACATAATTTGGAATGGAATGTATACATCCCCCATCATGTACCCTTCTCTCCCATCTCTCAAGGCAACCATAGGAAACAAAATGGCATAAGCTCTTACAATCCACAAGGCACAAGGGCTAACACTACAAAAACAACTATTCATATCAAGGGTACCTTGAAAAGCAAGCACTAAATTTCACATCTATCTCCAAAGTTTGTTGCCTTCATGACATGTTTATATCTCCTCCTTTATCTTTCCAATGATTATCCAAAATGGCTCTAGGTCCATATGTTCGGATAAGGAAAAAGAAGAGGAGTGACATTGTCGACAACACACTTCCCCTCCCCAATAGATTTTATCCACACTTGACATTGTTTCTAGAAAACATTCAACTCCTTATGAGTCTCTCATTCCCTCGATGGTTTTCCCATACCACCCTTCAATTCCCAAATTGGGAGTGCATTTCTAGTTACAGGCGTTCCCCTATGGGAAAGACCTTGTGGATGTTTCCACGACTGTGTTAAATTTGATGATTTGATGGCCATTTAGATGTTTTCATTTTGGGCTATTTTTTTAGAATGTCTCGACTTGTTTTTTTCCATATTGGGTGAACCTGTATTGCTTTCTCATCCCTTTACTATCTGGGTCCCCTCGCTTTGCTTTGTGATACCTTACATTTCGTCTAGTCTGTGGATGATTCATGCCCTCACCATCTGACCTTGTGTGCTGGTTCGAACCCTAACCTCTCATTTGGCCATTTGTGTGGGCCATTCAACCCGTAGCATTCCTATAATTTCCCGACCATTTCGATCCCCGAGCTCAAGCTTGAGCCTCACTGCCTTTTCTCGGCTTTTTCGTTCTCTTCTCGTCGTTTAAACCTCCTTCCCTGCTGCCACACTGATTTTTCTCCCGCATTTCAAAAAAAAATTAAACCGTTTATATATTTTCGGTGAGGCTTATCTTTAAAAGCCATGTTTTTTTTTGCATAAAGACGTGGATTTTTATTAAAGTGAGTCGGTTTATTATGAGAATGGGT
The DNA here is from genome assembly GCA_018340775.1 of Taxus wallichiana var. yunnanensis. Classification (NCBI taxonomy): domain Eukaryota; kingdom Viridiplantae; phylum Streptophyta; class Pinopsida; order Cupressales; family Taxaceae; genus Taxus; species Taxus wallichiana. The sequence continues at coordinate 960,916,317 of CM031237.1, forward strand.
TGTTTGTTTTAAAAAATAGATAGTATTAGCTTTAATACGTGGTGGTAAGGAATATAATTACACATCTCATGATCACATCACGAAAGGGAAATTACAAATTTCAAGTGTTCTATGGATACATACAATGGTTTCAAGTCATATAAGGCTTTGTCCCAAGGTTGACAATGGGTTTCAGTGCATCTGAGCAGGTTATGGAGGACGTGGTAAGACCTTATGAAAGTATTTCAAGTATGGATATAAAAAATATTAAGGAAATTTTGAAGTTGATTTTCTATTGCGACTAAGTTTTTTGGCCATCTTACGAACATTTTGGAGTTTATGTTTCCTTCTAATGTATTCATGTTTAGTTCAAATAAAATAGTCCACAAATCGCTACCACCCATGATATAAGATTTGCAAATGCTTATGTCCATTAATGTTGCATTTTGTTTTTCCTTTCTTGGGCAAAGCTATTGCAATCATATAACTTGGATGGAAATACTTGTGGCATGTTATTCATTGTAAAACAAGTAACAATGTGCAAGTTATTATGTGTAGTTAGTTTTAAAAACATAACTACAATTAATTGTACATTCTAGATTATGGTGAGTTTTTACTTCTTGTCATCATTTATTCACAGTTGGAGGAAGAAACACCTTATTCCAATAGGGGTTGTTGTGCCTGTAAAAGGAACACCCTATGATTTTAATAAAGATACCTCTGTTAGGAGCAAAATAAATAATGTGATTGGAGGGTATGATATAAATATGGCTCTGGACCCTCCAAAGAAGAACCCTGGTTTGAGACATGCAGTTAGAGTGAAGGATGATTTCAGTGGCAGGATTCAGAATTTGTGGACAACTGCTCTGGGCTTGCAATTTTACTAGTTCCAATATGTTGAAGATGACTGTGGGAAAAGGAGGTGCAAACTTTTCCAATACAGTTTACAAACCAGGGTAGATCTACTGTCATACTATGGTGTATAGATTTTTAGTGCAGAAGTAGTCATCACATGTTCAATGTTAAGGATAGGTGACATGGCTTCTCAATCTATCTAATGAATTCTATTGTTTAAAGATAGTACAACATTACCATTGAGAACAATTTTTTAATATTGCTTTTGAGGAGAAAATGTATAGGATTTTCTTTTATGAAATAATCTTTCGTTGGTTTTCTTCATTCTGTCAATTTATTGGCTTTCTTCTTATAATATGACATTTGTATGGGGTCAGTTGGTTCGATCGGATACTAGGAACTTGCTTAAGAGAAGACATTGAAAACATCATGCATGGTGGGTCAATCAGAGGGTCGTTTCTTGATGCAAAGCAAGGCCAACTGGAAGATTTTTCTTACAATCCCAAGATCCCTGCAGGTTGCTGCAACTTCTGTATCAACAATTTCCCCTTCTACTGTATTCTTGCATTCCATGGTGTCTTTTTATCTCAGATTGCATCGTTGTGACCCATTATTTTTTTCCATCTCTTCCATTATATTGTTACATCACATTGCATGGTGTGCATTGGGTTATTTCCTTGCATTCTTCCATTTTACTGCACATTATATTGGATTCTCTTCCACTGTAGTCAAAAATGTATTTTATCTTTTAAAAAGGATGGCTCGCATTTTTTGGAAGTTAGGTAATTGTGGAGATGTTTGGCCTTCAAAACTCTATGTTGCCCTTTGTTAGAGGAATAATGAGCGTCTTGAGTCCTTGTTTCATAATGACATCTATTGCAACCTTTAGAGGTCATTATGCATCACAAATGACTTTACAAGTTCTGGACATAAAAAGTCCCTTTTGGAACGAGATGAACTAGAGGTCCTCATAGAGAACTATTGCATGGAATTTGAGCTTCCTTGTTTGGCTGAGCAATTTTGTGACTCTTTGCATCAATTGTTTGGATTCTTGTTCAACAATGATGATGCTTTACCAGGTTTGATGTTCAGAATAGGTGATCATCGTAATTGTTTCTAAGAACAAAGACTACACATACCATATGGGGTTTTACAACAATATCCCTTTTACCATTTTTGCAATTGAAGGCATGATCAGGATCTTGTGATGGTGAGAAGGCTTCAACAGTAACAAAATCTAATGAATTGGTCGAGTGGGAATGCATGCGTAATGTATATTGATGATGGAAAGATTTTGAGACAAAATACAACTCCTATAGAAAAATTATATACCATAAGACCCCAATGTGTTGTGTGGTCCACTTTGATCATTGTTGATGTTGTGGGATTAGAAAATGATATCATTCGAAGGGCTATACCTATCAGGCTATCATGTTTGGGTTTTAACTTTTATAATATATACATTCTTCATGAAACTAATTAATAAGTCTCTACAAGTACATGTTTTAAGGTGGAGACCCATTTTTAAAAATATCAAATCACATCTCTATCAATCAACTTTCTCCATTCATGTATTCCTTAGAAACACCACCTTGCCTTCTTCCCTTTATAATACCCAAATTTTCACTTGACAAAAAATCCCCAAAATTTGGTCTAATATGTTCCTTGTGTAAAAATATACAATTTTTCCTAAAGACTCAAGGGAAGAATACATAGTTTTAACCCTCAAAATAGATGGTACGTTTGGATTGGGCACACCCTTTATCAACATTAACTAAAAAAGTAATAACTATCCCTTTAAATCAAATAACATATACCGTTTCGGCATTCACATTACATTGTATACATGTGATTGTGATTGCTAGTGATAAATACCAATCACACAATTTGAATAACAAATGAACGGCATAAGATTTTGACTTGGCGTTGCCTTATCTTACCACTAAAAGATCTAAAGAGTGGTGCTATAGGAAAGTCATAAACGTTTTAGCAAATAAACTTTGAACTTAATTGCCACCTGTCTAGAAGTTGGGAAGGTCAATAGTGGAGGTTATAAAACTTTTGCTATCAAATGCCACGTGTTTATAGAAAAGACTGAATTGGTCACACCTTTGCCTCGTCAAACATGTCATTCTCTTCTCCCATGAAGCGTACCAAACTTGTCCACCTACACCCAATCACGAACCTCACTTTTTATTTACCTCTCACTCACGGCGGATAAATTTTTTCCTGGCTATTAACATTTTCATCGCGACATACTTAGTCAATCAATTGCGGCTGATTTCAATCCCTCCCTCTGCCTATTTCATACACAAAAAACATAGCATACCCAATACTTATTCTTTGCCCCTTAGATCCATATTCCCCTTTTGTATTCATTTGAAGGCCTGTTCCCTCTATCATATCATTTTCATTGGATCATCCAGTTTGTTTTGGAATCATGGCAGGCAGAAGAGAAAAGAGAGGTATTGTTTTGTTCTGTTGTTTTCTGTTGGTGATTGCAGCTGCTCAGGGAAGAACCCAATTCATCCACGAACACAATTTGCAGGAGCCATGCGAAGAAATTTATGTAGTCGAGGAGGGAGAAACTCTGCAGACAATAAGTGAGAAATGTAACGCTCCGTTTATATTGATGGAGAATTCCCATATCCAAGATACAGATGATCTCTCACAGGGGCTTGTTCTCAAAATTACATCTGTGAGCAGCCGGAATTGATAGCAATTATGATGTAAATATGTTACATATGATGGAACCAGTCAAATAATATATTTTTACAGAAGAATTGTGTGAGTGCATACGTCCACTGAACTGGTTTTTTGTTTTTTCTGTGGAGTTGTTACAGTTGGGTAAAGCGATGTACATGGGATGTAGTTTCTGTTTGGCTTTGGTTTTATGTAAAAAAATCATATTTTTTTGAATTTTTAAGTTGATTGGTTGGGAGATGAATATGTTTCATTGTTTGGTTTTCTGAACACTTCTTCTCTATTTTCATAATTTAAGAATTAAAAACACTGAACTGCGGTTTTGAATTTATAAATTAATTGGTTGCGATAGAATTTGTTTCATTGTCTGGTTTTCTCTTCACTTCTTCTCTATTTTCATAATTTCAATATATGTATATTCCAATTATTTGTATGCCCTTAGTACATCTTGGAATTTGTTTGAGATGTAACAAAGCTTCCAATGGATTTATTTTTCTTGTATTTAAATACTGTTAAGTCTAGGAAGGGAGAGTTCCACGAGCAGTAAAATTTCGCGAGGAGTCTCATGAATTCCTATTTTTTTTTTTTTGGGTATTGCAACATGATTCTATAATAGCATGTCTTGAAATCTTTATCGTTCAAACTCGTTTCATTTCTTTCTATCTAATTATCTTAATTAGATAAAAGGGTGTTTCCATAATGGACAAATTGTCTGGTTATCTTAATTGAGCATACAAAATAATTGTACCAGGAAATACAAATTTGCGAGACTTAATTAACTATTTTAAATATAGAGCTAGAACATTCACATATGAAGGTCTTATTGCTTAAGATTTAATAACTTACGATTTGATAGTAATTATCTAAATTTGAACTTGGAAATGCATTCTCATTATTTGTTTTGAATTTCAAATCTGATTTAATATTGTTGCCAAAAGCATATATACAGTTATGGAAGATTTCAAAAGAATTGGTATTGTTTTAACAATGTCAAAAATTGGAACCCTGGCATCTATTTGGTTTATCTATTCATTTTCCCACTTTCATATGTGTTTGTTGCAATACCATAACTTACTACATCATATTGTAACCATATCTAAACATATATCACTCAAAAAAATCAAACATAATGGCATAAAGGAATATTCTTGGAATGTAAACAATGGACAAGATGGATTATATTAAGTGATACTAATTTTAACATTATTGCAATACTGTAACACATCCACTCTGGACCATGGACTCATGCAACAAAGCTCGTAAAGAGGTAATTTTTTCCTTAATGAGTAGAATTTGTTGAATATGTTGAGCCATCTACAGATTCAGAAGCCCTACGGCCTAAAGCTTGGAAAAATACCATGAAGACGAGTATCAATCAAGGATGAAGAATAACACGTGGCAACTTGTCAATCTTCCACCAAGGAAGAAGCCCATTGGATGTAGATGGATTTTCAAAAAAAAGTACAAAGTAGATGGGACCATTGAAAAGTACAAGGCGAGACTCATAAAGAAAGGGTTATGTTTAGAGAGAAGGCATAGACTACGAGGAAGCATTTTCTCCCATAGCTAAGATCAAAAGCATCAAGATGATCTTTTCTCTAGCTTCACAATTTGGATGGAAAGTTCCCAGATGGGCGTGGGTGGAAGCACAATAGTGTGTCCCACTTCTTGTTCCAAAAAAATGAGCGAGGGATTGGGTCGGGTCGGGTCGGATTTCGGGGGAGGTTAACACCCCTTTGCCCGAACCCCTTTCGCGCGAATCGCCACGTGTAAGCCAAGGAATATGGTTCACCTGAACCCTCCTTTTCCCAAAGATGGTTCATCCGAACCACCTTTTGGTGAACCCCTATTTATATATTTGTGGCAGCGCAAGGGCGCTAATTTTTCCCTCCACCGAAGCCTACACGAGCTTGGCTCGAACCATTTTTTTGCCCGAACCGGCTTAGCTACGCTCCACACTGAGTTTTCACCCGAACAGGCTCAAGTACGACCCATGACAGGTATTCCTCTTTTGTTTTCATATTTTCTTGATTTTTTAATGTTTTTTTCAAAAATTGAAAAATAGGGGGGGAGGTTTTAAATTTTTTTTGAAAATAAAGTTAAAAACATGAAATTACAACAATTATGGGTATATGTTACCTAAAAATGTATTCTAAAATGAATTTTATTTTAATTTGTTACAGTTATGACATCTTCTTCTGTTAATTTGCATGAGAGAACTGAATTAGAGATAGCTAAACTCTCATCTATTCTTCAACAACCGACTACAATTGGTCATTACAAAATGCATTGTGAAAATATTGTTGTCCAAAATAACCACCCTAGTTATTTAGACAATTTACAATTCTATCCTAACTCAAGCTTCAAGTTTCCAAGTCGCGCGCACCCTCGGTTTCCTTCCTGGCACATTTTCTTGGCCGCATTCTTCACGCGCACCCGTGTGTCCCCTTCATGCTTCTTCCTTATGCTTTCCCTTCCCTTCCCTTCCTTTCTCATTTATTCCTCTATCTCCTTCCATTTTCCCTCTACGTGTATTCTCTTGCACATTCGATTTCTTTCCTGGTCATTGACACTCCTTATGTGCGCCCATGGACTTGTCTTGCATATCACTAAGTCCCCTGGAATGTTTTCTCATGCATGCCCTTCCTTCCCGAGTTCCGCACATCCTCTCACATGAACTCATTCCCCTTTTGCGTATTTTCTTTCGACTCCTTATGTACCCTCTTGCATGCACTCGCAGATCTCTACATTCTTCCCTCTCACACTTCTTGCTCTTGAGCAAGCGCTAAGTGCAACCCTCTACGCTAATCATCAAGGGCCATGTGTGAACCTGTCGGATAAATTACACAACACGCAACCTATTCGAACATGTTAGCCTACGCGACCTGAATCCTTATGGTGAATGATACATGACACATGGTAGAAAAGACAAAAAAACATATAGTTAGCTGATTTTTTCAGCCGATTAGAGCGTGCCATGTCTTGTGTGTTCATCCTATGTCGTGATCTTCAAATCGCCATAATTTCTACTACGTGAGCTCGGATTTTGGCGGACTTGGTCTTGTTGGAAAGCTACTGACATGGGCTACATGTTGGGCTTTTCAAAATCATATTTTGGGTGGGATTTGGTAGGTGAAATGGGGAAACGTGACTCATGACATTAATACATATTCAGTCAACTTAACCACCTAGATTTGATCATATTTGGTCTCCTTCCTTCTTCTACAAGCTAAGATGACATGGGGAGGTGGATTCGATAGCCCTATAGGAAGATTTATAAGAATTCAATGTGGGTTGTTGGTGGTTGGTTTTGAAAACCCGAGTCTCTTTCCCTCTACTTCTCTTCCCCTTTCTTCTATATAATGTAAAACAATGCTCATTTGAAAAGGTTGGACCCTCTTGGTTTGCTAAGAGAATTGTTCCTTGGCATTTTGAGTTGCAGGCCTCATATTTGAGCCATTGCATGTAGATATTTTCCTCTCTCACCATTATAATTGATTGTGCATCATTTGGAAGAAATAAAAGTTGTATTTTATGGCTATCTTTTTCCCTAGTTTGAATTTTATTGCATCTTCTTTCCTTCTTTTGCATTGTTTATCTGTTGTGCATATCTTATATCTCTTACAAGGCTTCTGTTTGTTGTGCTCCATGAAAGCAAGTCAGTGAGTTCTGTTTCAGACTATGGCACATTTACCTACCCTCTCTGTGTGCATTTTCTCTTGTTTTCACTCAGCTGAGAGTGTTCATCCCCCTCTTTCGGTACTATCACATCCCCTTAGTCTAGGATTCCCTTTCACGTGTTTCCTTCTCAGCCTGGTCCTCAAACCGTAGAGTAGTGATAGGTAGCTACATTTCCTTTCCTAGGAGTAGATTTAGCAGAGAAATAGGTAGAGGAAGCCGACCTTCTCTCGGAGGTCTGTCTCAAGCACAAGTCCCACAACTTGGAGACAATCCCATGTTGCCTCAAAGCCCTAGTTCATCCTAATCTAGGATGGGTGCAATTTTGAGCTCCAACAGCTTTTTTTTATGCCCAAAGTGGGACAAGAATTAAAAGCTTGATATTTTTTCATTTCTAAGTTTTAGTGTGTGACTTAGTGATTTTAGCCTTTAGGGGCCTATTTCAACACATCTCGCGACTCCTAACACCCAAATCTATTGATTTTAGCAACAAGTGCACCATTTTCATGAGAAGGATACATACTGCATACACAACACATACGATTGAAGAATTTTTTGAGTATCTCCAATTGTCTCTAAGAAGAAGAAGTAGTAGAACCACCACGCGCGAATCTCCATCTTTCGTGTGCAGAGTGCAATCTACCCCTCCTCTTGCAAGTGCACCTTCCGTAAACTCTACTAGGTACTATTGTCAAATAAACACTCTTGTTTATTTGGATAACATTGATTCAAAAATTAGGTATTTTCTCATCTTCATTTTCTCCCCTTCTTCCTCTTTTCTTTATATCACTCTTTTTCTCATCTTCTCTTTTAAAATCCTCCACTTTTTCCACGGATCCTTAAAATTTGGGGGTTCCTCTTTTTCCATGGATCCTTGTTTTTCACGGGTTCATTATTTTCTATGATTCTTGTTTTCCATGGGTTCCTTCTTTTCATGGATCCCCATTTTCCACGGATCCCTATTTTATGTGGGTTCCTTGTTTTCCATAGATCCTTATTTTCACATGTTCTTTCTTTTCTATAGATCCCTATGTTCTCGCAGTTCCTTCTTTTCCACAGTCCTTAAAATATGTGGGTTCCTCAAAGTGCTCGATCAAAAGGAGAGGCTCCAAGATCTAATGGGAGTGGACGCATCAGCAGGAGTGATCCCAAGGTTAAAATTGATGGCCCCGTGGCTGTCAACTGTGTGGATGACATGGGAAAATTCAAATGCTCATAACTTTTAATCCACGACACCAAATAAGACATACGTTATATAGTTGGAAAGGTTTTAGAGAGTACTACATGATGGGAGAATATTTGGGTCACAAAGATGTATTTTATTGAGCTATATTTGTAAAAAATGATCTCGTGGTCATTTTTAGGTATGGGTTTTACAAAAATTGATGGCACCCATGTTGGGCCTATCAAATGTTGATTGGTCTTGGGTGGTTGAAGAAGTGGGTGATCTCGCTTAATTTCAAATTTGCTCTCTCCCCTACTCTTCTTTTATATATGCAACTAATTTATATTATAATGTAATCTTTCTCCATTTTTACAAAGGCACCATGCCAAAATGGTGTCCGTTGTCTATTTTTGCACCCTTGCAAAAAGTGAACAACTTGAAGTGTCATAGGCTGAGGAATGAGGACCAAGGAAGAGTTTAGGCATGTCGCGTGATGAATAAGTGAAATCTATGGATAAGTATTAAATACCACCGAAGTCACTAAGGATGCGGGGTGAAAGGAACAAGTCTGCAAATATTTTGGAAAAATGTGGAACAAAGAATATAAAAAATCCGCGGAGTGAAGAATAGGTAGTTCATGGAAGTGAACATGAGGTCACATTGTATCAATACCACAAAGTAAAAAAAAAAAGTTAGTAATGTCATGGAACATAAGGAAAAACCACATAATCCAAAATATGTGCAAGATTGGAAGAAGACAAAGCCACAGAGGTAAAAATCACTGAGAAAGCTGAAAGCAGAAAAGCCACATATCAAAGGAAAACAAAAATTTTCCATGGATTATTGAAATGGAGATGAATTTCAATCTGATGATTTGATCTTTAGAAATATGATATTATTTGAAGAAATCTCATCCTCATCCATAGAATAAAATCATATTTTATAAATTTAGGTGGGCGAAGTAAAGGAAGACTCCCCAAATATGCAAAAGGTCTATTCAGGATGGCTCACCACCATAATTAAATACAGTATGGGCGTCATTCCTTCTTCAACAAGGTAAATGATGTGGGAGGTAAAATTTACAGAGATAATCAAATCTTTTCATAAAATTAAATGAAGGTGGTTGACTAGTGGAAGGGGAATTCAAATTTCCCTCTCCTTTCTTCTTCTCTCCTTCTCTTGTTTTATATATATTGTAAAGTGATTCCTTGTTTTAAGGTTGGATACTTTAGGAATACGAGGCATCATTTCATGTTACACAAGTGTTCTAAAAGTCACATTCCTTGGGCTATGTCTCTGTAAATTTTTTGCATATTCCTCCTATATCATGATGACATGTGCATGATCTCTAAGAAATAACATCTTTGGTTTTGTCACTTGTTTCAGCCTTAGCTATTATTTTATCAATTTTCTTTCCTCTCATTCATTCGCAAGAGTGTTGTATGTGTTATTTAAGAGGTCATGTGTCTATTGTGCATCATGAAAGTGGAAATCTGAATGTGATTTTGATCTGTGGATTTAATTTTGGCCCTCCTCATCATCGTTCTCTCCCATTTTCACTCTTTCTTAAGTATTCATCCCCTTATTTTTTGTGTTATCACCTTCTCTAGTTTAGGTTTATGTTTTATGCATCTCCTTCTCACCCTGGTCCCTTAGAAAGTTAGAGAGTAGAGCTAGATAGTTACATCAATTCTAGGAGTGCTTTAACATTAGGAGTAAGTAGAGGAAGTCAACCTTCTCTAGAGGTCTATCTCAGTTTGAGTCCCACAACTTGGAGAATCCCATGTTGTCTCAAATCTGAATTGTCTATGATTTGGGCATGGGTGCAATTTTGATCTCCAACAATTTTGGCATGCTTGGTGGGACTTTGAAATTAATATTTCTAGTTTTATCAAGTTTTGATGTGTTCTTGGTGAAGCTCTAGTCTTTGGAGGTTATATGTAATAACATATCCGGTGACTCCATTCGAATTATCTACTGATTTTTTAGTATCCTGGTGACTTAAGTGTCCCTAATTCATGAGAAGGGTCTAAACATGGTCAAGAACAAGAGAAGAAGGCATATTTTATTATTTTCAATTATCTCTAGGAAGAGGTAAAAGAGGAAGACAGATTCAAAGATCTCCATCTCCTCCAAATTGAACTCTTTCAACACCTCCTCGACAAGCCCTTTTTGTAATCATTAAGAGTTCTCGAACCTATCAGAATGGCTCATCAACAACAAAATCCATTAGTAAACTTCACAGGAAGCAATCCGCTTACCTTGAATAACCAAAATCTTATTCTAGTAGCCACCTTAAATAATATTCCATACTTTACTGGAGAAAATCACACTACTCCATTCGATCAAATTCAATATATTGAAAATGTTTTTGTTATTCATGAAATTGATAAGATGGACATGGAAGTAAAAATTTTGGCTTCATCACTTAAAGGAAAAGCTTTACAATGGTTCAAAAGCCTAGGGGCAGGAATAATTCAAAACTAGGATCAATTATGCACATCCCTTTGTGACCTGTTTGAGAAAGAGAAGACAATATATATCTTTGGAGTAGTTAACTACAATCAAGAGAGAACCTAATGAGAAAATGATGGATTTCAACTTCAAATTCCAAAGAACTTGGGATAGGATTCCAACTCTTGTGAGACTTGTAGCAAAAGGTGCTTTTCTTTACTTTTTAAAAGCTCTTAACTCTAATATATCTATTATGATACAATCTATGGGAGGAAAAACTCTACCAGCTTCTTATGAAATTGTAATCAGAGCTGAAAATAGTTTAATACAAGATGGGAAATTATCTCCTAGACCACCCATGTCATTGTATCCTAAAACTACCTAAAGCTACTCAACCTTTTATTGCTCCTATCCTGAGCCAAATCTGCAACCTATTTCTTCCACCTCACAAACTATTACTCAAAAAAGGAGGATGAAGAGATGAAGGCATTGATTAGAAACTTGAAAAACAAATTCATATCCTTAGAGAAATAATAAGCCCAATCCTATAAGAATTATCAAAATCAAGGGCAATCTTCTAATCAGGGATATTAACCATGTAGAAATCAGCAACCTAATCAAAGATATGCACAAAACCAACCGAATAACAGATGGAAGGCTCAAAGTGCTCCTCTTCCATTGGTAACAATCCCTCCTCAAAATCACTTCCTCCTCCTCCCAATTCAAGTTAGGCTTTAGTTCCTGTGCAAAATAATATGGCACAAGAAACATAGTGGTGTTTTCCATGTAACCTACCACATAACCAACTTGGTTGTGAGAGGGAAATGTACCTTCAAGCATACATGGTTCAAGGCTCTTCTAGTCAACAAGAACCATTGCTAAAGGCACCAAATCCATCCACAGAAGTAAATCAAGAGACCAATAATGACACTAACCTAATGTTCTTTGGAGCTGAAGATTTTTGTGTAGTCAACCAAATAGCGAAAGGAAGTTCTAACAGAGACAATCATTTAGCATTGTTGATAACACACACATGTACAAGAAAATGATGTTGGAGTCACAATCTTCACCTTCCATGGATCATGCCAATGCCACGAGAAAAGAAAAAAGATATCACAAAGAGGGAAAAACAAACCACAAGTGAACAAAATCAATCCACTTGAGCTTTTTGGAAAAGCCACATGGATAAAGAGGTTATTACTCAACCAAAGCCACCAAATCAAATGCCACCATAACAGAGAAAAGAAGGTAGCATGCCACATATGTAGAAATCTGTGGGTCTCCCTTTCAACATTGTTGAGAAAATGAAAAATACCAATGCCAATGTCTCAATGTGGGATGTAATTTCTATTCCATCACAGTGTGATCTCCTGTGTGAAGCCCTCAAACAATTACCTCCGATGGATCTAGTAATTCAAATGGCTCATGCATGTCCATGTTTGCTTAAGAAAAGGATGATCAAGTAAGTAAAACTATCAAAACCCCACCCTTTTACATGTCAATAATTATGGTTAAATACCTAGTTCATAACTATATGATTGATTTAGGGCTAAGTACTCTCTAATGCCCAAGAAAATTGTTGATATCTTAGGTCTCAAATACAATCCTATGTCTAGGGAGTTTTACAACTTGATGGGTCAATTGTGAATGTCCTGGGCATAATAAAAGACCTTGAGTTGACACTTCATGCCTTCCCAAGCCTCACCATAACCCATGACATGATATTTCATGTCATTGACTTGCCTCCTATGTTTTCCATTTGTTTATCTAGAGACTTCACTACTAAAGTAGGTGGCTATCTATCCTCATATTGGACTCATATGCTTCTGAAAACCAGATATGGTACCCGATTCACAATACAAGTTGAGCCCATCTTTTCTTACCATATTGAGTCATATGACCCCACTCCCATCTAATAAAATTGTTTAATACAAGAAGGACATGAGAAATTTAATTTAATCCTAGAGGAGTAGGTTATCCTCCTCCCATGCCTGATTTTTTGCTAAATGAATGGGTTGAGAGAGACCACAAGTTTGATCCTTATGATGAAGAGCTCAAAATTTTTGAGACTAGTATATGAACCTACTGCATTCTCTACGGGAGGAATTTGTGATACTCGCGACATTAAAATAAGAAAAAGAAAATGTTTCTGGACTATGACAGATGTTATTTGATGGTTCTATAAGTATAAATTGAGCCTTGGTGGGTGTTGTACTCATTTATCAAAAAATGAAAAAGTTCTTATTTGCTCATAGATTATAGTTTGCATGTTCTAATAATGTAGCAGAATATAAAGCATTAGTGCATGGTTTGTTAATTGCGAAAAGAGGAAAATCAAGGAGTTGTAGGTCTTTAGAGACACTGAATTAGTCATTCACCAAGTCTATAAGATGTGTGACAAAGAACAACATTGTTGAAAGATTACAAACATGGAGTCTGGGATTTGTTAGAAATATTTGATGCCATTAACCTATAAGTTGTGCCCAAAAATTTGAACAAAAACGTAAACCAAATGGTGACCCTTAGCTCTCAATTCTCACCTACTGAGGATTTGATCAAAGGGAATGCCTAACATATCAAAATGGTGGTAGGCCATCTATTCTATTCTAGAAAACCAAGCTGTTGACAAGTTTTTGACAATGATGAAAAAATTGTGCAGTTCATCCAAAATGAGGTAGAGTTATCCTCAAAGATGCAAGCTGATTTGTAGGAAGTATATGGGGATCAAATTATTCAACTAAGAACAAACAAGTTGCCAAAGGGGTTAGTCACTTTAGAGAAGATTTTTAGTCCAGATGATGATTTCAAAGGAATGGAAAAGGACATGGTGGCAAAAAAGCAAGAAGATTGTCAGCAAGTTTTAATTGCTCCAGAAAAGAACTTCTACTTGGAAAGGTATGTGATGAAATAAAAGGAAATCTTTTGTTTCCTTGTGTCAAAAGTACAATGATGTGTTTTCATGGGACTATGAATATTTAAAAGAATTCAATCTAGATATAGTCCAAGCATTCCATTGATCTTGATCCCAACATCAAGATAATTAGATAGAAACAAAGGCTAGTTAATCCCAAGATTGAACCCCTCATGAGAAAGGAGTTCTCCAAACTCATTGAGGCCAAAATAATTTTTCCAATCAAGTATTCTACTTGGGTGGAAAATATGGTTTTGGTAAGGAAGAAGAATGGTAAAATAAGCCTTTATTTTTACTTCCAGGATTTGAACAAGGCTTCCCTCAAGATCATTATCCCTTGCCTTCCATGGAACAAATTTTGCAGACAGTAGTAGGATTAGAGAGGTTTTCCATGCTTTATGGCTATTCTGGTTTTAACTAGATCAAAGTAAAAGAATAAGATCATTATAAAATTGCATTCACCACCAAATGGGAACATTTTCTTATAAAAAGATGAATTTTTTCTTATCAAACGCAAGTGTTACTTTTCAAAGAGCAATGGATATTACTTTCAAAGGGATATATCAATCAATTTATCTTGGTTTACCTGGATGACATCATTGGTTTCTCCAAGAAAAGTGCATCTCACATAAAGCACCGGAGAAAGTATTTGAAAGATGCGTGGAATTTGGTGTGTCCCTTAATCTTAAGAAATATAATTTTACAATTCCTAGAGGAAAGCATTTTGGGTATATTGTCTTAAAATAAGGCATTTCCATTGAACCAAAAATAATTGCAGCTATTGTGGCTCTTTCCTTACCAGCTCACAAAAAGGCTTTGCAGTCATTCCTTAGGAAAATCAACTTTGTTAGGCACTTCATTCCAAACTTCACGGGTTTGATAAGACCTATTACTCTCATGCTCAAGAGGATGCAACATTCAAGAGGACCATGGAAGGGACAAATATTTTTGAAAAAATAAGACAAGAAATTTTTGAGAACCCAACATTGATTAATCCAAATTATACTAAGGATTTCATTCTTTATGCTCATGGGGAAGAATCGAGCATAGTCGTGGTTTTGACACAGTTGAATGATCAAGTAAATAGAGTATATGTGACATTTTTCATTCAAAAATGAAGAATTATGAGATCAAGTACAATCACATTGAAAAACAAGTGTTTGCCATCATGAGAGCCTTGAAGAAATTCAAAAGCATGATTGTTTCTAGCCGTGTAAAGGTTTTAGTATCACATTCCAACGTTAGAGACTTCATTATGGGAGTAGAGATCAATGAGAAATGAGCTGGATGGGTAACTAAAATCATGGAATATGATGTGACCATTAAAGCTACAAAATTGGTAAGAGGAAAGAGCACTTTGTGAGCACTGGCTCTAGATGTTATGGAATCTCAAGAAACCACCCTCATGAATGAAGTGCCCTCAAATGATGAGCTGCCACATGATGTTGAATGGAAACAAGATGAAAGGAATGTATTCAATGATTGTAGCTGGATTGCTGATATGTCATTTTTTTTCTACTGGTACATACCCTCTTGGTTTGAATAAAACAAAGAGAAGACATCTGAGGTTGTGATCTATTCCTTATGCATTAGTTAATGGCATCCTATTCAAAAGGAACATCGATGGAGTATACTACTGAGGTGCATTGAAGGTGAACAATGTGACAAGGTCCGAATGAGTTCCATGATGGTTTCTTAGGTGGGAATTTTCTCTACTAAAGCTACAACCATGAAGATTATAAAAGAAAGTTACTTCTGGCCTATGTTGTTCATGGATGCTCACAGTGGGTTAGGAAATGAAAAGAATGCACACTCTTCACTGGAAAGAAAAGAATGATGGCCCGACACTTCATCCAATTCAAGAAGATCATCCATTTACACAATGGGGTCTTGACTTCATTGGTATGATCAACCCACCATCTAGTGCTGGTCACAAATGGGTTCTCATAGCCACAAACTATTTCACCAGGTGGATTGAGGCCATGCCATTGAAGGAAGCCATTGAATCAGTCATCCTGGAATTTCTTAAAGAAATTGTTATAAGGTTTGGCGTCCCTCAGACTATCATTTTTGACAATGTAAAGTGATTTTTTGGGATCAAAGATCTCTAATTGGGATTTGGGACTTGGGATTTATTTGAAAACCTCTTCTAATTATTACCCCCAAGGTAATGGATTGGTGGAATCCACTAAATAAAAATCTGATTAGAATCATGAAGAGAATAATGGATATCAATCAAAGGTAGTGGCACACAAAAGTAAAAAATGCTCTTTGGGAAGACATGATAACAATGAAGAAGGATTTTGGCACTTCTCCCTAAAAACTATTATATGGTAAATTAGCAAGATTTCCATTATCACTTGAGTTACCTTCATTTGAGTTAGCTCAATAACTGGAATTTGAAGGCGTGAATCAAAGGGAAATAAGAATGGTGGAATTAGTGGAACTAGAAGAAAACAAAAATGCCACCATGATTATAATGGAACAACATTAGATGTCAACCAAATAGTGGTTTGACAGAAAATATAGAGATCATACATTCAAGGTTGGAGATATGGTTTTGAAGTGGGATGTGGATCGAGCTAAACCAGGGAGACACTCCAAATTTGATGCTATTTGGAGTGGACCATATATCATCACCACTTGCAAGGTGGTTAAATCATTTGAGTTATCTGATCTTGATGGGAACATGTTTCAAATCCCAGTCAATGGGATTCATCTCAAGCCTTCTCATTAAGATATTTCATGCATCTTGTATATAGTAGATTAGAATTTCAATTCCTCCAAGTGATTTCAGCACATTACATTATTGGTAGTGTAGGTTTCTTTCCTAAGTGATTTTCATGGTCTTGTTACTTGGATATGTTCTTGTGCATTGTTTCATCATGTTCTATAGATTAATGCTAGGAGAAAGGAAGTTCAAAATATCAAGGATTAGTTGAATATTATCTCAGAAAATCAAATACAAAGAAACTAAATAGACTCAAGGATTTCAAATTGACTCCATGCCCAATGGATGTTAAGGCTACCGATCATCTCATCTAGCAGGAAGATGACCCCTATGAGTCACCAAAAATGTTGTCTATTTTTTTGAACCATTGAAAAAAGTGACCAACTTGAAGTTCACCTGGGTTGAGGAATGAGGACCATGGAAGATTTTAGGCATTGTGAATGATGGAGTGAAAGTCATGTGGCTAAGGATTTAATACCACCAAAGTCACTAAGGCCACGGGGTGAAAGGCAAAAAGTAGATATTTTGAAAAAAACATGAAACAAAGAAAATACAAAATCCACATGGTGAAGAATAGGAAACTCGTGAAGAAGTCAACATGAGGCCATGCCGTATCAATATTACAGAGTAAAGAAGAAAAATTAGTAATGTCGTGGAACACAAAGAAGAAACTTGAGAAGCCAAAATTCATGTAAGATTGAAAGAAGACAAAGCCATGGAGGTCAAAAACCATACAAATCTGAAATAGAAAAGCCACATATCAAAGAAAAACAAGAATTTTCCACGAATTACTAAAATGAACATGAATTTCAATCTAATGATTTAATATTTGCAAATATGATATTATTTGAAGAAATCTTGTCTTCCTATATGGAATAAAATTTTGTATTTAATAAATTTAGTGGGTGAAGTAAATGAAGACTCCCTAAACACACAAAAGGTCTATTAAGGATGGCTAAACCACTAGAATTAAATGTAGTATGGGCGTTGTTCCTTCTTCAACAAGGTAAATGTTGTGGGGAGGTGGAATTTGGAGAGATAATAAAATCTTTTTAGAAAATTAAATGAAGGTGGTCGGGTGGTGGAAGGAATTCGAATTTCCCTCTCCTCTCTTCTTCTCTCCTTCTATTTTCTATATATTGTAAAGTGATGCCTTGTTTTAAGGTTGTATACTTTAGGAATAAGAGGGCATCATTTCATGTTACACAAGTGTTCTAATATTCACATGCCTTGGGCTATGTATCTATAAATGTTTTTGTATCTTCCTCCTATATCGTGATGATCTATGCATGATCTCTAAGTAATAAAATATTTGGTTTTGTGGCTCATTTCAGCCTTAGCTATTGTTTTATTACATTCCCTTTCCTATCATTCATTCGTAGGTGTGTTGTATGTGTTATTTTAGAGGTATGTGTCTATTGTGCATCGTGAAAGTGGAACTCTAAATGCGATTTTGATCTGTGGCTTTTGTTTTGGCCCTCCTCATCATCGTTCTCTCCCATTTTCACTCTTGCTTGAGTATTCATCCCCTTATTTTTTGGTACTATCACCTTCTCTAGTTTATGTTTATGTTTTATGCATCTCATTCTCACCCCGGTCCCTTGGAAAGGTAGAATAGAGTTAGATAGTTTCATCTCATTTCCTAGGAGTAGTTTAGCATTAGGAGTAAGTAGAGGAAGCCAACCTTCTCTAAAGGTATATCTCAATTTGAGTTTTAGAACTTGGAGACAACCCCATGTTGTCTCAAATCTTGAATTTTCTATGATTCAATAATGGGTGCAATTTTGAGCTCCAACAGTTGTTCCAAACAAATTTGAGTTATAGACCTATGTTTTGTAACTTGTAATGCTCTTAATGCCTTCCAAATGGATGTAATAGACTGTTTATACTGGATAAATTAAATCTAGACATTGTGGCTCTTCTCTTCCCTTTTCTTACATTTGGTTGTCTCTTACCTCTTTTTTCTCTCATTTTATGTTGTGTATGAGTTATACTTGTAGGTTTTTCTTTTCCTTGTGTTTCTTGCAATGTGTGGAATGATTTGATTTTCTATTTTGGATCTGTTACACACATTCTTTCCCTCTCCTACCTTCATTTCTTTCTCATTTCTCCCTCATGAAGATTGATCCCCATTTTCTTGGTGCTATCACCTCTTTCATAGCTTAGGATTTCATTTCCATGCATCTCTCTCTCCTTGGTCCATGTGAATGCTTAGATTAGGCTTAGATAATTTTACTTTTAGCTGTAGGAGTAATTTTAGCATTAGGATAGGTAGAGGAACCAACCTTCTCTGGAGTTTTTCTTAATTTTCATGTCCCACACTTGGAGATAGTCCCATGTTGGCACAAAAATGTTAATCTTCCATGATCATACTTGTTGAGATGTGGAGCTCAATTACTTCAATTTTAGCATGCTATATCAACTTGTTGGAAAACACGATTTCGACATTAGTTATGTAGGGACCAACATTGGTCACCTATGACCAACATCAATTAGGAAATTAGGATTTGTCATCGGTTAGGGATAACCTACATCATTTACCTATGCATGAGTATTTTATTTAAATCCCAGGAATTAGATCTAATTTTAGTATTAAATAAGATCTATCGATTGCAATTGCATCGCCAAATGCCCTAAGTTTGTATAAGGTATTTATAAGCTAGAAATCTAGGTTTAGAGAGAGAGTTAATGATTATTGTGAAAATAATTGTGAGAAGAGAATTCTTGGAGAAGGACAAGCTTGAGAGAAATAAATTACTATACATCATGAGAGGTGTGGAAGATTGTAAATATTCTCGAAAGATTTGATAATTGATTGGCTTGTTTCTTGGTGGATGTAGCCCACACTAGGTGAACCATGTTAACTCGGTGTTGATTTGTATCTCTTGTTTTGTATATTTCTTATGGTAGAGTATCCACTTTTATTGCATGTATGCTTATATATGATATATTATCTATACAACTTGTGTGTTAATCCCAACTAGTATTAGAGCTTTATTTGAGGGTTTTGTGTGTTAATGATTTACTCATAGAGGGTTATCTAATTGAGTGAGAGCTACAATAATGGAAGAAGAAAACAAATACAAGGTAGAAAAGTTTGATGAACAAAATTTTCAATTATGGAAGAGGTAGATTGAGGATTATTTGTATCAAAGAGATTTGTACTTACCATTGGATGAAAATTTTAGGCCTTCAAGATGATCTGATGAAGAATGGAATATTCTTGACAGAAAGGCTTTGGGATCTATAAGATTGAGCCTGACAGCATCTGTGGCTTCTAATATTATAGAAGTGACATCTACGGTAGAGTTAATGAAATATCTTGCTAATTTATATGAAAAACCTAGTGCTTCAAATAAATTTTATTTGATGAAGAAACTATTTAGTTCTAAGATGCATGAAGGTGGATCTGCATCTAGTCATTTGAATGATTTCCAATCTATTGTAAATTAGTTAAAATCGGTTGATATTCCATTTGATGATGAAGTGAAAGAAATCTTATTCTTATGTTCTTTTCCTGATAGTTGGGATAACTTGGTAATGGCTATTAGTAATACAACATCTGCTAATAATATTTTGAAGTTTGATGATGTGGTTAGTATAATCTTGATTGAAGAAATTCATAGTAAAAGTATGTGATGATGAATCATCATCACGGGATGATTTGAATGTAGAAAGAAGAGGCAAGAAGAAGGAGAGATCCAAGAGTAAGAATAATGGAAAAAATCAAGGAATGGAAAATATAAATCTAGAGGTAAGGGAATTATGTGTTTGAATTATAAAGAAAGAACCTACAAAGAAAGATTCTTGGTCAAAGGATAAAGAGAACCAACACCCAGACAAAGGTAAAGAGGAAAATATTATAGCAGAGGTAATGCAAGATGATCTTATTCTTTCTTTAGATAATAGAATAGAATCATGGGTTTTAGATTTAGGAGCTTCTTTCCATGCAACCCCTAATAAGGGTTATTTGAAATTATGTCTAGGGTAATTTTGGGCATATTTATTTTGGTGATGATGAACCTTGCAGATTACTAGTAAAGGAAGTTCATCTAAAATTGTAGAATGAAATTACATGGGTACCGAAAGATGTGAGGCATGTACAAAACCTCAATAGGAATCTTATTTCGGTAGATAACTAGGTGAAGTGGTTGCATGGTTACATTCACAACAGACTCTTGGAAAGTCACCAAGGGTGCCTTTGTTGTGGCAAAAGGCAAGAATGTAGGAATGTTATATTTATCTACCTCGTGTTATTGATTCCTTTTTGTATTATCTACTTTAGATTCAAATGCATACGTGTGGCATAATCGGTTGGGCCATATGAGTCAAAAGGGAATGTAGATCTTAAAGGTTAAGTGTAAGTTATAGATTTGAAATATTTAGATCTTGATTTCTATGAGCATTATGTCTTTGGAAAGAAAAAGATAATGAGATTTCTCAAAGTTAGGGAAACTAAGAAGGAGCAAAAATTGGAGCTTGTACACTCAAATGTGTGGGGACCGGCCCTGTAGCCTCTCATGGAGGATCCCAAAGATTGTTTTACTTTCATTGATGATGCTACAAGAAGGGTATGGGTTTATTGTATTAAACCTAAGTATAATATTTTTGAGACTTTTAAAAGATGGAAAGCCCTTTTGAGAATGAATCAAATTCAAAGTTAAAGTTCCTCGATCTAAAAATGGTGGTAAATACTATAAGTATGGCTTTCAATGATTATTGTTCACCGAATGAGATACGTAGAGAAATGATAGTTCCAAGAACACCACAAGAGAATGGTTTTGCAGAAATAATGAACAAGACAATCATGGAACATGATAGTGTTTCACCCGATTCTAGATCGTTTCTTTAAAGTATTGATGAAACAAAATAGGTAACAGTGTAGGAGGAATACCTGTTCAAGTGTTGGTTAATGGGTTGTTGTGTGCGTATGACTTTTGAATCCACAAATGATTGTGAGAGCTTAATTTTGGATAGAAGAACTACCTGTAATAAAAAGAAAGACCACTAGAAAAAGTTAAACAATATATGCAAAGGAACTACCTAGCATATGCTAGATCTAGGAAGTGTGATACTTCCTAGATTCTCATTTTTGAGTTTACGCCAAAAATCGAGATAACCCTAAGAAATTTTTGAGCTAGTTTTCTAAAAATTACCTTTCAGAGAGATAATCAGGTTTTCGGGTTTCATAAGCAAGACAACATGTGTTTTGGGTGCTTCATGTCGTGTGTTCCCGAAACCCGAAACCCGCATCAAGTAAGGTAAGTAGGGTTTCATGGACCTTCGAGCATCGGAACATGCCTTCGTCAAAACATGCTTCATGTCGCATGTCTTCCGATCCCCGAAGCCCGATTTACTCCTTTGTTTCGGGTTTCCAGGGCTATCAAACATCATGCTTCATGTCGATTGTTTCCCGTAACCCGAAACCCGAATTACTCTAAAACCTTTGTGTCGGGTTTTTAGGATATCCCAAGCATGCTGACATGGCATTAATGCCGAGTTGTCGGGTAGTTGGCACATGTCAACTGAAGTGTATTAAATGTGAATTTTCTTATATATATTCGGATTTCCACGTCATTTTTACTAGATGTACTTTTTACCTCGTGGATTTTCGCGCATGCATCTTTGACCCGAAACCCGAAACTCACCTCTGTGCCCGATTGCATTGCTCATTTTTTATCATTCCTTGTCCTGGTTGAAGGTATTTTTCTTCATTCTTTGTTTGTGGTTTTTGTGGATTAATTGTGTAAGGAATTCTTCCAAGTTTCTTATCAGGGTTGTTTTGGGGTTTTTATCTTTTCCATTTTGGGGGTTGTTTTCTAAAATTAGGTTTATGTTTTAGGTTTTCCCCTTTGGAATTAGCACTTTGTTTTATCCCCAGAATGTTGTTATAATTAAAAATATGTTTGGGATATAAATGGTGAAGGAAACCCGCATGTTTCAACTCAACAATTACCCTATTCCCTCTTCTCGGGTTTCGCAGGGTGCTTTGCAGTGTTCAAAACTGCAGTATATCGGAAAACCTCAGTGTCGGGTTTTCTGAACTCTCCGGCATTCTCCTCAGTGTCGGGTTTTCCAAACTCTCCGGCATTCTCCTCAGTGTCAGGTTTTCCGAACTCTCGGCATTCTCCTCAGTGTCGGGTTTTCCGAACTCTCCGGCATCCTTTTCAGTGTGTCGGGTTTTTTGCAGTGTTCAACATCTCCTGATCTCCGACACTCTCCTCCTTGAAATTCCTCATGTCGGACCCTGGTCCATCACAAGAAAAGACGAAAAGTCGGGAGGATGAAATACAAATTCAGGAAGGTGGAGTCTCCATCCCTATATTGATGTAATTTTGACATCCGAGATACCGAGCTTGGAAACGTAGACATGGAGGATTTTCGGAATAGGGTCAAGAGCCCTTCTCAAACTCCATGGATGAAATCAATAGTCGGCAAAGTGGCCTACCTCTTGTGGTAGGCTTCCTATGTCCGCTCAAAGGCCCCGAGTTCATCTTGGCCTTGTGCTTCAAATTATGACTCGCTTCTCATTCTCTGTGAAAACTAAAGGGAGAAGTTGTAATCAAATTGGATGGAGGTTACTTCGATGACCTTCTCAAGCTGCCTAATTTTGAGGAATATGGAGATATGGATCTCAAGTCAGCCCAAAAAGCTTGGGATAATGATCAGGAGGATTGATCAAGCACGTGAATAAGAAGTTTCTAATCAAAGCCAAACCGGCATTGTTTTGTAGGTTCCCAAGACTTGTTCCCTGTAAGTGATTTCATTCAGGAAATCAACGATATCATTACTCTGTTGAGTCGGGTTTTGGTTTCCCCGAATCAAATGTTTTCCAAGGATGGATGTACCAGTTCATGATCACTATTAAGAAGAATCAACAGGGAATTGATTGGGGTACTCTTATCAGTAATGAGATAGATTCTCAAATGACAACAATCCTATCTACGGGAAAGTTTTACATGTCCTCGTATGTCACCTATGCAAAGTGGCAGTATGAGGAACTATCCGGGTTGGACACCAAGGGGAACAAGACAGTGGAACATGTTTATCAGTATTTCCCTCAGCTGACAAAAAAAGGGTCTCAAGACCAATTCAGAAGGGTAAACGATGCCTTCTTTTATGAGAACATCTGCAGGTTAAGTCCCGAACTGAGGAAAATGAGAGTATCTGATGAAGCATGGGCTGAAGTTTCAAAATGGGGTTGTGTCTTCTTGCAATTTAAGAAGTTCACATATCTTCGAGTAGTCATGTACCCAGGGGATCCTTTCCGTTTGCCTAGATATCAGGGGACAAACTAATCTTGATGGAGTTGGTCAGGCAATTGTTGGATTTTCACAAGTTCCAACAGAGTAAACACAAGGCCAGCTGTATCTTTCCCAATTTCTATTGGAAGGTATACTTGTTCAATGGTGGTGAAAGCCAAGAACATTGTCCATGAGCTTCAAGATAAATTGAAGAAGCACATGAAGCCCGAGACGGGTTTGATATTCGAGGAGTCCTCAGGGCGTATGGAACTCTCTACCCACACGTGCCAAGCGTAGAAGACATTTGGATTGATTTACGTGATGAGGTTGCTATCCGAAGAAAAGATCATAGTAGATTGACACTTGCTGAGATTCAAACACTTGAGCTCGCTAACTTACCAGAAGGTACTAGCGATAATGAAAGTGTTCTGGACCCTTCCTATGATGGATTGAATGAAGATCAATATGTTTTCCCACCTATTGATTGGTCTATCAGTGAAAAAGCCTCCATTACAGATAGGTCAGCCCTGATTCTTGCACGCACCAAAGCATGGCTCACCTCTTGGGGAATGAGTTTTAAAGATGATAATTTTTCAAAGTTGGTTGCTTTAGAGGTGGGGCCCTCCAAAAAGGGAAAAGACAAAAGATCTTCTAAGGGGCCTATAAAGGTCAAGTTTGTCAAGAAGAGAAGAGAACGAGAAATCTCTTCAATTGTTTCTCTAGTTGAAATGGTGAATGTGCCAGAATCACCAACACCACCAGAAATAGGAGAAATTTCTTTGGAAGGAGAAGGAAGCCAGCCTCTGGTTTCACCATTTGTTGATTGCCCAACTGAAGAGACCTTATCTCTTGCATCCTAGGCCTTGGAGTCTGGATCTGCGCTTCCTCCCTCACAACCACTTCTACCTCCTCATTCCCCATCGACTTCTTCAATCATGGCCAGCATTTTCTCTGGACTCTCACCTCTCTCTACTGGTACCAAAGTAATCACCAACACGCCCCCTCCTATGCCTCTTTTTTGAATCTGCTGCCACATTGGTAATCTGTCCCCACTTCGCCATTAGATCCCTCTCCTCCTGAAAGTATGATACCAACTTCTACAATAGTGGCAACTCCGCTTGACATGCCTCAATGGCTACTTGAGAAAACTCGAGGAAGAGGAAGGTGATTGTACCCATACCAGCCTTTGATTTTAGCTCACTCAAGGCTTCTTCGCTAAATCAGCCAAGAAACCCAAAATAGTTTCAAGGGTTTTGGTGGACGCTTGGGCATAAGTTTGCAGAGATCACCACTCCTGCGACTGACAAAACCAAAGAGGACATAACAGCCTCTGACTATCGAGATAACCAGGGTGGCTCTAGGAGAGGTGACAATGGAAGGAGCACAACAGATGCACGGGATGCCACAAACGTGTTGTGCCGAAATTGAAGGAAACAAAAGACAAAGAGAGATGAGCTTAAAAGAAAGGTGGAGCATTGATCGAGGTATTGCTTAAGCTCTCAAAACCCCTTGAATCCATATCATCTTCCTCGTCCTCGTCGGATTTGATTTCTCATCAGTGCCTACAATTGAGAAGATTAATAAAAAAGGAAGGGTGGTCGATGAATGGATCCAAAGGCTGCTCCAACAGGGGAAGGAAGTGATTCAAGATGTCGTGGAAGTCTATCAATCTTCGGGGGAATATTCAGAGTGATGGAGAAAAATGGATGATGATTTCTCCCAAGAAATTGGACATCTTGATTTGACTTTCAAGCTCTCAGGTGTTAAAGCAAATGCCATCACGCCTCTTGGTAGAAGAAGGCATCATCCCACATGTGGATAAGCATTTCCAGCTGACCAAAGCCATCAAGTTTAGGGTAAAGATTCTCAACGAAGCCTGTGGTAAATTGAGAGAATCAAGAGATCAATTGATCGATGGAAAAAGTGACCTGGAAGAAGAATTGTTAAAAATTTGTGCAAAAGTGTCAGTTGGAAATTCGGGCATCCTATCAGCCGATGATCTTTTCAAACAAATCCAAGAATCTATTCAGCATGAACCAACTCATGGATTTGGTATTGAAATCATCGATAGGTTTGTAAAGATTGAACATTCTTTGGAGGCCTTGAGAAAACTCAACAAAAGATTGAGAAAACTTCCCGTGAGAGTGCAGTGACACTCATGAAACCTGAAGTTTTGAGTGATCATTCCATTCGCACGATTTGAAAATGAGATGCAAGGTATAATCCGTAAGTTCCAAGAATTTTGGAACAAACAGGCTCAGTTGGAGGAAGGGAAAGATGAGGAAGAAAAAGATGACGATTCAGACTAAGTCTTGATGTTTCATGTCATTTCAATCTTGAAATTGACATGTCTTTTTCATTTCTGTTTCGTCACATAGGAAGCAAATTTTGACTTGGTCTCCTGCGTGAGAGTCAAGCAAAATAGGACTCTCGTTAAAAGACTATTTTCTAGGATTCATCCTATTTTCTCTCTACTCTTTTCTATTATAAATTAGGGATGTGTGTACATTCCAAAAGGTCGAGATTTTTGAAATATTGGGAGCTATTGGGAAGAAGAAAAACTTTGTGTTTTCTTTTAATCATTTTGAGGAATAGGAGTTGATACTATTTTGCAAACTTTGTGTTGTGAGATATATCTTTCTTAAGATATTGTTCTTATGTTCATAATCTTAAGCTATTCTTTGTTTAGCATCTTGGTGTTTCTAATCATTTCAGACATTATATTTATGATCTAAAGCTCGTATGATTATTTGTGCTCACGTGTTTACTCGAAAGAAAATACATTTCTCTCATTTCCTTTCCATTGTGATTCTTCTATGTAATAATTCTGACCTGTCCATTTAGAAAATGACATCTTCCCAACGTGTGGATATGGATTTGGGATTCTATCCCAACCCCAATGGTTAGATTAGTGTGAATACTGTATATATCATTTCTGTTGTGTTTTAGATTAGTAATAAACAGGTAGCCTCACCTGTCTTTGAGGAGGGATTTAATCCCATATACTGTGGTTGAACCTCATATTTTGGATTGACAAAATATCCAACCAACAGTTTTTGGTGACTCCACTGGGGAATATGGATTTATAGTGTAAAGCTTATCCTCTTGGTGTCTGGTGACTCCGTATTTGCCTTATTTTCAACAAGATCTCTTTCCCGGTTCAAGCTGGCGGAAAGATCTTCACTCGGTCCCGCCGAGCCCGGGGTGAAATTGATCCACTCTTTGAGTTACTACAAAGGCACAATTTCAGTCTTTCCCCCAACAACATTATTTCCAACCGAACCAGAAGTTCTTCACCTATTCGGAGAAATCGGATCCCCGTAGAATGAGACGTGTCTGCAACTTGTCACATGTTATTCTTGTCGACACTCGGATCCCCATACACACTCTTGTCAGAAGGATGGCAGCACAACCTGTGCCTTGGGGCGCAGCTATTGGTCCTCTTTCTTTAACTCCACCATTGCACGAGTTACCACATGGATCACGTAAAAACATTCCCAAGTTCAATGGGGATGGGAAGTAGCATCCTGATGAACACATTGCATCTTTCTTTGTAGCGTGCGGCATCCTTGGAGTAGCTCACGAAGATGTCTCTGTTGACTTTTGTTGAAACATTGCATGGTGCAGCAGCCGAATGGTTTTACCACCTTCCGAATGCATGCATCACAAATTGGGCTACCATGAGGACCAGATTCGAAGCACATTTCAAACCAGCCAAAGATTCTCATGCTTTGTTAGCACAACTTACCCATATGAAGAAGGAATCACATGAACCCATGTGGGACTTCGTGGCAAAGTTTAACAAGCTGATCCGAAAGATTCCAGAAATAGCTGTACCTACTCCAGAAAATCAGAAATGCTTCTTCATTAATGCTCAGCCTCCTGATGTGAGCTTTTATTAAGAAGGTCGGCTATCCTAGATTTGGCTATCGCTAGTCAACAAACTATCAAATAGAGGATGATCTCATTTTGGCTAGGAAGGATCAGAAAAGATGTACCCAAACCTAAAAATCTAGGTTCTTCCCAAGGTAATACTGATCCTATGATTCAAAAAATGGCTAATGATTTGATTGCTTTAAAAAAGAAAATGTCTCAGCAGGTGAGCAATGTTCCGTATCGGGATATCCCTAGATGGAATTTCAATAACAACAATGGTGTGCCTGCAAGAGATAGGCCGCGGTTAACTCCTGCTCAACCGAGGCTAGCAATCGAAGCTCCTCCTATTAACATGGCAAGTAGAAATAGTTGAAGAAGAGGATGAACCTAGAAGAACAAGATTCCCCGAGGCTTTTGAAGCTTCAGGATATGCTGATGAGTCTTATGACGATTCGGCTGGTGACTCCAGCATTGGGTATTTGGAATACGAAGAAGATGAATGTGCCGGATGGTCAGTCATTTGCTGTCTTCACTCGATCCCAATCTCAGAACCCAAGAAAACCTCTTGAAAACCCCAAGGAGAAGAACAAGGAACCTCCCATAGCCATAGTTAAGAGAGGTACTCCTATTTCAGCACAAACTAAAAGAGAAGTCACCAAAAAGGAAACTTCTCCTCATTCTCTTTCTCCTAAGGTCAGTGCCCCAACTCAAGCTCATGTGATTAGAACTGAGCCTACCATCACCCCTTCTTATACTACTTTTGACATTATCGATCATGTAAAAAGAACCAAAATCCAAATGTCAGAAGCAGAATACCTTCAATCAAATCCTGAACAATTCGAAAAACTTGCCAAATTCATTAGAAGTAAAGCCATTGTTCCCCCATCTTCAAAAGGTCTCCTTCCAAATCCTACTCAACCCCCACCTCAGAACAATCTGACCTCTGCTTCTTCTTCAGGAAAGATTAAACCATTTTATTTGTCTTTGCTTATAAATGGGTTTAAACTCAGCAATTACATCATCGACTCAGGGGCCTCCGACAATGTTATGCCCGCAAAAGTAGCCCATGCCCTTGGGCTTACTCGACTAAGTCATATGGATGGTGTTACTCCATGGAAACCAAACAAGTTCCCTTGATTGGTCAAATCAAAGATGCACAGTTTGCATTCGTTGCCTTCCCAGAAAAGAGAGTGAAAATGACCATTCTAGTTGCTGACATCCCTGCAGCTTACGGTATCCTCTTGGGTAGAGGTTTTTGTAAAGATGTCAGAGGAGAGATTAATATGGATTGGACCAAGGCCAGGATTCCAGTCAATGGGGTTTATCATGTTCTCCATCCCAAACCTCAGGTGAGGTATTTGGTAACTAAATCAGATGACCCTAAAGCTCAAATTCTTTTCGAAGATACTAGCTTCGGAAATTATTTCATGACTTCAGAGATACCAGCTATGGATGTCAAGGAAGAAGATCCTAATGCTATATGGACCCTCGAATTTGATGGTAGCTACTCAACTACCTAGATCGGGCGCTGGTGTAGTTCTTATATCTCCTAATTCGAGATTTTCCCATCTGCTTACAAATTGCAGTTTGATAATACTAATAACACGGCTGAATATGAAGCTCTATTACTAGGATTAGAAATGGCGACATATAAGGGAATTCAAAATCTCAAAGTTCAAGGGGATGTGGAGCTGATTGTCAACCAGGTCAAGGGAATCTATCAAGTAAAAAATGATCGCTTGAGACATTACAGGAACAAAGTTTGGGATAATATAGAATGCTTTGATGCATTCTCCATTAAGGTAGTTTTGAGAGATTATAATGACAAGGCTGATTCTTTGGCCGTGTCTGCATCCCTCCTTCTCCCTCATCCCCAGTTCAAACAAGATACATACACCATTGAGATTGTGTACCATCCCAAAGATCCCGAGATAATGTGACTCACGCGGCAAGTGTTCAATGACGATCAACAGGTGTTGGCTTTTCTAGAAAAGGCTGACAATTTCAGTGAGTTGTACTTTGAAGGTTCGGAATCAGCTTTTCGTGAATCTATCTCAGATCCATATCAAGAGGTTGATGGTGAGTTTATTCAGCTTAAAGGAAACAAGATACCCAAAGGTCTGGTTTCTCTGGAGGGTTTGTTTGACAAGCATGATCGTTTTATTCAAAACAAGAGACAAGTTGAAGGAGCTTCTTCCTCGGAAGTAGATCAAGTCAATCTAGGTTCATCTGATCAACCTCGGATGGTGAATATTGGGAAATGTTGTTCCCCTGAGGAGAAAGCAAAATTCACTTCACTCCTGAAGAGATACATGGATGTGTTAGCCTGGTCTTATGCAGATTTAAAATCCTTCAAGCCCAAAGACGTACAACACAGTATCCCTTTGAAGCCTGATGTGAAACCATACAGGTAGAAGCAAAGACATTACAACCCCAAGATCTCAGGGACTATCCTTGGAAATCCTAGAAAATGTTAGATGCTAGAATTATTTTTCCAATCCATCACTCCACCTGGATTGCTAACATCATCCCTGTCAGGAAGAAGAATGGTGAAATCCAAATTTGTGTTGACTTCCGGAACCTGAATCAGTCTTCGTTGAAGGACAACTATCCCTTGCCTATCATGGATCAGGTGTTACAAACCGTTACTGGATCAGAAATGCTATCCATGCTCGATGGATTTTCAGGATATAATCAAGTTGAGGTAACTACGGAGGATCAACACAAGATGGCCTTCACAACCCCATGGGGTACCTTTGCTTATAGGAGGATGCCTTTCGGCTTGATCAACGCCGGAGCCACTTTTCAGAGAGCTATGGACTTGGCATTCAGAGACCTGATGGGCAAAGTCATAGTAGTATATTTGGATGACTTGACCGTTTTCTCAAAAAATGGAGTGATCATTATGATCATTTAGAGCAAGTACTTTTGAGATGCAGGCGTCACGAGATTTCATTAAATCCCAAGAAGTCCATGTTTGGAGTGACCGAAGGAAAGTTGTTGGGTCATATCGTGACTAGAGAAGGAACCAAAATCGACCCAGAAAGGGTAAAGGCCATTTAGAGCCTTACCCTACCCACAAGTAAAACTGGAGTTCATTCCTTCTTCGGAAAGGTCAATTTCCTAAGAAGGTTCATACCTGATTTTGCTGATAAAACCAAGGATATCCTTGGGATGATGAAAGGAAAAATTCCATTTCGATGGAGTACTGAAGGGAAGCTTGCATTCGATGAAATCAAAAGGGCAGTTGCTTGTGCTCCTATCCTAGTATGTCCAGACTTCAAAAAATATTTCATCATGTATAGCTACGCCTCTGCTCACACAGTGTCGGCCATCCTGATGCAGGAGAACGGGGAGGGCATCGAAGCTCCCATTGCTTTTATGAGCTATCCATTGAAGGAACATGAGCTAAAAATGTCACAAATTGAAAAGCATGCTTATGCAGTGGTACGAGTGGTGAAACATTTCAGGTACTATGTGCTAAACTCCCATACCCTCGTTCTCATTCCCGACACTGCCGTTAAATCCATTTTGACTCAACAAGAGCTAGGGAGCCAACGAGGTACCTGGATAGCTAAAGTTTAGGAGTATGACTTGGACATCAGACCTACCAAGTTGGTACGAGGAAGGGGCCTGTGCCAATTGATCGTAGAAAACCATGCTGAAGTAGAATGTGAAAAGACCCAAGATACTTCTTCAGAGTTGCCCATGGTGCTTTTTGTGAGTACAACTGATGAATGGTACACGGATATTGCTTTCTTTCTAACTTATGGTGAATGCCCCCGCATTTAAGCCAAAAGGAGAAGAGGATGGTCAAGTTAAGATCTGCGAGATACCTCCTGTGGGATAATGGGATATATAAGAAAGGTATTGATGGTGTATTCTGCACGTTGTGTTGATAAATCACAACAGTTAAAGTTGTTAGAATCCTTCCATAGCCTAGCATGCGGAGGACATTTCTCATCCTCTGTAACAACTTATAAGATCCTGCGGGCTAGGTACTATTGGCCTACTCTTTTCTCGGGATTCAGCCAAGTGGGTGTCCAAGTGTGAAGCTTGTCAACATTTCGTTGGTCGTCCCAAGCTAGCAGCTCTTCCCTTGAAGCCCGTAGTGATTGAAGAACCTTTTCGCCAGTGGGGAATTGACTTCATTGGAACGTTGAATCCTACCTCCGTCTGGACACAATTATGCCGA
Source organism: Taxus wallichiana var. yunnanensis (assembly GCA_018340775.1). Lineage (NCBI taxonomy): Eukaryota > Viridiplantae > Streptophyta > Pinopsida > Cupressales > Taxaceae > Taxus > Taxus wallichiana. The sequence continues at coordinate 960,948,108 of CM031237.1, forward strand.
TCGCTATAGACTATTTTACCAAGTGGGTGGAAGCCGTGCCAATCAAGCAAGTAACCTCAGAAGCCGTGTGCAAGTTCCTTAAAGAAAATATAATTGTCAGATTCGGTGTGCCTCACAAGATTGTGGCTGACAATGCCTCCAATTTCTCATCGCATGAGTTGACAGAATTTTTGTTATGGATTCGGCATCACTCTGGCTCACTCATCTGATTATTATCCCCAAGGCAATGGGCAAGCTGAATCCAACAACAAGAACCTGGTTACCATAATTAGAAAGCTAGTAGATGAAAACCAGAGGACATGGCACAAAGCATTGTATGATGCGTTGTGGGCTGATCGGATTACCCCAAAGCGAGCTATAGGAATGTCTCCTTTCCAAGTGTTGTATGGGATTGATGCTGAGATTCCTATCTCAGTAGAATTTCCAGCCTTACAGTTGGCCAAAGCAGTCGAAGATGCGACTTTTCAAAATTCTATCGAGAAAAGGGTTATGTACCTAGCTAGGCTAGAGGAGGAACGGAGCAAGGTGGTTGATCGCATTGTAGACCATCAAAGCAAAGTAAAGAAAATTTTGACAAGAAATCAAGGCAACGTCATTTCCAAATTGGAGACCTGGTGTTGCTTTGGGATAAGAGGAGAGAGCAGAAAGGAATGCACGGAAAGTTTGACTCTTTGTGGAAAGGACCTTTTAAGATTCATCAGCTGAGTGGTGAAAATAGTTTCCATCTATCATACCTTGATGGAGAGTTACTCCCTTTGCCTTTCAGCGGTCAACATCTGAAGTTGTTCCATCATTAATGCAAGACGCTCTTTTGCATTGTACATACTTTATTTTATGTCATGTGTTTGCTTTTAGTCTTCTTTCTTTCCTTGTTTTGTTTTTCGGTTTTCTTCTTTTCTGACTCCGTAGCCCAATGGATAAAGCCAGAGATTCTGAGTTCTCTTCCTTTGATATCACAAAGAAAGTCCCCAACTAGAGCCAGTTGTTATCTCATTTTTGAGTTTACGCCAAAAAAATCAGATAACCCTAAGAAATTTTTGAGCTAGTTTTCTAAAAATTACCTTTCAGAGAGATAATCAGTTTTCGGGTTTCATAAGCAAGACAACATGTGTTTTGGGTGCTTCATGTCGTGTGTTCCCGAAACCCAAAACCCGCATCAAGTAAGGTAAGTCGGGTTTGCGGACCTTCCGAGCATCGGAACATGCCTTCGTCAAAACATGCTTCATGTCGCATGTCTTCCGATCCCCGAAGCCTGATTTACTCCTTTGTTTCGGGTTTCTAGGGCTATCAAACATCATGCTTCATGTCGATTGTTTCCCGCAACCCGAAACCTGAATTACTCTAAAAACCTTTGTGTTGGGTTTCGGATATCCCAAGCATGTTGACATGGCATTAATGCCGAGTTGTCGGGTAGTTGGCACATGTCAACTGAAGTGTATTAAATGTGAATTTTCTTATATATATTCGGATTTCCACGTCATTTTTACCAGACGTACTTTTTACCTCATGGATTTTCGCATGCATCTTTGACCCGAAACCCGAAACTCACCTCTGTGCTCGATTGCATTGCTCATTTTTTATCATTCCTTGTCCTGGTTGAAGGTATTTTTCTTCATTCTTTGTTTGTGGTTTTTGTGGATTAATTGTGTAAGGAATTCTTCCAAGTTTCTTATCAGGGTTGTTTTGGGGTTTTTATCTTTTCCATTTTGGGGGTTGTTTTCTAAAATCAGGTTTATGTTTTAGGGTTTTCCCCCTTTGGAATTAGCACTTTGTTTTATCCCCAGAATGTTGTTATAATTAAAAATATGTTTGGGATATAAATGGTGAAGGAAACCCGCATGTTTCAACTCAACAATTACCCTATTCCCTCTTCTCGGGTTTCGCAGGGTGCTTTGCAGTGTTCAAAACCTGCAGTATATCGGAAAAGCTCAGTGTCGGGTTTTCCAAACTCTCCGCATTCTCCTCAGTGTCGGGTTTTCCGAACTCTCTGGAATTCTCCTCAGTGTCGGGTTTTCCGAACTCTCAGCATTCTCCTCAGTGTCGGGTTTTCCGAACTCTCCGCATCCTTTTCAGTGTGTCGGGTTTTTCGCAGTGTTCAACATCTCCTGATCTCTCGACACTCTCCTCCTTCAAAATTCCTCATGTCGGACCCTGGTCCATCACAAGAAAAGACTGAAAAGTTAGGGAGGATGAAATACAAATTTAGGAAGGTGGAGTCTCCATCCTATATTGACTGTAATTTGACATCCGAGATACAGAGCTCGGAAACGTAGACATGGAGGATTTCTGGAATAGGGTCAAGAGCCCTTCTCAAACTCCATGGATGAAATCAATACGGCGAAGTGGCCTACCTCTTGTGGTAGGCTTCCCTATGTCCGCCACTTGCCCCCGAGTTCATCTTGGCCTCGTGCTTCAAATTATGACTCGCTTCTCGTTCTGCGTGAAAACAAGGGGAGAAGTTGTAATCAAATTGGACGGAGGTTACTTTGATGACCTTCTCAAGCTGCCTAATTTTGAGGAATATGGAGATATGGATCTCAAGTCAGCCCAAAAAGCTTGGGATAATGATCAGGAGGATTGCATCAAGCACGTGAATAAGAAGTTCCTAATCAAAGCCAAACCGGCTGTTTCCAGGTTCCCAAGACTTGTTCCCAGAAGTGATTTCATTCAGGAAATCAATGATATCATTACTCTGTTGAGTCAGGTTTTTGGTTTCCCCGAATCAAATGTTTTCCAAGGATGGATGTACCAGTTCATGATCACTATTAAGAAGAATCAACAGGGAATTGATTGGGGTACTCTTATCAGTAATGAGATAGATTCTCAAATGACAACAAATCCCGTCTCACGGGAAAGTTTTACATGTCCTCGTATGTCACCTATGCAAAGGGGCTAGTATGAGGAACTATCCCGGGTTGGACACCAAGGGGAACAAGACAGTGGAACATGTTTATCAGTATTTCCCTCAGCTGACAAGAAAAGGGTCTCAAGACCAATTCAGAAGGGTAAACGATGCCTTCTTTTATGAGAACATCTGCAGGTTAAGTCCCAAACTGAGGAAAATGAGAGTATCTGATGAAGCATGGGCTGAAGTTTCAAAATGGGGTTGTGTCTTCTTACAATTTAAGAAGTTCACATATCTTTGAGTAGTCATGTACCCAAGGGATCCTTTCCATTTTCCCAGATATCCAGGGGACAAACTAATCTTGATGGAGTTGGTCAGGCAATTGTTGGATTTTCACAAGTTCCAACAGAGTAAACACAAGGCCGCCGTATCTTTCCCAATTTCTATTGGAAGGTATACTTGTTCAACGGTGGTGAAAGCCAAGAACATTGTCCATGAGCTTCAAGATAAATTGAAGAAGCACATGAAGCCCTGAGATGGGTTTGATATTCGAGGAGTCCTCAGGGCGTATGGAACTCTCTACCCGCATGTGCCAAGCGTAGAAGACGTTTGGATTGATTTACGTGATGAGGTTGCTGTCCGAAGAAAAGATCATAGTAGATGACACTTGCCGAGATTCAAACACTTGAGCTCGCTAACTTACCGAAGGTACTGAAGTGATAATGAAAGTGTTCTGGACCTTCCTATGATGGATCGAATGAAGATCAATATGTTTTCCCACCTATTGATTGGTCTATCAGTGAAAAGCCTCCATTATAGATAGGTCAGCCCCGATTCTTGCACGCACCAAAGCATGGCTCACCTCTTGGGAATGAGTTTTAAAGATGATAATTTTTCAAAGTTGGTTGCTTTGAGGTGGGGCCCTCCAAAAAGGGAAAATACAAAAGATCTTCTAAGGGGCCTATAAAGGTCAAGTTTGTCAAGAAGAGAAGGGAACGAGAAATCTCTTCAATTGTTTCTCCAGTTGAAACAGTGAATGTGCCAGAATCACCAACACCACAAGAAATAGGAGAAATTTATTTGGAAGGAGAAGGAAGCCAGCCTCTGGTTTCACCATTTGTTGATCGCCCAACCGAAGAGACCTTATCTCTTGCATCCCAGTGCCTTGGAGTCTCGGATGCGCTTCCTCCTCACAACCACTTCTACCTCCTCATTCCCCATCGACTTCTTCAATCATGGCCAGCATTTTCTCTCGGACTCTCACCCCTCTCTGCTTTGGTACCAAAGTAATCACCAACACGCCCCCTCCCGTGCCTCTTTTTATTGAATCTGCTGCCACACATTGGTAAGCTGTCCCCACTTCGCCATTAGATCCCTCTCCTCTCCGAAAGTATGATACCAACTTCTACAATAGTGGAAACTCCCTCTAACATGCCTCAATGGCTACTCGAGCAAACTCCAAGGAAGAGGAAGGTGATTGTACCCATACCATCCTTTGATTTTAGCTCACTCAAGGCTTCTACTGCTAAATCAGCCAAGAAACCCAAAATAGTTTCAAGGGTTTTGGTGGACGCTTCAGGGCATAAGTTTGCAGAGATCGCCACTCCTGCAATTGACAAAACCAAAGAGGACATAACAGCCTCGACTATCAGATAACTAGGGTGGCTCTAGGAGAGGTGACAATGGAAGGAGCACAACAGATGCACGGATGCCACAAAATGTGTTGTGCCGTAAAATCAAGGAAACAAAAGACAGCAGAGATGAGCTTAAAAGAAAGGTGGAGCAATTGATCGAGGTATTGCTTAAGCTCTCAAAACCCTTGAATCCATATCATCTTCCTATGTCCTGTTGGATTTGATTTCTCATAGTGCCTATAATTGAGAAGATTAATAAAAAAGGAAGGGTGGTCGATGAATGGATCCAAAGGCTGCTTCAATAGGGGAAGGAAGTGATTCAAGACGCCGTGGAAGTCTATCAATCTTTGGGGAATATTCAGAGTGATGGAGAAAAGATGGACGATGATTTCTCCCAAGAAATTGGACATCTTGATTTGACTTTCGAAGCTCTCCAGGTATTAAAGCAAATACCATCATGCCTCTTGGTAGAAGAAGGCATCATCCCACATGCAGATAAGCATTTCCAGCTGACCAAAGCCATCAGGTTCAGGGTAAAGATTCTCAACGAAGCCTGTGGTAAATTGAGAGAATCAAGGGATCAATTGATTGATGGCAAAAGTGACCTGGAAGAAGAATTGCTGAAAATTTGTGCAAAAGTGTCAGTTGGAAATTCGGGCATCCTATCAGCTGACGATCTTTTCAAACAAGTCCAAGAGTCTGTTCAGCATGAACCAACTCACGGATTTGGTATTGAAATCATTGACAGGTTTGTAAAGATTGAACATTCTTTGGAGGCCTTGAGAAGACTCAGCAAAAGATTGAGGAAACTTCCCAGTAGTGCCAGTGACACTCATGAAACCTGTGAAGTTTTGAGTGATCATTCCACTACACCTGACGAAAATGAAATGCAAGGCATAATCCGAAAGTTCCAAGAATTTCGGAACAAACAGGCTCAGTTGGAGGAAGGGAAAGATGAGGAAGAAAAAGATGATGATTCAGACTAAGTCTTGATGTTTCATGTCATTTCAATCTTGAAGTTGACATGTCTTTTTCATTTCTGTTTCGTCACATAGGAAGCAAATTTTGACTTGGTCTCCTGCGTGAGAGTCAAGCAAAATAGGACTCTCGTTAAAAGACTATTTTCTAGGATTCATCCTATTTTCTCTCTACTCTTTTCTATTATAAATTAGGGATGTGTGTACATTCCAAAAGGTCAAGATTTTTGAAATATTGGGAGCTATTGGGAAGAAGAAAAACTTTGTGTTTTCTTTTAATCATTTTGAGGAATAGGAGTTGATACTATTTTGCAAACTTTGTGTTGTGAGATATATCTTTCTTAAGATATTGTTCTTATGTTCATAATCTTAAGCTATTCTTTGTTTAGCATCTTGGTGTTTCTAATCATTTCAGATATTATATTTATGATCTAAAGCTCGTATGATTATTTCGTGCTCTGTGTTTACTCGAAAGAAAATACATTTCTCTCATTTCCTTTCCATTGTGATTCTTCTATTGTAATAATTCCTGACCCTGTCCATTTAGAAAAATGACATCTTCCCAATGTGTGGATATGGATTTTGGGATTCTATCCCAACCCCAATGGTTAGATTAGTGTGAATACTGTATATATCTTTTCCTGCTGTGTTTTAGATTAGTAATAAATAGGCAGCCTCACCTGTCTTTGAGGAGGGATTTAATCCCATATACTGTGGTTGAACCTCATATTTTGGATTAACAAAATATCCAACCAACAAGGTCGATAGAGGTCTCAAGTAGATCACAGATGAATGAGGGTGAAAGGGAATTAGGTGGATAGGTCACTATTATGGGTTGTATGGGAAAATACAGTAACCGATGTCGGTTAAGGGTGACCGGTGGTGGTTGGGTGTAACCGGTGCCGGTTACTGTGGAGTTTTGGGAATGCCACAGAACGAGATTTAGGTCTCCTTTGTGATTGTACAATGGACTTTGGTTAGTTAGGATGATGCATTGAGTGATTTAGGTAGGATTTGGTGGGGTTTTAATGGGTATATGGAGGGGTGAGTGTTGGGGGAGGTCAATGGGTGGCTAGGTAAACAAAAGATGATAATATAATGATGAAATGGAATAAACCAGAGAAGTATAACGTTTACTTACTTGGATTCTGGTCCTGGATGCCTATGAGTGAGGGATGGAGGTGCTGATGAGAGGTTTTGATGGCTACAGGTGATCACCAACTAAAGGAAAGATTCTGCATGGGCTGCATGTACATTCCTCTTTGCTTGGTTAGATCAGATCATTCATTGGGATGGTGTGCAGAAAAGATGCTTGATCTCCTTCCTTGCATGCGTGTTCTCGCTGAAATTCACTCTAGAAGATGGAATTTACTAAGGTTCACAAATGTTTCCAATCATTTTCCAACCTTCTGCCAACCTTGAGAATAAGGTTGTTTGGGGTTAAAAGGGTAACCGATGGGTGGTTCAGCTTAACCGACGATGATTAGGGGTAACCAGCGTCGGTCAAGGTGGGATTTCCTAGGTTTACTAAACTAGGGAGATCCTCTTGATTTCCTTAGATCTCATGCCATTAACCCATGGATTAGATTGGGAGCTTCTTGTAAGCATGTGGGAATGTGGTTAGAGGGAATGTAGGCATTGATTTTTAGGGTTTAGGTAAGTCTTAGTTAGTTATGACAACTTACTAAGAATAGGTTTTAGGTTGAGTTGGCTTGATGAGGTGTCTAAGTGAAGTGTATGTGTGGATATTATTTAAATTAAGATATTTAAATAATAAATATGGTGAGGATAATGAATTAATTTAATTAAATTAATATTAGTGGGGTGAAGGGGGCCATGGCTAGGTGAATGTGATGAAGGGTGCTTATTTGTCGAGGGATCAAAGAGGAGCATGACCAAATTTATTGTCTACATTTTACCCCTTTTTGTTGCGTAGCTTGTATTGGTAAGCGACACTAACAAAAATAAGATGTGGTTGCCCCATGTGGGTGAAGGTGATCCCCCTCAAACCAGAAATTGATGAGGCAGAAGGAAAAATTGGTGAGTGGTTTGATAAAAGGTAAATGTGGTGAAAAGGAAGGTGGGTAATAGGGGAAAAAAGGAGCAAGGTCTACTCGGGTAAGCTAGGTAATGGGTTAGGGAAAAGGTAGCAACAGTCAAACACACGCACACGTATAAACTACAACACGCTACCAGGTTGAAGAGTAGGAAAACTCTACATCATCTAAGGTCGATAGGTTTATCCAAACAAGGTTGAAGTGATTCCAGGTATCCAAGGTATAGGATATGGTCAGGAAACACAATGTAGGTTAGGCATAGGAACGTTTAGGTATGTTCCAAAGACACAAAGGTAGGGTCAGGATAAATGGTCATGACAATAGGCTAGGTAAGGTCATTAGGTCAACAACACAGGTAATAGTGCCGTAAGTTATAGTGAACACATGAGGTCAAAGGTCACTAGCGATGGTCCAGGTCCAAATATCTAGGTCATGGCATGGGTAAGGCCAAGGTAGGGGTAGAATAATGAGTCCCTAAAGGAGGATGAAGGGAGGTAGTAAATGAGTTGGTCAGGAAAGGTGAGGTAAATGGGTAGGGTAAAGGTTGGGTGGGGTAAATGGTCAGGGTGAAGTTGGGGTGGGGTAAATGGTCAGGGTAAAGGTGACCGATGCTAGTCATGGATAATCGACGTCAGTATAGGTCAACCGATGATGGTTAGGTAGGGCATGCAATCGATGCCGGTCAAGGGTAACCAACGTCAGTTAGGTCAGGTTTGTTATAAAAACAAAAAATCCACATTTTTTGTTATTCATTTGTTATTGTTCGAAGTGAGAAAATGACAAAAAAGAGAGAAAAGTGTCTAGACGAAATGGAATAGTGAGTTGGCAGTGTGATTGATGAGTGATTGATTGGTGAGCAGTGGGTCCATAGGATCATTACGAGGGATTCGATTGGTGAGAGGTTACAAGTGGGTATTTGGTGATGGCGAAGGCCAGAGAGGGATCGGAGTGTGGGCCACCGATACAATGGCAGACATGCCATCGAGATGATGGAAGCAACGATGACAAGGTAAGAAGCCTACTCTATGTTGTTGATTTGTTAGATTAGAGATTATTTTAGGGGTATGTTAGGGCTTTGTTTGTTTTACATGGATTTGGTGGGTGGGCACAAATTAAATTTGGGAATGGGGGAATATTGGGTAAAAGGAGGAATGGGGAGGGTAATAAAGGGGATAGGGGAGGTGGGTTGAGGTCCAAGGGTAGGTTAGGTCACCGTAGGTGGGGTAAAAGGAGGGGGAGGTTTTTTAGAAAGGGGGTTTGGGGAAGTCGAGGTTTTTTCACAATAAAGTGACCGCGTCACCAAGATTGGCCATGTCGATTAGGTGGAACCAGATTTTACATTAAATAGGTGATTGATGCTAGTTAAAGGATGACCGGGCTTGGTTTAGGTGAATAGTACCCGTCACCAAACAGGTGACTAGTGCGGTTAAAGGGTGACCAGGGGTTAGCTAGTGGAACCGATACCGGTCGATTAGGGGCAAAAAGGTCCAAAAGTGGTGTGGGCATGGTAGTTGAGATGGGTAGGGTGAAAATAAGGTATAGGGAAATGATAATTGTTGAATATGGATTGATATATGTAAATTAATGTCGTGCTTGTATTAGATGTAGGGGAGAGCACAACTACATATGCGGGATAGGGTTCCACCTCTATTGGTGACAGTGTGTGGCATAATGACCTGGAGGATGCAGCATGTGGAGGCAAAGTGGGCTTGAGTGGGGTTCATCATTATAGACATGTAGTCGAGATAGCCTAGTTTGATGGTTGTGCTGCACTATAGATGGGACTCCGTAACCAACATGTTTCACTTGCCGAGCGAATGAGATGACTATCACCTTGGAGGACATGTTCTGGATTCTTAGGCTACCCATATTGGGTGCCCAAGTTTATTCTATCTCCTATGAGGCCTCAGAGGAGCTGATTAATGTCCGTATTTGGAGAGGGGATGGTCGATTCGAGATTCCATAAAGATCAATTTGAGCTATAGAGAGATGTACCTAGCTTCTGTCCGGGAGGAGACGAGGCTAGTGGTTTTCATTGATGGAGGTAGTGTGCTGCTATATGCATCGTTAGATGCAGAGGATGGATGCTTTCCCCAATCACTGATGGGGGTACTCCATGACATGATGGTGTATGAGACCCACTTTTCCTAGGCACCAACATACTTGGTGTAGTTCAGTACAGGATTTGTGGGCATATGAGTGGTCGTGATAGGTTCAAAGATGTTTGTACATTTTACTACACTGTTGGGCCTACGAGCACATAGTTTGTGTGTTTCCTATAGGGATGCCCCAAGAAGATGCATTCCCAGCGTGATTTTTGTGGGTGGGATATAGGAGATGGGTGCCAGTGATAGGAGAGCGGAGATCTGATAGGCCCACACATGATGTGGCCCATTTCTAGATTATACTTGAGGGGTTGTCCAGAGTGGACATTATATGGAGACCATATGTGGGATTCCCCTCACAGGTAGGCATCTAGTGAGAGGACGAGATCCCAAACTCACAGTGTGGAGAGCATCAGAGGTCAGCGAGCTCCGAGGCCTGATCAGGCAGAGGCTACCACCACACTGAGACCAGCTCCAGTGGAGGTGCCAGAAGGGACCCAGGAGGCCGAGGGTACATGTGATACAGAGATGGAGGACATCTGCCAAGATGCTTGATTTGCTGTCACCTGATTTTTGATGTATGATAGTTTTTGTGTGATATATACTAGCCTACGTGCCGAGAGATATTTATAGTGTTGATCACATCCGCCTATGTGCCGAGAGATATTTATAGTGTTGATCACATACCAGCCTATGTGCTGAAGACAATGAGGATGTATGAGTGATTTTGTATATTTCGAGTATATATCAGCCTGCGTGTCAAGAGATTTTGTATTGATTCATTACTTTGTTATATATATGAGACCGGCCTTCGTGTGCCGATGACATTTTGTATTATATAGCGGCCTGCGTGTTGAGGATTTTGAGATGGTGGACATGATGAGATAGCCACATATATTTGAGATACACATTGATTTATTTATATGATGAGATACATGATATTTGTTGATGTGTTGATGAGATACATGGTACTTTTTTGATTTGTTGATGTGTTGATGTGATATGAATTTGTTGTGTTGATATGGATGGAAATTAGGTGAGTTAGGCATGATGGAGTTAGGTTGATTTAGGCATATATCGAGTCTAAGATCCATCAAGTTATAGGCATGGATCGAGTCGAAGGTTGGTTTAGGCATGATTGAGTCAAAGTTATAGGCATGGATTAAGTCGGGTTGGTTTCAGATTATCGAGTTATAGGCATGGATCGAGTCAAGTTATAGGCATAGATCGAGTTATCATGGATCGAGTCGAGTTATAGGCATGGATCGAGTCGGAGTTATAGGCATGGATCGAGCTCGGAGTTATAGGTATGGATCTAGTCGAAAGTAGGTGAAGTGGTGATTCATTATTTTATGCAATGAATGATACTATGGGTCATATGTGAGATATGGTGTAATCTATGCATAGTGATGATAGAGAAATGGTAGGCATAAGAAATGTATAAATATAAAACAACTTGTTATGTATGTGGTTTAATTTCCAATTGTGGGTATAAAAGGGAAATGAAATTAGGTGTGATGTAATGTGAGGCACATGGAAGATGAATTGTTCAGGGTAGAGGATGGCCGAGCTAACCTCAAGGGCCCCATGCCCTCGGAGTGTTGCCTACATAGTCCCAAAGCAAAAAGGGACCTCAGGTGATGTAGTTCTCCCATAAGCTAGGGAAGAATATGAGGAGGTATGAAAATGGGTTGGCAGGTTGTTGGGCATGTTGTAGGTTTAGATTTGTTAGGTGTGGGTAGATTATAGGTAAAATGATGTAGGTGAGGGTGATTGTGGTGAAAGAAGAAGATTACCCCAAAAGTAAGCGTCGAGGACCAAGTCCTATATAAGGTAATCAAAACATAAATAAAGATGGCTAAAAGATAAGAGGGGGCAATAAAGCCACCTAATTGGGTAGGATCATACCGAGTAGATCATACCTTGGCAGAGGTGATGAACATAAGACCCTAAAGACATTACATGATGGACTGTTTTACGGTGAAAAGTAGTCACATGATCACCAAATGTCTAAGTTCCCAGAAGTCCCTTGAGGTAGTAGGAAGTGAGAGTGGGCATGGTTTGAAGGGTGAAAAGTGGGTAATTTTTATATGGTGTAGGTAGCATGCATTTCGAGCAAGAGAACCTAGCTCACAATGGGCAAGTCAAAAAGGTTGAGTGTTTTGACTTATAGTTGAGATAGAATGATCGATGTGGGAAGTCTATATGGGAAAAATTGAACTCCTTGAGGTCTTCGTGAAGCTGATTGATGCGGGAAGCTTCGTTTCTTTCTACTTTTTTTTTTTTTGAAGAGCTTTACATAGCTTTCCTTCGAGGGAGCAGTCTATTTATAGCAAATAACAGTTGTCGAGAGGAAGATGTCCTTTTGAGGGAGTCATATTTTTATTAGAAGTTTGACTCAAGGAGTTTGGTCCCATGTGAGGCCTTGAAGTCATGGACAAGACCAAGGTTGAGAATAAGACTCATGTTCAAAAGGCAAGGTGAAACGACCATGGGATCTCATCTAAAAGTAGATGAAAAGTATCCATGAGAATCATGCTATGTGCAACACTCGTGGTGCACATATTCAAGAGAAGGTAACAAGTGACAGTACTCACATGAGTCTTATTTAATCGTTAGTGAGGTGTATGAAGTGAATAGCGCTCAAGGGATGAGCATGGAAAGAGACAATAGGTGAGGTAGGACTATAAGTCAATAATATAATGGTCGAAGATGCAAGGCATTAAGGGGCTCAGGTTTGGGTTTACCATTGAGTGAAGATAAATGATAAGCACCTGATCCATTGGTGTGAGTCATAATGTATGGTCCAAGCCAATTAGGAGAAAATTTACCCCGTTTACTTTTTTCTGCTTTGGTTATGTGTTGATTTTCTTTCAGGACAAGGTCACCGACTTGGAAGGTTCGTTCATGGACACATTTGTCATAGGCATGTTTGATATGTTTTTGGTAAACTTGAAGGTGATCCAGAGCATTAAGATGACATTTGTCTAATAACTCTAGCTATGCTAAATGGTCCTGACAAAAGTCATCATCATTGAGCATGTCATGGAGAGAAATACAGAGTGAGGGAATATGGACTTCAAGAGGTAGGACTACCTTTGTACCATAGACTAGAGAAAAGGGTGTGGCCGTAGTGGAAGTGCGAATACTAGTGCGGTATGCCCATAGGGCAAAAGGAATGTGCATATGCCAATCCTTCCCAGTATCGTCAACCACTTTCATAAGAATTTTGTTTAAGGTTTTGTTGGTGGATTCGGCTTGGCCATTGGTTTGTGGGTAATAAGGTGATGAGAAACTAAGCTGAATGTCGAAGGTGTCACAAAGTTTTTGCAATGTTTTGTTTTTGAATTGTTTTCCATTGTCAGTGATGAGGCGATGAGGAACACCAAAGCGACAAATGATGTGGTGGTTAATAAATTCACATATTTTCTCAGCTTTCATGGAGATGAGTGGTATGGTTTCCACCCATTTTGTATAGTATTTGGTAGCGGTAATGATCCATTGATGTCGTTGGGAAGAATGGGGGTTGATCTCTCGACAAGATCCAAACCACATCAAGAGAAGGGCCAAAGGTATCGAATGACTGTAAGGCATGACTGGGTGTATGATGAAGATTGGAATGTTGTTGGCATTTTACACAATGTTTGACGTAGTCACAACAATCATGGTTAAGGGTCATCCAAGAATAGCCCAAGAGAAGAATATGCTTAGCAACAACAAGGCCAATGAAGTGACCTCCACATATGCCATCATGAACTTCCTTAATGGTATAAGGAATTTCAGAACTCGTGAGGCATCGTAAGAGAATACCATCAAATATATGCTTATAGAGGAGTCCCCCCCAGGATGACATAACGAGAGACCTTTTTAAGGAAGGCATTGTTCATTACATGGGTGAGATTAGGAGGTAAGATGGAGAGAGAAAGGTAGTCAGAGTATTGTTTATACCAAAGGTCACTCAAGTCAGGGGTAGCGGTTCCGATCAAGTAAACATCATGAGGTAAATAAGAAGGTGATTGGAGTCATTGTATGGTGACAAAGATTGTAGAATCGGTAGGTGAAGCGGGTATTTGGGAAGCTAAGCAGGCCATGGTATCTGTAAATTTATTGGTTGAACGTGGGATGGTTTGAAGGGTGTAATGGTCAAAGGTGGTCAAAATTATGTCTACATGATGTTTATAATTTTTAAGTATCTTGTTACGACATTAATACATACCATTGACTTGGTTTACGACCAATTGAGAATCACCAAAGATGTTGATTGATTTGACATCTAGGGCGTAGGTAACTTGGAGACCTAGTACGAGTGCTTCGTATTGGCAATATTGTTGGTGCATTCAAAATCTAATTTGAAAGAAAAAGGCATGGGTTCACCATCAAGAGGAATGAGGATAATACTAGCCCCACCCCCACACTGACTCTTGGAACCATCGAAGAAGAGTGTCATTTGGTAAGGGGGTTCATGCAGGGAAAGGGTAGCAATCGACTCATCTAGAAAGTCAAAATTAGAGGGTTGATCCCTAGAAATAGGTGCATGGCCAATTGGTTGGTGATAGCTTGGCCCTTGATGGAATTTTGATGAATGAATTTGAGGTCAAGATCAGCTAAAAGCATAAGCCATCATGCGGCATGCACGCTGATTTTGATAAGGTTTGGCGTACATGAAGTGTAAAGGGTAGGAGTTGGTCACAACATAGGTTTTGTGGTTGAGTAGGTAATGATGGAGTTTGGTGGCAATGAAAACTAAGGCTAATACAAGTTTTTTAGGATGGGTGTATTGGGTTTCATAGTCCAAAAGAGTACGACCGATGTAATAAACCACCTACTCCCTATGTTTTTCATCATGATGAGTGAGCATGGCTCCCAAGGAATGATTGGTAGCTAAGATGTATAGGTAATAAGGTTGGTCGTCTTTAGGTGGAATGAGTATGGGTGGTTGGAGAAGGTATTATTTTAGGGCCTTAAAATCCTTGTGGTAGTCATCATCCCATTTAAAGGAGACATCCTTCTTGAGTAGATGATGAAATGGTTGACATTGATCAGATAATTGTGAAATGAAATGGTGAATGGACTACAACTTACCTTGCAGGCTACGGAGTTGTTGAAGGTTAGTAGGTGGAGGCATTTCAAGAATGGCCTTGAATTTAAGTAGGTCAACTTCTATACCATGGAGGGAAACGATAAGTCCCTAGAATCTTTCTTGAGAGAACCGTGAAGATGCACTTCTTAGGCTGAAGGTGGACACAATATTTAATGAGATGGTCAAAGATGGTTTTGAGGATGGTAAGGTGCTCGAGAGCAGTGTTTAGATTTGGCCAAGAGATCATCCATGTAATATTCCAATATGTGATGCATGATGTCATGGAAGATGTAAGTCATAGCCCACGCTGATATGTGGCACCAGTGTTTTTAAGGCCAAAAGGCATGACTTGATAGCAAAAGGTCCCCCAAGGGGTGATGAATGAGGTTTTGTGTTGATCCTCTAGGGAAAGAAGGATTTGGTTATAACCGAGAAGCCATCCATGAGTGATAACATCTCATGGCCAACGGTAAGGTCAACTAGCTAGTCAATACTAGGTAAGGGAAAGTCATCTTTTAGACATGCTAGGTTGAGGTCACGGAAGTCCATGCAAATACAGAGTCCCCCTGTCACCTTAGTGATAGGGACAATGTTAGAAATCCAATGAGGATAATCAATGGGTAAGATGAAGGAAATGGAAAGAAGGCGCTGAAGTTCCTCTTTAATGAGAAGGGCAATGTGAGGGTGCATTTTCCTCAACTTTTGTTTAATGGGTTTGGCATCAAGATCGATTACGATATTGTGGACCACTATGGTGGGGTCAATACCGGGCATGTCTGCATAAGACCAAGTGAAAGCGTGGTTATGATCTCGAGAAAAGAAGTGATGGCTTCTTGTTCAACAACATCTAAAGATTGTCCAATCTTTAGGATGTGCGGGTCATCCTAAGTATGAATGTTGATCTCGATAGTTGATTCATTCAACATGGTTTGCATCTCAGAAGGTAATGACCGATGAATATATGAGTCTTCGCACCAATTTAGGTTGGATTCATCATTCGACATTGAACGATGTTAATTAAAGGTGTATCATCATTGATAATTTTAGGATACGGGGAAGGGAAGAGTGGAAGGGGCCTCGCCCTCGTGTTGATAAACCAGAGGCCCTAAGGAAAAGGTGTTTATAAAAAAGTTAGGAGGGATAGATTCAAGATTCATCGACTTATCGGTGAGGGTGGCGATGAAGGTGGAGTGGGTGAAGAAGGTGGAGAAGGGTTAGTGTCCTTAATGAGTTCAATGCGGACTGTTTGGTAGGTGGTTCAGAAAGCCGATACCACTATGCTTGTTATGTTTGCGCAGTGGTACATGGAATAATGGTATGATGGCCTTGCTCATAAAATCCAAAACCAAAACTCTTCCACACACATCGGTGCAAGAATGTGTGGGTGAAATGAAAATTGGTAAGTGATTGGAAGTCGGGAAAAGGGGCGAGTTTGTGGTAGTGGTTCGGGTTGTGTGTAAGTGGTAGTATTAAGTCCCCATAGGTGAGACTGCAGTACGAGAGATGAGGAGGACCATAGAGGAGGAATTCTCCAATGTGGTGATCGTAGTGAGGTTGTTGGTGAAGGAATCCATACTCTTGTGGAGTAAGGAATCAATTGACACTATATAGGCGGTACTCCCCGCAGTGAGGTGTTGAAAAAACACCTTCCAAGGGATCAGTGGTAGTATGTAGGTAGCTGGAATGGATGATGTGTCGAGGTCAATGCAAAGGTGGAGTTAGTGGATTGGGAAGCTGATGGGTCACAGTGGAGGTTATGGTGGTGGTAGGAATGGAGGAGGTATGTGTGGTAGAAACAACGGTTACACCTTTGGTAAGTGGAAGTGTAGGTGAAGAAGTAATGGTGCAAGAGGTAGTTGGCTTAATAGGTATGCACACATCATTGGGTTGGTAAAGAATGTTGCATGTTTTAAAAGGTGATGGGTCAGCTGGAATGGTATAGGTGTGTCCTTCATGTTCAAATTTTACACAATAATGTAAAGTGGAAGGGATGCAACCCATGACATGAATCTAGGGTTTGCCAAGCAATAAGTTATATTGGAATTCCCCTTCCAAAACGTAAAACAATTATGGAATAGTGTGGGGGCCCATGAATGTGGAGGATGACGGTGCCTAGTGTAGAGGTGATAACATCATTGAATGAATGCAACATGACCGGATGTTTATGCATGTAATTTTCAGGTATGCGCATTTGAGCAAATGCATGGGATGAAATGATATTAATGCTAGTGCCCCCATCAATCATCACATGGCGTACCTGTATGTCATCAATGTGGATAGAGATGAAGAGGGCTGGGTCCAGGTCATCTTTTTGGTGTGGTGTGATCTCTTCCTCTGAGAAGCTAAGGGAGGCCACTTGGTGAATAGGGTGGGGTGAAGATGAAGGTGGTAATTTGGTGAGAGAGGCTACATGATGGGGTGTGATAATGGAGGCTACGGGTGTAGGGTCATTGGGTAAAACCTCAATAGATTGAAGAACCTCCATGAGAGCTTGATGATGGGATTTTGAGGTTTGGATGAGGTCATATAGGACATTTTGAGGGGAGACTGGTGTAATTGTTTGAGCATGGTGCGATGTGTGACACCATTAGAAATGGGGTACGTGGGGCCATAGATAGTGATTTTAGGTATGGGTGTAGATGGTATGTTGGGTATAGGATTGGTTGGTGGGTCAGTTGCCTTTTCTTTACCCTTATCCTTCTGAGCACATGTAGTGATGTGTATCATGTTGATCTGAGGGGAGTTGGCAAATAGAGAAGGTGTAGGGTGAGTGGTATAATGACATGATGGGAAAAAACCTACCAGAGGAGAAAAACCCTATGAGGTGAGTTGGGTGCAACGACATTTGGGTGATGGTGTGGCAAGTTCTCTAATGTGAACCATGTTAATTTCAAATCTTGGGGTGGCTCTAGGAGTTGTGAGGATGGAGTGTGTGGTTGTTGAGTGGGTAGTGTGGGAATGGGTGTTGGTGAAGCAAGGATCCTCATCAAGAAGGTCATCATCATCAAAGTTGGCTTCTAGAGGACATAACTGGATAAGGATAGTTTTTAAGGCCTTACAGTTTTCCACATTGTGCCCTGACACATGATGGTAGGCACAAATTTTAGTATCATCAAACCCTTTTGGCTTGGGTTTGAGGGGGTCATAAGGCCTGAGTGGTGGTAATGTGATGACAAAAGTCTCAAGGAGGTTGGTTAAAATTTTGGCATAGGACCCTGCTAGTGGATCGCAATGGGAAGTGAACATGGGTTTGGGTGTAGGTGTAGTTGATTGTTGAGGAACGGTCTTTGGAAGAGGAGGAGTGGGTCAAGCTATGGGTTTGGGTGCTGGCATGGTTTTGGGTGTTGGTCGTGCTTGTTTAGGTAGGGGTATAGTAAATGGACGGGTAGGAGGGTGTGTGGTTGTTTTGACTACCTTATTGTGGGGTAGTGGAGTTTTTTTTGGATTACACCTTCTTGGGTAAAGGCGATATGGGTGTACAAGGTCTAGAAGGAAAATTAGATGGAGGAAGAGGGTGAGTTACCCATGGGGATAATGGGGTGTTGTGAAGGTAGATGACGTGGGTCATGCTTGGGGTGTGAGAGATAGCGACTAAAGTGTAGTGGGTAGTGAAGCAATAACTGAGGGTATTGGAGGTATGGGTGGTAAAGATATTGCAGGTGCTGGTGTAAGTCGTGTTGGGTATCTAGGGAGATTAGAGGTTTGTGAGGAAGGAATGGGTTGTTGTGTTTTTGGTTTATTGGTGGGTGGAGGTTTCTTGACCATGTGGGGAAGATGAGATCCTAAGATGGATGGGACAGGTGTAGGTGTGATTGGCATAGCCGGGGTATGAGTTCTATGGGTTTGGTGCTTTTGTTTGGGTGTCAGAGTAGGTGTGGTGTTGTCTTTGGAGGATGTAGCTAAATCCAATTTGATAGGTGGATGAGTAAGGCTGGTAGTTGGGGTGACCCCTAAAGTGGTAATAGGTTTAGTTGAGGATGATGTCATAGGTGTGGGTTTAGGTTTAGATGTAGTTTGGGTTATGGGTAAGGGTGTATGTGAAGTTATGATAGGTTTCATGGAAGGAATTGTTATAGAGGTGGTTATGTTTGGTTCGATTGGTTGAAATAGTTTTGGGTAGATAGTGGAGGTATCGGTAAGTGACTCTCGTATCCGTGTTGAGATAGGAAGAAAAAGGCGTCCCCATAGTAAAATCTCTATCCACATAATCTAAGTGATTGGCCAAACATGAGAATGACATGTCTGTAGGTGGAGTTGATGAGGACCTAATGGTAATTCCTGTAAAATGTTTCTTAGAGACGGAAATTGGCTAGCTTCAGCTTCCGTGGGTAAGAGAGCCGAAAGTAGGTCTGCAGGATTTTGGGTAGCGGATGGAGAATGCTCACCAAGAGGCAACGGTATCTCAACTAGGTCTATGATAGGCAGAGGAGATGATGGGTGCTCCTCTATGGGTGGAGGAGGTAATGGGTGCTCCTCTATGGGTGGAGGAGGTACTGTGGGTAAAGGTTCTCTAAGTGGAGAAGCCAGGGGTGAGATGGTCTTGATGTTAGCGGAAGACTCCTCCATAGGTGATGAAGGAGATGAAAGATGTTCCTCTATTGGTGAAGGAACAAGGGAGGTTGGTTCTGATGTGGAAGGAGGATTTCAGGCTAGGATTTCCTCTATGGAAGGAATGTGAGGTAATTGGGAGGTGACATGTACATCATTAAAGATAGCGTGGACCTCATAGGTATGGGTATCATGAGTTGAGGTCTCACCGGTTTGATCAGACAAAGGGGCATGGTTGGGAAATGGTTTCTTGAAGATGTGTAGGTTTTGGTTGGTAGGTGCATTAGGATTATCCATGGTTAACTCACCTTTCTCAAGCATTTCTTGGACAATATTTTTGAAAGTGATGCAGTTGCCGTCACTATGACCCTTTACTCAATGATAGTTACAGAAGTCATGTTCTTTATACCATGTGGGCATAGGGCGAGTAGGGTCAAAACTAGTGTGTGGTTTTATGGGTGGAAGAGTGATGGCTCCGGCTTTGATAAGATTTTCTAAGATAGAAGAGTAAGGTTCCCCAATTGGGGTGTATTTCCACTACTCTCGTCTGAATTGAAAAGTCTGGATGGGTGAGAGATTAGATGAGGGGTAGCCTGATTTGATGGATGAGATGGGCCAGCCTTAAGTACCACTACATTAGCGGTGCCCTTAGCTTTTGAATAATTGGTTTATGGTTTTTGAAGAAGAAGAGGTATCATTCGACTTGAATGCCGAATTCTTATTGCGTAATTGGATTTTCTTTTCTTCGATGGCCCGAATCTCTAACTTTTGTGCAATAGTGAACACTTTATTGAATGTTTGGAAGGTTTGGAACGGAAAGGTCGGTGATATATGTCTAGCACAACCCCGTGTGAAGAGCTCAATGCGTTCTATTTGTGGCGATTGGAAGGTGAAATGGTTGATCAAGCTACACCAACGAGCAACAAAATATGTGATAGATTCATCCTCATACTAACGCGTGGAATATAGGTCACCATGGTAATCTTCTTGATGATATTGATAGAGAAATGATCCAAGAAGGCTTGGGCTACTTAATTGAATGAGAATATGGAGTGTCTAGGTAACCCACTATACCAATCTAATGTAGGTCTAGTCAGAGACATGGGAAAGGTTCTCAAGAGCAAGGCATCATCGTGAGCGATCAGATAACACCCATGTTTAAACGACCGTAAATGTTTCGTGGTCTTCTTTGCTATTGAAATGATTGAATTTAGGAATTTCCCAATGCACGGGGTATGGGTGGATAGGAATGGATGGGTGGATGGGCTCATTGCAAATATTGTCGTAGGTGAGAGTGTTACGGGATCCGGAAACCGATGCCTCTAATGTCTGCATCTTGTCCAACATCAATTTGATTAGGTCATTGGTAGGTTATGATGATTGGGTGCTTCCTGTAGCGTGAGAGGGTTGGTTTTGGGCATATAACGAGGGTGACACTCCAGTGTATGGTGCTGCCATGTAGGTTGATTGGGAAGAAGGCAGTGAAATAGGAGGTATGTACCCTAAGTGAATAATGGAGGAAACAAGAGGTGGCTGATAGTATGTATATGGAGGTGGAAGGGTCGTGGTAACCCTAGTGGTAATGGGGGCTA
This sequence comes from Taxus wallichiana var. yunnanensis, assembly GCA_018340775.1. Taxonomy (NCBI): domain Eukaryota; kingdom Viridiplantae; phylum Streptophyta; class Pinopsida; order Cupressales; family Taxaceae; genus Taxus; species Taxus wallichiana. The sequence continues at coordinate 960,968,946 of CM031237.1, forward strand.
ATGATTGTGGAATGGAAAGGACCACATTCTGAAAAGGGGTAGGGGTCACCGACACGGGAGGTGGTAGTGTAGCTATAGGTATGTGTGAGACATTAGGGGTGGATGAGGTTACATTTTGGATAGTTGTCGAGGGTATGGTGGATGTGGCGGGTGCTACAGAGGTGGCAGACGTGGCAGTCATAGTGGGTATAGGACCTAGCTATGAAATGACTGGGGGTAAAGTAGATGCGGGCAGCATAGAGCTAGATGGGGCCGATGCAGGAGTGGGAGCGAGAGTTGGGGGGATAGATATGGGCATGTTGTATATCAACTGACCCAAGGCATCTTGAGTGGATGAGTGGGAAAGGTAAAACTGCAAGGCGGCAGGGTTTTGGTCAAGGAGTCATGCGAACTCCTCATCTTTGGTAGCAATAGTGATAGGTTAGATGGGGTCCATGGATGGTGATAAAATGGAAGGTGGTGAGGGACTAGGTGGGAGTGGTTGACAACTGGCGTGAAACACAAGTGTGCTTGCTTGTCTTTGGGTCAGCACCATGTGAACCAGTACTGATCAGGTAGGGCTGATTCTCTGTGAATGACATAGAAAACAACAAGAACATGTGAATCTAATGGTAAAAAGTGGATTAGGTACCAAATGGTGGTTGGAAAGTGAAACAGGCTAACCAATTCTAGTTAAGAAAACTTATGTTGGTCGGGGTAACCACCGTCGATCACTTGAGAAAATGGTTAGTGAGTGAAAAATAGGTAGAAGGTCAAATCGATGGTGACAAATTTTACAATGTCAATGAGAATGATGGCAGTGACAGGGAATGTGAAAAGTGGAAGAAAATGAATAAAATGTCCTTTTGGGTAGGTTAACAAAAGGACTTGGAACCGATGTCGGTTGGGTATAACCGATAATGGTCAGAGGATAACCGATGGTTACTATGAAATTGAAACAATGATGAAAGAAAATTGGTTGTGAATTAAAATCGATGTAGAATCGACCCATAATTCGAGAATGATGATGTTATGTCCCGAGTGCACACTCAGGTGAAGCTGAAATATACCAGCTGTGATGAGGAGCGTGCAAGGATGAACAAGAAAAATGAAGAACATGATCTCTCACCTCAAAACGTAAGCCAAGCAGAAACACTAAGAAAAATGTGATCCTAGGAGTGCCTTTTCTATTATGTTTATTTAGCTTATGCTATTTAAGGACTAACACATGAATTGTGAAATAGATTTTTTGGTGAGGATGGCTTCCTACAAAAAAGGAGATCTGAAAGGTGAGGTTTCGGGTATGTTATGGTGGGGGTGGGCTTCGCTCTCTCAAGTATGACTCGACGGAGAGCGGTGAGCCGGTGCCCACCGTGCCATGATCATGTGATCACCTACAACTTCTTCCAGGTAAGATGTTGTTTAAAAATGCGTGTATTTTTTATTTTTGTGAGGTTTGGTAAGACTCGAGAGAGAGAAAGAGAAAGAAAGTGCTTTACTACGGTTCATTTGTCAACCATCGTTGGTCATGACTTCAAGTGTATAGGTTGCCCTCAATTAATATGAGCTAATGCAATAAATCGAATGTAATGCACTTATTTTAAGCCTAAATTGAAGTGTGAGGATACATTTTGGATTGGCTTTGCAGTTTTGGGAAGAAGAAGTTGATACAGTTGTTTATTTGATTAACGGTGGGCCTTCAAGTTCACTAGATGGAGGAATACCGAGGAAGCTTGGACGGAAAAGAGATAGATCTTTATTTTCTTAATTTTTTTTGTTCAAAAGCTTTTATGCATATTGATAAGGAAAATAGAAAAAAATTGGATGCAAAATCCAAGAGATGTACTTTCATTGGGTATGGATCTTGTTATTTCGGAATTTTATTTTTGGGATTTAGAGAATTCTAAAATTATTAGGAGTCATGACATTTAATGGAATGAAAAGAGAATGTATAGGGATCAAATTTGATACCCAAGGATGAACCGGTTGAGAAGTTTGTGAATGAAAATGAACTCTCAAATTTTAAACTCATACCTACACGGTTACATAATAACCAAAGTGTCGATTAACCCTTGACCGATATTGGTCGATGAACCGGTATTGGTTATAGAAGAGCCAAACTAACATCTCGTTAGCGAAACCATCATCAGCTACAGGTGACCGGTGTTGGTTAGTGTTAAAATTGGAAACAAATGTCCAGGAGGTCTAGAATGAGCCTTCAATACCCCAAAATCTTGTGAGAAGGTCACAAAGGGTAAGTAAACCTTCACAAAGATTTACCCTTATTTATCTTACTTATTATTGACTAATAATGGTGAACTAAAAGTTTTGAAGAAGTAATGCATAATGATACCCACGTATAATGGGAGCATGGAATGGATGAGAGATGGAATCCTTGGAAAAAAACCAAACTTGGGATTTGGTTAAGTTACCCACAAGTAAGAGGACACACTGAGAACAAGTCAGTTTATAGGATCAAGGAAGAAGAGGGTAGATAGGAAAGGTACAAGGAAAGGCTTGTAGTAAAGGGATTAGCATAGAAAATAGGTATTGAATTCGGTGAAATATTTCTCCGTTGTTAAATGACTTCCATACTGACTTGTATTGAGTTTAGTTATAGTAGATGATTTGCATTTAGAGAAACTAGATGTGAAGATGGATTTCCTTCATGGTTATTTGGATGAAGAGATTTATATGCAATAGCCGCTTGGGTATGAATTCAAGGGTAAGGAGAAATTAATTTGTATGTTGAAAAAGAGCCTATGGGCTCAAACAAGCTCCAAGGAAATGCTACATGAGGTTTGATAGTTTCATGCATGAGCATGGTTACTTGAGATGTGAATTTGACCATTGTGTTTATTTCAAGAAGCTTGAATTTTTTTAGCTATATTATTTTGTTACTATATGTGGATGATATGCTTATTGCAGGATCTAGTATATATGACATTGATGATCTTAAGGGAAAACTAGCTCTGAAATTTTCTATGAAGGATTTAGGAGCCACAAAAAGAATCCTTGGCATGCAAATACATAGAGACAGGAAGAAGAAGAAATTTTATTTTCACAGGAGGATTATATCTACAAGGTGTTAGAAAGGTTTAAAATGCATAGTTCAAAACTGTAAGTACACTTATGGGTGGACACTTCAAATTGTGTAAAGATTAGCGTCCTTCATCACATGAGGATGTCAAATAAATGACATGAGTACCATATGCTTCAACAGATTGGGAGTATCATGTATGCTATGGTTTGTACTTGGATCGAGATTACATAGACACTAGGAGTTGTGAGTAGATTTATGGCTAATCCAGGTAAAGAGCATTGGAAAGTATTCTAATGGATACTCAAGTATTTGAGAGGGAAATATAACATGTAGTAATGATATGGAGGTTTGGATATTTACTTATGTGGATATGTTGATTTGGATATGGTTGGAGATCTATATGCTAGAAGGAGCTCTACCTGGATATATTGTCATAGTAGGTGAGACGACGAGTTAATTGGATATTGAGATTGTAGAAGGTTGTGGCTTTATCTACTACAGAGACAAAGTATGTTGCAACTAAAGAGGATAACAAAGAGATCATATGGATGATTAGGTTCATGGAAGAGTTGGGAAAGGAGAAAGATGATTAAAAATTGTTTAGTGATAGTCAGAGTGCAATTCATTTGGCAAAGAACTTAGTGTTTCATTCTAGAATGAAACACATTCAATTGAGATATCACTTCATATGATAGGTTTTTGAAGATGGGTAGCTGAAACTGGAGAAGATTCATATGAGTAAAAATACCTTATGGATATGCTAACAAAGCCATTAGAAAAAGAGAAGTTGGAGCTACACTCCACTTCTATTGGTCTTCAAGTTTGAGACTTGAAGAGGAAGAAACAAAGCTAAGGAAAGGATCCAAGAATGACACTATACAGGTATAGTGTAGTAATTTATCTCCAAGTGGGAGATTGTTGAGATGTGGATCTCAATTACTTCAATTTTAGCATGCTATATCAACTTTATGGAAAAAATAGTAACCAACATCGGTTATGTAGGGACCGACATCACCACCTATGACCAACATCGGTCAGGAAAGTAGGAACCATCATCGGTTACCTATGCGTGAGTGTTTTATTTAACTCATGAGAATTAGATCTAATTTTAGTATTAAAGAAGATCTATTGATTGTAATTTCATAGCTAAGTACCCTAAGTTTGTATAAGGTATTTATAAGCTAGAAATCTAGGGTTAGGAGAGAGAGTTAATGATTATTGTGAAAATAATTGTGAGAAGAGAATTCTTGGAGAAGAATGAGAAGCTTGAGAGAAAGAAAGTATGTTACATCATGGGAGGTGTGGAAGATTGTAAATCTTCATTGCATATCCTCTAAAATCTTTGGATAATATATTTTCTTGTTTCTTGGTGGATGTATCCCACACTGGGTGAACCACGTTAAATATGGTGTTGATTTATATCTCTTGTTTTGTATATTTCTTCTAGTAGAATATTCACTTTTATTGCATGTATGTTTAGATCGATATATTATTTATATAACCTGTGTGCTAATCCCAACAATACCAGGATATAATTTTGAGCTTCAATAGTTCGGTATTCTGGTGGGATGATTATTGAAATATTTATATTTCACAGGTATTCCATCACAATATCCTAGCCACCTTGGTTCCTTCACTTTGCTCCAACATTTCGACATGCCCTGATGGGATAAGTATTGAAATATTTATATTTCACATGTGTTCCATCACAATATCCTAGCCACCTCTGTAACTTCACTTCTCTAGTAGTTCTAGCATGCCCGATGGGGCAATATTGAAGCATACTATAACTTCATACCAACAAGGTTGATGTGTTCTTGGTGGTATTCATCCTTTGGAGGCATCTTTTGGTGACTCCATTGATTCAAAACAGACTCATTTTCTCTCAAGTTTTCACCCTTCACTCTATTCATACATTCATTTCCATGCCCCCATCTTCTCATGGATCTCCAAAGAGCTCTTCCATTCTCACATTTTAGTTTCATCCCCCTCCATTTGCAGCAGTGGGATGACATCCCTAAAATATCCATGAAAAACTTGCCTCTCTTCCATGGAAATGAAGATCAATATCCTATCGATCACATTCAAAATATAGTAAACCATTGCGCCATTCACAATATCATAGAAGAAAACATTTGCCTCAAATTTCTTGTTTCATCATTGAGAGGTAAAGAAAGAGATTGGTATAGCGGTTTGGCTTCACATTTAATTTCCACATGGGATAATCTAGTGGAACAACTACATAACCAGTTCAAAGAGAATATAGATTTCATTTCTCTCATGGAAAATATCATCAAACTACAACAAGATCCAATGGAATTTATCTCTTATTTCAACATCATATTTATAAGGACTTGACATAGAATTCCTTAAGAATTCAAACCCTCAAAAGGTATGGCATTCTTGTATTATTTAAGATCCTTTGATGTTGATTTAGTTGTGTTAATTCAATCCCTAGGAGGCAACAATATTCCTCAAGCTTTCACTATTGCATCACAAGTTGAGAAGATGCTCATTCAAGGCTAGCCAAAGGAAATCCATCTCCACTTGTTCCATTCTTCCCTCACCATCTCAAATGCTTCCTTCCCCTTGTGCTAAAAATGAAAAATCCATTGTTCCTTTCCAAAAGTAGGAAGATCCTTTACTTCCTTTTCCTTCATTTGATGCTCCACAAGTTTATCATGCCCAAAGCACCCCTTATGCTTTGCAAAACTCCCTCTTGTCTCCACCCAAGGAATTACCTAGATCCCCAAAATATTGTAATAAATATTTGAGGAATTTTGGTATTTCACACATTTTCCCAACCCTCTACCCAACACTCACTAAACCAAATTATCCTACAATGTTGGTAGAACGAGAATTTTTCTATGCTTTTGGAGAGAAGGAGAAACCCATGATACACTCCCAACAATGGGTTTTTATGAAAATTCATGAATTTTTTTGGATAGGTTAGATCAACAGAGAAGGGAATATGTTTTGGAGGATCATTTGGCTTCTCCAATTGATCAAATCAGATCTCTTGAGTATCAAACATCTCTTTCTAAGGATGCAATAAATTTGCAGCCCCTTGTTTATGCTTCTTCTAAAAACTATTCTACCAAGGATGATAATTGTATTTTGGTGGATGATTGGTATGATTCAAATAGGGAGGATGAGAATGTGAAAATCATGCAAAAAAGGAGCTATACATTAAAATAAAGAAATCAAATTTAGAGGAACATCAAAGTGGAATTAGAGGGGAAGAGAAAGTGTTTTTAAACACTAATGACATCCAAGTCCTTGAGGAAGAATGTATGCAAAGTGATCTCGAACACTTCAAACATTGGAACTTTACAAAATCACAATATTTATTGTTCTACTTTCAATTTAAAAATGACAGTCCTTTTTTAATTAATTGTGAACAAAACTAAACTTAGAACTAATTTTGTAGCAAAGGAAATAACAATTCAACACCAAATTTATCCTAGAAACCCCAAGTTGAGGGAAAACCATTTGGGAAGGGAAATTTCTCTTTCTTCCAAAATTTTATTAGCCAATTATGAAAGAATATAGATTACAACAAGAGGAAAGGAAGTAAAACAATGTAACACTCCCTCTCTATACTTGGTTTCTCTGTTTCTACACCTTTCTTCTACAAAACAAACTCCAACTCCAATGGTTTCTCTCTCACACTTTTGCATTAAGACTTGATGATCCATTCCACTTGTTCCCCCTTGTATTTATAGTTGTTCTCATGTCCTCCCATGCACTGGAGAATGAGAAAGGTGTGCAAAGGAAGAGACATAGTTTGGATGCTTCAAATCTATGACTATTCATGGCTTTATTTTTAATTTTTCATCCATAAGTGACAAAACCACTAGTGTCAGCAGACCTGGTGGTTACACAAATTTTTGGGGTAGTTATAAAACTGTCATTCATTCGTACAAGGGGTAATTACGTAACCACTAGGGCATTTATGCAACCTCCTCTCTCGCACATAGGGGTGTTTCTATAAGTTTACATCATGCACTTCATTCTACTTGATTTTTCCTTCTAAAACTAGTTGTTTTGATGAAGTAGTGTTCATTTGGATCCCTATGGATCAAACCTCCCCTACTCAGGAGGCTTTAGTTCCCACAAAATCTTAGTGGGGGAGTAGATGAGGAAATAATTCCCTCACTTTCTTCTTCTAGTACCATCGGGTCTTCCTCGGTGTCTTCCCTTTCATTCCAAACTTCCAAGACTCTTTTGGACCTCTCCTTGTCTCTCTGATCTTTCACATGCAAAGACTACATCCTCCTCCAATTCACCTTGTGATTCCAAGACACAATCTTCTATGGAAGGTAACAACTGACATCCTTCATCTTCATCAAGCATGGATGGCTCATATAGGTGAAAGTTCTCACAATTTACTACTAAGTACATTTGTATGAATGGTGGAAAATCAAGGCTAATGGCATTTTCTCCAACCTACTCCAATATGGTGAAGGGTCCATACCGTAGTGGCTTGAGTTTCCTTGTTTGTCCTTGTAATCTCTCTTTTCTCAAGTAAAGCCAAACCTTATCTCTAACATGAAGTTTTTTTCTCCCTCATATGCTAATCATGTCTAGCTTTATACTTGTCTTGAGATCTTTCCAACTATTCTTTCACCTTGAGATGGATTTTTGGATCCTCTCAATCAATTTTTTTCTCTAGTCACCTCTAAATCATGTATCTCTCCTTCTTCCTGCTACCCAACTGTTATTTCCAATGGATTCCTAGATAGATATCCCAAGCATGCTTCAAATGGTGACTTCATAATGGATGTGTGTACTAGCCAATTATAGGAATGTTGAATGTAGGCTAAGGACTCATCCCAAGTCATGGATATTTTCTATTATACCCTCGATCAAGCTTGTACCAAAGTATTGTTCACTAACTCTTTTTTCCCATCATTATGTGGATGGAAGACCATGCTCCTATATAACTTGGTGTCCATCTTGTCCCACAAATTATTCCAAAACTTCTTGAATAACTGGAATCTCTGTCGAAACAATAGACTTTGGCAAGCCAAAATGCACCCATACATTAGCAAAGAAAAGTTCAACTACCTCATATGCTTTTATTGTCTTTTTACATGCCATAAGAACACACATATTACTGAATCTATCTACAACAACATATATATAATCATGGCCATGTTTAGACATAGGTAGTCCTCCTAAAAATCCATAGAAATATCTTCCCACGGATGAGTAGGGACCGGTAAAGGCATATATAAACCTTCCTTCCTGATTTTAGGCTTTCTTGTACAACAAAGTTTACATCCTCTTATGAATTTAGATACTTCTTCTTGCATATTGGGCCAATACACGTACCTTTATAAGTGGGCTAAGGTCTTACCAACACCAAAATGTCCCGCTACTTTTGAGGTATGTGCTTCCCTCATCAATAGAAGTCTTTCTTCCTTTGGCACACAAAGCTTCCCCCATCGGTAGAGTATCCCATCTTTGAGATAACAGTCTTCAATACTTGTCCTTTTAGCCCCTTGAGACTGTAACTACTGATATGTCACCCCAAAGTCTTTTTCTTGAGCATATGCCTCCCCGTAAGCTTCCTTTGTGAAGGGATCAATCTAAGAGATAGTGGCCAAACAAGATATTTTATCTTGTGTGGGTATCCTAGACAACATGTTTGCCACCAAATTTGTGCTACCTTTCTTATACTTGATCACCAAATGGAACTACTAAAGGAACCCCATCCACTTGTAGTGCCTTACCTTGCTGCAATTTAGATTGTGCTTGCAAATACTAGAGAGGTTTGTGGTCAGTGTGCATAATAGTTTATTTTCCCAAAAAATAATGTTTCCATTTCTTTATTGTCTAAACTAGTGCATACATCTCTTTATCATAAACAAAATATCCTCTAACTGTTGAAGTGAAAGTTTTGAATGATAACACACTGACTTACCTCCTTGTAGCAACACTACTCCCATAACATAATCACTGACATCTGTCTCTACTTAAAACGGTTGCTGCAAATTAGGAAGAACAAGTATTGGAGCATGACTAATTTTGTATTTTAGTAACTCAAAATCCTTATCCTACTCCTTACCCTAGTAAAAACCCTTACTCTTTGCGGCTGTTGTGTGTAGAGGTGTTGTAATAGTAGAGAATCCTAGAATGAACTTCCTCGTGTATCGTATTAATCCCACATAACTTCTAGTCTCGGGTGGCTCCCATTGGTGTTGGCTAGTTAATGATGGATTCCACCTTCTTCGGATCCAATCGTAGATATCCTCCTCCAACCACGTGCCCAAGATAGACAAATGATTATTTAACAAATTAACATTTCTTCATATTACATAGCATTTGTTTCTCCTTGAGAAATTACAATACTTGTTGTAAATGTGTTAGATGTTCCTCCCATGTAGCACTAAAAATCAGAATATCATCTAGCTATACAAGGAAACATGAATCTATGAATTCTCACAATACATATTTCATCAATCTCATAAATGTAGCCGATGCATTACATAAACCAAATGGAAGTACTAACCACTCATACAAACCTGTTTTGTCTTAAAGGAAGTATTCCATATATCCTCCTCCTTCATCCTAGCATGGTGATAACCTGACTTGAGATACAACTTTGTGAAGAACTTTGCATGTTGAACCTGGTCCAAGAGGTCATGTATTAGTGGAAGTTGATATCTGTTCTTTATGGTGATCTTATTCAAGGCTTGGTATTTGATGCACATCCTCTAAGAACCATCCTTCTTTGACACCATTACAATAGGCGAACTGCATGACAAGATCTTGGGAGTATTACCCCTTGGTCTAGTAGCTCCTGAGTTGTTTCTTCACTTATGTACTCTCCAACATGGATTGCCTATAAAACCCAATGTTTGGTAGAGGGGACTCTGGAAACATCTGAATCTTATGCTCTACCTCTCATTTTGGTGGTAACCCACTAGGAGGATTAAATACTTCTTGACAGATGAATAATACTATCCAAATCCTTCATCCCTTGGTTAGAAACATCTGAAATTTCCACCCCATCTTGTTTATCCTTTAATAAAAGTAAACAAAATTGATTATGATTTTCTGAATAAGTCTTTTTGCTTTGTTAGCACTTACCATAGCAATTTTTGTCTTACACTGGTGTGCTTGGATGTTGTAATTGATTCCATCCTTGACCCATCTATATCAGTTCTCCCTTATCATGAATATAGCATCCCTGATATACAAGTAAGGACTCCTAAAAACAACATCAAATGCATCAAGTGGAATTACATCAACTTCCAATACATCTATATACTGATAATTTATCCCAAACTTGAACCTACATCTTCTTGTTACCTATATCTCTACACCCTTATTCACCCATCCCAAAGGATATGGATGTGGATGCTCATAAGTTTCAAGACCAAGATTCTTTACAACCACATCAGAAATAAAATTAGATTGAGAACCAATATCAACCAAATCATTTACCTTAGTTCTCTTGATTTGGATTTTGATCTGGAATAGCTTACTCATCTCTTCTTACTCCTCTTGGTTGACAATGTTGGTGGCAGTGCATCCAAGCCTCTCATCTACATCAGAATCATCCTCTATTTCCACCTCCCCATCTATCTTTATAGATGTCATGGATTTGTTTGAACTTTTGGTTCGGTTCTTTGGATGTAACTCCGGATGTATCTTCCAACATGTAGTGTCAGTATGACCATTGATATCACAATTATTACAAAAATTCTTGTGATCTCTATAAGTATTCAAAGTAGTGATAATTTGTTTACCTTTCCCCTTCCATTTATCTTTTTACTTGTTTGTTCCGATCTTTCTTTTCTTGATTTGTTGGCTGCTTCATTTTTTACTCTATTTCTCCTTGCTTCCTTTCATCATCTATGTAGTATGATTACACACAAGCCTCATTGATATCCTTGGTCTTCATGGAGATAACCTTCCTTTTAAGGTGAGTGTGAAGTCCTCCCAAATACTTGGTTAGAATATCCTCATCCTCTGAGTCCATATTAATAAACATGGTTTGTTTCAAAACTATGTGGTATAATCCCGCACACTTTGACCATTGCCATGTCTAAAGTATTACCATTTAATCATCTAGTTAGTATTATGGCCTATAGGATAAAACTTAGCTCTAAGAAATTATTTAAAACCCTCGTAATTACTAACAATGGAACGTTTCTTCTTATCACAAGTGGCAAGATGGGTTTCCCACCAAACTAGAGCATGACCTTCCATTTTGAGACGTAAAGGTAATCCTTTGTGCCTCTATGACATTATGCACACTAAATTAAAATTCCAATTGTTTTAACCATTTATCTAATAACTCTGCATCTACTTGTCCTTCAAAGCTCTTAATTTCAACCTTAGTTTCAACTTTAAAAGGAGCATGATCAGATTTTACCTTCTCTTTTACAACTGGAGTTTCTTCTTCATGCTCTTCTACATCTTCCTCATCATGGCTCTTGCCTATGCCAAACATTTCGGATAAAGCTCGAACCATTGATTCCATGTTATCTTGCTTGAGTAAAGTCATCTTCTGCAAATCTAAGAGTTCTTGTTGATTTCTATACATCCTATCCATCATGGTCTCTAGCATCTCAATTCTATGGACCAAGTTTTATTCCTCCATTTGATCCCAAATTCTTTGTTTCCACTTCTTTGTAGATATGTCTGGATCACAAGGTAAAACTTCTTTTCCTTTAGAACTTTTCATAGTCATATAAATCATAAGAATGAATACCACAGTCCTAGATACATATTATCAACTCTGATACCAAAATGATCCATAAAATTCAAACTTTATAACTTTACAAAATAAAAATATTTACAGTACTAGTTTCAATTTGAAAATGATAGTCCTTGTTTAATTAATTGTGAGTAAAACTGAACTTAGAACTAATTTTGCAGCAAAGGAAATAACAATTCAACACCAAATTTATCCTGGAAACCCCTAAGTTGAGGTAAAACCATCTGAGAAGGGAAATTTCTCTTTCTTCCCAAATTTTATTAGTTAATTATGAAAGAATATAGATTATAACAAGAGGAAAGGAAGTAAAACAATGTAACACTCCCTCTCTATACTTGGCTGCTCTGTTTCTAAACCTTTCTTCTACAAAGCAAACTCTAGATCCAATGGTTTCTCTATCAAAATTTTACATTAATTCTTCGATGATCCATTCAACTTGCTCCCCCTTATATTTATAGTTGTTCTCATGTCCTCCCATGCACTTTGGATAATAGAAAGGTCATACTGAGAGAAGAGACACAGTCCACCACTTCAAATCCGTGACTTTTCATGGCTATAATTTTTATTTTTCATCCATAAGTGATAGGAATACCGATGTCTTCAGAATGGTGGTTACACAACCACCATAGTGGTTATGAAACTATCATTCTATCTAAGGGGTAGTTAGGCAACCATCTCTTTGCATAGAGGGGTTGTTTCGTAACTTTACAACATGCACTATGTTCTCGCTTGATTTTTCCTTTTAAAACTAGTTATTATGATGAATTAGTGTTTATTTGTATCCCTATGGATCAAAAGTGAGTAAGATGTTTCATTTGAATGCATTGACCCCCATTATCCTATGTGTTTAGATATTGCTTCACTCTTAGAAGATTGCAATGATTTATCAAGGGTATATTTGGAACCTACAATTAACCAAAGGAGCTTCATTCCAATGAGGAGAGGTTGATTTATTAAAATTCCTATTTTTATTAGAATGTAGATTATAAGGAGGTACAATTGTTTCTAGAGAAAGAATATAAGAGTTTAGATCAGCTTGCGAATAACCATCACCTTCAGGAAAGTTTTAGGATGACCCCATTCATGGGGATGAGCTTCAAATAAATGGGAAAATCATAAGCATCAGCCCATGCCCAATTAGATATTTGGCTATTTTAGAGCCAAAGAGAGAGTTGCCATTGGTCATGCTCACTTCAAAGCATGAGGAAGATCATCAAAGTGCTAAGGGTTAGCTACAACACCTCCAACCAAATGCAAATCAAATTAAGGAGGTATACATTTTTCAACCAGTTGATATTTTAAAGAATGGGAAGGGAAAATAGTTTTAAGATATTTTTCCACTCTCATTAAAGACCATGTTCATTGTCAAACTAATTACATGGTCAAATTTTGTAAGGAAAGGAAGCTATTTCTCCCAACCAATTGTTGGTTTTGTTTAGCTTCCTTTTCCTTTAGTTAGAGTGGGTTTTTTTTTTTTTTTATCGCAAAACAAGTATTTGTACACACTCTACATGTTTCCTCTTGGAACATGTATGATTTTCATGTTTGTACATAGGTTTTTGTGCCCTTTGTTGTTGTTGCACAATCCAGTTCAGATCATTTTCAGGGTGAAAATTAGAAGGTTTTGGGGCAGTTTTCAAGATTCATTCAAAGCTTCAAGAGATCAACTTCAAATTGGTGATGAGTTATGTAAGTTTAGGGACAAAATCAAATGTTTGAGATCAGTTTTATTCAAAGTTATGCTTGATTCCATGCCCAATGAATGCTTTAAGGCTATTGGTCTTCATCATCTAGTAGGTTGATGTCACCAAAATATTGTCAAATAAACACTCATGTTTATTTGGACAACTTGATTAAAAATGAGGGATTTTATCATCATCCTCTTCTTTTCCCCCTTCTTATTATTTTCTCATCCTCCACTTTTTCCATGGATCATTAAAATATGTGGGTTCCTCTTTTCTCGCAGATTCTTAAAAATATGTGGGTTCGTCTTTTTTGCAGATCCCTATTTTCTCGTGGGTTCCTCCTTTTCTACAAATCCATATTTTTGTGGGTTCCTTATTTTCCATGGATCCATATTTTCCATGGGTTCCTTCTCTTTTGAGATCCCATTTTTCTCGTGGATTCCTTCTTTTCTACATATCCCTATTTTCTACTATTTCTTTCTTTTCTATGGATCCATGTTTTGTGTGGGTTCCTTATTTTCTGTGGATCCCTATTTTCTATCGGTCCATAAAAATCCACTTGTTCCTCAAAGTTATAAGATCGAAAGGATAGGCTCCAATATCCAATGGGAGATGAAACATCAACAGGAGTGACCCGAGGTTAAAATTGATGGCCCCATGGCTGTCAACTATGCAGAGAACATGGGAAACTTTAAATGCTCACAAATTTTGATCTAAGACACCAAATAAGATAATTTTTTTACCGTTGGAAAGGTATTAGAGAGTACTACATGATGAGAGTAGATTTGGGTCACAAAGATGTAATTTATTGAGTTTTAATTGTAAAAAATGATCCTGTGGTCATTTTTGGGTATGGATTCTACAAATATTTATGGCACCCATGTTGCGCCTACAAACTTGAATGTTGATTGTCTGAGTGGTTGAAGAAATGGGTGATATGCTTAATTTCAAATTTCCTCTCTCCCCTCTTCTTCTTTTATATATGAAACTCATTTCTATTGTAATGTAATATTTTCTAGTTTTATAAAGGCATCATATGAAAATGGTGTCCCAAACAAATTTGAGTTACAAACATATGTTTTAGAACTTACAATTCTCTCAATGCCTTCTAAATGGATGTAAGAGACCATATATACTCTAGAGTAATTAAATATGAACATTATGGCTCTTCTTTTCCCTTTGCTTACATTTCATTATGACTCTTACCTCTTTGTTCTCTCATTTTATGTTGTGTATGAGTTATACTTGTAGGTTTTTCTTTTCCTTGTGTTTGTAATGTGTGGAATGAGTAGATTTGCTTGTTTTGGATTTGTGGCACACTTTCATGTCCTCTCCTACCTTTATTTATTTCTCATTTCTCCCTCATAGAGATTGATCCCACTTTTCTGGTGCTATCACCTCTTTCACAACTTAGGATTTCATTTTCATGCATCTCTTTTTTCCTGGTCCTTGTGAATGCTTACATTAATCTTAGATAGTTTTGTTTTCAGCTATAGGAGTATTTTTAGCATTAGGATAGGTAGAGGAACTAACCTTATTTGGAGGCATGTCTCAATTTTTAAGTGCCACTCTTAGAGATAGTCCCATGCTAGCCCAAAATTCTAACCTTTCATGATCATATCGGGTGTAATTTTGAGCTCCAATAGGCACTCATACCCTTTCTAGCTATGGTGCATCAGAGAAATCTTCCTATTGTCGGCTTCAATGGTGGTCGCCCTATGGATCTTCTTGTGCAACATGATATACCAGTAGCTACACTTAAGAGTATTCCATTTTTTATTGGTGAGAATCAAGTTACCCCTGCTGAGCACATTCAAGATATTACAAATGTATGCTCTGTTCACCTAGTTACAGAAGATGATGTAGCTGTAAGGATTCTTGCTTCTTCACTCAAAGGAAAAACACTTTATTGGTACATAATATTAAGACTTACCTCTATTAATAATTGGGATGGAAATTTTATTGCACTTTGCAATCAGTTTGAGGAGAAATTTGATAACATATCCTTATTATATCAACTCATAATGATCAAGAGAGCTCCATATGAGCTCATGGTTGATTTCAATTTCAAATTTTAGTAGACACGGGACAAAATTCCAGCCCTCTTAAGACCAACCACTCAATATATTTTTCTTTACTTCTTAAGAGAATTGAATTTTGACATAGCAGTTGATGATACGAGTTTATGGGTGTTACGTAACTTCTTGATGCTTATCCTATAGCCATTAGGGTAGAAACTTGTCTGATCCAAGCTGGAAAGATAGCCCCTATATTACTAATGACCTTAGTTCTTGATCTACCTCAAGCACCTCATCCTTATGTTGCTCCCATTCTTGAGTAAATCTCCCAACCCTATTTCTCCACATCTTATCATCCCTAGTAGTAAAAAGAGGATGAATAAATAAAGGCCTTGATTAGAAATTTGTCCAATAAATTCATATCCTTAGAAAAACAACAAGCACAATCCTTTAGAAGTAACTCTAATCAATAATTTAATCAAATCCATCAGCCATACAAAAATCAATACCCAAATCAAATATATGGTAAAAATAAAAAAATAATAGATGACATGTTAATATGCACCTCTCACTTGAAATAGTTTCCCCTGAATAACCCCTTCATGTGCCCAAAGTTCAAGTAAAGCACTAGTTCTAATAAAGAACAACATGATCCAAGAGATAAAATGGCGATTTCCTTGCAATTTTCCACATAGTCAGTACAAATGTGCCAAAGCCTTGGGTAGTGTTATCCAAATAACTCTCCTAGTTATCTGGATAACTTATACTTTCATTCTGACTCTGATGTTTCACATTTCATGTTACACACACTCAAGCTTGCTCCCTTGGCACACTTTTCTTGGTTGTTGTTCTTCCCCACGTCCTGTGCACCTTGCTTATTTTCTTTTGTTCCTGGCATGTCCTTACATGCCTTCTTGATTCTCCCTTTAGATTTTACTATCTCCTTTTCCATTTTTATTTGTGCCTTCCTCCTACGCACCCGCTTTCTCTACTATCCCGTCATGAACTCCGCACGCACCTTTAAAAACTTGCCTGCCAAAATGGCTAAGTCCTTGACATTCCTCTTGCATGCTTACATACAATAAGCTCCCTCCCATGCCAATTTTTCTTTTTCCACTACACACCCTTCCTTAGTTGAATGCTTGCATCCTGCTTCCATACTTTCCTTTTACAAGTATTCCTTCTTTCTTGCCATGAGCGTTACACATGCACCTTCCCTTTATTTCTCTTTTACACACCTACATTTTTGCTTCCACGTGCCTTACACCAGTTAATTTTCCATATCATCATATTTTAGACTTGATTGTGCAACACATAACCTATCAAACTGCACCAATAGGGTGTCGAATATGGAAAACCAACCAATGCATGACACATGGCGTAAAAGAAAAAAATATGAATAGTTGACCGACTCCTTGATCAATCTACACGTGCCACATGTCTTACATTCCCACATGGCTCGACATCTTTCAAAAGTCATATCTTTTGCTGAGCTCTAATCGGCACGTGCCTGGTCTTTTCAAAGAGCTTCTAACATAAGCTACACATTGGACTATTCCAATTCAAATTTAGATGGGATTTGGTAGGAAAAAAATAGGGAAACATCATTCTGATCATCAATGCACACATCTAATCGACCTCAACCACAAAATTTCAATCAAATCTTACTTTCTTCCTTCTTCTACATGCCAAACAAACATGGGGAAGCACATCGACATCCTTGTATATAGATTTGCAGAGAATTTATCACTAGCTATTTATGGTTGAATATTTGAATTTGAGTTTCCCTCTCTTTCTCCTCTTCTTCTCTCCTTATTCTTCTATAAATAGCAGAGTTCTACTTTGTAAAAAGGATCCCTCCCTGTTGTAATGACACCATGCCAAAATGGTGGCTGACTTCCCATGGGTCTTAGACCTTGGCATGGTCTCTGCAATGTATTCTCACCTCCTTCCGTGAATGTAAATGATTGTGCATCCCTCAAGAAATAAAATCATGTTTTGTGGAACTATTTTCTTCCCTCTCTTATTTTAATTGCATCTCACCTCTCTGTTTGCATTTTTTGGCATGTTGTGCATACTCCTATGCTTGCAGTCCCCATGTTCATGTGTTGTGTATCTTTGAAAGACCGAGCCACGTGTTTTGATCTCGTGGCATGCACCATCTACCTTCTTCTCCTACACCCTCTCTATTTACTTCACCACTCATGGAGAGAGATCAACCCTTTCTTTCTGTCACTATCACCTTCTTTAGCTTAGGATTTTCCCTTTCTACACATCCTTCTATCCCTGGTCCCTTGGCATGTTTAGGATAGGATTTTCATTCAACATTAGGATTACCAATAGTGTTTTAGGTAGGTAGAGGAACCGTCCTTCTCTAGAGATCCATCCCAAGTATGCAAGGTACCACAACTTGGGGAAAGTTCCATTATTGTCACAAATAACTCGGTTCTTCCTAATTTGAGATGTGGGTGCAAGTTTGACGACTAACAGTTTCTGGCACACCCAGTGGGACAAGAGTGAAGAGATTTACATCTTTGTCTCAACAAGCATGATGTGTTTTACTGAGATCCATCCTTTGGAGGAATTTTTCAACACATCTAGTGACTCCACTGATCAAAACACACCCATTTTCTCATTCACAAACCAGTCTCCCCTCCTTCTTTCATTCAATTTTCCTTCTTCCATCATTCCACCTTCCTCTTTTGAAGTTGTGAAATCATGACTTATTTCCCTTCATGGAATTCTCATTTATAATAGCAGAACTATTTCCCTCCATCCCCACAATTCCAAAATCCTCCTCTAAATCAGTTTTATAAGCCCCATCCCGAAAATGCATATAACCCACTTTTTTCTAACCAAAATATTTATGAAGAACAGGTTTATGTAGATGATGGTGGAAAATCCTTGACTAAATCTGATTTTGAGAGGTAGGTGAAAAATATGGAGATGGACATGATGTATCTTAGAGTCAAGTGCTCCATAAAGGTAGCTAAAGTTGGCTACAAGGTCCCTTGTCCATAGGTCTGCATCTGTACCAGTGCTGGTTTAGTGCCCAACAGAAGCTACACTTCATCACTAAGATGCTACCCCAGATTACAAAGTGGGAAGAAGAAATGGAGGCTCAAAATTCTAGCGTGAAGTAATCCTATCAATGGGGAAACCATGTAGTACCATATTACAACCCTGCCACTCCTCTATGCCGACTTACATCATCTCATTATGCTACGCATGTTCCCAAATTCTTGCGCACTTCCCCATTGAGAATTCCCCTCCTCCATCCTCTCATCTTCAGTTTTCTTCCATTCCCACTTTCATGCACACCTTTGTTCCTTCAAGTGCATGCCTTCCAAACCTTCTTCATCCATTCATCCACCTTCTTTCGAGTCCCCTCTACCTAGTTGTACCATAAATGAACAACCCCTTGCCAACGCACCTTTCCCAACCAACGTCATCATGTTTGATGACTGTAGAATAGTTGAAGAATGACATGACTCATGTGACTTTGAATGGGAAGAGGAAATCATATGGTTTCTGTTTTTGAAGCTAAGCAATTAGTTTCGAGAGGGCACGCTCTCCCGAGGATACCGAGTTGATGGTATAGGAAGAACCTCACCCACTCTAGCTTTGCACGACCCAACTGCAAGCACTCCCCTTCAGGAGAAAAGTTTGCAAGAAAATCCCATATGTGGGATTGAGATTCAAAGCAATGGGAAATCACAAGGATCATACCATTCCCAATCAAATATCTTCCTAGTTTAGAGCTAAAGACAAAGTTTCACCGGTCATGCTCATTTCAGAGCATGAGGTAGAGCTTTAGCACACCAAAGGTCAGCAACAATGCCTCCCAAATCCAAGCGTAGAACAACTTCAGGAGGTATATATTTTGTTTGTTGATACTTTGAGGAGGGTGAAACACCATCTACAAGTCATTTTTTAACTCCTATTTCCGATCATGTTCAATGCCAAATTAGTTACATGGTCACAATTTGTGAGGAAGTGAAACTGCTTATCCCTACCTATTGTAGGTTTTACTTGAGGACCCTTTACCTCTGGTTAGTGTAGGTTAGATTAGGTTTACTTTCAATAAAACAAATGATCATACACACTCTGTATGTTACCTTTGGGACATGTATGATTTTTAGTTTTGTACATAGTGTTGTCCTTTATTTGGTGCACTCCCTCTAGCAGCACTGCGTGCCCCTTTATTGCTTTCTGGGATGGAAGTTCATTTTTTGTGGAGGTAGTTCCAAAAAACCATATGTAGCTTTAACTCTCATCAATTCAATTCAGAATATCTTCATATGAGAGAAACAATTTAGTTTAGAGTTCAGACAGAGCTTCAAGTGACTCCAGGGTATTCTTTAAGTTACAGATCAGATCTTCAAGTATAGCACTAGAATCCATGCCTAATGGACTTCTAAGGTTATTGGTATCTTCATCTAGCAGGAAAATGGCCCTCGAAAGTCACCAAAATTTTTATCCAAATAACTCTCCTAGTGATCTGGATAACTTATACTTTCATTTTAACTCTGATGTTTCACATTTTAGGTTACGTGCACTCAAGTTTGCTCCCTAGGCACACTTTTCTTAGCTATAATTCTTCCAAGCACCACATGCACCGTGATTCTTTTCTTTTGTTCCTTAGCACATCCTTACGTGCCTTCTTCCTTCTCCCTTTGCATTTTTCTATCTCCTCTTCCATTTTTCTTTACGCCTTCCTCCTGTGTGCCCACTTTCTCTCCTATCCCATCACACACTCCTTACACGCACCTTTGCGAGACTTTCCCGTAAAAATGGCTAAGTCCCCGGAATTCTTCTTGCACACTTGCATATAATAATCTCCCTTGCACAAAAAGTATTCTTCAGCCATCGTGCACCCTTCCTTAGTTGAATGCTCATGCCCTACTTCCATACTTGCCTTCTACAAGTATGCTTTCTTTTCCGTCATATCATGCATGTTATGCACGTGCCTTCCCTCTATTTCCCTTTTACATGCCTGCCTTTAGCTTCCGCACCTTATGCCTTCTTCTATGTTAGTCGGTGTGCCATGTCATCATCTTGCAAACTTGAGTGTGCAACACACAATCTATCAAAGCATGCCAACAAGGAACCGAATCTAGAAAACCAACCAGTGCATGAAACATGGTAGAAAAGACAAAACAAATGAACAATTGGCCGACTCCTTGAGTCAATCTATGCACGCCACATGTCTTATGTGCTCATATGGATATGATATCTTCTGATAGCCATGTCTTCTACTACGAGATCTCGATCGGCGCGTGCCTAGACATGTTAGAGAGCTTCTAACATAAGCTACATGTTGGAATATTCTAATTCAAATTTAAGTGGGATTTGGGAGGTGAAAAATATGGAAACGTCATTCTAATCATCAATGCACACAACTAATTGACCTCAACCACAAGATTTCAATAAGATCTTGCTTTATTCATTCTTCTACATGCCAAACAGACATGGGGAAGCACATATGACAACCTTGTAGGTGTATTTGTAGGAATCTATCATTGGTTATTAGTGGTTGAAGATTTGAATCCAAGTTTCCTATCTTTCTCCTCCTTCTCTCCTTCTTCTTCTATAAATAATAGAGTTCTACTTCATAAAAATGATCCCTCCCTCTTGTAATGACACCATGCCAAAATGGTGGCCAACTTCCCATGGGTCGACCTGGCGTGGTCTCTGCAATGTATTCTCACCTCCTTCCGTGAATTTAAATGACCATGCATCCCTCAAGCAATAAAATCATGTTCTATGAAACTATTTTCTTACCTCTCTCATTTTCATTACATCTCACCTCTCTGTTTATGTTGTTTGGCATGTTGTGCATACTAATTTTATTACAGTCCTCATGTTCATGTGTTGTGCGTGCCAGAAGGCCGAGCCTACATGTTGATCTATGGCATGTGTCATCCACCCTCTTCTCCGTGCCCTCTCTATTTCCTTCGCCACTTGTGGAGAGAGATCGATCCTTTATTTCTAGCACTATCACCTTCCTTAGCTTAGGATCTCCCCTTTCTACACATCCTTCTATCCCTAGTCCCTTGGCATGTTTAGTGTAGGATTTGCATTCAACACAAGGAGTAGCAGTAGTGTTAGAGGTAGGTAGAAGAACCAACCTTCTTTGGAGACCCGTCCCAAGTGCGTAAGGTACCACAACTTGGGACGGTTCCATTGTTGTCACAAACAACTTGATTCTTTTGGATTTAAGACATGAGTGAAAGTTTGAAGACCAATAAGCACACAAGCCTACATGATTCAAAATAATCAAATTTTTGTGCCTTCCACTAGCACACATGAAATAGAAAATGAAAAAGTGTCGAATTTATTCTTGAGACAAATTTAATGTTATTTTGTGTTGAGAACTTCTATGTAATAAACCAAGCTATAGATAGCTTAAGCATGCCATGTGTAAAGGTTGTTGATAACACGGGGTATAAGAAAAGAATGTTGGAAGACAACACACAACCCTCTACTACTAACAATCGGGCTCATCCTCAAACATCAAAGGGTGTTAATGCACCCAATAACTCGAGCATGCAAGTTCTTGTGTGTGAGTTTCCATGCAACATTCCAACAAAAGTGACATGCACTACTCCTTTGGTAGGTAAATCCTTAGTGTAACTGTTGGTGCCTATTCTGGTCCTCTCTTGTTTTGATCTAAATGTTGCTTTGGTTTGCATGCTTTGCAATGTATTTCTTCTATTTTGGTGATCTAAAAACTTTGTTATCCAAGATAGGTGCTTTTAAAATGCTCACAAACTCATTTGCCTTGCCCCATTTGAAAGAAATCTCCAAGATTGCTATGAACATGCCCTAAATTTTTTAAATCCATGGACTCGCCATTTTTCGTGTGATTTCCTAATCATGGAGTGTTAAAATTGATCAATTTGTGCTTACTTTCCTTAAAAACCATGGCCATGGTCGTATAATGTTTAACAACTTGTTCGATTTATCCTTTATACAAAAAATCCATCACCCATGAAGAAAAAAATCAAATTTGGGCAAAACTAGAATTTTTTTGTGTTTTTTTAGGTCAAATGGGCATATTTTAGCCGTAAAATTATTCTAAGAATTCAAGAGGGTATGTGGTGGCTTCTAATTGGCTGAGGAAAAGCGGGAAGTGTTGTAAATTTTCATTTTTCACCTTTTTGACAAATGGGGCATTTTTGGGCCTAGGGACCCATTTTTTCAAAATTTGCCTACGTGGCATGTTCTGATTGGTAGGGGATGGTGGGTGGTCAGATTCCCTTAAGGTTTTTAGACCTTATTTTGTAAAAATGTTAAAGTCACAAAATGGTTCAAGCCCCTGCAGCCTAATCGGGAGTGGACACGTGTCTTAAAAGACCAAAAAGGGAGGAGCGGGCTGATGGGGGACTTAGAGTTTTTAGCTCTATTTTAAAAAAGTTTCAAAATAGTTTTCCCCCCACTCCAATTAGAGGAGGACACATGGCATCAATTTGAGAGAGGGTAAGCCGGACGGAGGCAAAAGGGAATTATTTCCCTTTGCAAAAATAAGGCTTAAAATTAAAAGTGTGGAGCGCGGCCCCGTGGCCAATCATAGGTGGATATGTGTCCAACAGGGTCAGAGGAAAGTGCGGGCCATGGAGGGAAATGGGGATTTTTTCCTTTTTGGCAAAAGGAGTTAAGGAAAAAATTTAAGCCGTGGGCCTGCAAGCAAATCAATGAGCGACACGTGGCGGGAAGAGTGGACAAGGTAGGTCGGCGGGTCGGTGGAGGCAGGAGAGAATTTTTCCCTTTTACAAAGAAGGCTTAAAATTAAAATTTTGGAGCATGGCCCCGTGGCCAATCATAGGTGGACACGTGTCCAACAAAGTCAGAGGGAAGTGTGGGCCGCGGAAGGAAAAGGGAAAATTTTCCCTTTTGGTCAAAAAGACCTAGGGTAATATTTTGGAGCGTGGCCCCATGGTAAATTAGGGATAGACACATGGCAAAGGTAGAGTGGGTCGGCGGCCCTCTACGTAAGGAGAATTGAAAATTTTCCCTTAGCAAAAAAGGGCGTTAAAATGAAAATTGGGTCCGTAGAGGAAAAAAGTGAATTTTTTTCAATTTCCAAAAGGGGTCAAAATGCACAATTGAAGCATGATTTCAATGGGACCCACCATATGCCACATGTCAGCTCCAAATTTCAAGGGCAAAGGGGTGGAGAAAAATTCAAAATTTTCCATTATTCCAAAAATGTGGAAAAGTAAAAATGATCCCAATTGTCCCAATTTTTTTACACGTGGAGGGCCCAGATTAAAGGACAAAGAGAAGATTAAGAGCCACTATGCATTTTCATTTTTGGCTGCCATTTTTTCTCCAAGAAGCTTGGAGATGTAAGTTTTACATCTTTTTCATCAAATTTTTGGTGAATTCAAGTCGTTTTTTCCTTCTAGGAACATTGGAATCGGTTTCATGACTCAATATTTTGATTTGAGATGTTTTTGAAGTAATTTTTGCCCCAACCCAAGAAAACACGTGAAATGTCAAATTAAAAGTTACAGAGGTAATTTTAAAGGGTGAAAAGGTGAAATGATGAGTGAAAAGGTGTTTGCATGCCTTAATGATGAAAAATGTGCCTCAGGAAGGATAATGATCTCGAATATTTGTAATGATTTGCCATTTTAGAAACACCTGACAACTCTCATTGCAAATTTGTTAAATGTCATTTTTAGTGAATCATGAAGAATTGTTGTAACAAAATTGATCCCTTGGCATATTATTTTCTTGGGAAAGAAGGATCAAATGTGGAAAGAGATATATAATATATTTTGAGAAATGTAGAGGTGTTGGGAAGTTGAAAATCATGAGAAAATTCTGAGAGAAATCTCATTTTTCTGAAAAAACCACCCAAGAACCAGAATAAGTTCTTTTGTGTTGGATCTTAATGTATGTGAGTTGGTTACAAGGGTATAGCCATCACACAGCTCTGAGATTGTTCATGAAACTCTCCCCTGCTGATGAATCTAAAAAAACTCTTGAGTTAATCTGTGTTTTTTTGGCAATATGATGTCTGTTATCATTTTTTAAATGCCTACAAATAGTTTTCATTGTTCTTGTTGCAATCTTGCATTGAAAGTCTTTAGAAATCACACATAATCTCCATTTCTTGTTAATAGTTTTGTGGCATTTGCAATCTCATGTTCAGAAGATCATTCATCCGATAAAGAGAAACAAATTTAAAATCACTTTACCTTCCTTGATTGTAGAGATTGCTTTTAAGCCTTTGGGGGTACCTTAGGCATGGTTTGATCAAGGGTTTTTGTGTTTAATTGAGTTATTTACTTCAAGATTTTGTGGTGAATTCTCAAAGATTATGTGAAGAGTACAACCCGGGCTTCCACGTATGCCTCTTTTGGTTGAAAGAATATCTTGATTATTTGAAGCATTTTATTTGATAGTTGTTCAAGTATTGTAGAGGTTGTCAAAGATATGATATATCCCAGTTTGTCTTGTCAACACCCCACCAAAAAATTCATTCAAACAAACTAATCCTACCCATACTACCCCTGTATTGCATTATGTGTCAACAAAAGGATCTAACCCATCTACAAAAATGCACAAGGCAAATAAGGATTATACAATGTCTTCAAGTAACCCTTGCCTTGCATTGAAAATATCTCCATGATCTGGGAGTGACAACTTGTGAAAGTCAGATTTGGAGTGTTGATCATATTTTCCCAAGGCCTTTTCATACTATTTTCATAAATTGAGGGATATCTTCATCTCCTTCACCATTTGGGGGTTACAATATAGGTTCTCTTACCTTGGTTGAAAAGGCACAACCTAAAATAGTGAGGTTCGATCAAATCCTTTCAAAGTGTTATCCATCTCTCCACAAATCTAAGTTCTAGTTAGATCACCTCCCTGGCTACAAAATGACACACATCATGATCTATCTGACTTCAAGCTTCATGCCATATCTCTGATGCTTCTCAGACTAAAAAGGAGAACAAATTTGGGTACCAACACTTTCGGCATCGTTGTTAGGGAATATTATTTGTATTTCAAAGTGCTTTAGATCCCAGTAATACTTCTTTGTGCTTTATCCCATCAAACAAAATTTTCAGCCACTCTACCGGTGGGAACTTTTGAGAATATTTGAGATATATGAATGTATATAAAACCCTGTAATGTCCTTTGCAAATTTTCAAGCAAATACGTTGTTGAAGCATCATTTTATAATCAGATTTGTAAGGATTAAATGAAGGTTACAAGTTCTACCTGCAATTTTATCAGTTTCCAGTAGTGGTTGCACCTTATTTGCATTTGTGGTTGATTGATTCAAGAAAGGAAGGTCTGATCTATAAAGTCTAGCAAGATTTTCAGTGCTGATAAGTATTTGATAGAGTATTTTAGTGCATTTGCACAACTAGGGTGAAAATCCTTAGTGGCAACTCCATGCTGATTTGATATTAATAAATACCAATGTCTTGCCTTTTTGTCATTTATTTTTGTGCTACTAATCTCTACAAAACTGGAAGGAAGAAGATCTCTCTTCCTTAAAGACTCTGCTAAGAAATTGTTTTCAGATTCAAGGAACTTAGAGTTGGAAGGGAGAAGAGTTTGGAAAGTTGTTAAAGGTCAGACATCAGGCAAAGATATATCCATTGGTGAGAGAGATCAACCTTTGGTAGAAGATTATCATTCTTCTTCAAGTGATTCTAATTCAAGCAATCCTCTCATAAACTTGTTTGCCTCAGCTAGTGAAGGTCCTTCTGCTGTACCTGGTAAGTTCCTTCTCTAATCTACACCTCTGTGTTTTAATTCGAGTAAAAATTTCCAAGAAAATCAACACTTAGAGAATACCAGTCTTGTGAATCACATTCTTGAGCCCCAAAGATCTTGCACTCCTCATCAGCTTGTTTCACCTCCAAGATCACCTCCACCAAACAATATGGCTCAAAGCTAGACCTCCATTTGTTGTTAACACCTTTGGTCCCATATATTTTATAGGAATGGATGGTTACCCGAATGCTGTTCCACAAGATGTCAGAAATAGATTGCCAAAATTTCAAGGCAACAATGCAATAACAGTGATCAGCATCTCAAACTCTTTGTTAATATGATGGAATATTTTGAGATAGATTTTGAAGATGTGTATATTAAGTTGTTCATTCATACACTAGAAGAATATGTTAGGGATTGGTACAAGGCTCTACCTGATAATTCTATTGATTCATGGATTGAA
Source organism: Taxus wallichiana var. yunnanensis (assembly GCA_018340775.1). Classification (NCBI taxonomy): domain Eukaryota; kingdom Viridiplantae; phylum Streptophyta; class Pinopsida; order Cupressales; family Taxaceae; genus Taxus; species Taxus wallichiana. Next base: position 960,995,611 of record CM031237.1, read on the forward strand.
ATGAAAAATGCATTTAGGTTGAAATATCGTGACAAGACTGATCCTAGATTTCTTTTATCTGAGTTTGAGAATATCAAGAAGAACCTAATGAATTAGTCCATGACTTCAACATAAGGTTTAACAAAACTTTGAGAAGGCTACCTATTAATTTGAGGCCTTGTGATGAATCTTGTCTAATCAAATATGCAGATGCATTTGATAAGAAGGCAACCTATTACCTAAGAGACAAGAACCCAACCAATCTAAGACAAGCTTTCACCATGGAACTTCAAATTGAGAACAATATCAAAGAAATTGGGAAACCTCTCAAGAGAGATGGTGTAAAATTGATAAACCTTGAAAAACCTCAAGCTAGCAAAGGTGCTGATTTAGAAGAGGTTGTGAAAACTTTGGTAGGGGCTGTCAAAGAAATCTCATACAAGTTGGCAAGAGCTGAGAAAGGAATTGGGAAGACTTCACAAGGTCATCCAAGAGCACAAAACCATGATAGATTTTCCAATCATCCTAGAGGTGATCAAAGGGCATATGATAGAGGGAAAGGACCTATGGGGTCTGCAAATAGACATCCTCAAGCACATGAAGGAAGAGTGTTACCTGATCCCTTAACTGCTAGGGTTGTTGTTGTTGAAGAGGTTGCTGATATTGATTGGTGTAATAGGTGTTTTCTTCCCCATCCTCCATGTGAAGTGGACCAGCAAGAAAGTGAAGATAATAATGATAATAGTATTGATGAGGATATTTGCATGGTGGGATGTTCTTCAAGCTCACAAGGAGGAGCAACATCTACTGAAGTAATAAGTGCTAGGATAGATGCAACTTTTTGGGATGCATCAAACGGGTAAAATTTTTTTCTTCCCCTCATGCTCTTGAAGTTGATGTAGTGCAAGATTTTGAAATTCCTAACAATGAATTTGAATACTTAAGAGCTTTGATGATTAAGAAATACGATGGTGGTATCCCTTCAGAGTAAGATAGATAATTGTTGATGAATGTTGTTGTAGCTCAAGAGAAAGACTATAACACTAGAAGCAAAGTTTTTAAGGGAGTTGGGCCTCAAGCCAAACCTAAAACACCCTTACTCACAAGAATTCCAAAATAAGCTCCTAGGAGAGAAGCACCTGTTAGAAGTTCTGTTGTCCCAAACAAAAATTATAGTCCTCCTCATCCCCAAGCTACCAAGAATCCACTGCCATCTAATGAATCTTCTTATCTCCCTTCTAATGTTGTTTTGCCAAAGAGTTTCCTCTATGACATAGCCAAAGTATTGAGCCAAATTAAAGTGAGTGTTCCAATCATTGAGTTGTTTAGAATTCCTGAGCATAAGAAGAGACCATTTGAGTACTTGGGATTGAAAGAAGAGAAGGTTACTCCAGGCAGAAATGTAAATGTTGTTGAATCTCCACCTCAGATCATTGTTGACCTTGAATCACCACCAGTAGTAGAAGATCTTGGAGAGACACCTGAGGTACATTTGGGGACATCTTTGGTTGATTCCCAATTTAATGTTGATCCATTCTTCACAACTTTGATCATAAAGGATAAGCTACTTCACAATTGTATGTTTGATTCCAGGTGCATCATGTAATGTCATGCCTCTAGAAGTCATGAATGAGTTGGACATCAAAGTGAAAAATCCTATGGAAAGTGTATTGCCATGGACTTGAGAGAAGTGCCAGTTGTTGGTTGTGTGAAAGGTTTGGTAGTGCAGCTTGCATCTTATCCAGGGAGGAATTTAAAATTGGATGTTGTGATTGTTGATTGCCCTACCAAATGGGGTATTATTTTTCAAGAAAGTGGGCTACAAGTGTTGGAGGGAGTGTCCAAATGGATATGTATTTTTCCACCATTCCCATTGAGGGCAGCCTAGTTAAGCTCTATGGAGAAAAGAAAATGTTGCATCTAATTGAGGACCCAAACAATGCTACTTATGAAGTATTATTTGCTAATGTTGATGTTGATAATTTTATTGGTTTTGCTAATGGAAAATAACACAAAATGGATTAGTCAAAGTTCCTTGAACAGGTATGTTCTCCTTGGACCTTGCTATTTGATGGAGCTTGCTCCAAATTTGGAAATGGTGTTGGTGTAATTCTGATTTCTCCTAGCTTGGAAGAATTTGTTTTTTCCTTTAAGCTTAATTTCGAATGTACTAATAACATTGCTGAGTATGAAGCCTTGTTGTTGGGTCTCATAATTACATGGAAGTATGGTGTCAAGGACATCATTGCAAAGGGAGACTCAGAGTTGGTTGTCAAACAAATAAGAAAACTATATACTACAAAAATCAGTGGATGAAGTAGTATAAGCATGTAGTTTGGGATCTAGTTGAGATGTTTGATTCCTTCAATATTATGCACCATGACAGAAGTTTGAATATGCTGATGAAAATTGTAGTGTTGGGGTCAAGATTTGGAGTTTTCACTGTTTCACCTTATTGTGAGTACAATGTTGAAGTGTTGACTAGGCATCTGTCCCCCGACAACATCGAGGCATCGCAAGTGTTTGATGATGATTCTCAAGTGCAGAGGTTCTTGAAAAATCAAGGTGAGTTTGTAGATCAGCATATTGATTGGGAACCAATGGTGTGTATGACTAAAGGGAGAGAGACTTTGTTTGGAAAAGATATTATCCAATTGAAAACTAACACCATTCCTAGAGGCCTTGTTTCTCTTGAGTCTAATTTTAACAATGTTGATTGCATCATCAATAGAAACATGTCTACCTCAAGGGACATGGAAGAGCATGAATTGGGAACAAAGGAAAAACCAAGAAAATTTTGGTTGGGTAGTAGTTTAAACAAGGAAGAAAAATAGTCCTACCTCCAATTGTTGAAACAATATCAAGACTACCTTGCCTAGTCATATTCAGAGCTGAAAGCATATAGAGAAGACTTGTTTCAACATGAGATTCCTCTTGAAACAAATGCCAAACCATTTAGACAAAAGCAAAGGCCAATCAATCCACTCCTCTCCATGAAAATGCAAGGTGAATTGAAGAAATTGAAGGAGGGAGGGATCATTCTACCCACAAGGTATTCATCTTGGGTTGCAAACCTTGTGCCAGTCAGAAAGAAGAATGGAGATATCATACTTTGTGTAGACTTCAGAAACCTGAATAGAGCTTCATTAAAAGACAATTATCCTTTGCCAAACATGGAGAACATGCTGCAGTTAGTAACTAGATCTGAATTACTATCCACCTTGGATGGTTTCTCTGGCTACAATCAGGTTGTTGTCAAGGAGTTAGAGAGATTTAAAACTACCTTTACCACTCCTTGGGGAACATATGTTTATGTGAGAATGCCTTTTGGTCTCATGAATGTTGGGGCTACCTTCCAAAGAGCAATGGATGTTGCTTTTGCTGGTTATATAAATGACTTCATTATAGTTTATCAGGATGATGTGACTATATTTTCAAAGAGTAGAAAAGATCACTTGTAGCATTTGGAAAGGATGTTGATCAGATGTAGAGAGTTTGGGATCTCTCTCAATCCAAAGAAGTGTCACTTTGGGGTGCAAAAGGCCAAGCTACTCGGTCATATTGTCTCAAAGTTTGGTGTCATGATTGACCCTGAGAGAATAGAAGCAATCAACAAGGTGCCAATTCCAAGAACAAAGAAGGGAATCCAATCTTTCTTTGGGAAAATCAATTTCATTAGAAGGTTTGTGTCCAATTTTGCTGAGTTGACTCTTCCTATCACATGCATGTTAAAGAAAGATCAGAGTTATCAAATGGGAAGAGGTTGTTATTTAGGCTTTTGAAGGAATCAAGGAAGCACTTAAACATGCACCTGTCTTGGCAGCTCCGAATTACAAGAAGCCTTTCCAAATCTTCTCCTTTGCTTCTAAAAATACTATTGCATCTGTTTTGCTCCAAAAGGATGAAGATGGGGCTGAGAGGCCTATTTCCTTCTTTAGCAAGGCTTTACAAGCTATTGAGTTAAAGTATATAATCATGGAAAAACAAGCATTTGCCTTGGTGAAAGAAACAAAAGTTTTCAGGCCTTATATTTTAAGTTCAAAGGTTGTTGTTTATGTTCCCCACACCATGGTAAAAGACATCTTATCAGAGATGGAGATCTCAAGTAAAATGTGTAGATGGGTGAAAAAATGCAAGAGTATGATATGGATATCCAAACCAAAAATTTGGTAAGAGGTTTAGATCTTGCTAAGCTCATGGCCGAGAGCAACTGCAGATGTTTGTAGAAGTGAATGAAGTAGAAGAAGAAAGGGCAGATGTTCTTGGGAAATTGGTAAGTTCTGAGTGGTACAAGGATATAATCTTTTACCTCAGACACCTTTGTTGTCCTGATCATTTAAATAAAAATCAGAAAAGAGCCCTCAAGTTGGCTTCTTAGAAATACATCATCACTAAATTTGGGCTGGCTTGGAAGAACCCTGAAGGTGTCCTCTTAAAGTGTGTAATTGAAGATGAAGCTCCCAAAGTAATTATTGATTTCCATGGGGGAGTTTGTGGAGGACACTTTTCTAGAAGGGTTACAACACACAAAGTTTTGAGAGTTGGTTATTGGTGGCCTACTCTCTTCAAAGATGTAACCATGTTGATTAGAAAATGTGAAAGTTGTCAGCGTTTCTTTGGAAGAATGAAATCTTTAGGCTCCCTTCCTTTGCAACCTGTATCAATTGAAGCTCCTTTCAAACAATGGGGGATGGACTTCATTGGTGAGATTTCAGATCCTTCTAGTGCTGGCCATAAGTGGATTTTTGTAGCCACCGATTATTTTATGGAGTGGGTAGTGTAGACACCAAATTTGAATCTTACGACGCCCGTACCTCGTATCTCATCCCACAACCTAACCCTACCTCACCACCTAAACCTTACACACTTAATTATTTATTAATTACCTTATAATTAATAAATCCACATCTCCAACCTCGCCACCTCACCTCGCCACCTCACCATGACCTAGCCCTAACCCTAAACTAACTTAATTAAGACTTATAAATTGGTCTAAACCCACACCCATGACTCATCACCCCTCACCGCATCAAAACGAACCTAATAATGATTTGACCAAGCCCACAATGATCCCTGGGAGAAAAGGAGGAAGGTTGGATATTTTACTAAAAATAGCCAACTTTGACCTAACCGACATCGGTTCCTACTTAACCACCATCGGTTATGTAATCGCCATCGCCTCTATAAATGACCTCCCCAACCAAAAACAAGGATCCGGGGAATTCATTTGCAAGACAGAGACAAGTGAAGAAAAGAGGAGAGGAAAAGAGAAGAGGATCGAGTGAAGATCGAATCGAGCCATGGATCGCCGTCACCCTCATTCAAGCATTGGAAAGGACCGAGGATAGCTTCATCGCCTTACTTTCCAATACCGGATCATCCCAACTGAGCCTTACTGTCACCACCACATTCCTTGGACCTGAATCTTCATCAAGAATGAGTAAGTAGTGTCTTGTATGTTTCTAAACACCATTTCTTGAACTTTTTGATTGATAATAATTATAAGCTCACTCCTAGATCTACCACCTACCAGCACCCTGCACTTAACCTTCATCCATACATCCTTGTATTGCCCAGAAGATAGTTTTATCACTCTCTGAGTCTTCCCCATCATCTCACTATTCCCCTCAACCATCCACTAGTCTTAAAAACCCCACAATCACCCTACAACCAACCTCTACCGTAAGCACCTAGATTATCGACCCTACCTGGGTGTCGGTTATCCCCACCGTAGTGGTTCTCTAATCATGGTTGGTTATCCAGTTGATCGACATCGCCATCGTGACTTATACCAAAACCAGCCTTTTACCTATTCACCTCAAAACAACCTCAAATTCAGTCTGGTCTATCTCGGTAACTTGAGCTGAACATGTCAATAACCAATGACCAAAAAAAAACATGATGTTTTATTATTGGTAGTTTAGTCTCTATTACTTTATGACGAGATACCTAAATCGTGAGTTCGCAATAGCTTCTTTATTATCATTTGCATCAATTTGTATTAAAAGGGAACTGACCACCTTCGAAAGGAAGTCTAATATTTCCTGGGCCCAAGGCGGCCTCACTTATTTTCTAACTAAGATCTAGTGGTCTTGTATTCTTACTTACAGGTGTAGTCCTTCCCGGATAAAAGGGAGTTATTCACAATCGATCTGATCTCTCTACGGTATGTGCACACCTTCCCAACATTCAACAGGTATTCCTCCTAGCCCTAACCCTTATCTATTTCTCAAGAGAATGAAAGATAGAAGCAACTCTATTCCGGAACGGAAACATTCCGTGTGAAACATTTTTGCACACCTGGGACTTGAACTCGGGTATTCTACCCATTCTCGATCTTGCTCACACCCGATGGATCACGGATCTGTCCTATACCACTTGAACCGGGTATTCTACCCATTCTCGATTCGGCTCTCGCGGCCAATGGATCACGCACATCTGTCCTATACCACCTGCCCCCTATACCACCGGGTGTGCCAAAATGTTTCACATGGAATGTTTCCGTTCCGGAATAGAGTTGCTTCTATCCTTTCATTCTCTTGAGAAACAAATAAGGGTTAGGGCTAGGAGGAATACCTGTTGAATGTTGGGAAGGTGTGCGCGTACCGTAGAGAGATTAGATCGATTGTGAAGAACTCCCTTTTTTGGGAAGGACTACCTGTAAGTAAGAATACAAGACCACCAGATCTTAGTTAGAAAATAAGTGAGGGAACTGCCTTGGGCCCAAGAAATATTAGACTTCTTTTCGAAGGTGGTCAGTTCCATTTTAATACAAATTGATGCAAATGATAATAAAGAAGCTATTGCAAACTCATGATTTAGGTATCTCGTCACAAAGCGATAGAGACTAAACTACCAATAATAAAATGTCATCTTGTTTGTTTGGTCACCGGTTATTGACATGTTTAGCTCAAGTTACGTGATAGACTAGATCGAATCGAGGTTTTTGAGGTGAATAGATAAAAGGCTGATTTTGGGTATAAGTCACAGTTGACCGATGCCGGTCACTGGATAACCGATCGCGGTTAGAGAACTGCGCTACAAGAGGGATAACCGACACCGTAGGCTCGTAATCAGGTGCTTCGGGCAGAGGTTGGTTGTCAGAGGGTGATTGTGGGGTTTTTTAAGACCGTGGATGGTCGAGGGGAATAGTGAGATGATGGGGAAGACTCGAGAGTGATAAAACTATCTTTTGGGCAATACAAGGATGTATGGATGAAGGTTAAGTGTAGGCTACGGTAGCAAGTGGTAGATCTAGGAGTGATCTTATAATTATTATCAATCAAAAAGTTTCAAGAAATGGTGTTTATAAACATACAAGACACTACTTACTGTTCTTGATGAAGATTCAGTCCAAGGAATGTGGTGGTGATAGAAGGCTCTGGTTGGGATGATCCGTATTGGAAAGTGAGCCGATGAAGCTATCCTCACCCTTTCCAATGCTTGAATGAGGGTGACAGCGATCCAATGGCTCAATTGCAGTCTTCGGCCCGATCCTCTTCTCTTTTCCTCTTCTCTTTCTTCACTTGTCTCTCGTCTTGCAAATGAATTCCCGGATCCTTGTTTTGGTGGGGGAGGTCATTTACAGGAACCGATGGCGATTGTTACATAACCGATGGTGGTCGAGTAGGAACCGATGTCGGTTAGGTCAAACTTGGCTATTTTTAGTAAAATAGCCAACCTTCCCTCCTTTCTCCCGAGGGACTGGGTTGTGGGCTTGGTCAAGTCATTATTAGGTTTCGTTTTGATGTGGTGAGGGGTGATGAGTCATGGGTGTGGGTTTAGACCAAGTTATAGGTCTTAATTAAGTTAGTTTAGGGTTAGGGCTAGGTCATGGTGAGGTGGCGATGTGAGGTAGTAGGGTTGAGATGTAGATTTATTAATTATAAGGTAATTAATAAATAATTAAGTGTGTAAGGTTTAGGTGGTGAGGTAGGGTTAGGTGTGGGATGAGATACGGGGTATAGTGGTGTCGAAGATCCAAATTTGGTGTCTACATTTTCCCCTTGTTTCGTGTAGCTTGTATTGTAAAGCTACATTGATAACAATAATAAGAAGTGGTTGCCCAGTTAAGGGTATAGGTAATCCCCTCAAATCTATCAAAGATTGAGGTGACGTGAAATCGGGATAGGGTTGATTAAGGGTGAATTATGATGAGATGATGGTAAGATGGTGGGGTAAGTTCAAGGAGGTAGACACACGCACATTAAGACGCAATAGTGCGACTGTGGTACATGGTTTCAAGAGTAAACAAGCAATTCATAGGCAAAGGTCGATAGTTTATCCAAACAAGGCTGATATAATCATGGTATCCAAGGCATAGGAAGTAGCTCCAGGGGATATAATGGGTAAGGCACCGGAACGTTTAGGCATGTTCGGAAGTACCAAATGGTTGGCTTGGTTGAGATAAACGTCACGATCTCAGTCTAAGCAAAGCTGGTGGGATGATCAATTCAAGTATCCTAGTCATGCTAAAACATGAATAGGTGAGCTCGATTGAACAAACAACTACGTTATGGGTGGATAGAATCATAATTTGCGGGCTTCGGTCGAGGTATTTAATTGGTGTGGCCGTGGGTCGGGTCGATTGGTTGGTTGTGGCCTTGGGTTGGGCCAATTGGTTTGTTGCGGCCTTGGGTCGGGCCGATTGGTTTGTTGTGGCCTTGGGTTGGGCCAAGTGGTTTGTTGTGGCCTTGGGTCGGGCCGATTGGTTTGTTGTGGCCTTGGGTCGGGCCAAGTGATTGGTTGTGGCCTTGGGTCGGGCCGATTGGTTTGTTACGGCCTTGGTCGCCATTGGTTTGTTGCGCCTTAGGTCGGGCCAAGCCGATTGGTTTGCATGTGGCCTTGGGGTCGGGCTGATTGGTTTGTTGTGGCCTTGGGTCGGGCCGATTGGTTTGTGTGGCTTGGGTCAAGCCGCTTGGTTTTGTGGCCTTGGGTCGGGCCAAGTGATTGGTTTTAGCTTTGGGTAGGTGATGTGATGAGAAATGGAAATTGGTGGATAAGGGTAGGAATTAGGAAACACTAGGCATGTAACCGATATCGGTAAGTTATGACCGGTATCGGTTAAATGACCGATATCGGTGTTTTAGGGTGCGCTATAACCGATATCGGTTATAGGTCAAAACCTATAAAAAGAAAAATATGGTGCATGTCATTTTCACATTATCAATTTGAGTGCCAACCTTTTTGCTTGTTTGAGTTTTGAATTGATTGTGTTGAGTTTCAGGCTGAGTTAGCACTAGTTGAGTGGAGGAGGGGTTATTGGTAGGCCCAGTGATCGTGAAGCGAGTTTGATTGGTTGAGGACCCTGTTGAGGAGATTTGGAGCTATGGCACAGCCTGGAGGAGCAAGAGGTGCTGGAGGAGCTGGACCACCACCACCTATCCCACCACGACGACGTGTAGTCGTACCGGTAGGTTCTAAATCCCTATTTGTGTGAAGTTGATGAATTTAGCTAGGATGTGGGTTTTGGGGTAGGAATCTAAAATGTGATAAAATAATGAATAAATGAAGGTAAATCGTAAAATGGAGTGGGTAGATATGTTAGGTAAGTCAACATGGTAGGGTGGGTAAGTTTTTAGGAAATTGGGCTGGGTAGATAGGTTAAAAATAGAAAAAAGGGGATTTGGGGGCCGTTTTCGATCCGGCCCCAAAATCCCAGAGTGATAGATGACGGTCACTAAGTGACCGACATCGGTCACCACGCAAGCTATTTAGATTTAGTGGGTTCAGAGACCGGCGTCGGTCATGTGTCGACCGACGTCGGTGCATAAAAGTAGGGTATAGATATGGGTGGTGGACCGATGGCGGTCGAGGGTGACCAGTACCGGTCGCCATGGGTAGGAGGAAAGGGTGTGAATTTTGTGGTGTTGGTTTGTTGTAGGTGGGTAGGATAGATTTGTGGGGTGAAAGGAGAAAAGGGGGTTATTGTAGATGTTTTGTTGGGTGGGGTTAGTGATATTGGGGTTATTTGGTAGTTATTTTGGAAAGAGGAGGCCTGATGGAGTGGGTTGTTTTTGCGGAAGCACGCCAGCAGCTGACGATGTAGGATAGGATGCCGCCTCTACTGGGGTAGATGCGGCCACATGTGACTACATAGCAAGCAGTGGTCAGTCATGCGGGAGGTGGGACTCGGTGGAGTCCAGAGATATAGGGTTGTGGATAGGGACCATAGCCTGATGGTTGCCCTCATCGAGAGATGGATCCGGCAACCAATGTCTTCCATCTCCCTACTGGAAAGATGAGAGTCACACTAGAGGATGTGTATCGCATCCTGAGACTACCGATCATAGGTGAGGTGGTGTTCCAGGTGGATGCCGAGACAACAATAGACAACATCCTGTAGGTATTCGGGGATGCAGCCCCATTGATTACGTACTACGGTGTGAGCATCTGCTATGGTGATATGTATCGCGCACATCGACAGGAGACACGGCTTGCCGTGCTGATGATGATTGGCATCACCTGCTTCACCCTCCCGGACTCAGAGGGAGGTCACTTCCCATGGGCACTGATGGGAGTACTGCATGAGATGGTGGAGGAGCACACCTGCTATGCATGGGCACCGGTGTATTTGGTGTAGCTATACAGAGAGCTCTGGGGCTATCACCGTATGAGGTGATTCGGGATATGCTCGACATTCTTGCTACACTGCTGGGCCTACGAGCACATTGTGTGTTTATGACCTGTAGGGCTACCCCAGTAGCTAGGCCGCGTGTAGTGTATCGGTATGGGTTTCAGAGGTGGTTGGGGGTCGTGGGCCAGCCACGAGCGGTTATCGTAGGGTGAGATGTCACGTACTACAGGCATATGTTAGAGGGCCTGACCACACTAGATATTATATGGAGGCCATACAGAGGCCATCAGCCCCGAGGAGGAGCCCGAGCACATAGCTACGATGGATCCAGTATATCTTCTGGATAGCTGGATAGAGACCCAGGGGAGCATGAGCGGATTCCCCTAGAGAGGGTACGCCGACAGTTGGGTCTATGGCAGGATGAGCCACCTCCCTTCCCACAGTAACGGAGAGGGAGGATGTAGAGGCATCATTGCTTGTACCGCAACCATGTGACCCAGTCTGGGTAGCAGAGGCCGGCCGATGATGTGGTGGACGATGCCGGGGTGACAGGTTCATTTTTGGTGTGGTGGGCAGGGCAGAGGGCAGTCATGAGAGCACAAACCCCGCACAGCCAGATTTGGCGGCTGTTATAGCAGAGAGGGATCGTCTCTTGGGCCAGGTGTAGGTATTACAGGGGCAGCTTACTACTACACAGGCATAGATTGGGGTGCTACAGGGGTAGTTAGCCCAAGCACAAGCACAGCACAGCATAGAGCAATGCAGTACACCGCAGCACAGCAGCATGAGCATAGGATAGGCATTGTGCACTGGCACTTGCACAGCATAGGGACATGCATAGGCATGCATTGCACAGCCACCGGCATAGGTACAGCATAGGCACAGCACGGCAAGCACAGGGGTGTACAGTAGGTAGGGGCCACTTTATTAGGAGCGAGGGACTAGCCCCACCAGCCATGGTGGCACGGGCCTGATATATGGAGGCGAGTGGAGGCCCGATATTATCAGGATGTGCTAGATGGTACGGTGCTTGACTATCACCATATGCGGCTCACAAGGAAAGACATCCCGGAGTCATAGGTCACAGGGGGCCGCAGCCAGCCACGGCCAAAGTGGGTCGGTGGACGGTAGGAGGCGAGATCCGGCACAGGGGCCAGCTGAGAGATGAGCCGAGGGAGGGGAGAGAGTTGAGGCACCCGGGAGCAGAGATGGGTATATAGAATATTTGTTGATAGAGACAGCAAACCGAGTGTGTATATAGAGGCCTACATGCCCACATAGGATTTATACTCATTTTTTGTTATATATGCACCGCTGCGAGCCGAGTACATTTTGATAGTTGATACTGGCATGTTGAGCCGAGTATATTTTGACATGAGAGACGAGCCGAGTCGAGATTTTGATAGAGACAAGGTGACTGCCTGAATTTGATATTTTTAGATCATAGAGAGGCCCATGGAGGGAAATTTGTATATGTTGACATTGATTTGATGATGATATATAGATGAGTTTGCTCCACATGGTGTGTAAATTTTTGATTTGATGCATGTATTAGAATGTTTCATGTGTTTTGTCGATGGTATTGAAATTTTATGCATATATAGATGATGTTGATGAAGTTTTGCATATGTGTTGATGGTATTCTAATGATAGATATTGATAATTATGTTGTTATGTAAAGAAAAGAGGTGGGCGCCACCAAAAATTTACAAAAACAAAGAAATGGCCTAGATAACCAAAGGGAGTGAGGTAACCGATATCGGTTAGGTAACCGATGTCGGTAGTCATTCGACCAATACCGGTTAGGTAACCGATATCGTTATGCTAAAACAAGCTTTTCTAAGAATAGAAAAGCTTGGGAGGCAACTTAAGTTCTTATTTTTAGAGTCATGCGTCATTCGACCGATACCGGTTAGGTAACCGATATCGGTTATGCTAAAACGAGCTTTTCTAAAAATAGAAAAGCTTGGGAGGTAACTTAAGTTCTTATTTTTAGAGTCATGCAACAAGTTAAATATGAGAATGCAACGTTGTTGACAACTTATACAGGTAATTGCATGAGAGAATTGAGTGATAAGGAGGAAAGAGACAGGTAAAGTAATCGTGGGCTTAGATTAAGAAGGCAGAAAGGAAAGTTATATTGAAGAGGGTGGTGAACATGGCTGAACAAGGAGAAGCATCCAGCAGGTAGAGAAGAGAGGGAAGACAGGTTCCACCTCAAGCTGTCGCATCCCAAGAGGTATAAGTTTTGGTTGGAATTCAATTCTTGCATGTTTATGAATAGGATGAGAGAAGGTAAGTGGGTAAAAAAGAAAAGGTGATAGGCAAGGGTTCGGGATGGGGTGAGTGTTATGGGGTAGGTGATCAGGGGTTTCGGGTATGTTTAGAGGTACGAGAGAGGGGTAAATGAGTGAATAATTATCGTAGGTGGTGTTTTTAAGTAGGGTGTATAGAATTGACAAATGACCGATATCGGTTAGAGATAACCGTATCGGCTAGGTAAACAAGATATCGTTATCTATAACCGATATCGGTTATTGTGTAAAATTCCAGAATGTGATAAAAAACACCTGGGGATTTTATTTATTGATTTTTATTTGTTGATTTGATGTATGTAGGCAGAGGCAGGGTTGAGGATGAATGATAGGGTGCCAGCTTTGTTGTCATGGGTCCGAGTGGATGTAACACCAGCTAAGTGGGCATTGATAAACCATGTGGGGTTAAGTGGAATCTACTATTATTCATGAATCACACACAATCATGCTATGTTGCAGGTATTGATTGAGAGATGGAATCCAGAAAAGAATACCTTCTTTCCGCCAACAGGGAGATGATAAAGTGACGTTAGAAGATGTGTTCGAATTTTGAAACTTCCCAATTACAAGAAGACCGGTGTAGAATCAGTGCAGGGCCTAAAGCATGGCACGGGGAGCGATAACAATAGTATTTGGTCCAGTGCATGCACGAGATTTGACACAGTGAGGTTTGACATTCACTTATGGTGTAATGTTTGCAGCACACCCTGAGGCAACAAGGTTGGCAGTGGTATTGATGATAGCGGTGGGGTATTATGCATTACCGAGGGCGGATGGGGGAAGATTTCCAAAATCATTAATGTGTATTATTTGGAAAATGATAGAAAGGAGTGTGACTTTCACATGGGCACCCACATATTTGGTGGAGCTATATAGGGGTTTATGGGCCTGTAAGTGAAATCACAGGACTACACTGGATTGTGCATACCTATTACATTGTTGGGCCTATGAGCACATTGTGTGTGTGCGACCAATAGGCCAACCAATCCAGGGAGGAGAGACATGAGTGTAGAGGTTGGGATTCAGATGATGGGTCCAGACAGAGCAAGAGGTGAGATCCGAGACCGTGACAGATGACGTCGAGTATTATAGGTAGATGTGGGAGATGGTGACGATTGTGGATATCCATTGGAGGCCTTACGGGAACTATATGGTGATGGAGAACATAGCTGAGGATTTGAGGGGTGTAGAGTGATTAAGGTGGATCATGGGACACAGGCCAGGTGAGTACGAGAGGATTCCTCTAGATCACGTGTGGTGATAATTTGGATTTGTTCAGGATATACCCATGGCTTATAGACCATACATGAGGATTGACACCGAGGCATCATTCTCACCTCCTCGGCCGACACCTCCAAAAGGACCAGAAGAGACAACAGCTGATCGCAAGGTAATGGATGCAGGAGTGACAGAGGCTTATAGATTATGGTGGGTAGCAGAGATGCGAGGCACACGTGAGAGGGCCGATCATCCTGACATAGATGTGATTACAGCAGAGAGAGACCGCTTGCAGGTTTAGTTCACCATTCTTCAAAACAACAAAACTCAAGGGACGTGACATATATCTGATATATTGTGATTATACAACTCTTTTCACCTATCGACTTCTCGCCTATGCAAGGTACCTAGGGATTCAAGCTCATCCTATGATAATACATGGTTTGTTTTGCTCTTTTCAACTATGGGACACTTTTGACTCTTTTACCCAAATCTAGGATTATGTGTTGACCTTAATCAAGACACGATTCCCTATGCTTGGGTAAGCTCAACCTCACTTCACCTATACCCACACCAATACCGCCAATACCTTACCAACACCAACAACATTACCCTACCAACATCAAACTTTTTACCAACCAACAAATTACCTAACCACAACCAAATTGCCTAAATTCACCTCTCCCTAGTCATAAGGGAGAACTACATCGGTCTGAGGCCCCTCCTTGCTTTTGTAATGGGCATGTAGGCAGCACTTAGGAGACATGGGTCTCCCAAGGTTAGCTTAACCATCCCCTACCATAACCTATCATGTGTTGTTAAAATATACATGATTTCGCATATCTTGATAACACTCACCTTGGTCCATCTCGTCCTCGCTTCACCAAAATCTATCATCATTGTAACCTCGTCTCTCGAGAACAATGACTTATCCCTACCATCTTCCTCCTCTCGTATCCATGAGATCAACATGATTAACATTGCTACTCGAGGTCGAAAAACACCGGAAGAGCTAAAGAATGCATACCTACGGCCTCTCTTTCTTTCCTTTCGCCATCCAAATCACACCACCACCAAAAGTAGTCATTCATGGACCTACTATCCCATCTCTCGATGGAGTTGCCCACCATACCATGATCAAACAAATTCACCAATCTCCTATCAAAATGACACTCTATGATCTCATTCAAACATCTGAATTGCATCGACAAGCTTTAATTGAGATCCTTCAAGGGATAGAGGTCCTACCTAACGAAACCTTTCCCGTCATTCCATTTTAACACCCAACCACATCACTTCTCTCACCAAACAACCTACCTCCACAACCACTTCGGTCCCTGTATAGCAAGCCGCTGCTGTCAGTTTCTCGAAGATGAAATTGTCGTCTTTGGTGCAGAAGATCCTGACCCTGCTCTTTTCATCTCGGCTTATGTCCGGGACATCCGAGTACGTCGTGTTATGATTGATGGGGCACTAGCCTAAACATCATCTCTTCCAAAGCCTTCCAACAAATGAATATCCCTTCTAGTTGCATGTGTGCCAACCCCACCATGTTGCGTTCATTCAATGATGCTATTACTTCTACCTTAGGCACCATGATCCTTAACATTTGTGTAGGGCCATGTACCTTACCCAAACTCTTCTACATCCTTGAGGGAGAGTTCCAATACAACATGTTGCTAGGCCGCCCTTGGATCCGGGCTATGGGATGTGTTCCCTCCACCTTACATAGATGCATCAAATTCGAGTATGAGGGGAGGTCATACACCGTCAAAGCTGACGCTTCCCCCTTCAAAACCTGCAATATGTTATATCACCCTAATGATGTGCTTGTACCAGTCAAGGCACCCATTGATCCAGCCCAACCATCTACTTCAACCACACCTCCACCATCCACCTTAACCACACTCACACCTTTGACCAATGAATCCACCGCCGCGAATACCACTTCTTTCCCCGCAGACAACATCCCAACTTCAGATCCCTTGGTAGATGTTTTTCAACACCTTATGCTAGGGGAGTATCACCTATATAATGTTAGCACTTTCCATACCCCATAGGAGTATGGACAGTTACATGCACATCCTACCTACGACCGTCGTGTGGGGGAGGTGATCTCCTACGGACCACCTAATTGCCGCACCAACCTAACATATGGGGGTGTCAACGCCCTCCATTACCCCCGAACCTACCCTTGGTGTGGTTCCCTTCTAATCGATTTTCAATATCTAACAAATCGTTGTTTTTCCCTCACCTTCTTGACTCCTTGTGCTTGGAAAGGTTTTGTTTCGGTCTTTATGAACAAGGCCGACATACAATCATTCCCATGACTACACACAAACACAAAGATTGTAGTGGTCTTGGATTTTCTAAAACACTTATACCAAAGAAACCTCGTGTCAGTTGTATCCGGAAAGACAACGATGTCACCCCTTTCAAACCATCATCGCCCATTTTTCCATCTTCACCCACAGAGTCGATAGACCCAGAATCTATCCCTCCTAACTTTTTTTTCGTGAATGCTATCTTCCGGGTCCTCTCACTTATCAATGTGATAATGAGAACCCATCTTCTCTTCCCCTTCGTATCCGGACATGATCGAAGAATACTCGCCTTCAATTAATGTTGTTGAGTGCCAAGATGACGACTCCATCCTCACTTACCTTGGCGCGGATGACTCTTATATTCAACGCACCTTACCATTTGAAACTCAAACCATGTTGAATGAATCGACTATAGAAATCAACATCCACACAGAGGAAAATCCTCACATTGTGAATATCGGACAATCTCTTAATGCATCAGAACAAACTACCTTCACTACCTTCCTCCATGCCCGTAACCAAGCTTTCACTTGGTCCTACGCTGACATGCCAGGAATCGATCCTGACATTGCTGTCCATAACATTACTCTGAAACCCGACTCCAAACCAGTTAAACAGAAACTGAGAAAAATACATCCACATTGCCCTCTTGGTCAAAGAAGAGCTTCAACGACTCCTTTCTGTTTCCTTCATCTTACCTATTGACTATCCTCAATGGGTTTCTAATGTCGTACCTGTCACTAAAGTGACGGGGGGACTTTGGATATGTATGGATTTCTGGGACCTTAACCTCGCTTGCCCAAAGGATGACTTCCCTCTACCTAGTATTGATCAACTTGTTGATCTCACTGCACAGCCATGAGATGCTTTCTCTTATGGATGGCTTATCGGGCTACAATCAAATTTTGGTAGCCCCACCGATCAACATAAAACGGCCTTCATTACTCCTTGGGAACCTTACGCTATCGTGTCATGCCATTTGGCCTTAAGAATGCTTGGTGCGACCTATCGCCAGCTATGACTTACATTTTCATGACATTATGCACACTATCCTTGAGGATTATGTTGATGAACTTCTTGGCAAATCTAAACATCTCAGTGAACATATCGATGTTTTAACCATTATTTTCGATCACCTGTTACAATATTGTGTTCGTCTTCAACCAAAGAAATGTGTCTTTGGTGTCCTTTCGGGAAAACTCCTTGGTTTTATCGTCTCTTTGCATGGCATTGAGGTCGACCCAGCTAAAGTCTAGGCAATCCTAGAAATTCTCCACCCATTAACCTCAAACAATTGCGTAGTTTACAGGGAAAATCCAATCTATCCGGCGCATTTCATTTCACAACTTTGGACCGATGCCAACCTTTCCATCATCTCCTTAAAAAGACATTGTCTTTCAATGGAGCGAGGAATGCCACAAGCCTTTGAGGATCTTAAAGCCTATCTCTTGTAGCCACCCGTGCTTGTTCACCTCAAGATGATCACCCTTTCTACCTTTACCTTCTCGCCACCGACCATGTTGTAGGAGCCATGCTCGTACATCGTGACTCGAGCATCGAGAACAAGTTGTTTATTACATAAGCCATACTTTTGTGGATTACGAGACTAGGTATACACATGTAGAAAATTTGTGCCTAGCCCTATCATTGTGGCCACCAAACTCCGAAATTACCTCCTAAATCAAAAAATTTTGTCATCACCAACACTGACCCCATCCATTATATGTACGCCAAACCTCATCTAAACCAATGCATCACCCGATGGCTTATGCTCCTCGCTGACCTCGACCTTGAGTTTGTACACTAGAAATCAGTCAAAGGACAAACTATCGTAAGACCAACTCGCGAATGCCCCTTTACATGGGGAATAATTTACCAATTTTACTTCCTCGACGAACTCATCGCAACTCTTTCACTTAGTGAGGTGTCGTATCCAATGACCCTCTTCTTCGATGGATCCAAATGCCAGTATGGCGGAGGGGCAGGCGTTGTTCTCATTCCTCTTGATGCTAAACCTATGCCTCTTTCATTCCAGCTTGATTTCCCCTGCACTAATAATACAACGGAATACGAGGCCCTTGTTTTGGGTCTCTAGGTTGCGTTACACTTAGGTGTAAAGTCTATTAACATTTTCGGTGACTCTCAATTGGTAGTCAATCAAGTTACGGGCATCTACCAATGTAAAAATGAGGAACTTCAAAAGTACAAACATTACGTGGATTCACTTTTGACCTTATTTACTCATTATTCTATCCAAACCATTCCCCACTCAACTAATAAATTTACAGATACTATGGCTTGCTTGGCCTCGCAAATTCTGGCCTCACCAACTGACTCGGACATATTTGTCTTGGTCCAACAACTCTTTGCCCCATCTTACTTAGTTCCGGATGTTTGTATGGTAAATAATGTATCTGCTGATTCGCAGGATACCTGGTATCACCAATTTCACGACTACCTTACAACCTTTGTTCTACCACCTGACCTTACTAGTAATGGCAAACATGCTTTTCTTAAAAGTGTTTCTCGTTATGTCATCATGGGGGGACTCCTCTATAAACGTGGCTTCGATGGTATCCTCCTTCGTTGTCTAACCAGCGCTGAAGTCGCTCATACCACCCAACAAATCCATGACGGACTTTGTGGCGGGCACTTTAGTGGCCTCGCCATGGCCAAGTGGATCCTTCGCCTAGGATATTATTGGCCTACTCTCAATAAAGACTGCTGCGAATATGTTAAGCGTTGTGTTATGTGTCAACAACATGCCAACCTTCAACATACTCCTAGCCACCCATTACAGGTCACACGAGATCTTTGGCCTTTCTCACAATGGGGTTTAGACCTTATTGGCGAGATTCACCCACCTTCTTCACAGCATCACCATTGGATCATCACGGAAACCAAATATTACACTAAATGGGTGGAGGTTGTTCCACTCATTTCAACCAAAAAAGAAAAAATCGTTGAGTTCATCAATCATCACATTATCTGTTGTTTTGGTGTTCCTCATCACCTGATAACAGATAATGGAAAATATTTCAAAAATAAGTTGTTACAAGACCTTTGTGACAACTTTGGTATCAAACTTAGCTTCTCGTCACCCTACTATCCACAAGCAAATGGACAAGCCAAATCTTCTAACAAAACCTTAATCAAAATTCTCATGAAAGTCATTAACGATTCCGGAAACAATTGGCACGATCACATCCCCTTTGCCCTTTGGGCTTATCGTACTAGCATTCATACCTCCACTAATGCCACACCATTCTCTTTGGTATATGGTACCAAGGCTGTCTTGCCTCTCGAAATACAAATCCCCTCCCTAAGAATATCTCTCCAGGATATTCTCACCAATGATGATTTCCGCCAAGAGCGGTTAGCCCAATTAGAGCTTCTTGACGAGCGTCGTCTTATAGCTCTTGACCACCTTCAAATCTATCAAAAGTGCATCAAGCGTGCTTATGATAAGCGAATTCATGAGCATACCTTTCAGATTGGTGATCTTGTCCTCAAAGAGAATCAACATGTGACCAAACTAGAAAAGAGCAAACGTGGAAAATTTGCTCCTAATTGGATTGGGCCTTACATTATCACTCACACTTATGGATCAGGCACTTACCGTTTAGCTTTGCTTAATGGTAAACCCGAGCTCAGACCCTTAATGCCTTACATCTCCGATGATTCTATTGTTGAATTTAGTGTTACCTCACTTCTTATCTACCTTGCGCTTGTCCCTTGAGCTCATTTACCACCTCATACGGTTTGTTTTTGTGCATCTCAAAGTAGAATCAACCTCACGTGGTTTGATCATCACCTCCTCTTAAAGATGCCTTCCCCTTTTAGTCGGTCCATGACTTAAAAGTATTAAAATAACACGTTCTCAATTATAAAATTATGGGATATTCTTGAGTCAAACTTCTGCAAAACTAGATGCTTTATGCCAAATGAACATCTAGACCTCTAAGTTATACATAGACTGCTCCCTCGAAGGATAGCTATGTGCAAAGCCACATCTACTATTATAAATAGACTGCTCCCTTGAAGGATAGCTATACACAAAAGCCGCATCTGCTACTATAAATAGACTGCTCCCTTGAAGGATAGCTATACAAAGTCAGCCTCTATCAGAAGCTTCTCGCATTGATCAGCTTCATGAAGACCTCAAGAACAACAAAATGCATATCCCATATAGACTTCCCACATCGATCAGTCTATATCCAGAAAAATAAAAGCAATATTCAAAAGCACTTTTGAGTCATGGACTTGTCTATTTAGGTTTGGTTCTCTTTCGTCAGAATAATCACCTTATAACAAGTTCTCTATGCCCCAGCTATACCATCCACCTCACCTCACCATTCTTCAAAACAACAAAACTCAAGGGACGTGACGTATATCGATATATTGTGATTATACAACTCTTTTCACCTATCGACTTCTTGCCTATGCAAGGTACCTAGGGATTCAAGCTCATCCTACGATAATACGTGGTTTGTTTTGCTCTTTTCAACTACGGGACACTTTTGCCTCTTTTACCCGAATCTAGGATTATGTGTTGACCTTAATCAGGACATGATTCCCTATGCTTGGGTAAGCTCAACCTCGCTTCACCTATACCCACACCAACACCGCCAATACCTTACCAACACCAACAACATTACCCTACCAACATCAAAATTTTTACCAACCAACAAATTACCTAACCACAACCAAATTGCTTGAATTCACCTCTCCCTGGTCATAAGGGAGAACTACATCGGTCTGAGGCCCTCCTTGCTTTATGCAATGGGCTATGTAGGCAGCACTTAGGAGACATGGGGTCTCCCAAGGTTAGCTCGACCATCCCCTACCATAACCTATCATGTGTTGTTAAAATATACATGATTTCGCATATTTTGATAACACTCACCTTGGTCTTTTATCAATTCAAAACATTCAAAACACAAATATTCTTATTATTATCGTAAACTCAAAATCAACATACATATTTAGTTTTATTTAGATGTTAAACAAATACATCTTCTCTATCATCGACACGTGCAGGTTAGCATCCTTATTTATTCTTCTACCCCTATGAAATTCACTTAGACCCTTGCGCCTCATCCCGAACCGGTGGTGATCGTGATCGTCGACGCCACTCACCTGGCCTCTCCATCCTCAAAGGTGCCACTGCTATTGGTTCCTCCCACTGATCCACCAACATCTCCTGTAACGCATACGAATACACCCTCTCGTGTGGAGGAATCTTGCCTCTAGTCTCTCCACTCGTAACTACGAAACCTCTAACAATCCATTGTCTCATTCACCTGTGTTTGAAGCTGGTGAACTAAACCCTGCAGGTGGTCTCTCTGTTGTAATCACAGCTATGTCAGGATGATTGGCCCTCTCACGTGCACCTCGTAGCTCTGCTACCCACCATAATCTATAAGCCTCTGTCGCTCCTGCATCCATTACCCTACGATCGGCTGCTATCTCTTCTAGTCCTTCTGGAGGTGTCGGTCGGGGAGGTGAGAATGATGCCTCGGCATCAATCCTCATGTATGGTCTATAAGCCATGGGTATATCCTGAACAAATCCAAATTGTCCGCACGCGATCTAGAGGAATCCTCTCGTACTCACCTGGCCTATGTCCCGCATGATCCACCTTAATCGCTCTACACCCCTCAAATCCTCAGCTATGTTCTCCATCACCATATAGTTCCCGTAAGGCCTCCAATGGATATCCACAATCGTCACCATCTCCCACATCTGCCTATAATACTTGACGTCATCTATCACGGTCTCGGATCTCGCCTCTTGCTCTGTCTGGACCCATCATCTGAATCCCAACCTCTGCACTCCTATCTCTCCTCCTTGGATTGGTTGGCCTATTGGTCGCACACACACAATGTGCTCATAGGCCCAACAATGTAATAGGTATGCACAATCGGTGTAGTCTGTGATTTGCTTGCAGCCCATAAACCCCTGTATAGCTCCACCAGATATGCGGGTGCCCATGCGAAAGTCATGCTCCTTTCTATCATTTCCCAAATAATACACATCAATGATTTTGGAAATCTTCCCCCATCCGCCCTCGGTAATGCATAATACCCCACCGCTATCATTAATACCACCTTTTGACCTTGTTGCCTCGGGGTGTCTTTGTAAACATTATACCATAAGTGAATGTCAAACCTCGCTGTGTCAAATCTCATGCAGCTGGACCAAATATTGTTGTTATCACTCCCCGCGCCACGTTAGGCCCTGCCTGATACACTGGTCTTCTTGTAATTGGGAGTCTCAAAATTTGAACACATCTTCTAATGTCATTTGTCATCTCCCTGTTGGCGAAAGAAGGTATTCTTTTTTAGATTCCATCTCTCAATCAACGCTTGCAACATAGCATGATTGCGTGTGATTCGTGAATAATAGCAGATTCCACTTAACCCCACATGGTTTATCAATGCCCACTCAGTTGGTGTTACATCCGCTGGACCGTGACAACAAAGTTGGCACCCTATCATTCATCCTCAACCCTGCCTCTACTGCATACATCAAATCAACAAACAACAAATCAATAAATAAAATCCCCGGTGTTTTTATCACATTAGAATTTTACACGATGGCGATATCGGTTATAGATAATCGATACCGGTTACCTAACCTATATCGATATCTCTAATTCGATATCGGTCACTGTTAATTCTATACACCCACGCTAAAAACACCACCTACGATAATTATTCACTCGTTTACCCCTCTCTGTACCTACAAACATACCCGAAACCCCTGATCACCTACCCCATAACACTCACCCCATCCCGAACCCTTGCCTATCACCTTTTCTTTTTTTACCCACTTACCTTCTCTCATCCTATTCATAAACATGCAAGAATTGAATTCCAACCAAAACTTATACCTCTTGGGATGCGGCAGCTTGAGGTGGAACCTATCTTCCCTCTCTTCTCTGCCCGCTAGATGCTTCTCCTTGTTCAGCCATGTTCACCACCCTCTTCAATATAACTTGCCTTTCTGCCTTCTTAATCTAAGCCCACGATTACTTTACCTGTCTCTTTCCTCCTTATCACTCAATTCTCTCATGCAATTACCTGTATAAGCCATCAACAACGTCACATTCTCATATTTAACTTGTTGCATGACTCTAAAAATAAGAACTTAAGTCACCTCCCAAGCTTTTCTATTTTTAGAAAAGCTCATTTTTAGCATAACCGATATCATTTACCTAACGGTATCGGTCGAATGACGATGACTCTAAAAATAAGAACTTAAGTTGCCTCCCAAGCTTTTCTATTCTTAGAAAAGCTCATTTTAGCATAACCGATATCGGTTACCTAACCGGTATCGGTCGAATGACTACCGACATCGGTTACCTAACCGATATCGGTCACCTCGCTCCCTTTGGTTATCCTAGGCCATTTCTTTGTTTTTTGTAAATTTTTGGTGGCGCCCACCTCTTTTCTTTGCATAATGACATAGTTATCAATATCTATCATAAGAATACCATCAACACATATGCAAAACTTCATCAACATCATCTATATATGCATAAAATTTCAATACCATCAACAAAACACATGAAACATTCTAATACATGCATCAAATCAAAAATTTTAAACACCATGTGGAGCAAACTCATCTATATATCATCATCAAATCAATGTCAACATATACAAATTGCCCTGCATGGGGCCTTTGTGATCTAAAAATACAAAGTCGGGACGTAGCGCATTTGTCTCTGTCAAAATCTTGACTCGCTCGTAGGCCTGGTCTCTCATGTCAAAATATACTCGGCTTGCAGGGTCGGTATCAACTATCTGAAAATGTACTCGGCTCGCAGGCCGGTATATACAACAAAAATGAATAAATAAATCCTATGTGGGCATGCAGGCCTCTATATACACACTCGGTTTCAGACCGGTGTCTCTATCAACAAATACTCTATATACCCATCTCTGCTCCTGGGGTGCCTCAGCTCTCTCCCCTCCTCGGCTCGTCTCTCGGTGGCCCTGTGTCGGATCTCACCTCCTACCCATCACTGACCCACCAGCTGTGGCTGCGGCCCCTGTGACCTGTGACTCGGGATGTCTCCGCCCTGTGAGCCGCATATGGCTGATAGTCGGCACCGGTACCATCTAGCACGTCCTGATAATATCGGGCCTCCGCTCTCGCCTCCATATATCGGGCCCGTGCCACCATGGCTGGTGGGGCTGGTCCCGGCTCCTAATAGAAGTGGCCCCTAACCTGCCTATACACCCTGTGACTGTGCCTATGTATGTATGCCTATGTTGGTGCTCTATGCCACATTCTGTGCCTATCCCTCGTGCTCTGCAGGCCTATGCTCGTGCTATCCTCGTGCTTTGTGCTTGGTCAATTGCTATGTGCTCGTACTGTGCTTGTACTTGTGCTTGGGCTAACCGCCCCTATAGCACCCCAATCTGTGTCTGTGCAGCAGCAAGCTACCCCTGTAATACCTACACCTGGCCCAAGAGATGATCCCTCTCTGCTATAATAGCCACCAAATCTGGTTGTGTGGGCTGTGCTCTCATGACTGCCCTCTGCCCTGCCCACCACACCAAAAATGAACCTGTCACCCTGGCATCATCCACCGTATCATCGGCCGGCCTCTCTGCTACCCAGACTGGGTCACATGGCTGCGGTACAGGCAATGGTGCCTCTACATCCTCCCTCGATACTGTGGGAAGGGAGGTGGCTCATCCTACAGTAGGCCCAACTGTCGGCGTACCCTCTCTAGGGGAATCCGCTCATGCTCCCCGAGTCTCCATCCAGCTATCCAGAAGATATACTGGATCCATCGTAGCTGTGCTCGGGCTCCTCCTCGGGGTGATGGCCTCTGTATGGCCTCCATATAATATCTAGTGTGGTCAGGCCCTCTAACATATGCCTGTAGTACGTGACATCTCACCTGCAATAACCACTCGTGGCTGGCCCATGACCCCCAACCACCTCTGAAACCCATACCGATACACTACCTGCGACCCTTGCTGGGTTAGCCCTACAAGTTGTAAACACACAATGTGCTCATAGGCCCAACATAGTGTAGCAAGAATGTCGAGCATATCCCGAATCACCTCATACGGCGATAGCCCCAGAGCTCTCTGTATAGCTGCACCAAATACACCGGTGCCCATGCATAGCAGGTGTGCTCCTCCACCATCTCATGCAATACTCCCATCAGTGCCCATGGGAAGTGACCTCCCTCTGAGTCTGGGAGGGTAAAGCAGGTGATGCCAATCATCATCAGCATGGAAAGCCATGTCTCCTATCGATGTGCGCGATACATATCGCCGTAGTCAGATGCTCGCACTATGGTACGTAATCAATGGGGCTGCATCCCGAATACCTGCAGGATGCTGTCCATCACTGTCTCGACATCCACCTAGAACACCACCTCACCTATGATCGGTAGTCTCAGGATGCGATACACATCCTCTAGTGTGACCGTCATCTCTCTAGTAGGGAGATGGAAGACATTGGTTGCCGGATCCCATCTCTCGATGAGGGCAACCATCAAGGCTGTGGTCCCTATCCACAACCCTATATCTCTGGACTCGCCGAGTCCCACCTCCCGCATGGTGACCACGCACCTTGCCGTAGTCACATGTGGTCGCATCCGCCCAGTAGAGGCGGCATCCTATCCGCATCATCGGTTTGGCGTGCTGTAAAAACAACCCACTCCATCAGGCCTACTCTTTCCAAAACAACTACCAAATAACCCCAATATCACTAACCCCACCCAACAAAACACCTACTGATAACCCCCTTTTCTCCTTTCACCCCACAAATCTATCCTACCCGCTATAACAAACCAACACCACAAAATTCACACCCTTTTCCTCCTACCCATGGGCCAAGTGCCGGTCACCCTCGGCCCGCCATCGGTCCACCACCCATACCTATACCCTACTTTTATGCACCGACATCATTGACACATGACCGACGCCGGTCTCTGAACCCACTAAATCTAAACAGCTTGTGGTGACCGATGCCGGTCGCTTAGTGACCGCCATCGGTCACTGTGGGATTTTGGGGCCGGATCGAAACTGCCCCCAAATCCCCTTTTTTCTATTTTTAACCTATCTACCCAGCCCAATTGCCTAAAAACTTACCCACCTGTTGTGTTGACTTACCTAACATATCTACCCACTCCATTTTATGATTTATCCTCATTTATTCATTATTTTATCACATTTTAGATTCCTACCCCAAAACCCACATCCTAGCTAAATTCATCAACTTCACACAAATAGGGATTTAGAACCTACCGGTATGACTACACGTCATCGTGGTGGGATAGGTGGTGGTGGTCCAGCTCCTCCAGCACCTCCTGCTCCTCCAGGCTGTGCCATAGCTCCAAATCTCCTCAGCAGGGTCCTCAACCAATCAAACTCTGCTTCCTGATCACTGGGGCCTACCAATAACTCCCTCCTCCACTCAACTAGTGCCAACTCAGCCCACAAACTCAACAAAATCAATTCAAAACTCAGACAAGCAAAAGGTTGGCACTCAAATTGACAATGTGAAAATGACACGCCATATTTTTCTTTTTATAGGTTTTGACCTATAACCGATATCGGTTATAGCGCGCCCTAAAACACCGATATCGGTCATTTAACCGATACCGGTCATAACTTACCGATATTGGTTACATGCCTAGTGTTTCCTAATTCCTGCCCTTATCCACCAATTTCCATTTCTCATCACATCACCTACCCAAATCCACAACCAATCACTTGGCCCGACCCAAGGCCGCAACAAACCAATCGACCTGACCCAAGGCCGTAACAAACCAATCGGCCCGACCCAAGGCCTGCAACCAATCACTTGGGCCAAGGCGACCAATCACTTGGCCGACCAACAAACCAATTGGCCCAACCCGAGGTCACAACAAACCAATTGGCCCGACCCGAGGCCGCAACCAATCACTTCCGGCCCGACCCGAGGCCACAACCAATCACTTGGCTCGACCCAAGTCCATGACGATCACTTGGACCCAATCACTTCGGCCCGCCCAAGGCCACCACAAACCAATCGGCCCGACCGAGGCCGCAAGGGCAAACCAATTGACCCAACCCAAGGCCGACCGACCAATCGATCCGACCCACGGCCACACCAATTAAATACCTCGATCGAAGCCCACAAATTATGATTCTATCCACCCGCCGCGTAGTTGTTTGTTCAATCGAGCTCACCTATTCGTGTTTTAGCATGACTAGGATACTTGAATTGATTAGCCCACTAGCTTTGCTTAGGCCCGAGACCGTGACGTTTATCTCAACCAAGCCAACCATTTGGTACTTGCCGAACATGCCTAAACGTTCGGTACCTTTACCCGTTATATCCCCGGAGCTACTTCCTATGCTTGGATACCATGATTATATCAACCTTGTTTGGATAAACTATCAACCTTTTCCTATGAATTGCTTGTTTGCTCTTCAAACCATGTACTGGTCACACTATTGCGCTTAATGTGCGTCTACCTCCTTGAACTTAGCCCACCATCTTACCATCATCTCATCATAATTCACCCTTTATCAACCCTATCCCTGATTTCACGTCGCCTCAATCTGTGATAGATTTGAGGGGGATTACCTATACCCTTAACTGGGGCAACCACTTCTTATTATTATCAATGCAGCTTTACAATATAAGCTACACGACAACAAGGGGCAAATGTAGACACCAAATTTGGGTCTTACGACACCCTATACCCCGTATCTCATCCCGCAACCTAACCCTACCTCACCACCTAAACCTTACACACTTAATTATTTATTAATTACCTTATAATTAATAAATCCACATCTCCAACCCTACCACCTCACCTCGCCACCTCACCATGACCTAGCCCTAACCCTAAACTAACTTAATTAAGACCTATAACTTGGTCTAAACCCACACCCATGACTCATCACCCCTCACCCGCATCAAAACGAACCTAATAATGACTTGACCAAGCCCACAACTGATCCCTCGGGAGAAAAGGAGGGAAGGTTGGCTATTTTACTAAAAATAGCCAACTTTGACCTAACCGACATCGGTTCCTACTCGACCACCGTCGGTTACGTAACCGCCATCGGTTCCCTATAAATGACCTCCCCCAACCAAAAACAAGGATCGGGGAATTCATTTGCAAGACAGAGACAAGTGAAGAAAAGAGGAGAGGAAAAGAGAAGAGGATCAAGCCGAAGACTGCAACTGAGCCACTGGATCATTGTCACCCTCATTCAAGCATTGGAAAGGACTGAGGATAGCTTCATCAGCTCACTTTCCAATACCGGATCATCCCAACTAAGCCTTACTATCACCACCACATTCCTTGGACCTGAATCTTCATCAAGAATGAGTAAGTAGTGTCTTGTATGTTTCTAAACACCATTTCTTGAACTTTTTGATTGATAGTAATTATAAGCTCACTCCTAGATCTACCACCTGCCAGC
Source organism: Taxus wallichiana var. yunnanensis (assembly GCA_018340775.1). Taxonomy (NCBI): domain Eukaryota; kingdom Viridiplantae; phylum Streptophyta; class Pinopsida; order Cupressales; family Taxaceae; genus Taxus; species Taxus wallichiana. The sequence goes on from CM031237.1 coordinate 961,024,478, forward strand.
ACCCTGCACTTAACCTTCATCCATACATCCTTGTATTGCCCAGAAGATAGTTTTATCACTCTCTGAGTCTTCCCCATCATCTCACTATTCCCCTCAACCATCCACCAGTCTTAAAAACCCCACAATCACCCTACAACCAACCTCTACCCAGAAGCACCTAGATTACTGACCCTACCGGTGTCGGTTATCCCCTACCGGTAGTGGTTCTCTAACCACGGTCGGTTATCCAGTGACTAGCATCGGTCACTGTGACTTATACCCAAAACCAACCTTTTACCTATTCACCTCAAAACAACCTCGATTGATCTGGTCTATCCGTAACTTGAGCTGAACATGTCAATAACGGTGACCAAACAAACAACATGACGTTTTATTATTAGTAGTTTAGTCTCTATGGCTTTGTGATGAGATACCTAAATCGTGAGTTCGCAATAAGCTTCTTTATTATCATTTGCATCAATTTGTATTAAAAGGGAACTGACCACCTTCGAAAGGAAGTCTGATATTTCCTGGGCCCAAGGCAGTTCCCTCACTTATTTTCTAACTAAGATTTGGTGGTCTTGTATTCTTACTTATAGGTAGTCCTTCCCAGACAAAAGGGAGTTCTTCACAATCGATCTGATCTCTCTATGGTACGTGCACACCTTCCCAACATTCAACAAGTATTCCTCCTAGCCCTAACCCTTATCTGTTTCTCAAGAGAATGAAAGGATAGAAGCAACTCTATTTCAGAATGAAAACTTTCCGTGCGAAACAGTAGAGGCAATCCCCACCAAGAAAGCAACACACCAAGTTGTTATGGACTTCTTGTTGAATAATATCATATGTAAATTTGGTGTGCTAATCAAGATTGTAGCTGATAATGCCATGTGTTTTAGAGCTAAACCTTTGATGGTAATGTGCAAGGAATATGGAACCAATCGACTTATTCTTCAAATTATAACCCCCGAGGAATGGGCAAGTTGAGTCTAGCTTGATAACAAGTTGTTAAGGATAATTAGGAAAACCTTGGAGTTGAACAATAAAAAGTGGGGTGAACAATTGAAATTTGTAGTTTAAGCCGATAGAATCACTGCCAAAAGAGTTACTGGAAAGAGCCCCTTTGAGTTGGTATATGGAACTCAAGCTCTGCTGCCCTTACATATGCAATTATCTTCATTTCAGTTTGTTTAACAACTTGAAGATCAAGAGGTCAGTCCCTATGAAGCAAGGATCAATTAGATTGTGGAGCTAGATGAAGAGAGAAGAGCATCCCACCAGAGGCATGTCAAATTTAGAGAGAATTTGAAAATATTGTTTGACAAGAAGGTCACTCCTAGGGCCTTTAATATTGGAGATCTGGTTTTGTTATGGGACAATCAGAAATGAAGATAAGGGAAAACATGGAAAATTTGATGCATTATGGATGGGACCTTACTCCATTGATATCAGAATTGGTGAGCATACCTTTTTTCTCAAAGATTTAGATGGGGAATTGCTTGAATTTCCTATTAATGGCAGGCATATGAAGCATTTCTTGGATTAATCCCCAAATTTGAGGTATGCACAACTTGTATAGTGTATAGTGTTTGGTCTTTCGCTCTATTTTTGGTGTTTTGTTGGTTTTGTGGTTTGCCTTGCTGTGTGGTAGCCATTTTTGTCGGGTTCTTAGCTGGTTTTGGTGATTTTGGCTCATGACTCCTTTGCCCAATGGATTATTTTGGCACTTGGTCTACGTTTTGTTCTTGTGACACTCACTAGGAGTGCCCATCCCGAGTTGGAGCCGATGTTGGTGCCCATTCTGGTCCTTTGCTATTTTGATCTAAATGTTCCTTTGGTTTGCATGCTCTGCAACATCTTTCTTTGATTTTGGTGATTTACAAACTTTGTTCTCTAGGATAGGTGCTTTCAAAATTCTCACAAACTCATTTACCTTGCCCCATTTGAAAGAAATCTCCAAGTTTGCTATGAACGTGCCCTAAATTTTTTAAATCCATGGGCTCTGCCATTTTTATGTTTTCCCAATCATGGAGTGTTAAAATTGATCGATTTGTGCTTACTTTCCTCAAAAAAACCATGGCCATGGTCATATAATGTTTAACAACTTGTTCCATTTATCCTTTGTGTGAAAAATCCATCACCCATGAAGAAAAAATCAAATTTGGGCACAACTGGAAAATTTATATGTTTTTGATGATCAGACGGGCATATTTTAGCCATCAAATTATCACTGAGAAGTCAGAGGGTATGTGGCGGCTTCTAATTGGCCGAGGAAAAGTGGGGAAGTGTTGTAACTTTTCATTTTTCACCTTTTTGACAAATGGGGCATTTTTGGGCCCAAGGACTAGTTTTTCCAAATTTGCCTATGTGGCATGTTCTGATTGGTAGGGGGTGGTAGGTGGTTGGATTCCCTTAAGGTTTTTAGACCTTATTTTGTAAAAATGTTAAAGTCACAAAATGGTCCAAAGCCCCGCAGCCAATCGGGAGTGGACACGTGTCCTAAAAGACCAAAAAGGGAGGAGCGGGCCGATGGGGGACTTAGAGTTTTTAGCTCTATTTTTCTAAAGTTTCAAAATCAGTTTTTCCCCCACTCCAATCAGAGGAGGACATGTGGCATCAATTTTGAGAAGGTCGGTGGGCTGGCGGAGGCAAAGGGAATTGTTTCCCTTTTGCGAAAAGAAGGCTTAAAATTAAAAGTTTGGAGCGTGGCCGTTGGCCAATCATAGGTGGACACGTGTCCAATAGGGTTAGAGGGAAGTGTGGGCTGTAGAGGGAAATGGAGATTTTTTCCTTTTTGCAAAAGGAGTTAAGGCAAAAATTTAAGTTTGTGGGCCACAAGTAAATCAATGAGCGACACGTGGTGGGCAGAGTGGACAAGGCGGGTTAGTGGAGGCAGGAGAGAATTTTTTCCCTTTTACAAAGAAGGCTTAAAATTAAAAGTTTGGAGTGCGGCCCCTGTGGCCAATCACAGGTGGACATGTGTCCAACAGAGTCAGAGGGAAGTGTGGGCTACGGAAGGAAAAGGGAAATTTTCCTTTTGTTCAAAAAGACCGAGGGTAAAATTTTGGAGCGTGGCCCCACGGTGAATCAGTGATAGACATGTGGCAAAGGTAGAGTGGGTCGGCGGCTCAGTAAAAGGAAAATTGAAAATTTTCCCTTAGCAAAAAGGGTGTTAAACTGAAAATTGGGCCCGCAGATTTTAGCGATAGAGGAAGCGACACATGGTGAGGGAGAAATCGGGTGTGCGGGCCCATGGGCAAAAAGTGAAAATTTTCCCAATTTCCAAAAGGGGTCAAAATGCGTAGAATTGAAGCGCGATTTTATGGGACCCACCATATGCCACGTGTCAGCTCCAAATTTCAAGGGCGAAGGGGCGGAGAAAAAGTCAAAATTTTCCATTGTCCAAAAATGTGGAAAAGTAAAAATGATCCTAATTTTTTTGACACGTGGAGGGCCCAATTAAAGGACAAAAAGCGGTCAAGGGCAGCTATGCACTTTCATTTTCAAACCGCCATTTTTGCTCCAGGAAGCTTGGAGATGCAAATTTTGCATCTTTTTTCATCAAATTTTTGGTGAATTCAGGTCGTTTTTGCCTTCTAGGAACATTGGAATCAGTTTCTTGACTCAATATTTTGATTTGAGATGTTTTTGAAGTAATTTTTTTCCCCACTTGAGAAAACACGTGAAATTTCAAATTAAAAGTTACGGGGTAATTTTAAAGGGTGAAAAGGTAAGTGATGAGTGAAAAGGTGTTTGCATGCCTTAATGATGAAAAACATGCCTCTAGAAGGATAATGATCCAAATATTTCCAATCATTCACCATTTTAGAAACACCTGGCAACTCTCGTTGCAAATTTGTTAAATGTCATTTTCAATGAATCATGAAGCATTGTTGTAACAAAATTGATCCCTTGGCATATTATTTTATGGGAAAGAAGGATGAAATGTGGCAAGAGATATATAATGTATTTTTGAGAAATGCAAAGGTGTTGGGAAGTTGAAAATCACGAGCAAATTCTGAGAGAAAGCTCATTTTTTTGAAAAACCCACCAAAGAACTAGAATAATTTCTTATGTGTTGGATCTTCATGTATGTGAGTTGGATACAAGTGTATAGCCATCACACAACTCTAAGATTGTTCATGAAACTCTCCCCTACTAATGAATCTAACAAGCTCTTGAGTTAATCTATGTTTTTTGGGGCAATATGATGTCTGTTATCATTTTTTAAATGCTTGCAAATAGTTTTCATTGTTCTTGTTACAATCTTGCATTGAAATTCTTTAGAAATCACATAGAATCTCCATTTCTTGTTGATAGTTTTGTGGCATTTGCAATCTCATGTTCAAAAGAGCCTTCATCTGATAAAGAGATAAACAAATTTAAAATCACTTACCTTCCTTGACTACATAGATTGCTTGTAAGCCTTTGGGGGTACCTTAGGCGTGGTTTGATCATGGATTTTTGGGTTTAATTGAGTTCTTTACTTCAAGCTTTTGTGGTGAATTCTCAAAGATTGTGTGAAGAGTGCAACTTGGGCTTCCATTTATGCCTCTTCTGGTTGAAAGAATATCTTGATTATTTGAAGCATTTTATTATCGATAGTTGTTCAAGTATTTTAGAGGTTGTCAAATATTTGATATATCCCATTTGTCTTGTAACACCCCACCAAAAAAATTCATTCAAACAAACTAATCCTACCCATACTACCCCGCATTGCATTGTGTGTCGACAAAAGGATCTAACCCATCTACAAAAATGCATAAGGCGAATTAGGATTATACAATGTCTTCAGTAACCCTTTCCTTGCATTGAAAATATCTCCATGATTTGGGAGTGACAATTTATGAAAGTCAGATTTGGAGTGTTGATCATATTTTCCCAAGACCTTTTCATACTATTTACATAAATTGAGGGATATCTTCATCTCCTTCATCATTTGGTGGTTACAATATAGGTTCTCTTACCTTGGTTGAAAAGGCACAACCGAAAATAGTGAGGGTTAGATCAAATCCTTTCAAAGTGCTATCCATCTCTCCACAAATCTGAGTGCTTGTTAGATCACCTCCCAAGCTATAAACAACACACATCATGATCTATCTGACTTTAAGCTTCATGTCATATCTATGATGCTGCTCAGACTGAAAAGGAGAACAAATTTGGGTACCAACATAACCCAAGGCCCTTGTCTCTTCACATGAGAAATCAAGAAAAGAGAATGATTTTCCTCAAATACAAAATTCCATGGGCCTTATATTTAACATTGTGGACCAGATGAAGAAGAAAAATATGAATGTCACAATGTGGGATGCCATGGCCATTCCATCTCAGCAAAACTCTGCGTGAAGCTCTTGCGTAACTTTTGTGCGTTAATGCAGCTATCCAAAACCTCAAGCTTACACAATCTTTGTCAAGTAGAGGATAAAAGTAAGCAAAGTTATTAAAACCCCACCATTTTATATGTCCTTTGATTTAACTATAATTAATTTATTTGGGGGTAGTTAATCTAATCTAAGAGGAAATAAACACGTAAATAAATGTGATAAAGTAATATAGAAATTACTAAATGATAAAACTAATAAATTAAAACCCTAATATGTAAGAAGGAGGTGAGGAAACAACTTAGCTAATTACATATATCATGTGAGAGATGACTGGAGAAAATAGAAGTAGGAGAGAACTGTGATGAGGTCAGTAAAGACTAGATCTAGAGGATCCGAGTGGAGTGAGGAACTTGGAATAGGATTGGGTCATCGACGGGCACTATGGTATGCAATCTGGGTGCCCTAGTCTGTGAAAAATATCTAGAACTAGTTCTCATAGGGTCGGAAGGTGTTCAAACCCTCGATGTGTGTCGCATCAGGTTCATTGTCCCTTGTTGTATGTCACCAATAATCCAAGATGATGTAGAGACTTGTAAGGAGACAAGGAGCATCAAAACCCTAAGAAAATAAAGATGTAAAATGAATGGGTCCAACTAACCTCAGCTACCACAACAAGGGGCTTACTAATATGAGCGTTGCACTACATTTCAGACCCAAATGTAGTTCTAGTGTGTGTGTGTGTGTGTGTGTGTGTGTTTGATCTGAAGGACATTATGGAGGATAGAAGTTCCCTAAATCTTCCAGGATCACTATAGTGCAGAAGATGACTCGAGAGATTTCAATAACTATTTGAACATCGAAAACAGAGTTCATATGCACATTGGGTTGTTGCTCAAAGTTTGGTCAACTAGAAATTCAACCCTAGTCAACAGTCTAATCCGGACATGACATGTGGCAAAAGTGGAAACTAGCGAAAAGGAAAAAAAAATATTCATTTTGTTTGGTTATCGACCTCCGGTCTTCGTTAAGCGTAAAATTTGGTTTTGGCAACAAGAGGCTCAACTTTTTTAATGGAGGGGAGCTCGGCCACTGTGAGAGTTATATTTGCATTTCCAATGTGGTGGGCTCTCAAACCACCACATGGACGTCAAATTTACATTTAGAGCTTGATTTTGTATTTTAATTTTGCATCACATGTTGATAACCAACTTGGTCAAGCTATTTCTTTCTCGGTGGGGTGATCAACTCTCCATCGAGTTGAACATGTTTACCTCTTGGCTCGTATGGATCAAGTTTTCTTCCACATGGTTCAGGATTGCCTTAGTGACCACATTGGTCAGTTTGATTATAGCTTGGAACTCATGCATCGCAGAACATTTCCACTTATCTCGAAGGATTTATCAAATAATTTCGGGATCTATCTTATCCCTATTACCTCGCCGAATACTCGAAAGTCAAACCTTACAACTCGCCACTAACACACCAATAAAACCAATGTAACACAACTCACACAGGAAGGAACCAACATCTACAGCTTAGTAAAATAAAATGGAGGAAGACGTGACCTTAGTCATGTATTACATGGGCATGCATGCCCATTTTAAACTACAAATCACCCCTCCCATGTAGAATGTGGGATTTCCCTCTCCAATGCACAAAACGGTCGGTGTAAAAGGAGTCCTCCATGACTTGAACCCACAACCTCGCCACTCCAAGAGAAACCCACCAAAAACTCACCACCTAGCTGGGATGGGATAGGAGATGAGCTCACCATTATATAAAGAGCTCTAAGCTCTGTGTTAAACAAGGAGGGTCAAGACCCAATAGGGCAGCAAGCCTTCATCAGGCATTTTGAGGGTCTTAATGGCCAAATTTCTGAATGAAGTAAAAGAAAAGTTGCTTGAAATTCTGAGATGAAGATGATGGTGGTCTTCTTGTCTCATGAAGTGCTATATATTTTCTAGTGTAGATATTTTTCAGACGTAATTGCATAGAATGAGCACTAGGAGAAGCGAGATCTACATTTTCCAACCACTTTTGGTCCGAATCAGGCCATGGAGTAAAAAGGGAAGTTTTTCAGATTTTCTCTAGTTTCCAGAAATGTAAACCTCTTTTATGTAGGTGTTGTACATTTAAATTTGTAGAATTTTTTTGAACATAATTACACATGAAACTATCAATGAAAATATTGTAGGGGCCACGAATGGACTTGGGAATGTTTATGGTAAATTACAGAGTTCCAAGAGGTTTGAATTAGCTCAATTATAGGTATAAAGGTCTGTTAAGTCAATAGTGAAGGGATATTGTACTTCATTGGGAAATAATAGATCGATTCTCATTATGAGAATCCGGAGACGTAGCCTTTGGGTGAACTTCGTTATCAAGTTCTTGTGTTGTGGATTTGATTTCAATTTGTTTTTTGATCAGATAAAAACATTCAAGTTAGTTTATTTGATTAGTTATCTAAGCAAGTATAAAATTGGATTATTTGGATTGAAGTCACAACTTCAGTATCCATAACCCACAAAGAAAGGGAATTTCACATTTCAGATTTGGAATCAAGAATTCAATTTAAGTGCATTCTAAAATCAATTGTGAATATTTCAATGGATTTACAATAGATTCAAATATATTCACTTAAGTTGACAATTAAGGATAATTGATTTATCTAGAAGAGTTCAAGGATTTAGGTTTCAAGAATTCCCAAAATTGCTAATACTCTTAGTCTCGGATCAATCATAGCTCTAAGTAAGATGGAGATCCTTCAAACTAATTTGGATTCTACAAAATCAACTAGGATCTGAGAACTGTGTTATAGAGTCAAAGAAGATCCTTGTTATCAGATATCTGGAAGCCTAACACTGCACAAGAGGCGTGGAGGTCTTCTTCAGATATCAAAGTGGTGAAACAGGAGGTAATGAGCCCAAGTGCCATAGGTCCTAGAGTTTGAACCATCATTTTTTGAATGTGGATTTGGCAGAATACTTTGCGATGATCTCTTCTCAACAAGGTGATTTGGAGTTCACAAGATTTTTGGGACAAAAACCTTTCCCATTGGGGAGGTGTGATCTAGAGGAAATTACGGAGGAAAAAAGTTCCCTGAATCTCCTAGGATTTCTATAGTGTAGAATATGACTCCAATATCTTTCCGATGACTATTTGAATGTCAAAAATGGAGTTTGTATGCACATTGGGTGGTTGGTCAAAGTTTGGTCAACTAGAAAGTCAACCCTAGTCATAGTCCAATCCGGATGTGACATGTTGCAAAATTGGAAACTGGAAAAAGAAAAGAAATAGATTCCTTTTGTTTGGTTATCGACCTCCAATCTTCGTCAGGCATAAAATTTGGTTTTGGCAGCAAGAGGCTCAAATTTTTTAACGGAGGGGAGCCTGATCATCGTGAGAATGATATTTGCATTTCTGATGCAATGGGCTCTCAAACCACCACTCAAATGCAAAATTTTCATTTGGAGCTTGATTTTGTATTTCAAGTTTGATTTTGCATCGCATGTTGATAACCAATTCGGTCGAGCTATTTCTAGCTCGATGGGGTGATCAACTCCCCACCGAGTTGATCACGTTTACCTCTTGGCTCGTATGGATCGAGTTTTCTTCCACATGGTTCGGGATTGCCTTGGCGACCACATTGGTTGGTTTGATTATAGCTCGACACTAATGCAGCTCATCTATTTCCACTTATCTCAAAAGGATTTATCAAATAATTTTTGGGATCTATCTTATCCCTATTACCTCGGCCAAAGACTTGGAAGTCAAACCTCACAACTCGTCACTAACACACCAATGAAATTGGCATAGAACAAGTCACTCGGTGAAGGAGCCAACATCTACAGCTCAACCAAACAAAATGGAGGAATATGTGACCTTAGTCACATATTACATGGGCCCGCATGTCCATTTTTAACTACAAATCACCCCCTCCCACGTAGAATGTGGGATTTCCCACTCATATGCACAAAAATAATTGGCGTAAAAGGAGGCCACCGTGACTTGAACCCACAACCTACCGCTCCAAGACCAACCTACCAACCAACTCATCACCCATCTTGGATGGGATAGGAGATGATCTCGCCAGTATATAAAGATCTCTAAGCTTTGTGTTAAATAAGGAGGGTCAAGACCCAATAGGGCAACATGTCTTCATCAAGCATTTTGAGGGTCTTAATGGCCAAATTTTTGAATGAAGTAAAAGGAAAAGTTTCTTGAAATTCCAAAATGAAGACGATGGTGATATTATTGTATCATGAAGTGATATATATTTTCCATTGTAGACGTTTTTCAGACACAATTACATAGAATGAGCACTAGGAGTAGGCAGAGATATGCATTTTGCAACCACTTCGGAGTTCGAGTCGTGCCATGGAGTAAAAGGGAAGTTTTTCAAATTTTACTGTAGTTTCTAGAAATGTAAACCTATTAAAAGTAAATGTTGTACATTTGAATTTTTATACATATTTTGAACGTAATTGCACAAGAAACTATCAGTGAAAATACTTTAGGGGCCACAAGTGGACTTGGGAACGTTTCAGTAAATTGTAAAGTTCCAAGAAGTGAATCAGCTCAATTACAGGTATAAAGGTTTGTTAAGTCAATAATGAAGGGATATTGTACTTCATTGGGCAATAATAGATTGATTCTCATTACAAGAATCTGGAGACGTAGCCTTCGGGTGAACTCTGTTATCAAGTTCTTATGTTGTGGATTTGATTTCAGTTTGTTTAGAATATTTTGATTAGATAAAAAAATTCAAGTTACTTTATTTGATTAATTATTTAAGCAAGCATAAAATTGGATTATTTGGATTGAAGTCACAAATTTAGTATCCATAGCCTCAATAGAAAGGAATTGCACATATCGATTTGGAATCAAGAATTCAATTTGAGTGCATTCTAAAATAAATTGTGAATATTTCAATGGATTTGCAATAGATTCGAGTATATTCACTTAAGTTGAAAATTACGGATAATTGATTTATCTGGAAGAGTTCAAGGATTTGGGTTTCAAGAATTCCCGAAATTGCTAATACTCTTTAGTTAGTTATCAAGTTTTTAAATCTGAGACTTTTCTAAGTACTACTTTAAAAACAATTAGTACCATTTTTAGATCAATATTGTGCCCTAAGTGCCCTTGTGCTAGTCACACTTTGTGAAGTAGTGAGCAAGAGATAAATGTAGAAAATAGTAGAATGTGTACATGGAATACAATAAAATCCCTCCCCTATGAAGTGTGATGTAGACTTCCTAGCTTGTGCCTTGATGATGGAGCTATGGGGATGCAAATCTAGATGAGTGATAGTATTAGATGATGTCTGGTCCCTCATTATGGTCTCATAACCTTATATTTATAGGGTTCTCTTGATCTAATTTCATAATTAATCCTGACATGGCAAACTAGGAAAAATACAAGGATGCAAAATGGATAGAAAGAGCCCAAAACATGGTGGGAAAGTAGAAAAGGATCGGGGACATCCCGGATGGGACCGGGATGCCATGGGCACCCCATCACTACCTCGGGAGCCCTAGTTGAGGCTTAAATGATGGGAAAGTTATGAAACATTTGGGCATTTAGATAAAAATGTGAAGGAATGATGAAATAAAAGTAAAATAAGATGGCCTAAAGATGGGGTTAATTAGTAATTTCTTCACTCAAGAACCTTCTAAATGGTAGTATGAGATCGAGATAAATAATTTCTAAAGTACATGATTTTGTGACTACATTTTTTCCCCACTTTATGTTGATGATCTGAAATCTCGGTAACATAAAGTATAGAATACATACCGTTATTCATGAAGAGTGTAGTAAAAACACGTCGAAAGACTAGAAAAAGCATGGAAAGACAAAAAGAAGATGGATGATTGTGGAAACTAAATATGAAAAATGTGCAAATTAAAAGGTGATGAGATCGAACCTAAGGCAAAACATTTGTGTAGTTATTGCATAAAGTGTGTAATGTACTTGCATGGTTACTAAAGCATGTTACGTCAGAATGTTTTTGTTGTTGTTGCCCCTAATTTGACTACTTGTTTCTCATATAGCTAGACTTGCAAGGAGAAAATGATCAAGTAGTCAAATATGTATGTAAAAATACTATGTGAAATAAGCATGTATATGTAAAGTACACAAATGTAAAATATGCAAAATGAAAGAGTGCAAATAGAACATGTGCACCTGATCCATTTCTAGAGAAGAGTGTAGAATGATATCTTGTATTGCGAGTTTTTGGGTGATCTCACGCCACCATGGTTGAAGAAGTGTAGGGAGGAAATGCTCTATGTCCTCCAAGCTCTAACCACTTTTGCTAAAATGTGTGTGAAGAGATCTCTGTGTTGTCTTAGTTTTTTGGGCAATCCAACAACATTGGTCGAAGTAGTGTAGAGAGGCACATCCACTGTAACCCCCAAGACTATAACTACTTCCTAGAAATGCTAAGGACACCATGTCCTATAAAATCCGTTGTATATGGGGTTCTTATACTAGTCTGAACCCACTCGCTATATAAAAATGAACCGTGACGGTGTAGAATATTTGTGTCAGTATGTAAAAAACCCCAAATGATGCTCCCCCTCTTTAGGGGCGCATGTAATATTGCTTATAGGAGAATGTGGCCCCAAAATAGGACCAACCATATTCGAGCGTGTACCTGGAAAGTTCTGGTGGTAGAAACCAAGGCATGCGCAAACAAGATGGCTAGCCAAAGACAAGTGTAAACAATAATACATGCATATAGAAAACATGTGTAAGATACGTAGACAATGTAGTAAATGAAAACATGCAAGAAAGCAAGTAAGCCACAAAAAGTGGGCTGAAAATATGGGACATCACTCATGATGTTACAAGACATGCAAGGCCATCATGGCCACAAACAACAAGCAAGTGTGCACACAAACATAGGGCCAAACTACGTATACAATGGAAAACAATGGAAGATAAATGTAAAGAAACAAAAAAGTAGTCATAGAAACATATAATCCTGCAAAACAAGTGTTACACATGGAACACCCATTAGCATGTTAGAGAAATAGCCAATATGTTAAATGCATGTATAATCAAGTAATGTAAGATGCTAAGTGTAAAATGAAACAATAACACTGGATGAAACGAATGTGGATGCCACTAGCTATTTGGTTGTGGAGATGAATTACTTCACAAAGGCATACATTTGAGGTTTACATGTTTACACGAGTAATCAGTTTTAGTTGGCTAATTAGCATCGATCACCTAGGAGGAATCGAGACTGGTCGTTGTAACCAGACACACTAAGCACTCTGTGCGTGAAAGTTTATATTTAACTCAAGGGAATTAGATCTAACTTTGTGATAAAGTTGATATAAAGTTTGTAAATGCATAGCTAAGGTGTCATAAGTTTTTGTATTCTTATATAAGGAAGAAAGCTAGGGTTATAAGGTTAATTAGAGTAATCCTTGGTTGAGAGGATGAAGAAGAAGAAAAATAAAGAATATGTTACATGAAGATAGAGCTTCCATGGAGAGAATCTGGATATAATGAAATAGTAGGTACATCTAATGGTGAGAAGAGGGTATTTTCTTCTACTATATTTCCTTTGTATTCTTATTATCTCATTGTAATGGCTTGCATAGTATGCAAAGCACATAGAGTTTCTTCTTGTAGATCCACATGTTGGTGAGATCTTTTATTATAGATCTACGAGTTGTTCGAGATGTTGTATTATTAGATCCATAGGTTATTGTGAGATATTGTATTCATATATCTACGAGATAATGTGTATTGTTGATCCATGTAGATCTAGATATTATAGAGGATATTGTCTTCATGTACTGCACGCATTGATTCTTTGATGGAGAGACAAAGTTACTTCTTGGTGGACAAATCATGGTTACACATTAGTAGACCCATGTGAGAGGTCTTGTTGTAGATCCACAGAGAGCTTGGCTATAGTTCAAAGATGTAGTCGTTCTTGGTTATGTGAGATCTTCTGGTGATTTGGAGAGATGGTTGTAGTGCACTCATGTAGATCCATTTAGAGATCTGGAATAGGAGATACTCTTGGAGAGATGAATTTTACTATTGTGGGAAGAGTTGGTTTGTACTCTTATTCATTATTATATATATGATATCTCTATCTTTGGTGGATATAGCCCATATTGGGTGAACCATAGTACATGCTATGTTGTGTGTGTGTACTTTGTTTTGATTTGGAATTATCTAGATTACACTTCCACTGCTGTAGATTTAGGGGAATTGTTTAGATCTTGTGTGCTTGATTGGGTTTGTTATTGAATCATAACACTATTCCGCAGTCTCAAATTCCTAACAACCGTAATCATAGCAATGGCTTTAGTTTTTAGAGCAAGGGTTTGCTTGAGTGTGTTTTCTAGTGATATTATTGACAGATGTATGATAGTAGGGATTTGTTTTTCATGATGTCCAAATCGTAGGAGAGACATAATCTCAAGTGGGAGTTAGAAAAGTAAGATTGTTGAAAGCCGACATCAGTTAGGTGGTAAGCGGCATTGGCAAGGTGATCATGGTTAGTTATTGGGAAACCTAGTTTTAAACATGAAAAATCATATATCTAAAGAAATTGAGAAGATGTAGTGTGTTGGTGTCCATTTTGATCCTCTATTATTTTGCCCTAATTTTCCTTTCACTCTGTTTTCTCCTGAAACATTTTCTACAGTTTTAATGGGTGAAATGAAGCTACTACCTCTATTTCCATGCCTTAATCCATTTGAAAATCATTTTCCATGCCTCATTCATGAAGAAGCACCCATGCATGCCTTGTTTGTGCCCTAATTCTTCCAAATTTGTGGGCTATGTTGTGTTCTCCCTTTTGCCCGATCATGAAAAAATCAAAATTGGTCATTTTATACCAATATGCCTTCAAAAATCCATCCCCATGGTTGAAACTTGCATAAAATCAACTTCCCCTTGTTTTTGAGCAAAAATCCATCGCCCACGAAGAAAAAATCAAATTCGGGCATCTCTGGTAAATTTTGCGTTTTTGACGGTCGTACGGTTGTCATTTGACCATCAAAATTAAGCTCAAACAATGTCTCCTACGTGGCCGCTTCGGTTGGACACGGATCGATGGATTTCTTTGAAAAACTTAGCTGTTTTTGGCTTTGGGAAAAATTTCAAAATTCCCCCTACAACCCCGCACGAGGGGACACGTGTCATGTTCTTATGCGAAGGCGGAGGAGCGGGCTAGCGGGAACTTAGGAATTTTTTGCCTTTTGGAAAAGGGGAAAAAAGGTGAGGGAAGGCCCATGGGTCCGCATTGCTATTCTACCGGCGAGGAATCTATGCAAGTCTCACAGATTTTGCCTTCGGGGGTTTGGGATCTCATCCCGGTAGGGGGTTTCCATTGCGAAAAGAAAGGAAAGGAAGAAGGGGATGAAGAAAAGAGCAGGTCAGAAGGAAGAAAAGAAATGAATTCCAAAGCGAGAAAGGTCGGAAGGTTTATGTTTTGGGATTGGTAGTAGTAATGAGCCAAACCTACTTGCATAAACAAAGCAAAGCAATACGATGATGAATAAATGACAAAAAAAGTAGATATGAATCTAACGAGAATAAACACATACGAGATCTAACATAAGAAAGGTCGATGCATAACATGACTATTGGCCACAAAGTCTCAATATTTGTATTCTTTGTTTTCTTACATTCAAGAAAGCTCAAAGTCTTTTTCTTCACTTCTATTTTTCATCGAAAGATATTCATCCATCCCACAATACAACAAGTATTGGGGTATATATAGAAGAAGAAGAAGAAAAGAAGGAAAAAAAGGAGCCAACAACTATTTACAAAGATATTTACAAAATATCTAAAAGTCATGTTGACTTTTTACTGACTTGATGGATGACATCATCATGATGATGCAACATGGATGATGTCATCATTTGTATCAACATACTCGAGATATTTCCGAAAAGAAAGCGAAAGAAGAAGAAGAAGAAGAAGAAGAAGAAGAAGAAGAAGAAGCTATTCGTCATCTCATCTTGCGGCCGAAAGGGGTGTTTGCTTTTGTTGCTCCTCGGGTGACGAGATATGGGGCGAGAGCGGTATTCCATGAACTTGTTGATTATTGGCCCTAGTTGATCTGGGAAGGATCCTTGTGCTATCACTTATCGCCTCACAAGTCTCCCGCTCATCTATGAGCTTCTCTGGGAGTTTGGAATAGTCCTTTTCCGCCTCGATGAGGAACGATGAAGTCCCTACGAGGCGGCGAGGTTGTTGATAGATTACGTGTCAAATGTGACCTCTGGCCCGTTCCTTGAGAAGCGATCTCCTTGAAGATCGGGTGGTTTCATCGGCTTTCCTTAAAGTGAAGGAAGGAGTAAGTAACCACTGGCGACATATTAAGAACAATTCGTTCCATTTGGTGCATCGCATCGGGGCTTCTTCCTTGACTTTGTCAATCTTTTCTAGAATAAATTCTAGCTGATCCACCGGTAGTCGAGTGGACATGATTTTGTTGAGGGCCCTTGGATGGCGAAGGCGCCGAACTTGACGAGATCTTGGTGAGCAGTCGAACATTTGTTGGAAGGTCTCGTGTTGCGATCTCGGCATGTTCAGCTCTTACGATATGGGCCTGCTTGCGCTTGGAGCTCTTTATTCACCTTCTTGATGTTGGTACAAGTCGGAGAACTCGGCGATCACTTTTCATTTGTCTTTGAGGATTTGGCTCCTCAGCGGAAAGCGCAGCCATACCTGCTCGCCGATCTTGGCATACTCATTAATTTTCTCTGGTGAGAAGCTCGAAGTCTCGGCGCGCGGTTGTGGGAGGCGCACTACCCATCTTCTTGTAAGGCTTGGAGCGAGATATTTGTTTTGCTCCTTCAGTTGCCTTTTCTCTTCCTTTATCTCTTTAAGCTTTTGCTAGAGGGCGTCAACTGCTGAAAGAGCCTCCCCCTGAAGACTTTTGGAAGATGTCCCCATTGTGACTTGGGTCACAGTAAAATCTGTAGGAGACAGATCCTTTTTCTCTTTGAGGGGATTGGGGTATGCGATTTCCATAACTCTCTCTCTCTGACACTTTGAGAGAAGCGCGTGACGGAGGCTACGCTTCTTCGCCCCCTTAGATGGGATCACGGAAAAGTCCATCGGAGCGATGGGAACTTTCCTCTTTGCTTGACTTATTCTTTGAGAGATCAGTGGACCTATGGTAGAAGGACCGGAAACAGAGGAGGGGGCAGCTGCAGTAGTAGAGGGGAAAAACGTGGAGACACGTGGCGGCGGCATTGAGAGAATAGCCGAAGAAGTGCCCACGGAAGGAAGGGAAACTGCAGCTGCGGAAGACATAGGAAGGAAGGGAGCTCGGAGATGAGGAAGAAATGGAGGAGGACAGATCGAGGAAGAGAAGATAGATGAAGGCGGGGAAGCAGTAGAGTAGAAGAAGGGGAGAGGACACGACCAAAGGGATGGGTCGCTTGAGTCACTCGAGGAGGAAGAAGAGAGAAGAAGAAGGGATAGAAGGGACCTCGGTTGTTGTAGCAATGCCGACATCCTGAGTGGATGGGCCTATTGGAATATCCTCTTCTGCTTCTTTCTCTGGTGTGAACCAGAGTTATTACCTGCTCGGGTGCCGCGGAAGGAGGACTCTCAGGGGCTTCTTCCTGAATGGTCGTTGGATTCACCTTCTACGCCTTTGCCCTTGCCTTTAGGCTGCTTTGTTTGGATCGTGGAGGTGCGTTACCCAATGGGGAGGTTGTGAAATCAACCCCGAGGTAGATTAGTCCGTTCATACGGCACCAATGCTCTGTCCTACGCAAAGTCTCCTTGACCCTCTCCTCGGTGTCGAGGGCCTTAGTTCTATCAATGGCGGAAAGGGCCAATTGTCCCCATCTGTGTCAGTATATACCTTGTCTATTTCATCTTCCGTAGTTTGGAAGCCTTTGGGGACAATGGCTATCCCATATTGGATGATTTCTGCCAAGGCTAGGCGAGAATGATCCTTTCTCTGAGCTCCACCTCATGGATGACGTCAATGTAAATGTCCTCGATCTGAGGGACGTGGATTGGATCAAGTTTCGCCCTTGGCAGACAGCTCCTTGGGTCGAAGGTAGGCCTGGTTGGGAAATCATGTTTCAAATTGAGTAACTCCAGCTCTGCGAACATTTCCTTCGCCTTGTGGTGGGTAGAGCATGTATATCGGCCCTTTGTGAGGGGAAAGGAGTTCCACCCTTCTTTCTTTCGAGGCATTTCTCGTGGTATGTGATCAGTTGCCTTGACAGCTCCAGCAGAATCAGTTTAGGTCCAGCATACCTCGGTAGCCTGGTTGGCTCTCCTAAAAAGTTGGCAGCCCTTAGATAGGTGAATGTGGGAAGCTGGGTGAGCAAGGCCCCCATTTCTCGG
The DNA here is from genome assembly GCA_018340775.1 of Taxus wallichiana var. yunnanensis. Taxonomy (NCBI): domain Eukaryota; kingdom Viridiplantae; phylum Streptophyta; class Pinopsida; order Cupressales; family Taxaceae; genus Taxus; species Taxus wallichiana. The sequence continues at coordinate 961,042,135 of CM031237.1, forward strand.
TGGGCTCTCTACTATGCTTTTGGTCGTGCGACCATAAGTCATATTCGGCCTCAATAGGCAGATGATGTGATAGAAAAACACATCGTTAATTTTTGTGAATTGGGAGATGCTATTCTCCAGCCTCAATTCCGGGTAGTACTCGTATATCTTGACCTGAGGCCAAACTCCACTCCGCGTCGGGCTGGATAGTCCCTCTCACGATCTTTGCGGCGTAGACCACGTAGGAGTTCATATGGAATGTCCCCGTTGTGCTAAATTGTTGTATTTGCTCGAGAGATTGTCTTTGCTTATAATTTCTCCCAGCAAAAAAGCTTGATCGGGCATATTCTTGTTCATGGTCTCTAAGTACATGACATCCATTTATGGAAATAATGGGCGTCGAGAAAGCGAAGACCTTTCGGGAGGCGTAATGGTGTGTTGAGCTCCCTACGAGAAGTCATTGCGGTGGATGATTTGGGGCCACCGGGTTACTACCTTTTTGTTTTTCAAGTAAACCTCATTCATTAGTTGCATACACTGATCTGCATTGTCATCCCATGCCTTAATGCAATCTGCTTGAGTGACGGCCACAAAGTGCCGGTGGTGGGGTATGCCGAGTATTCCCTCAAAGTGTGACGGGCAGTGAGGTTAATGACTACCTCGCCCTTGATATTTACGACACACCTTGTGTCTTTGTTGTAACATTGGGCAATCACCATCAAGAATTCATTGTTTGGCGGTACTGAGTGGGATTCCACCGGTGAAGTGCAGGGCACTGCCTATCAGTTTGTCCATCCATGGACTCCTTGTGACTTTCTGAGTTCTAGCCCAGAATTCCTCCATATCAATATGTCCCAATTCTGAGTCTCTGACGTCCATGCTACACTCGGCCTGGGACTCGGGCATCGACCCTTTGATATTTATATTTCATCTCTTCTTCCGTAAGTTTGGCCTTTCCTTTGGATTTGATAGGTCTTTTGCTGGATGTTGACATATGTTCTTTCAAGTTTATTTGTTGATCTGCATGAAGAAGAAGCGAAACCCAATCCAAAAAGGTTGTATTAGCCATTTGATCTTCCATTGAAATGTTAGCAGAAGAAAGAGTTAGAGATTTTGAGACTCAGGGCGCATGGCGCATGAAAGCTGCAGCTTACAGGGCTAAATAGGTAAGGCGCATGGGGAAAGTGTGTTGCAAGGGTTAAACTGGCGCCAAAGGCGCATGGCGCATGAATACTGCAGGATGCATTTTACAAAAGGGCGCATGAAAACATCGTGTTGCATAGAGACAGGATGCGCCAATAGGCGCATGGATTTTCATGTTACATTGGGATTTGTGTGCCCTTTGGTGCATGTATGGTTTTGTGTGAGAACTTTTTCGTGTGCCAAAGGAGTTTTGGCGGCGCATGGAGGGTTTACACAACATGATGCATTTGTAATGGGGAATGCGCTTGCGCTTTCAAAGCTTTGTACTTAGCGTGATAAAGCGATGTTTGCGAGATGCGGGGTGCGCTTGAGGGCGCATAGTTTATGCGATGCAACAAGGAAGGTTGATGCGCCAAAGAGGGCGCAAGGCTAGTGTTTGTAGCATATGGAGGAGGCGCGCCTTGAGGGCGCAGAAGTTTATGATGCAACAGGCGTGATGGGTGCGCCATTGGCGCGGATTTTTCATGTTTGCGGGGTGATGAGATGCGCGAGCGTGCAGCTGTTTATGATGTTGCGTGGTGAACTTAATCACCCTCGAAAGGAAAAGCAGTCTTCTTTTTCTCCATTCTCTTCTCTCTTTTCTTTTGAAAGGTTCTTGGGAAATGAAATGGCTTTAAATAAAAGAAGGGTTAAAACCATGTTTTTAGATAAGTTCCCTATTAGCGAGATCGGAAGAGGGGAGGAGGGATATGGGAAGAGAGAGCAAAGGGGAGGCTAGATCAACATTTTGATATTTCAAACACAAACAACCACAACCCGGACCACGAGCACACAAGAACCAAAACGTAAAAAAGCATGGAGAGAGAAGAACCTCTTACGGATAAATAGTGAGAAACTTGCAGCGGGTCCTGAGCGTTGAAAGCGAGCGAGGCGGGGGTGACAGGCTCGAGAGAAAAAAATCACGTGCTTTTGCACTAGTGAAAATGACATTTGTGGGCGTAAAAATATATATATAGGTGAGCTAGTCATAAATGCGCCACCCACTTTGTAAAGGGCGCATGAAAATTCTTTGTCGACATAGGAAAGCATCGCCCTTTGGCGCGCCAAAGCATTTTGCCCGGCATGAAACTAAAGCGCGCCTTTGGCGCACAAAAGTTGTGTTGTCATTAGATTATGTGCGCCCTTTGGCGCCGAAAAGTGGTGCAACAAAAGTTGTGCTAACATGAAGAAAGCGCATGCGCCTTGCGCCTGTGAGAAGACTCAACATATCTGAGGCGCACCAAAGGTGTGTTGACACTGAAAAATATGCGCCAAAGGCTTTAAAGGGGGCGCACCAAAAGTTGGTGTTACATAGTAATTCCATGCGCCCAGCCAAAAAAGACCAAAAAGACTAAGTTCGAAAAACCAGATTTCCCGGGAAGGGATTTTGCAACGTTCGAACGCAAGGGATCCCTAACGAGGGATCGAAACAAAATTTTCGGTATGGTTATCGGTAAAATTGCCCTTGTCAATTTTACGGGATAACAGCTGGCTCTTTCTGGGGACTATCCCTGAGCAAACTCGGGGGTAGAGAATCCCAGATCTCATGTGCCTATCCATTGGGTAACAGAGTCAAAAACAAGGGCGACCGGAGGGAGAGCAAAAGAAACACACAACAAACCGAAAGCAAACACACAACGAAAACAAACACACAACTAAAGCAAACTGTACAAAGAAGAGAGCAAGCTCTACTTCTTGAAAATTTTCAGATGTTGCCCGCTATAAGGAAGCGGGAGCTCGGTTCCATCCAGATATGAGAGATAGAAGCTATTCTCTCCGTTGAGCTGCTTGATCTTGAAGGGCCCTCTCCACAGGGAATCAAACTTTCCGTGCATGCCCTTTGGCTCTCTTCGCTTGTCCCACAAAAGGACGAGATCTCCCACTTGAAAATCCCTCTGCTTTGCCTTTTTATCGAATAGTCTCTTGACTTGATTCTGATGTTCGGTGATCCTGTCGACCACCCTTACTCTCTTTTCTTCAAGTTCTGCCAGATACATGATCCTCTTTTCTAGAGAATTTTGGAAAGTTTCATCTTGATAGCTCGTGCCAAGCGCGAGAGCGGGAAGTTCGCGAGAAATGGGAAGCTCGGCATCGGTGCCATATAACACTTGAAAAGGTGACATGCGAGAGACCTCTTGGGAGTAATACGATCGGCCCCTGAAAGCGTCGTCTAAGACTTGTGCCACATTCGTTGATTCTCATCCACTAACTTCCGTATGATGGTCACCAAGTTCTTGTTCTTTGGATTACACTGACCATTTCCTGAGGGTAATAATCGAGGCATGAGCCAAAGTTATCCCATATTCATAGCAAAAACTAATAACTTCCGTGAGGAGAAGTTAGAAGCATTATATGACAACGATTTTGTTTGGAGCATGCCAAACGTGATGATATTTTCTTTAATGAAATTACAAACCACCTCGAAGTGGCATGCTTTGCGGTATGGCTTCCACCCACTTGGTGAAGTAATCCGTTCTTTGTAAGGACATAGCTATGTCGGCACTCGATTGAGGATTGAGTGCACCAATAAAATCAATTCCCCATTGCACGAATGGTTCGTTGATAATAGCGAGGCCTAAGGGGAAAAGCAGCCAACTTGGGCTTGCCGGCGAATTCTTTGGAGGTTCACACTTTGCCACCCAGTGTTGTATCTTGGAAGAGCGTCGGCCGATAGTACACAGCTCGAATGATCTTGTGTGCGATCACGGAGGAGAGAAATGCCCCCACGAGGCTGAATTGTGAAAACTTTCTAGTAGTTTTACTGCTTTGGGTTTGTCGACACATCGCAAAAAGATGCCATCTATCCCACGTTTATATAAACCGTCATCCCAGATGACATATTTAGCTGCTCTGAGCTTTATAGTGCGCTTCTCCTTTGCAGTTAGGTGCATTGGGCATTCGCCGTAGGTGAGGAAGAAAGCGATATTGGAATACCATTCATCACTAGTCGCAACAAATAGGACCAGAGGCAGCGAATCGGGTTTTTCCAGCCGGTTCTGTGCTTCATCGGTGTAGTCACCCCTTTCATCAGGGTTTTCTGAATCTTTGTTTTCAGCCATAGCTGACACAGGCCCTTGCCCCTCACCGGCTTGGTTGGTTTAATATCGAGTCATACTCACGGACCTTTGCGATCAATTTCCTCGCAAGCTTCCTAACTCTCTTTGAGTTAGAATTGATTTCACTTGCCGTGTCGAGGACCCGGCACCACCGTATGCGAGTTTAGAATGTAATACCTGAAATTCTTCTTTGCTTTGACAACGGAAAAGGCATGCTTTTCAATTGAGTCATTTTTAGTTCGTGAGGCTTGAGGGGAGAACTCATGAGCGCTTGATCGGAGATTGACATCCTCGAGTTCTTTTGCATCAAGATTGCGGACACGGTATGCTCGAGATGCGTAACTATACATGATGAAGTCCTTGGAGAAATCGGGACATACGGGGCTGGTGCATGAGCAACGGAAGCTTTTATTTCTTCAAATGACCTTTTCCCCTCTTCGCTCCATCGAAAGTTGGTGACCCCTTCATCATGTTCAATATGTGTGAGTCTTCTCGTGCAAAGTCGGGAACAAAACGCTGAGAAAGTTCACCTTTAGAAGAAAGAATGAACACCGAGTCTTGCTTGTAGGCGAGTAAGGCTTTGAATAGCCTTAACTCTTTCGGTATCTATCTTTGTTCCTTCTTTGCTAACCACATGCCCTATGACTTTCCTTAGTGACTCCAAAAGCAGACTTTTTTTGGATTTAGGGAAATCCATGTTCTCGGCTTTGGCCAATACTTGCTCTCGAATGATCACAATGATCATTTCGTTGTTTAGAGAACACGGTTAAGTCATCTAGATAAACCATGATGACTTTCCCCATCATACCTTTGAATACGAAATCCATGGCCCATTTGAAAAGTGGCGCCGGCATTAGTTAGGCCAAAAGGCATCTTTGTAGGCAAATGTACCCCGGGGAGTAGTGAATGTTGTTTTAAATTGATCTTGGTGAAACTTCAATCGATTATAGCACGAAAAACCATCAAGCGCATGGGCACATCTACGATCGATTCTTGCTTGCGAGAACTTGATCCATTATCGGAAGTGGGTAGTTGTCTTTCGAGGAGCTGATTCAAATTGCGAAAGTCTACGCATATGCGTATCTCACCATTTTCTTGCGCCTTTGGCACAATATTTGCTACCCAAGTATTGTGATGGATAGGAAAGATGATTCTCGCATCCAGCATCTTTTGAATTTCGGCCTGGATAGTACCCGAGATCTTAGGATTATAGTGCCTCTGCTTCTGGCGAAAGGCTTTGACATCTTCTTTCAACGGGATGTCATGTTGAACGTCCTTTGGCTTAAAAGACTTTAGATCGGCATAGGACCATGCCAACACGTCCATATATTTTTTAGCAACTTGACAAATTTCCGTTTCTCCTCAGGCGTGCAACATTTGCCAATGTTCACAAATTGCGGGTGCTCTATCGAACCTATATTGACCGGTTCGGTTTCTGGGGATGAGTCAGGGTCATCTCGCCTCTTCTTTTCACAAAGCGGTCATGCACAGTCGAGAACAACCGCTCCAGAGAAACCAGGCCCTTTGGGATTTTATTTCCTTTGAGCTGACATATGCCGTCGTTCCCTTCAGATTCATCGCCTTGATTGGTGACTGATTCACGGCAAGTGGAAGTAGATCCTTCAAAGTGCAATTCTTTAAAATTTTCCACCTTCTCTAGAAAGGCAATGAGTTGATTATCATCGTTGAACACTGCAATCTTGAGAATTTATGCAGCACGCTCGGGCGGAAAACCACCTCAATGGTGTATTTGTTTGTTTCAAGCACTGGGTGAGGAAGCATGAGGGATCTTTGAAAGCGACCAATGAATCGGCCATGTCATTTTGGGCTCTTGGAATGGATTTGATGAAAAAGCATCAAACTCTTGATCTTTGTCCCACACCGCATTACGGTAATGCACGAGCCTTTCATTCTTCACTTGGTAAATCCTTTTGACTTGATTCTGACTAGCTCGCATCACCTTGTACTTTAATTTTAATCCCTCTTTCTTTTGCGGCTTGCATGCCAAGTAACAAAGATTCATACTCGGTAGTATTATTTGTGTTAAAAAGCTGACTTGAAAAGAGAGAGGAATGACTTCTTCCTCGGGAGATATTAGCACGGCTCGGCGCCACATCCCTTTGGTTTGCGCTGCTGCCATGAAGCTGCAAGAGTCGAGATCTTATTAAGATCTCCTTCTTGAAGCGAGAACAACCATTTTATCGGACTCGGTAGACAAGAAATAGTTCCCCATCACGATGATTCAAAAGGATTTGAGCTTTGGGGTCCTCGAGCTAGTAACCAAGTACTTTTTTGTGATTACGGCTCAAAGTCTGCATTACGCCTTTGTGGGAATTCTAGCTTTAGACAGTCCATATGAATTTCTCCATGACTTGCATTTGCAAAAACTTCTTCCCAGCCAAAATTCCATAAAGTGCCGGAATGTCGAATGACGAGGTGTCATCTTTACTCTTTTATCGGGAATGCCCATGCAAATGCAAATTGCGCGTCTTTGATTTGGCCAATCAACGGAACTGCTTGGTTTCGAGGAATAACATCTGAAAGGCTTGGTAAAGTGAGGCCCAGAGCATGGGTGACTTTTTTGCGGCATGGCGTTATCGAAGCCCCGGAATCAATTATGCGATTACTCGGCTTGTGTCCATTGATTAGGAGGAGAGATAGAAAGGCTCTATCTGCACGATGCGATGTTGAAGCAACATTTATGTGGGATTCGGGGGAGTGGAAAGGATTCCTTTTGGGGAAACGATTAGACAACTGAATGACTTGACTTTGAATATACTTGGTCAATCTTACAATTTGTTCGGGATTTGGTGAAGTACTCGGCTTGGACATTTGGATCTTGGTCTTTTTTGCATGATCTATGATATCAAATGCGGCCAAGGGTTGCGTTGGTGAAGGAATGAGTCCCTCACTTCGCGATGGTGGAATAGGATTACTGGTCTTGGTAGGAACGTGAGAGGACTGATTTGGAGGAGAGATGGGGGGAAAGGATTTCCTTGTAAAAGATTTGCCAGGGAGTTGAGTAGGAAGAGGATTACCTCTTTTAGCAATGATCGGAGGCGCGTTTGACACGGCCTTCTCCTGCTGGACATGGGCAGCAACTTCCGCTTCTTTTCCTTGCGAGCGAGTAAAAACAGCGTATGACTGTCCGCTTGCATATCCCTGGGTACCCTCTTCTTCATCAGATTCTTCCTCATCAAATTCCATATACCCGATAGTAGAGTCGCCAGTCGGTTCACCGACATCTTGATCATCTTCCCTTGAGGCGAAGGTTCTTCATATCTTGCTCTTCTTCTTGATTTCGGCGAGGCGTTGGCCGGAGGAGCCTCGAGTGCCTGACCGCGGGCGGTTGCGGGTAAAGCGGCCTTTGTGAAACATTGTTAGGGCGAAATTCCTCGCGGAATATCCGGTATGAGGAGGCTGGGGAGGCACTGGGCAGCTGCTTCTTTAATGCAAGCAAGTCATTTGCCATCTTTTGAAAGGCTGGATCGGAGCGAAGTAGTGGGCGAAGGGCCCAAAGATTTAGGCTTGGTGATTCCTTTTTCAATTCGCGGATATTATCAAATTATCTTCTATCGAATGGCAGCGGCAGGCGAGAATTAAGGTGGTACTCGCTCTTGAAGGAGCAAGAAACTAACTTTTGAGCTCATAGCGTTTACGAAGAAACACTTTTGATTTTCGGTGTTGGAAGCATGCATGCGGGGACACGGTTGATTAGTGCATTGAACCGGGTGATAAAATCGCGCATGGTCTCATTGGCCTCCTTCTTTAGGTGAGTGATCCGTGATAATAATGCAAATGCATCTTCGAAGAAGGTTTGTACTGTCTTGAAAGCATCCATGAGTGGCCCATTTAGTAATAGATCCGGTGGTAAATCTTTGAAACCATTGGTGCGAGGTCCTTGTAGGGTTTCGAGAAAAAGGTGAACCGACACATCCTCGTGAGTTACATCAAAATCTTGCATGACATGATGAATGCGAGATATGTGGGAATCGTGCTTTGATTTCCGCTCCCGTCGAATTTGGGAAAATTCTTTCGGTTTCCGTGAGGGAGCGCGTGAACTGGATGTGGTAAAGCCAAGGACCCATAGCATTTCCCCATGGTACCGCCATTTGAAAGGCTGGAAAAAGAACACGAGGTGGAAGGTGGTTCAGAGAGTGTGAGAGCACTCAAAGGGATGTGGATGCCCCTTGCGAAAGATTCTTCCTTCGTGAAGGCGAGACACTCCTGGATGACCGGTCAGCTGAGCTTAGCGTTGAAAAGCGTGCCGGTGTTATGCTGAAATTATGCCTTTGAAGCAGATCGAAAGTAGGATCAGCTTCTCCACGGGCTCTCTGCTGCTGCGTAAAGGTTCACCTGAGTGTACCTTCGGATCTCTATGCGTTATGGCGTGATTTGAAATTTCTTTTTGGCTGTACTTGCTGATTTTCTGGTTTTTCTGTCAAAAACCAGCAGCAAATACTTTTCTAAATATTTAAAAACTATCCTTTGAGAAAACCGATTGCGGTTAATGACAAATAACAATGAGGATAAAAATGACAGAGAAGATTAGCAAGCTGATTTTCGGATCTAATTTTGACTTTTTCTAAGAGGGTTTCAAACTTTTGGTAAGCAGTCAAAAATTGGATCTACGGCAAAATACTTGATTTTTATAAAAACTCGGTGAACTAAAGATTTGTAACTAGGCGGATCTATGGATCTCGGAAGAAAATTTTCAATTGAGCACTTTTGCAAATTTTTGGATTTTTAACAAAAAGTTGATTTGCAAGCAGATAGTGATTTTTGATTTTTTTGATTTTCTATCTACCACCATCATAGATCGATAGATCATTCGTTCCCAGTGGAGTCGCCAAAAGCTGTTGGTCAGAAAATCATCGCTCGACAGGCAGATCTATGGATAGGCGAGCCAACGGTGTGCGGGGCATAGCCCCTCTTTGAGTCGACAAAGTGGCCGGTTTTTATTGCTATTCTACCGGCGAGGAATCTATGCAAGTCTCACAGATTCGCCTTCGGGGGTTTGGGATCTCATCCCGGTAGGGGGTGTTCCATTGCGAAAAGAAAGGAAAGGAAGAGGGGATGAAGAAAAGCGAGGTCGAAGGAAGAAAAGAAATGAATTCAAAGCGAGAAAGGTCGGAAGGTTTATGTTTTGGGATTGGTAGTAAAGCATGAGCCAAACCTACTTGCATAAACAGCAAAGCAATACGATGATGAATAAATGACAAAAAAGTAGATATGAATCTAACGAGAATAAACACATACGAGATCTAACATAAGAAAGGTCGATGCATAACTGACTATTCGGCACAAAGTCTAAATATTTGTATTCTTGTTTTCTTATACATTACAAGAAAGCTCAAAGTCTTTTTTTTCTTCACTTCTATTTTTCATCGAAAGATATTCATCCATCATCCACAATCTACAAGTATTGGGGTATTTATAGAAGAAGAAGAAAAGAAGGCAAAAAGGAGCCAACAACTATTTACAAAGATATTTACAAAATATCTAAAAGTCATGTTGACTTTTACTGACTTGATGGATGACATCATCCCATGATGCAACATGGATGATGTCATCATTTGTATCAACATACTCGAGATATTTCCAAAAGAAAAAAGAAAGAGAAGAAGAAGAAGAAGAAGAAGAAGAAGAAAGAAAGCTATTGCTATTCATCATCATCATCTTGCGGCGAAAGGGGGTGGGTTTGCTTTTGTTGCTCCTCGGGTGTGAGATATGGGGCGAGAGCGGTATTCCATGAACTTGTTGATTATTGGCCCTAGTTGATCTGGGAAGGATCCTTGTGCCTATCACTTATCGCCTCACAAGTCTCCGCTCATCTATGAGCTTCTGCTGGGAGTTTGGAATAGTCCTTTTCCGCCTCGATGAGGAACCCGATGAAGTCCTACTGACGGCGGGTTGTTGATAGATTATGTGTCAAATGTGACCTCGGCCCGTTCCTTGAGAAGCGATCTCCTTGAAGATCCGGTGGTTTCATCACTTTCCTTAAAGTGAAGGAAGGAGTAAGTAACCACTGGCGACATATTAAGAACAATTCGTTCCATTTGGTGCATCGCATCAGGGCTTCTTCCTTGACTTTGTCAATCTTTTCTAGAATAAATTCTAGCTGATCCACCGGTAGTCGAGTGGACATGATTTTGTTGAGGGCCCTTGGATGGCGAAAGGCGAACTTGACCGGATCTTGGTGAGCAGTCGAACATTTGTTGGAAGGTCTCGTGTTGCGATCAGCATGTTCAGCTCTTCGATATGGGCCTGCTTGCGCTTGGAGCTCTTTATTCACCTTCTTGATGTTCGGGTACAAGTCGGAGAACTCGGCGATCACTTTTTCACTTGTCTTTGAGGATTTGGCTCCTCAGCGGAAAGCAGCCATACCACTGCTCGCCGATCTTGGCATACTCATTAATTTTCTCCTGGCTGAGAAGCTCAGAAGTCTCGGCGGCAGTTGTGGGAGGCGCACTACCCATCTTCTGTAAGGCTTGGAGCAGATATTTGTTTTGCTCCTTTAGTTGCCTTTTCTCTTCCTTGATTTCCTGAAGCTTTTTGCAGAGGGCGTCAACTGCAGAAAGAGCCTCCCCCTGAAGACTTTCGGAAGATGTCCCCATTGTGACTTGGGTCACAGTAAAATCTGTAGGAGACAGATCCTTTTTCTCTTTGAGGGGATTGGGGTATGCGATTTCCATAACTCTCTCTCCTACAGCACTTTGAGAGAAGCGCGTGACAGGCTTCTGCTTCTTCGCCCCCTTAGATGGGATCACGGAAAAGTCCATCGGAGCGATGGGAACTTTCCTCTTTTGTTGACTTAGCTGCTGAGAGATCCAAGCTGGACCTATGGTAGAAGGACCGGAAACAGAGGAGGGGGCAGCTGCAGTAGTAGAGGGGAAAAACGTGGAGACACGTGGCGGCGGCATTGAGAGAATAGCCGAAGAAGTGCCCACGGAAGGAAGGGAAACTGCAGCTGCGGAAGACATAGGAAGGGAAGGGAGCTCGGAGATGAGGGAAGAAATGGAGGAGGACAGATCAGCGAGGGAAGAGAAGATAGACGAAGAGGCGGGGAAACAGTAGAAGAAGGGGAGAGGACACGACCAAAGGGATGGTCGCTTGAGTCACTCGAGGAGGGGAAGGAAGAGAAGAAGAAGGGATGGAAGGGACCTCGGTTGTTGTAGCAATGCCGACATCCTGAGTGGATGGGCCTATTGGAATATCCTCTTCTGCTTCTTTCTCTGGTGTGCCAGAGTTATTACTTTCGGGTGCCGCGGAAGGAGGACTCTCAGGGGCTTCTTCTGAATGGTGCGTTGGATTCACCTTCTACGCCTTTGCCCTTGCCTTTAGGCTACTGTTTGGATCGTGGAGGTGCGTTACCCAATGGGGAGGTTGTGAAATCAACCCCGAGGTAGATTAGTCCGTTCATCGGCACCCGATGCTCTCATCTACGCAAAGTCTCCTTGACCCTCTCCTCGATTGTACGAGGGGGCCTTAGTTCTATCAATGGCCGGAAAGGGCCAATTGTCCCCATCTGTGTCAGTATATACCTTGTCTATTTCATCTTAGTAGTTTGGAAGCCTTTGGGGACAATGGCTATCCCATATTGGATGATTTTACGCGAGGCTAGGCGAGAATGATCCTTTCTCTGAGCTCCACCTCATGGATGGCGTCGATGTAAATGTCCTCGATCGAGGGACGTGGATTGGATCAAGTTTCGCCCTTGGCGAGACAGCTCCTTGGGTCGAAGGTAGGCACTGGTGGGAAATCATGTTTAAATTGAGTAACTCGGCTCTGCGAACATTTCCTTCGCCTTGTGGTGGGTAGAGCATGTATATCGCCCCTTTGTGAGGGGAAAGGAGTTCCACCCTTCTTTCTTTTCAGGCATTTCTCGTGGTATGTGATTAGCATTTGCCTTGCGGCTCAGCGAGAATCAGTTTAGGCCCAGCATACCTTGGTAGCCTGGTTGGCTCTCCTAAAAAGTTGGCAGCCCTTAGATAGGTGAATGTGGGAAACTGGGTGAACAAGGCCCCCCATTTCTCAGTGGCTGCTACTATGCTTTTGGTCGTGCGACCATAAGTCATATTCGGCCTCAATAAGGCGAGATGATGTGATAGAAAAACACATCGTTAATTTTTGTGAATTGGGAGATGCTATTCTCCAGCCTCAATTCCGGGTAGTACTCGTATATCTTGACCTGAGGCCAAACTCCACTCCGCGTCAGGCCTGGATAGTCCCTCTCTGATGCTGCAGCGTAGACCACGTAGGAGTTCATATGGAATGCCCCGTTGTGCTAAATTGTTGTATTTGCTCGAGAGATTGTCTTTGCTTATAATTTCTCCCAGCAAAAAGCGGTGATCAGGCATATTCTTGTTCATGGTCTCTAAGTACCGCAGCATCCATTTATGGAAATAATGGGCGTCAGAAAGCCGAAGACCCTGCTTTCGGGGCGTAATGGTGTCATTTGAGCTCCTCGAAGAAATCATTGGTGGATGATTTGGGGCCACCGGGTTACTACCTTTTTGTTTTTCAAGTAAACCTCATTCATTAGTTGCATACACTGATCTGCATTGTCATCCCATGCCTTAATGCAATCTGCTTGAGTGTGGCCACAAAGTGCGGTGGTGGGGTATCTGAGTATTCCCTCAAAGTGATGGGCGGTGAGGTTAATGACTACCTCGCCCCTTCTTTTTCTGACACACCTTGTGTCTTTGTTGTAACATTGGGCAATCACCATCAGAATTCATTGTTGGTGGCCCTTGGTTGGATTCCACCGGTGAAGTGCGGGGCAGCTTTGCTATCAGTTTGTCCATCCATGGACTCCTTGTGACTTTCTGAGTTCTAGCCCAGAATTCCTCCATATCAATATGTCCCAATTCTGAGTCTCTGACGTCCATGCTACACTCGGCCTGGGACTCGGGCATCCTGACCCTTTGATATTTATATTTCATCTCTTCTTCCGTAAGTTTGGCCTTTCCTTTGGATTTGGTAGGTCTTTTGCTGGATGTAGACATATGTTCTTTCGAACTTAGTTGCTGATCTGCATGAAGAAGAAGCGAGACCCAATCCGAAAAGGTTGTATTAGCCATTTGATCTTCCATTGAAATGTTAGCAGAAGAAAGAGTTAGATATTTTGAGACTCAGGGCGCATGGCGCATGAAAGCTGCAGCTTACAGGGCTAAATAGGTAAGGCGCACGGGGAAAGTGTGTTGCGAGGTTAAGCGGCGCGAAAAGGCGCATGGCGCATGAATCTGCGGGATGCATTTCTAAAAGGCGCATGAAAACATCGTGTTGCATGAGAGCAGGATGCGCCGAAGGCGCATGGATTTTCATGTTGCATTGGGATTTGGTGCATGCCCTTTGGCATGCATGTATGGTTTTGTGTTAATAGAACTTTTCGTGTGCAGAAAGGAACATGGCTTGGCGCGCACATGAAGGGTTTACACAACATGATATTTTGTAAGGGGAATGCGCTTGCGCTTTCAAAGCTTTGTACTTAGCGCGGATAAAGCTGATGTTGCGCAGATGCGGGGGTGCGCCGAGGGGGCGCATAGATATGCGATGCAACAAGGAAGGTTGATGCGCCAAAGAGGGCGCAAGGCTAGTGTTTGTAGCATATGGAGGAGGCGCGCCTTGAGGCGCGAGAAGTTTTATGATGCAACAGGCGTGATGGGTGCGCCATTGGCGCGGGTTTTATTCATGTTGCGAGCGGGACGAGATGCGAAGGCGAAAATTTATGATGTTGAGAGCTTGCGCGTCGATCACCCTCGGAGGGAAAAGCAGTTTTCTCCTTTCTCTTTCTCTTTTGAAAGGTTATTTGGGTAATGAAATGGCTCAATCAAAAGGGTTAAAACCATGTTTTTAGATAAATCCCCTATTAGCAGATCGGAAAGAGGGGGAGGAAATGGGGAAAGACAGCACGGGGGGAGGGCTAGATCAACATTTTGATACTTCAATACTTCAAACCAAAAACTGACGGACCACAAGCACACACAAGAACCAAAACGTAAAAACATGAGAAGAGAAGAACCTCTTACCTGGATAAATAGTGAAAAACTTGCAACGGGTCCACAAGGCGTTGAAAACGACGAGGCAGGGGCTGACAGGCTCAGAGAAAAGAAATCACGTGCTCTGTGACTGGTGAAAATGACATTTTTGGGCGCAAAAAAACATATATATAGGTGAACTAGTCATAAATGCGCCACCCACTTTGTAAAGGGCGCATGAAAGTTGCTGTCGACATGGGAAAGCATGCGCCCTTTGGCGCACCAAAGCATTTGCCAGCATGAAACTAAGCGCGCCTTTGGCGCACCAAAAGTTGTGTTGTCATTAGATTATGTGCGCCCTTTGGCGCACCGAAAAGTGGCGCAACAAAAGTTGTGCTAACATGAAGGCGCATGCGCCTTGGCGCATGCAGAGAAGACTCAACATACAAGGCGCACCAAAAGGTGTGTTGACCTTTGAAAAATATGCGCGAAAGGCTTTAAAGGGCGCACCAAAAGTTGGTGTTACATAGTAATTAAGACCAAAAAGACTAAGTTCGAAAAACCAGATTTTTCCGGAAAGGGATTTTTTACGGGAAAGAAGGCTCCAAGGTGGCAAGAGATATATAATGCATGTTTTGAGACATGAAGAGGGTCAGGAAAAGTTGAAAAATCACGAGCAAATTTTGAGAGAGAGCTCATTTTTCTGAAAAACCCACCAAAGAACTAGAATAATTTATTTTGTGTTGGATCTTCATGTATGTGAGTTGGTTACAAGTGTATAGCCATCACACAACTCTGAGATTATTCATAAAACTCTCCCCTGCTGATGAATCTAATAAGATTTTGAGTTAATCTGTGTTTTTTGGGCAATATGATGTCTATTATCATTTTTAAATGCCTGTAAATAGTTTCCATTGTTCTTGTTGCAATATTGCATTGAAAGTATTTAGAAATCACACAGAATCTCCATTTCTTGTTGATAGTTTAGTGGCATTTGCAATCTCATGTTTAGAATAGCCTTCATCTGATAAAGAGATAAACAAATTTAAAATCACTTTACCTTCCTTGACTGTAGAGATTTCTTGTAAGCCTTTGGGGGTACCTTAGGCATGGTTTGATCATGGATTTTTGTGTTTAATTGAGTTCTTTACTTCAAGATTTTGTGGTGAATTCTCAAAGATTGTGTGAAGAGTGCAACTTGGGCTTCCATTTATGCCTCTTTTGGTTAAAAGAATATCCTGATTATTTGAAGCATTTTATCTGATAGTTGTTCAAGTATTGTAGAGGTTGTCAAAGATCGATATCGGTTTGTCTTGTTAACACCCCACCAAAAATTTCATTCAAACAAAATAATCCTACCCACACTACCCATGCATTGCATTGTGTGTCAACAAAAGAATACAATCCATTTATAAAAATGCACAAGGCAAAACAGGATCATATAATGTCTCCAAGTAACCCTTGCCTTGCATTGAAAATATCTCCATAATTTGGGAGTGAAACTTGTGAAAGTCAGATTTGGAGTGTTGATCATATTTTCCCAAGGCCTTTTCATATTATTTTCATAAATTGAGGGATATCTTCATCTCCTTCACCATTTTGGGGTTCTGATGTAGGTTCTCTTACCTTTGTTGAAAGGCACATCCTTAAATAGTGATGGTTAGATCAAATCCTTTCAAAGTGTTATCCATCTCTCCACAAATGAGTGCTAGTTAGATCACATCCTCAGCTACAAAATGACACACATCATGATATATCTAACTTCAAGCTTCATGCCATATCTTTGATGCTGCTCAGACTGAAAAGGAGAACAAATTTGTGTACCAACACTTTCTTGGGGAGAGACATAATCTCAAGTGGGAGTTAGAAAAGTAAGATTGTTGAAAAATACTATGACCGACATCGTTAGGTGGTAACCAACATCGGCAAGGTGATCGTGGTCGGTTCTTGGGCAACCTAGTTTTAAACGGAAAATTCATATATATGAAGAAATTGAGAAGATGTAGTGAATATGTCTTTTTTTATAAGGTGTCCACAGTTCTTGGAGGAATAGGCATGTTGGTCGATTAGAAATATGGATTATAGAGGTATGGTTTTATCCTTGTATTGCGGTGCTTTTATATTTTGGTTACACACGCATGTTTGGGATTATAGATCTAAGTATAATAAATAGAGGAACAATTATGCATCCTTGGTGTAGTCAAATGCACGAGCTTTGTTAGAGAGGAAGTAACACAAGAACAAAAATAGGGCTTTCATCGGATAAGCATGTTCTTTAGTTGAAGATGCGGTTGAGTATCTTGGTCCCTGTAAGGTGATGTATTCCATATTGGTATAATTTATTTGCACATTATTAAGTTTTTTGTACAAGATTTGGGTGCTTCTTGAAATGACTATCTCAAAGACAACTATTAGCTTTGGTCGGACTAGGCACTTGGTTTGGTGTACTATAACAATTTTGTGTCATTGTGTTCATTCTAGCAGACGATGTCGCTTAGAGAACCGACGTCCATAATAGAGAACTGACTTGTACCGAGAAACCAAGGTTGCTTTCCGTGGCAATGAATCTATACTAGGTTTTTGCAGCAGAAGAGGGCATAGATGGTTTAGTGTCCTATTTTGGAGGATCAAGTTTCTTGAATAGAGTTTACATGGAAAAAAATTGTAGATCACTTCAATGTTTGAATCAGAAAGAGGATGAAGTTGGCTTGGTTAGTCTAGTGAGACTTTGGGTCAGGTATCTCTATATGGTTCATGTTTTATTTCTTTCATTTGAAGCAACTGGTATTATGTTTGGATTTTGTGCACAAGTAAAAATTTTCACCATGGATATTTGGTGGGTTTGACTTTTATTTCTAGGATGTGTTGGAATCTTGAGGACAAGAGTATCTATTCTAAGGATGAGATCCTCAATGAAAAGTTGTGATTAGACACATAGAATTACAGTAACATAGATGTTATTACACACGAGATGAAAGAAGGTGATTCACCTACTTCACAAGAAGTCGAAACTTCTATTATGTAGAAGTATTCTCTAATAAGAAGGGAATCATGTTTATATTTCTTTCATCTAGTTTTATTTCTCACTGATATATATTGGAGCTTTTGAGCTTGTTATCGAAGTAGTGCAAGGGATTTCATGTTGAGTGGGAAAAAGGAATGGTTTTTGACATTGCGAAGTTAGACACGAGATGCAAAAGTAGAGTGAGAGGAGTATGCTGAAAATTTAATATCAGAATTACATAAATCAAATTTGAAAACTTACTCTTCATTCTTATTATTTCATAGGAAGTATTACACCCATTTATATAGGAGAGGTTGTTCCTATATTTAAGGAGAGATAATCTCCATAAATATCTCCACACACAACTCCTAAAACAACTCCATGTTATTTTACGTGAGATTTTGTTTTCTCACAAAACTAATATTGTTAATGAGTTGTTTACTCAACAAATCATAACAATATTTACTCACCCACTCATAATTACATTTACCATAATGTAATTAACTATTACAACACATATTATATTATCCTAGATAATATAGTCACTCACATACTATTTTATGTTCACACTATAATATAAATATTCCTAGCATTCACCCCCATAGTGT
The DNA here is from genome assembly GCA_018340775.1 of Taxus wallichiana var. yunnanensis. NCBI lineage: Eukaryota > Viridiplantae > Streptophyta > Pinopsida > Cupressales > Taxaceae > Taxus > Taxus wallichiana. The sequence continues at coordinate 961,059,944 of CM031237.1, forward strand.
GAACATGGAGCAAGAGCACCTAAACACATAAGTATGAAAGAGTTCCATAGTTTCTTGGCTCTTGTTATCTGGATCACTGACTGATCATGATCACCTCTCCACGTGAATCTATTCACTGATTGATCATATTCCAATGAAGTACAATAGTCAGAGGACCATATGACAATCAGAGGATCATACGTAGAAGATTCCCTCCTGTAAACAAAGTATTACAATATTTCTTCTTCCACACCATATAGACATCTCAGGAATGATTGTTAGAATCACATAGAAACACATCAGAAAAATTAACCACACATGTTAAATATAAATTGTCACCAAATCAATTTGTGGCCCCATCGTTGGTGACTGACGAGAGGCCCTAAAATTCCTCCTTCCTCACAAAAGTGACCTATTTGCCATAATAACTCCTCATCACTAGGACAAGAAATTTCTTCATCTTTAGAGTATTCATCCAAATCAGTTTCTTCTTCAACCAAAAGATCTTTTTGATCTATTTTTTCATCAAGTAGATCTTTTCCCTCTTTTTACAGTTCAAGGCTACATGTCCGATTCATCAGTAATAAAATTTCATTTTACCTTTATAAGGGAAAGGTTTTGGTTGGAAATTTCATTTTTAGATGAAGAATTTGCTTTATTTTTACATACATTACTTCTTCTTATTCTTCATAATTACTTTGATAAAGTAATGCAGAGTTTACTCCTTCTAAGATAATTGTTACCTTGCTTAAAGTAAACACAATATTTGAATAGCTTTTAGGCATACTATTTAGGAGTATTGCTTTAGCATCATCATCTTTTACTGACTCTTTAATTCTAGCTAGTTGATTTAGCAAAGATTGGAATACTTATATGATCCACCATTTTTAGTTTTCTTCCATTTTCAACCCGTATAAGCATTGTTTCAATGTAGTCTTTGTTTTTTTAGCTTCAAAGTCAAATAATTTGTTAAGAGACTCCCAAATTTCTTTTGCATATTTTGTGAAATCCACATGATGCAGATATGCTTTTGATAAGACCAGACCAATAGTACCCAAATCTACGATACTTTTCATTCCATTTAGCTAGATCATTTGCAGTTGTTGGTGGAATTGCATTAGCTTTAAATACATCCCATAAGTCCTTTTCTATTAAATGCAATTGCATCTGTAGTTGCCATGTATGGAAATATTGTCCTTCAAACTTTTCAATCAGATTTAATTTCTCCATTATTTTGTACAATACTGATAAAAAATACAGAATTGAATCAAGTACTTTAAAACTTTATATAGAATACCTTTGAACCTCCAAGCAAGCCAAGACTCTATATTAATAATTCAACATTATTGGAAATTGGAGAAAACTTTCAGTAGAAGAATTAATGCGCTGAATTTGATAGTTGCATAGTGAAATTCGTATGTCTTCAAAAATACGCACTGGGTTATACTGAAATTTCTGATGTAGTTTCTTGATAAACACATGGTTGAGCATGATAAATTATAGAAAAATAAAATCTATTCTTTGATACAAATTTGATCAAGAAAATACTGAAATTTCCCACATCAAACCTACTCTGGTACCAAATGAAAATTTAATATCAGAATTACATAAATTAAATTTGAAAACTTACTCTTCATTCTTATTATTTCATAGGAATTATTACACCCATTTATTTATGAGAGGTTGTTCCTATATTTAAGGAGATATAATCTCTAGAAATATCTCCTCACACAACTCCATGTTATTTTACGTGAGATTTTGTTTTCTCACAAAACTAATATTGTTAATGAGTTGTTTACTCAACAAATCATAACAATATTTACTCACCCAATCATTATCACATTTACCATAACGTAATTAAATATTACAACACATATTATATTATCCTAGATAATATAATCACTCACATATTATTCTATGTTCACATTACAATATAAATATTCCTAACATATGCTACTATTTAGAGTGGCATGAGGCACAAGTTGTTCTAGAGGACACTCATGGTTTTAAAGGTATTTTTGTTCATTCATGGTGATGTCACTTATGGTTTTACTCTGTGGTGCTTGGATATCCTTATGGGATGACAATTGATGGTTGTTCAGCAAGGTGAAGAAGAGAGAGTAATGTTAATGACATTGAAGGGTAAAGAAGGAAAAAATGTTTATTACTGAGTTATAGTGTGACATAATGTATATTTACATCTTATTAATGTTTCCCTTGTTTACTTTCATATTGGATGGTCAGTGCAGAGTATGTTGATGAATTATTTTTTTGGTATTCACACTATTTATTAGTAGCATGGTTTAACATGGTTGTTTATTATTGAAATTGATGAGCACAAGATTCATATTTGGCTTTGGAGTTATTCGGTGGTAGACTTGGAGCTTCAAGAGAGCCTGGTGATATGGATGAATGTACATGGTGAGTTTGTACATGTGTATAGATTATCTTTTTTGAGTCTATGATGATGCTGAGATGTTTATTATGCACATGGATTCCTATGAGCATGGTTTATATTTCCTTAAGAATGAGTATGGGATGTTTTATTTCCTCTTATTACTATGTTACTCCATAATAGATATTTTCTATAGATGGTTGTCTTGGGCATGCAAGTTGTTTATGCAGGGTTGGATTTTCATAATGCAGTGTTTAGATTATTTGAGTTATCTAGGTGTTGTGGATTGATCACCCACTTGTTGCATGTAGAACTCATTTGGGTTGTATTACCCAAGATATTGTTTATTTCTTATGCTTATTCCATTTTGACTTGTCTTTAGTCAATTGCATTGGTGGTTGCATGGAGACATGGATAGATGGTTGGAGAACATGGTTGGTATGGCTATGGTTGTGATTGAAGCTCAGTACTTTAGTTTGAGTGGGAGATCTTACAGGTATGTTAGTCATGGTGGCTTGGTTGCATGAGAGGCTTGGAGTTATGATTTAGTGGGAGCTTGATGTATGGTTAGCTCATGTATCATGGATCAATAGTAGCTTTGTGCAAGTATATGGTAAGTCATGGGTTTGTTATCTTATTGGTTTTAGAAGATGGTTTAATCTTATTCATTTCATTTGTTAGAATTGTTAATGTAAATAATAGATGATCTTCACGGTATGTAGAGGAAGGTGATGTACATGCAGTGCGGGTTCAACAATTTATCTCTAAGTGGGAGATTATTGGGTTGTGGAGTTGAATTGCTTCACAAAGGCATGTATTTAAGATTTACTGGTTTACATAGTAACCAACGTTAGTTGGCTAATCAACGTCAATTACCCGGGAGGAATAGACACCAATCAAGGTAACCGAGAAATGGTTACCTATGTGTGAAATTTTTATTTAACTTACGGGAATTAGATCAAACTTTTTATAAAGTTGATCTAAAGGTTATAAATGCATAGCTAAGGTGCCCTAAGTTTGTGTATGCTTATATAAGCATGAAAGCTAGGGTTAGAAGGTTAATTAGAGTAATCCTTGGTTGAGAGGATGAAGAAGAAGAAAAAGAAAGAACAAGTTACATGAAGACAAAGGTTCCACAGAGAGAAGTTGGACATAATGAAATAAAAGGTACATCTAATGGTGAGAAGAGGGTATTGTCTTCTAATGTATTTCCTTTGTATTTTTATTGTCTCATTGTAATGGCTTGCATAATATGTAAAGAACATAGAGTTTATTCTTGTAGATCCACATGTTGGTGAGATCTTGTATTGTAGATACTTCTTGTAGATCCACAGGTTGTTGTGAGATCTTGTATTGTTAGATCCATAGGTTATTGTGAGATCTTGTATTCATAGATCTATGAGATCATGTTGTATTGTTGATCCATGTAGATCTAGATATTGTAGAGGAGTTTGTTTTCATGTTTGCATAAGTTGATGTTGTGATGTAGAGACAGAGTTACTTCTTAGCGCACAATCATGGTTGCAGCATTGGTAGACCCATGTGAGAGAGGTATTATTGCGAGATCCAAAAAGACTCCCTTTCATCTTTCCTTCTCTTGTGCCTCGAGACATAATATTTTCTTTTTAGGCACTCAAAACCTTTGGAAATGACACCATTGGATAGAGCTCTTTCTCGGCTTTCCGAGAAAGGTAAAGTTTTCCTCCTAACTCCATGTATTTTTGAAGTTATGGCTCGGCGGAGTTTTGGGAAAATTTTCCCTGAAAGGCCCATGGCCAATGAGATGCCCCACGTGGCACCTAGAGTGGTGGAGCGTGGGAAATTTTGGAAAATTTTCCAAATGACCAAAAAAAAGGTGCAAAAATTGAATTTTTGCTGCCCTTGACCCGATTTGGCCTGTTTTGCCCTAAAACTTCAAATGGCCATATCTTTCGATCGAGCTCGGTTTTCACGTTCTTTATATCAATGGAAAGCTGGTGAAATTCTCTACAAGATTTAGGGTCAATTTTGCATTTTGATGGATTTTGAGAGAGAAATTGAAAAATGTCTCGGCACGTGGTCATGGATAGAAATGACGTTTCAACCACCGTTTTTAATGAAGAATGGCTCGCATTCTCTCCCAGCATGGTTAAAAATGTCAGGGAATGGGTCTGTAAGGATGCCCATGCTATTTTGAATGCATTTTGGTCAATGATTGAACCTCTCCATGTTTTCCATGTTTCTCTCTCAGGCTCGTCCCTTTGCTTTGTAAAAGCGATTTTGGCTCATTTTCAAAGGTTGAACATTTTTTGTGTATTGCAGGTCCCCTTTCTCACCTTGGAAGTGATTTTGGTGGAATAACAGACCTTTTCTAAGAACTGCAACTTTATTTTGCCTCTCAGGTGTTGTAATGCAAGTGATTTTGATGTTTAAAATAACAATACAGGCCTTGTGATTAGTTTTCATCCTCTGCTTGTGTTGTTTGGCTAATTTTGATTCTTCATTACAGTTATCAGTTTGTGCATGAGGTTCTTTGTTGCATTTTATGGATTGTGTCAATCTGCAGAAGTGAAAAATGCTCACCACTCCTTTGGTGCATCACCTATTAGCATTAGTTTTAGTTTTTTGCATTCTCTATCTCTGTCTCCTTTGGAATTTAGAGTAGGATTAGGAATATAGACCTCTGCTGACTTGTAAGTGATAAATCTACGACTAGAGGAATTGAGGAACCAGACCTCTAAGCTGGAGATTCCTTTCTCATTTTGCAAGTCCCACACTTGGGGAAAGGATTGATGTTGTGCAATCACACTGGATGCTAGTATGATCAAACTAGAAATCTGATCAACATCCAAGGGGTGCTGCTGATTTGCAACAATCAGTTTTGGCATGCCGGTGGGACATAGAAGTCTTCATCTTCATTGCAACAAAATTGATGTGCATTTGTTGCAAGTTTCTTGCTTTAAAAGAGCTATAAATTACACATCTGGTGACTCCAAGGAAGAAGAATCAGCTGGTTTTAGCAGTGCAGACCTGAAAACTCATGAGAAGAATCACTACAAGGTCAAGAGCTGGAGAAGAAGAGGTGTTGTTTGAATATCTGCAATTATCTCCAAGAATAAGGCAAAGTGGGAGGAGAATCCAAAGGTCTCCATCTCCACCAAATAGAACTCTCTCAACTCCTCCACCTGGTAGGCCTTTCATTCAGTCAACAAGGGTTTAAGGCCAATCAGAATGGCACAAAACAACCCCTATGTCAATTTCTTTGGTGCAGCCCACTTGCTCTCAATGCACAAAATCAATCCGAGTTGCGGCATTGAAGAACATTCCATACTTCTTTGGAGAAAATCGAGACCACTCTGGTGATCATGTTAAGGATATTGCTAACATTTGTGCGATCCATGAGATCAATGAGATGCGAATTCTTTATCAAAGCTTCTTTGGCATCTTCATCAAAAGGAAAGCTTTGTGATGGTTGAGGTCTTCTTGCCTCGGGTTCTATTCAAAATTGGAATCAGCTATGTATAGCCCTCCATGAGCGAGTTTGGGGAAAAGGAGACAACTTGTCCCTTTTGGAGCAGTGACAACTATCGAAAAGAGCTCCCGATGAGCGGTGGTGATTTTAATTTCAGATTTCAAAGGACTTGGGAGAGAATTCCGGTGGCGGTCGGGCCAACAGCGTAGAAGGTGCTTTTCTTTATTACCTTAAAGCTTTAAATTTGATATTTCTATGTTAATTCGAGTCCATGGGAGGCACAACTATCCCCATTGCTTATAGCATTGCCATTAGAGCTGAAAATTGTTTGATTCAAGTGGCAAGCTAGCTCTGAGCCTCGATGCCATTATTTCCAAGTTTAGAGAGCCCAAGTACTAGCCAAGTGCCTAATTTAGCTTCTATTCCCACTCCTAGAAATCAGAATTCAAGTGAAGCTTCCACTTCATCTTCTAGTGCCTCAAATGAACTTGAGAAGTCATGAAGCAATTGCAAAATCTAGGTAATGAGCTGGTTACACTCAAAAGGAAGCAAGCTCAAGGTTTTAGACCTTCTTTCAGCCCCAAGCTCGGCCTAACAGGCAGCCATATCAACCCCAAAGACCACCCAATCCAGCTGCAAATCTAAATCAAGCAAGGCCTCCCAACAGACCATTTCAGCCCTATAATCCCAATGCTACATCTGCATCTAAAGCATTAGTGCAGTACAAAACAATATGGCTCAAGAGTATGATTGGTGTTTCCCATGCAATGAACCTCATAACCAGTCCATGTGCTTCAACGGTGCCTTGAATCAAGCATTAATGGTGACAACAACTGGTGTGGAGGGTGAAGGTAGTCAAAGAAATGACCAGCAACAAGAAACATTCAGCAGCAATCAGCTCCAAATGATACCACACTTGTAAACTGGCAGGCAGAAGATTTTTGTGGCATGAACCAGACAGTTTCCCAAAGTGTTGCAGCCAACACAAGGTCAAAGAGGAGAAATTTGGGTGAAGAACAGCCATTGGCCCCAAGTAATTCATGACCTTCTGTCACTCCACAAACTATTGGCAAGCAAAATGCAATCCCAAGCACACAAGGACTGCCTAAAACAGTTCCTAGGCCAACTCAAATGCCAGTTGTTGCTGCCCATATACAAGGATGAATGTGCGGGCCAAGGGATAGAAAAAGGATACTTCATCCCCATTGATATCATTGATCGGATGAAGAAGACAAATGTAAACATATCGATGTGGGAATCACTATCTATCCCGGGCCAAAGAGATTTGCTACAAGCTGCCATGAAGGGTGGTCAACTTCAAATCAGCAAGTCAAATGCAGAGAAGGTGCTCACAAATGCTGCCCGGCTGAGGGGAATCATGGAGGACAGCAAGGTAAGATGTTGAAGCCCCCTCCATTCTATGTTTCATTGATCATTGGGAACAATTAGTACACAATTGCATGATTGATTCGGGGCAAGTAGTTGTAATGCCCAAGCAAATAGCTGATCGGTTGGGAATTGATAGTATGAAACCATATCAAAGGGTGGTACGATTGGATGGGACAGCTAGTAACAATAGTTGGAGTGATTAAAAACTTGAGTCTTACTTTGCATGCCTGTCCCAACGTGGTTGTTTTGCAAGATGTCTCAGTAATAGACCTTCCACCACTCTTTGCCCTATGTTTGTCAAGGGATTTCATAGCTAAGATTGGAGGTTACTTGTCTGCTGATTGGTCACACATGTTGTTCAGAACAAGATATGGAACCAAAGCCACAATCAGGTCTGAACCTATTGCAAACTTTCACATTGAGCCTTACACTCCAAGTCAGATCAATACCAATTGTTCAAGCATTTGATCAAGAAGATTATCCAAGCACTGATGAAGCTGACACCAAGGTAGGAAGCATCCCAGATTTGACTCTTGATGAATGGGCAAGCAAGGTGCATGCTTTTGATCCTTATCAAGAAATAGAAGAATCTGAGTTAGGAGTCTATTGCATGCATGAAGAAAATCAGCCTATTCCTAGCATCACCAAGCCAGACCACAAGGATGACAATGAGGTATGGCAGTTGTTTTTTGATGGATCAAGGAGTAGACAAGGTGTGCGGGAGGGGAGCCATGTTGGTTTCACCTCAAGGAGTTAAGTATTATTCAGCTTTTAGATTTCAGTTTGCATGCTCTAATAACATTGTTGAATATGAAGCCTTGGTGCAAGGACTGCATTGGGCAATCAAGAGAGGAATAAAGAACTTGCAAGTCTTTGGTGACAGTGAGTTGATTGTCAACCAAGTCAAGGGGCAGCATGTTGTCAAGAATGATCTACTCAAGTGCTACAAGAATAGGGTGTGGGACCTCATTGAAGATTTTGAGGGTTTTGGCATCAAATCCATTCCTAGGAAAGAGAACCAAGGCTTGTGAGGCTTGCAGCGGTTGGGGCAGCCTTTGCGTTGTTGAGAAGCATTCAAAAGGACAAGGTACAGCCAAACATCCATGTGATTGTAAGGCCTTCAGTGCCGGACAACAATGTAAGTTGGCAAGTATTTGAAAATGATCAGCAAATCATCCATTTCTTGCGAAGAAGATTTGAGTTCTCGGCCAAAAATCAGGAAAAGTTGGAGCAGCAGTATGGTGACCAGGTGGTGCAGTGAGAACCAACAAACTACAAAGGGCTTATTACTTTGGAGTCCATTTTCAATCCTAATGATCAGTTTAGGAAGGAGAAAGCAAACATCCAAGTGAAGGAAGAAGATTCAGTGTCCATCTCGGTAGGAGAAGGCAAATCACTCCAAGTTGGCAAGATGACAATTGAGCAAGAAAGGTATGAGTTTATACAACTTTGTCAAGAATTCCCTGATGTGTTTGCTTGGAGCTATGAAGATTTGAAAGGTTTGATCCGAGTTAGCTCAACACACCATTGAATTGGATCAAATACTAAGCCCATCAGGAGAAACAAAGGCAGTCAACCCCACATGGAGCCTCTCATGAGGAAAGAATTGAATAAGTTGATAGAATCAAGAATCATATTCCCTATCAAGCATTCTAGTTGGGTTGCCAACTTGGTTCGATCGAGAAAGAAGAGTGGGAAATCAGATTGTGTGTTGACTTGAGAGATTTGAATAGAGCATCTCTTAAGGATCATTACCCACTTCCTTCCATGGAGCAAATTTTACAAGTTGTTCTTTGGCTCGAGAGGTTTCACTACTTGATGGCTATTCGGGTACAATCAGATTATGGTGAAGGAAGAAGATCAGTTCAAGACAGCCTTTCTGACAAATGGGAACTTATGCATACGGGAAAATGCCATTTGGGCTGTCAACATTGGAGCTACCTTCGAAAAGAGCAATGGACATGGCGTTGAAGGTTTGATTAACAACATAGTGCTGATATATCTTGATGATATCACTATTTTTTCAAAAAATACAGTCAGACCACCTCTCTCATTTGAGACAAGTGTTCCAAAGGTGCAGAAGATTTGGAGTCTCCTTGAATCCTAAAAAATGTATTTTCTTAGCTCATGAAGGAAAGCTCCTTGGTCACATTGTCTCCAAAGAAGGATTAGCAATTGATCCAGAAAGAGTTGAAGCCATAAGAGCACTACCATTGCCAAGCCACAAGAAGGCCCTCCAGAGTTTCTTGGGGAGAATAAATTTTGTTCGGAGGTTTGTCCCAGATTTTGCAGCCCTTGTCAAGCCCATCACCAAGATGTTAAAGAAAAGCATGGCTTTGAATGGGCGAAGAAGGCAAGGAGAGTTTTAAAGCAATCAAAGAAGCCATCTCTCAAGCCCTAACTCTCATCAACCCGGATTTCTCCAAGGATTTCATCCTCTATGCATTTGGGGGTGATGATACTATCTCTGCAATTTTGGTACAGCAGAACAAGGACAATGATGAGCAGCCAATTGCTTTCTTCAGCCAAATCCTGGAGGACTATGAGGTGAGATATTCTTTCATTGAGAAGCATGTTCTTGCGTAATGTCGGGAGCTTGAAGAAATTCAAGCATCTAGTTTCAAACAATAAGGTCAATTGTTGGTTTCTCATGCGGGAGTTAAAGACTTCCTCCTCAACAAAGACTTGAATGAAAAGAGAGCAGGTTGGATTACTCGTGTCATGGAGTATGACATAGAGATCAAGGTCACCAAGTTGGTCAGAGGAAAAGGATTGTGTGAGCAGCTGATTTTGAGCAAAAAAAAGGAAGCATGCAATGAGAAAGAGACTATTTTGAAGTTGCAAGACAGCCATGAGCAAGGAAGCACTCAAGAGGAAAATAATGGTGTCCCCACTCCTTGCTGGACCCAAAGTATAATGCACTTCCTAAGCACAGGCCTATGCCCTCCAGAGATGAACAAGACCCAAAGAAGACACTTCAGATTGCAGGCTGTCCCATATGCCCTTGTTGATGGTGTCTTGTTCAAAAGAGATGTGAATGGAGTCTGCTTTGAGATGCATTGGTACAAATCAGATTCATAGGATGTTGGAAGAGTTCCATGGTGGACCAGCTGGTGGTCATTTTGCACCAAGAGTGACAGCTCTAAAGATCATGAGGGCTGGTTATTATTGGCCCAAGATTTTCAATGATTGTTATGCATGGATCAAGAGGTGCAAGAATTGTGCATTCTTCACAGGTAAAGAGAGGCTAGCTGCCCTTCCATTGCATCCAATTTCAGTTGACCAGCCATTCATGCAATGGGGTTTAGACTTCATTGGAGTCATTAATCCCAATTCAAGCCAAGGGCACAAGTGGATTTTAACAACCACAGATTACTTCACTAAGTGGACTGAAGCAGTAGCACTCAAGGAAGCAAATGAATCTAGCATCCTAGACTTCTATGAGGGAATAGCAACCAGATTTGGTGTACCTGCTACAATAATATCAGATAATGCATTGGCATTCATCGGGTCCAAGGTGACTGAATGGGCTGTCAAGAATGGGATCTACCTAAGTACTTCATCAAACTATTACCCCCAGGGTAATGGCCAGGCTGAATCTACAAACAAGAACTTGTTGAGGATCATTAAGAGGACTCTTGATGAAAATCAGAGGTCTTGGCATACTAAATTGAAATCAGCTTTATGGGCTGATAGGATAACTCCCAAGAGATCTACAGGTAACTCTCCATTCAAGCTTGTTTATGGGAGAGAGGCAATTTTACCCATGTCTCTTGAGTTGCCAACATTGGAACTCATGAAAGCGAGTTGGAGTTGTTGGAGTTTGAGCCCATGGAAGTTAGATATGCGAGAATTGATGGAGCTCGAGAAATCGAGAATCGGGCATCCCAAGCGATGGAGAAGGATCGGGCTTTGATAAAGAAGACCTTTGATAGAAAGGCCAAGAATAGATCCTTCCAAGTTGGAGATCTAGTGTTAAAATGGGATGCGAGACAGAGCAAAAGCGGGAAGGCATTCAAAATTTGATGCCATTTGGAGTGGCCCATACATGGTCACAAAGTGTAAGGACAACAATGCCTTCGATTGTCTTCATTGGATGGCGAAGAACTGATTCAGTCAATGGGATCCATCTAAAAGCATTCTACTAAAGGAAATTCTCCACCTTGTAAATATTAGCTTAGGTTTTCATTCCTCCAGTGCTTGTGCACATTGTTTTTCTTGTAGGTTAGTTTTGCTTTCCCTAAGTGCTTTGCACAAGCTTCTTCATTCTGGGAATGTGTTTGCGAGGCCTTGCTCCATCGAGGTGATATTCCATGTTCCTCCTTGCAACGTTCTAGTCGGTTGGGGTATCGGATAGAAAATCGGGTGACTCCATGCCCGATGGATTGCTTGAGCAGCTGGTAACTTCATCAGTGAGCGAGATGACCCCTCTGAGTCGCCAAAATTGTTATCCAAAATGTGCCCCCTGCTCATTTTGTGGCTAACTCCCTTTCATCTTTCCTTCTCTTGTGCCTCAGACATAATATTTTTCTTTTAGGCACTCAAAACCTTCTGGAAATGGCACCATTGGATAGAGCTCTTTCTCAGCTTTCCAGAAAGGTAAAGTTTTCCTCCTAACTCCATGTATTTTTGAAGTTATGGCTCGGCGGAGTTTTTTGGGAAAATTTTCCCCTGAAAGGCCTGTGGCCAATGAGATGCCACCACGTGGCACCTAGAGTGGTGGAGCGTGGGGAAATTTTGGAAAATTTTCCAAATGACCAAAAAGGTGCAAAAATTCAAATTTTTGCCCGCCGACCCGATTTGGCCCTGTTTTGCCCTAAAACTTCAAATGGCCATATCTTTCGATCCAGAGCTCGGTTTTCACGTTCTTTATATCAATGGAAAGCTGGTGAAATTCTCTACAAGATTCCAAGGGTCATTTTGCATTTTGATGGAGTTTGGAGAGAGAAAATTGAAAAATGTCTCTGGCACGTGGTGATGGATAGAAATGACGTTTCAACCACCGTTTTTAATGAAGAATGGCTCGCATTCTCTCCCAGCATGGTTAAAAATGTCAGGGAATGGGTCTGTAAGGATGCCCATGCTGTTTTGAATGCATTTTGGTCAATGATTGAACCTCTCCCATGTTTTCCCGTGTTTCTCTCTCACAGGCTCGTCCTTACCTTTGTAAAAGCAGATTTGGCTCATTTTCAAAGGTTGAACATTTTTGTGTATTGCAGGTCCCCTTTCTCACCTTGGAAGTGATTTTGGTGGAATATCAGACCTTTTCTAAGAGCTACAACTTTATTTTGCCTCTCAGGTGTTGTAATGCAAGTGATTTTGATGATTAAAATAACAATCTGAGGCCTTGTGATTAGTTTTCATCCTCTGCTGTGTTGTTTGTTAATTTTGATTCTTCATTACAATTATCAGTTTGTGCATGAGGTTCTTTGTTGCATTTTTATGGACTGTGTCAATCTAGAAGTAAAAAATGCTCACCACTCCTTTGGTGCATCACCTATTAGCATTAGTTTTAGTTTTTTGCATTCTCTATCTCTGTCTCCTTTGGAATTTAGGGTAGGATTAGGAATATAGACCTCTGCTGACTTGATTGAGGAACCACCTCTAAACTAGAGATTTGCAAGTCCACACTTGGGATGTTGTGCAATCACACTTTGGATGCTTAGTATGATCAAATTAGAAATTGATCAACATCCAAGTCTTGCTTCAACAACACTCTTGTTGGAAGAGTTGGTTTGTACTTTTGTTCATTATTATATAAATGAGATCTCTATCTTTGGTGGATGTAGCCCATATTGGGTGAGCCACGATACATATTGTGTTGTGTGTGTGTAATTTTTTAATTTGGATTTATCTATTTTACTCTTCCACTATTGTAGATTTAGGGGAATTGTTTATATCATGTGTGCATAATTGGGTTTATTATTGAATTATAGCACTATTTTACTGATCCTAAATTCCTAACACCAGTGACCATTATAGTAAGGGTAGAAGGCGTGAACATGTATGTGTGGATGGTATAGATAATGACATATGAGAAATCAATCTAACATGTGTAATAAAGTGAACTTGTCAAACACTAGCAAATATGAATAAATGCCCCCAAGATAATGAACTATGTAATGGATGGATGGAATGGAATGCATGATGGAATGATAGGATTCATGTGCCCCCAAGTGTATGGAAGTGTATGCGAGGAGGTTCATTTTTCCCCCTCATCGATCAAGAATTAACCGTAAATGAGAGTGCGTCATCCGAAAATGGTCGAGTAGTGTGTATATCATGTCTAGCATGTTATGATGAATGTGTATATGTGTAGTGGTGATGATATGTGACATGTAGAAGATATGGGTTTGGACCTTATATCCTAAGCATATACTACTATGAGATGAAAAATGGAGTGATGATTTATCCCTAGCGTATATCAACGTGAGATGATTGAATAAGTGATGATTTAAAATGAAGCGTATATCACTACAAGATAAATGATAGGGAGTGGTGATATAACCTAAGGTGTATACCGATAGAAGATGATAGAATAGGTGAGTATTTAGCCTAAAACGTATATCACTAAGCTAGTAATGTCACATAATGAAAGGTGGAATGTTGAATGTGTAATGTCTATTTTGATTTGTAAACCCTCAACAGGTTGAGTATGGACCAAGGAACCTGAAGTGTGTCATCGGTTGGTGAGTGAAATGCATAGAGAAAAATGTAGTAGGTGTAATGATGAAATAACCATGTGGTGAATAGAATATGTAAATGTGTGACGTGTAAAATGTAATGTGATAAAATTGATTTATGTGGGGTAGTTAATCTAATATAGGAGGACATAAACGTTGTAAATAAATGTGATAAAGTAATATAGAAATTACTAAATGATATAACTAATAAATTAAAACCCTATTATGTAAGAAGAAGGTGAGGAAAGAACTTAGTTGATTATATATGTTTTCACTGAGAGTTTCACGAGATGACTGGAGAAAACAAAAGTAGGAGCGACTATACCAAGGTCCTGTAAAGACATGATCTAGAGGATTTGAGTGGGTCAGGGCACCCATGGGCACTACGGTATGTAATCTGGGTGCCTTGGTCTATGAAAATATCTATAATTGGTTCTCACATGGTGAAGGTGGTCTAAAATCTTGTTGTGTGTCACATCAGGTTCATTTTCCCTCTTTGTATGTCGCCTATAATCCAAGTTGATGTAGAGACCTGCAAGAAGAAAAGAAGGAGTATGAAAACCCTAAAAATAAAGCTACAAAATGAATGGGTCAGACTAACCTCAAGCTACCACAACAGTGGGCTTACTAATCTAAGCACTACACTAGATTTCAAACCCAAATTTAGTTCGTGTGTGTGTGTGTGCATGTCGTGCCCTAGGTGTTCTTTGTGCAGTCACAATTTGTGAAGTAGAAATAAATAGCTAAATGTAGAAAATGTGATGTAATGTGTGCATGGAATACAATAGAATCCCTCCTCCTATGAAGTGTGATGCAGACTTCCTAGCTTATGCCTTTATGATGGAGCCATGTGGATGAAAATGCGGTAGATGGATGCAACTCTAGATGAGTGATAATAATAGATGATGTTAGGTCCCTCACTATGGTCTCATAAATTTATATTTATATGGTTCTCTTGATCTAATTTAATAATTAACCCGACATGGATGACTAGGAAAAATAAAAGGATGAATAATAGCTAGAAAGAGCCCAAAAAGTGGTGGGAAAGTAGAAAAAGGATTGAGGCTCCCCATGTAAGACGGGGTCCCCATGGGCACCCCAAAACTACCCTAGGTGCTTCTACCGAGGCTAAAATGATGGGAAAGTGTGAAAAAGACTGGGCATGTAGATAAAAATGTGTGGGAATGACAAAATAAAAGTAAAATAAGATGGCCAAAAGATGGGGTTAATTAGTACTTTCTTCACTTAAGAACCTTCTAAATAGTAGTATGAGACTGGGATAAATATTGTCTTAAGTACATGATTTTTTACTACACCTTGATAGTAGGTAAACATATTGTTCATAATTATATGATTGGCTTAGGGGCTAGTACTTTTGTCATGCGTAAAAAAATTATAATGTCTTAGGTCTCAAGTATATCCTAAAATCTAAAGGAGTCTTACAACTTGATGGGTCAACTGTCACTACCCTAGGAGTCATCAAGAATCTTGAGTTAACCCTCCATGCATATTTGAGACTTACTATAAATCAAGATATGTCAATCATTGAATCAATTCCATTATTTTCCATTTACCTATCAAGAGATTTCATTGCCAATGTGGGGGATACTTGTCTTGATTGGTCTCATATGCTCCTAATAACAAGGTATGGTACTAAGTTTACCTATAAAATGTTATCCTATATTTGACTATCATTTTGACTCATATGACCCATCCCCTCTCTAGGATAATTTCCTCATCCAAGAAGGCCAAGAAAAATATTTAGTTTCAAAAGAGCAGCCTATTCCTCCTTCCATACCTAATATATTATTAGATGAATGGGATAAAGAGCACTATGAATTTGATCCCTATGATACATATGACTATTAAAACTGGTCTTGGTACTTACTATATCCTTGAAGAATAATTTGATCTACCTCCCCTGCTCAAGGAAAATGATGAAAAATATGGACTATGGAATATACATTTTGATGCTTCGAAGCGAAAATGGCACGGGAACATCTATTGTTCTCATCTCTCCCAAGGATGAGAAGTTCTTCTTCATACATAAACTACAGTTTGCATACTCCAACAATGTAGTAGAATATGAAGCCTTTGGTGCATAGTCTTCTTATTGCTTTGAGAGGAGAGATAAAGGCATTTCAAATATTTGGAGACATTGAATTGGTCATCCACTAAGTCACAAATAAGTGCGCAATAAAGAATAAGCTTATCAAATATTACAAACATAGAGTTTGGTACCTCTTAAAGAGTTTTGAGGCTCTCAATCTACAAGTGGTGCTAAGTGAATTGAATAAGGAAGTAAATCAGATGGTAGAACTTAGCTCATAATTCTCACCAACCAAGGATTTTTTCCAAGGTAATGCGAACCACA
The DNA here is from genome assembly GCA_018340775.1 of Taxus wallichiana var. yunnanensis. Classification (NCBI taxonomy): domain Eukaryota; kingdom Viridiplantae; phylum Streptophyta; class Pinopsida; order Cupressales; family Taxaceae; genus Taxus; species Taxus wallichiana. The sequence continues at coordinate 961,076,215 of CM031237.1, forward strand.
TCAAGATGGTGGTTAGGCCATCAATTCTAGACATTGAAACTAGCTGGTAAGTGTTTAACAATGATGCATAAATTTTCCAATTCATTCATAATGAAGTTTAGTTCTCTTCAAACATGTAAGTTGACTTGCATGACAACTATAGTGACCAAGTGATTCAACTAAATACTAAAATATTGACTAAAGGATTGGTTACCTAAGAGCACATGTTCAGCCCAAATGATGAATTCAAGGCTAAAGAAAATTACATGCATGGAGGGTAAGAATACTACATCCCGAGTCACTATTACACGCAACAAAGAGTTGTTTTTTGGCAAAGCATACACACAGGATGAAAAAAAAATATTTAATTTCTCTATGTTAGAAGTATGTTGAATCATTTGAGTATGAATACCCAAAAGGATTTGATCCAAGTGTTTCTCAACACTCTATTGACCTTGATCCTAGTACCAAGCCCATCAGACAAAAGTAAAGGTCTTTTAATCCTAAGATAGAGCCCCTCATGAGGAAGGATTTATCCAAACTCATTGAGAAAAATATAATAATTCCCATCAAGTACTCTATTTGGGTGGTGAATCTTGTTCCAATGTGCAACAAGAATGGTGAAATCAGAATTTCCGATAATTTTAGATATTTGAACAAGGTATCTTTAAAGGATTATTAGATTTTGCATTTTACATATTTTTTCTGACGAAAGTGGTTGGTGAAGAATTTTTTTGCAATGGATGGATATTCAATCTTCAATAATATCATGGTCATGGAAGAGGATCAATTAAAAAAAATATTTACAAAAAAATGGGGAACATATTCCTATCAGAAGATGCCTTTTGGTTTGTCAAATGTAGGCACAACATTCCAGAGAGAAATGGACATTTCCTTCAAAGGATATATCAATGAGTTCATCCTAGTTTACTTAGATGACATAACTATCTTCTCAAAGAAGAGCACATATCATATGATGCATCTAGAGAAATTCTTTGAGAGATGTAAAGATTTGGGGTATCTCTTAACCCCAAGAAGTGCAAATTTATTATTGCACAATGAAAGGTTTTAGGCCATGTGGTATCTAAGGATGGAATTTCCATTGATCATGAGAACATTTCTTCCATCCTTTATTTCTCATTTCCAACACACAAGAAGGCCTTGCAATCATTCCTAGGTAATTTTAACTTTGTTAGGAAACACATCCCCGAATTTGTAGGATTAATTAGGTCCATCACCTTCATGCTCAAGAAGGGCATTCTTTAAATGGACAACAAGATGAAAGGAAATATTTAACAAGATCAAGTAAGAAATTTCTTGTGCCCTAACACTTATCTATCCATATTACTCTAAAGATTTCATCCTTTATGCTCATGGAGCTGATGCTAGTGTTGTTGTTGTATCTAAACAAGAAAATGAACAAGGATTCGAGTAGCAGTGGTTTTCTTCAGGGAAAACATTAAAGTATTATGAATTGAAATATAGTCACATGAAAAAATAGGTTGTTGCCATCATACATTCTCTAAAGAAAATAAAAAGTATTCTTGTCACAAATCATGTCAAGCTGTTAGTTTCACACTCTAGCATGAGATACTTCATCATGGGAGAAGAAATCAACAAAAAGAGCTATATGGGTGACCAAAATCATGGAGTATGATGTGACTATCAAAGCCATAAAACTAGTTAGAATAAATACACTCTATAGGTGTATTTATGAGGACAAAAAATGAACAAGAGACTTCATTGTTTCGGATGAAGAACTCATGCACAATGATCCTAAGTAAAATAAAGATCCTAGCACACATACCTAGATGGAGAAAATGGTGACATTTATCTCTTCTGGGGTATACCCTCCTAGTATAAGCAAAGCTAAGAGAAGAAATTTGATGCTACAGTCTATTCCATATGTGCTCATTGATGGTGTTATCTTTAAAAGAAACATTGATGGCGTGCTACTAAGATTCATTAATGGTACATAGGTTGACAAAGTGTTGGTATAATTTCATGATGAATTCTCTAGTGGAAACTTCTATGCTAAAACAACAACAATGAAGATCATTAAGGTAGGATACTTCTATCCTACCCTCTTTACAGATGCATACAAGGGGTCAAAAATGAAAAGAATGTGATTCATTTGTGGGAAACAAGAAATTGGTTCCGCTTCCCTCTAAACAATCCAAGCAAATCAAAATTTTGCACAATGGTGTTTTGATTTCATATGTATGATCATTCATCCTTTAGGTTTTGGCCATAAGTGGGTGTTGATAGCTACAAATTAATTTATTAGATGGACAAAATATGACAAGATTTCACACTCAAGGAGGTGGCAGAGTCAATCATCCTTGAATTTCTTGAAGTCATTGTAATAAGGTTTGTCATTCTTGAAACCATTATCTATGATAGTGCAAAATACTTCCTTGGTGTAAATATTTATGATTGGGATCTTAGTCTTAGAATCTACTTGAAGATTTCTTCCAACTACTACCCTAAAGATAATGGCTTGGAAGATTCTACCAACAAGAATCTGATTAGAATCATGAAGTGAGCAGTGAATATCGATCAGACGAAATGGCACACAAAGGTCTTACGTTCACTCTAGGAAGACAAAATCATAGTGAAGAAGGTGGTTGATACTTCACCTTATAATATTATCTATGGAAAGGAGACTAAGTATCCTTTATCTTTAGAATTACCTTCATTAGAGTTGGCCCAACAACTTGAATTTGAAGGCACATACCAAAGAGAAATCAGAATGGCAGAGTTGATTGAGCTCGATGAATTAAGGAACTATACTATGACCAAGTTAGAAAAACATTAGAAATAAAACAAGCAAAGTGGTTTAATAGAAAGGATAGAGCTCGGAGCTTTCAAATTGGGTGATATGGTCTTAAAATGGGATGTTGTGAGCTAAACCCAACACCATTCAGAGTTTGATGCACTTTGGAGTGGCATATATATCATTAGTTGTTGTAAGGATTCTAACTCTTTTGAGTTGTCTCATCTTGATGGAGATATACTACCAATCCTACTCAATGAAATTCAGAAGACTCCATGCCTAATGGATGCTTCAAGGCCACTAATATCTTCATATATCAAGAAGATGGCCTTGAAAGTTTCCAAACTATTGTCTAAAATAACCACCTAGTTTATTTAGACAACTTACAATTCTATTCGACTCTAGCTTCAAGTTTCCAGTTGCACGCGCCATTGGTTTCCTTCATTGGCACATTTACTTAGCTGCAATTCTTCACATGCACCCTCGTGTGCCCTTCCTATTTCTTCCTTATGATTCCTTTCTACTTTATTCCTCTATCTCCTTCCCTTTTTCCTCTATATGCATTCACTTTCTTTCCCTGGTCACTACGCATGCCCACGGACTTGCTTTTCATATCGCTAAGTCCCGACATGCTTTCCAACACATTCCCTTCCTTCCTAAGTTTCACACATCCCCTCATGTGCAATCATTCCCATTTCCCACATTTTCTTCTTAGTCCTTGCACACCCTCTTACCCATGCTCATAGACCTATGCATTCTTCCCTCTCACGTTTCTTTCTCTTATGTAAGTTCCAAGTGCAACTCTTTGCCTCTATCATCAATGGCCATATGTCAACTTGTCGGATAAATTACACAACACGTAAGATATCAAAACATGACAACTACTTTCCAAATCCATATGGTGAATGGATACATGACACATGGTAGAAAAGACAAAAAAAAAAAACAGTCAACTGAATTCTTAAGATGATTAGAGCGTGTCACATGTCTTGTGTGTTCATCATGTCTTGTGATCTTCAAATCGCTATAACTTCTACTACAGAGCTCAAATTTTAATGCGCTTGGTCTTGTTGGAAATCTTCTTATGTGGGCTACATGATAAAATTTTCAAAATCATATTTTAGGTGGGATTTGGTAGGTGAAATGGGGAAATTCAACTCAACCATTTAGACTTGATGATCGATTTGGTCTCCTTACTTATTCTACAAGCTAAGATGAAATGGAAAGGTGGATCTCGATAGTCCTATAAGTGGATTTATAGGCATTCAATGTAGGTTGTTAATGATTAGATTTGAAAATTAGGGTTTCCCTATATTTCCCTCCTCTTCTCTTCCCCTTTCTTCTATATAATGTAAAACAATACTCATTTCAAAAGGTTAGACCCTCTTATTTTTCTAAGAACATTGTTCAGAGCATTCTTCCTTGGAATTTTGAGTTAAAGACCTCATATTTGAACCATTTCATGTAGATATTTTCCTCTCTCACCATTATAATCAATTTTGCATCATTTGGAAGAAATAAAAGTTGTATTTTGTGGCTATCTTCTTCCTAATTCTATTTTTTTCACATATTTTTTCCTTCTTTTGCATTGTTGATCTGTTGTGCATATCTTATATCTCTTGTAGGGATTTTGTTTGTTGTGCTCCATGAAAAAAATTCAATGAGTGTTGTTTCAAATTGTGGCACATTTGGTTGTCCCCCGTGCATGTTTTCCCTGTTTTCACTTAGCCGAGAGTTTTCATCCGGTCTTTCTAGTTCTATCACCTCCCTTAGTTTAGGTTTCCATTTCATGCATCTCCTTCTCATAATGGTCCCTTAGAATCATAGAGTAGTGATAGGTAGCTACATTTCCTTTCCTAGGAGTATTTTTAGTAGTACATAAATAGGTAGAGGAATCCAACCTTCTTCGGAGGTCTGTCTCAAGGACAAGTCCCACAACTTGGAGATAGTCCCATGTTTCCTCAAAACTCCAGTTCATCCTAATATGAGATGGGTGAAATTTTTAGCTCCAAAAATATATTAAAATACCTTTAAAAATACAATTAAACTTGAAAACATACACCCCCTTCGAGCCCGAGTCATTAAAAATTTTATGGATGAAATAAAATCTAGTGTGAGAGGCAATGTGGGGTATAGTGAAATAGTAGGTATACTTATAGATAAGGAAGTCATTAATGGCTCGTGTTGGATGAGTTACGTGGGAAAACAAAAATTAAGGGATATTATGTAAAAAAATGTACATGTCACCTTTGTGCACCTTTGATTTATCCTAGATTTGTGGCCTCCCAAGGCCAATTTCCTAACAATGATCAATTACCATTATACTTCATTATGATGCTACATGCTGAGGTTCACCTAAACCTAAAGGTGAAATATTTAGACATCCTTACTTATTTTAGTCAGGGCATGGCCACATTAGTGAAAATCCTACATATCGATAGGAAGGGCCTCCTCATGTTCTTGACGTAAGACAACTTGTAGATAGGCCATGACCTTTCTTACCTAGATTTCAAGATGTTACTACACCTATGATTCTGAGTGCCCATGAGGGTGCTATAGAGGGTCTTGGGAGAATTTCTCATGAGACCCAATTTATCTCTTCTAACCATGTAGGTTAGTTCCTTCAGAGACATGGTATCAGTGGATGTGATAGTAACAATAGTGAGGCACATAAAAAGTTATACACTCGTGTACATTTGATATCATTTGTTGAGGTCAAGGAAGTTGTAGATGTTATGTTGTTGTGTTAGATAACATACACCATGTTTCATGACATGTTACATGAATATGAGGAATACACATGACTATGACATTCCACTATCGGGGGTATTGGATTATTTGGATAAGAGTACTATTCTGTGAGTAGAATATCTTTTATTCAGTGGTACAAAGAATACTACTATCATTATTATAGTTGTACCTCTTGTTCTTTGGATTTTAACACAAAATGTTCAACTCTATTCTCTTAGTGTGTCAAAATTAAACCTTAATTTAAATTAATATTTTATTAAATTATTACTTTATAATATTAATATTTAAATAGATACATAAGATCTAGTGTTGGCATGGAATATTGAACATGTACTTGTGTGTTTAGGCTTCTACTCCAAGGCATGCTGGTGAGCATTGTGGTGCTTCCTATCCCACATCATATATGTACATGAAATTTTCAAAACTCTTGAATGAGCCAAGCCATGATGCATCACTTGATCTTAGAGGCATAAGTCTTGGTTCATTATGATCATCTTTATTTACTGGTGTTGAGGTTGTGGGTCACGCAGAGACAATTTTTGGTGGCAGACCCCATGATTTCAAGACACATTTTGTAGAGGTATATATGTATATATATTTTGTTTTAGATTTAATATTTAATTTAAATTGAAAATTTTGAAATTAATGTTTTATTCAAAAAACTTGTTTATCAAGTTCTTACATTTAATTTATTTTTTTCACAAGGATCTACAAGTCAGAGATCTACACATAGTGTAGATAATCCCAACATTCACCCATAGATAAATACAAAGGTAATCAATTAAATAGTTGTATGATACATTCAATTATCTAAGAAATTATCATAGAAATTCACTTATATTTTAATATGGTATGTTTTATATAGTTTCTTATGTGTATATTTATTTTTATAAATGCAAGGTGTAGCAAATCATAGTGAGGGATCTGATACTCACCCTAGTAGATGGTGAAGACTATAGATGATACATACATTCATTTTCATGTACATGTATATAGTGTTTATGTGATATTTTGATATGACTTAGACATGTATATATATTTCGCGACATTATTTGTATATAGATATTGATTTTGAATATATGATTTATTGATATTGGGTGTTCAAACATTGTTAATTTCACATGTATTTTGTTGATCTATATGTTGAAATTATCTCTATATCTAAATACATAAATATGAGCTAAATATAACCTAGGACTCAAATAAGTATAAAATTCGTTGATAATACATTAAAATCATTTGATCATTTTCTTAATTTCTCCATAAAATAATATGAGTAAAGAAGAACACTCACTATCCTTTGTATAAAGAGGGTTTTCTCTAACAATGTACTAAACACACACACACACACAACACACACACACACACACACACACACACATTCTATGTACTTGGAAAACACTGAAAAATAGGTAAAATTTTATAGACAAATGATATTTTAGTGTGACACAAATCTTAATCTTGGAGATAATGGTTAGAAATAGGAACTACAAAATAGGTATGAAAAAAGGTAAATATTTCATTAAGTAAACTTAATTTTGCATGCTTGGTAAATTTTGGTATCTAAGTAGAAGTCTTGTATAATTTATAATCATAATCAAATGAACATTGATGTATTCATGCTTCTCTCAAATTACACATAGATTGGTGTAAAGGACAACATAACTTTCAATGATTAATTCAAGAATATTTTTCCTCTGTGGTTCATGTGGATATTATTATTTATGGGGCATGAATTAGGTTAGATATGATATTGGAAAAGCTAAAAATTTTCATTCACTATATGATTGTGCTATTGTTAGTGTTTGATTCATTATATTTACCAAGATTTATTATCTAGTTTTTTTGCCACTTTCTTCTAACACTTGGCACCCTTAACTACTTTACTGCATGCTTTGGGTTAGAAATTCATCTGTAAGTATGAGTGGAAGTGTCTACAAAGATAAATTTGTGTACTTGAATGTTCAATAAGGTATGCATAGTATCATATTTTTGTAGAGTCACAAAATGTCTAAAATTAATCCAACAAGCTTTCATGGTATATATATAAAGTTTTATTCAATCAAAAATGACTCAATTATTTTAATTTACACATCATAAGATATGTTGTAGACATTGGACTCGAATTAAAAGATAATTAATTGTGAAAAATGACCAAATGTAGATACTATTGTAAGTGTCACAACATATGCCAAATGACCTAATGTAGATACAATTATAAGGTACATATAATCTAACTTAATGATGTAGAAAATAAAAAATATTATATAATGGGTCATTTAAGTTGTAAAACCACATAAAGATTGAACAATCAAAGTAAAATTCCTAGTAATTTCTTTAAAAAACATTATCAAAATCAACACACTATAAGTCATCAATAGTAATACCCCCATGGTATGATTATTGATGAATAATCACTAAATTTCAAACTCATAAATATGAAGAAAAGGGAAATATTTATTTTTACAAACATTATAAGTCATCTACTAAATATTCTCTCCCTCCTTTAGGAATCAATATGTGGAGATCAAAATCTCTCACAATAGTTTTTAATGAGACTTTAGTGTCTCAATTTTCTCAAAAAACATATCTTATATATTTAATTCTTTTATATTTAGTCATCCCAACATCCTAAGTTTAAATGGGTTTCTAAATCTAATAATTTTATTCCACATTATAAAAATAATAATAAAAAACTTATGTGCATTAGTAGTACAAGAAAAATATAATGTGAACCCATAAATAATCAAAGTTTGTCTAATAACAACATTACATCCTCATTAGAAACATCTATAATAAGAATATCTACACTATCCTAAGAGGTAAAATATTCCCCTTTGTCTTTTCTTAACTACAATCATTATAGTAAACCATATCATTACACCAACCTCCATAGTAAACTTATTTGTACTAAAACCTTTCCATTTTATACCTACAAAGTCATTAGTCTACTGAAAAAATATTGTGCTAACTCGTCTCGAAAATGTGCATAGGTCACATATTAAGTACATCCCATCATAAAAGGAAAAACTACTTAGAACAATCATAAAAGGAATCACCAAATAAGTGATGCCATAGTCAATTTTTATACCATTATTAAGGAATAAAATTCTTACAAATGCCATGTAAATTTTAATGTAAATGATAAAATTAAGAGTTTTCTCATGTAATTATCTATTCCAAGTAATATTGTGTGTACCTACATTTTTTAATATTTTACCTCTTCTTCAAGAAATTTTTAATCCATAATATATAGGAGGAGGATAAGTTTTAATTCATAGCAAGAAATTTGTCAAATATTTATGCCAAAGTGAGAAATAAATTAGAGAAAATATTTCATTCAAGACATCACTATAATATTATAGTCTACATAATACCAAGTGGTTCGGCTCGTTGTTCAATGACCTATAAAATTTTACCATGATCTTCTATATCTAGTCTCCATTTTTGCATCCGCATGCATTCTTCACCCAATTCAATTATAGCCCAATAACAACTATGTGATGGGTGTAATGATATACCTTGTTATTTGGTTCTTAATCATCAAAGTGAATCCCATTTTAGAGGACTTTCACTTGTCATAAATATGTTCCCTGCACTACAACCGAGCCAATATAAATTTTTGTCTCCTCAATTATTATATTTTACTTAGCTTTTTTCTTTCTTATATGTAACACAACAAGTAGTACTAAACTTTCTCAAGATTTCCTTTTTTCTACAATGATTGCAAAATCATCACCTACAAAAAATCATTGTATAAACAAGTTTTTTTTTCAAATTAAATGAAAAAATATTCAATGATCTATATGCTATAAACTATATATTAATTCAATGATCAAACAAAATTCTTGTAAACAAAAAAATACCTTGTTTAAGAAGTCCTAAGATGTGGTCATAATCAGGTGAAATCAATGGCACATAGTTAAAACTATCATTCTCATTTGATCTATATAAATCATACACAACTAAAGGAAATTGCTTCCACTCACCTACATAACCATGATTTTTACTATTGCAATCTCTATATGATTATTTCATACATTCATAACAAAAACAAGAATAATCTCTTATACATATTGTCTAGTTATTACTATCCATAGTCATCACAGAGTGCAAATACCTAGAATTATGAATCCTTTCACATCCATGTTTTTTCCTTCGATCAATACCTGATTAATCATGAAAAATCAATAAATTTTAACAAACATAAAAATTAAGAAAAATAAATGTACATGTACATAATTTTATGTGTAACTTGTAATCAATTTCACATCAAGATACATATGTTATGTGCATACCTATTATCTCCCAAAACACTCTATGTGGGGGCATGTTACTCTCATGTGAGGTTTCTTGAACTACAAAATGTTTCCTACACCATTCAACAATAGTTTGGACATCAATCAATCAATATCCCTCATAATCAAAGTATTTTTTCTTTAGATCACATTTGATACATGAACCTTCACCATCATGTTCTCCCTTCCCATGACCACTCTCAAAACAACTCCATATATGAGGTATTTTGAGATAATGTTGATATAAACTATGTGAAAAGAAAGGGTGTGAGGATTTGAACTGTGATGTGTAACCATCATACCAAACAAAATTATGATCTAATTGTATTCATCGTTGATTAGGATATTGGAAAGACAATGTCCCGATATAGAAGTGATACTCTTATTAATCACTCACTTCTCATATGTACTTTCAAATACATACAAAGATAATTTTGCATGCCTATAAGATACATGAACCATGATGGTAGCCTTATTAGTATGATAATATTGTGTTTGAATCTCTTTTTGATGAGAACATGAGTAATTCTCGGGAAAATCAGCCACATACAATATGGAACCAAGAGGTAACGTGTCTCTACCGGTTATAAATTACATAGCTTGCCACTTTGAATAGTGAGGATTTATGATGTAAGGACTAATCAAACTTTATAAACTATGCATGAATGTTGCAATGAGGATTTCCTCTTCTTCCAAGTCCAACCTTGTTACATTATTTCCAAATCTTGTTGAATTTTTTATGTATTTGAACCTACAAAATCAATACTTAATGGACAACTTGTTAGATTCATTTTCAATAAAAATAAAAAAAAAAATATGCACATCCAAATTTAAAATTTATTAAATTTTCTTTGAAATAATCACCTCTTACAAGTCACCATTTGAATTGTGTCCAAGTCTTTATTTGTTTCTGGAAATATTTTCAAGTCCCAACACTTGTCACGCATAACTTTGATGTAAGCCATAGGACCATCCACATTATCATCAGATATTGTGTAAATAATTGAAGCTACGAATTCACTCATGCCTCTAGGGGAATTTTCTAGACCATTTGATGCTTCTCGTAACTTTCTATACACTTGAAAAAACATAGCTATTGATTACATAAATTAAATCACATCTCATTTAACAAAATAATCATTTCTAATAAACCTATAAATGAAATAATACTTCAATATGTAATATATTTTTGAACATGATAGTGATAATCAAACTTGACATGATAGCTACAACAACATGTTTCAAGGACTTTATCTTGTCACACATACTAAGGCTTCAAAATCTCAAACATTTGTTTCCCAATCTTAGTATGTCGATGTTCTTCTTTAAATTTTATGTACATCTCATGTTGAGTTATTTATAGCCAATTTTTGTATGTTATTCATACTCATTACAACTTATCATGCATTTCAAAACATCCCTTACATTTGGAGAATCACGAGTCCTCTCACTCCAAAAATTAAAAATTATCTTCACAATACTATTCTCAATTTTATCGTAAAGCAGATTTCTACACATTACTTCCTAATTTTCTTCCATGGTAGAATCATCAAATGTCTTCATCCTCTTCAAATACCTACTAATAATTTCTAGAGACACCCAAGGCCTAGAAGTAACACTAATATGAAAATTCTTTATCAGATCTAGACACAAAAATTAGGTCGTACCACCCTTTCCCATAGTGCACATGATTAATTATATTAATTACTTTAATTAATTTAATTAATGTCCTCACTTGACCACCTCACCTAGCCACATCACCTAGACACCTCATCATGGACCTATTCTTAGCATGTTCATTCTAACTAGGACTCAATCTCTACTTACCATAACTAACTGAGACTTAGTCTAACCCTAACATTATATGACTATCCTTTCTATAACAACATGCCTACTTACTTAAGCAGAAAATACCATTTTGGACCATGACCAATGGGCAAAATTGGATAAATATATGGCCAAGATCTGTTATTTTAGCCAACCTAGGATTTCCCACCTTAACCAATGTCGGTTAACCCTAAACTAACATTGGTTAACCTAAACCATCATCATTTACTATATATTCACTTTGGTAACCTTGTTCCAAGAGGTTGGAGAATTATTTGAATTTAGAGAGAGAGATTTGCATGCAAGCATGAACCAGAGCCCTCTCACACATCCAGACACATTCTAGTCCAGCACCAAGACTGATATGAAGAAATTGGCATTCACGGTAGCATTACGGAAGCGCCATGAACTGATCACCAATTTTGTAGATCAACCATCACCTTCATCCAACCACCAGGTCTACAAATATAAGTAAGTGCATTTTGATCTACATCATTCCATACTTATTTAGATCATCATTTCTTTAACTTTATCCTTTAAATCCTATTCTCTTTTGCATCCTATCATTCTTACCTTCCTGTCAATCCACCCATCTAACCACCCATAACCTTTTGGCTCCCCATATTCAACCCCCAGACATCTATGAGCATTCTCAACACCTTTACCAACCTAGCCATCCTTCTTCTATTCTCTGTGCAATCATAGAGAATCTCCAAAACCATATTTTATTGATTTTCTACCATTCTTCCTCTACCGATGCTAGTTAACCTAAACCATCGTCAGTTTCCCTCTCAATCGACATCGGTCATACCAGATTGACGTCAATCTCTATAACTAGTAATCCCGCATAAAAAACCTAATAACCTTCACCCAAATAACCCAAAACCACCCAAAATCTGATCATAACCCAACATTTTATCAGTTAAATTTAATTATTATATTTGAATGAGATACCTAAATCATATCAACTATAGTAGGATGTTATTTGTTTACATTATTTCTTGCATTAAATTGTATTAAACAATGGATTGATAGCCATCTAGGAGTATCACACTTCCCGGATCTAGCATACGCTAGGCAATCCACTAACATATATTGTTTAATATTCTTCTTGTGGTATTGTTTTACATTCATGGTAGTTCCTCCTAGCAAAAAAGGAAGTTCTCACAATCAACACTGGATTGGGAAATCAGAATGCGCACACTCTACCTTCCACCTTCATTTCACAGGTATTCCTCCTCACCTTTACCTTATCTATTTTTCTCATATGTACACAACTTATTGGTGAAACATTTTGGCATGACTCTGGTGGGACCCTCTCTTGGGTTCTTTGAATTTTCTTCATATAGGGAAATCTTGTGTGTTTCTTTCTCTTTTTGAAAAATACACATTTAATCTTCTCCCTTGGTAACATTCTTTTCTTCTAATTTTCTAAACGACATTTGTGATTTGGTGTTTAAAATGAATCATTTCTTTTTTGGAATTTTCATAGTAGTGAAAGAGCACATTCTTGACCTATTCATCACTTGCTACATCAAATATAATTGTCGATTTGGGTTATAAAATTTGTTGCATTTCATCCTTGTATGTTGCATTATTAGCTCACATTTAAAACTGAGGGAAACCTATACATTGGAAGTCATGCCCAGCTGATGGTTGACATAATTGAACCATAGAAAGCATTTTTTTCTCTCTCTCTCTCTCTTTCAAAACTACAAAAATACAAAATTCACACATCTTCTTAAACAACACCTTACCTGGAAGAATTTGTCAACAATCACATGATCAAAGGATTGATAGTGGGCACCTAGCTGGTTTCTCTATGTCTAGTCATTATCTCAGAGAAAGGACCACCCCACCAAAACATAACCTGAAACCACCCTTTAGAATTTTCCTCTTCATAGGACACCTTCCCAACCAAATTTTTTTGTTATGAATTCACAAGTTAGTCTTAAATGGCATAAGTTAAACACATAAAATTCACTTATTAGGATTTGCATGTTTTTCTTATCTTTTTCCTGAGTTATGTTTTGAGTTGTGAGGTTACGTTCTCCACTTTCCTCTTCTGTTACACTCCGCCATCATAGTTGGAGCATTCTGACTATTTTTAGTGTGTCAGGGTCTAATACCATCATTCTCATATTTCTGGGTTGGTGTTTCATCTGATTTAATTCACAAAAATCTATTTTCTCCACTTCTTCTAATTTCATAGTAACCGGCATCGGTCCAGTGACCGTCATCGGTTTATATACTGTCATTGGTTTATCTAACTGGTGTCGGTTCTAGATCTTTTTGGTCATTTCACCCAAAGATAACATTCACCAAATTTTTGTTCTATCTAAAGTTCTCAAAACATCATCATATCCCTAGAACTTTCATATCACAGCCCAATATAGTTTCCATTATTTATTTTCATCAGTTTTTCCTCATTTGCAGAACTGTTGATTCCCCACATAACTGGTATTGGTTATCATAACCATCATCGGTTCCCTTGTAACCATCATCGGTCAATTTGACTATCATCGGTTTTGGTGTTTGATTTCTAATTAAAACACCGATCATATTTACCCACCTGGAATTCATCCTTCTCCATTCTTTTATTTTTGTATCATCTATAGAGTACAATTTTACTAGGTCAATGCTAATTCACATGGTGTTGACTCGTAGCCAAACCAATGCCCTTATATTTCATGCTAGTCTTCAACCACTCCCACCTAGCCCATCACCACCTTCCATCTTATCGCCTATGGATCCAACTCAGCCCATCACCATTACTACTGGTAATGAGGAGTTCACAAGACTCCTTGACCAGAATCCTATGGCCTTACAATACTATCTTTCCCACTCATCTACTTGAGACTCCTCAGGACAACTAGTATATGACATGCCCGTATCTATTCCTCCTACCCTCCCCCACTTCCACATCAGCTACCACTAGCTCAACATTTCCTTCATCCACCTTACCCCTTGTGGTATCTCAACTAGACCCCACATCCACTATAACTGCTACACCAATGACATCTATCACACCCATGGTGTCGACCATCCCTTCACCAACCATCTTAAGCATGGCCCCATCTACCCCCTTTACCTCGTATGTACCAGTTGCATCACAACCACCCATGGTGTTAGCAACCCACACCCCTTCCAAAACCTCATCCTTTCCATCCCATAGTCTCTACCACTAATTACTATGAGAGTCATTACGATCACTCCACCTGTTTACACACATCACCAAAACCCCAATCGTTTCTATCACTTATTCAGGATACCCTCCACCCACATCTATTCCCCCTTCACAATTTTCATATTTAGTACCCCCATATGTCGAGATGCCATCCACATCATACACCCATCATCAACCTCCCTTTACTGTAGGAGGTGCCCATTCCTCACAACCCACCAATGACCTCATTAGGATGATGATGGAAAATATGTAGACACTAGAAGCATCAGTTTCTGGCTCTCATAACTCCTTAACTTATGAAGAAATCTGTAATGAGCCTATTCATCCATCTATTCCTATTTTCCATACCCGTGCATTGGGAAATGCCCAAGTTCAACATTTCAACAAAGTAAAGAAGACCCACAAAAACACTTGCGGTCATTCAAACATGGGTGCTATCTAATTTCCCATGATGATGCTTTACTCCTATGAACATTCCCATGTCCCTGACAGGACCCACCTTAGATTGGTACAGTAGTTTACCCATACATTCCATCTACTCCTTTAACCAAGTGGCTCAAGAATTCTGGACCACTTATCAATCAATGTAGTCAAAAAAGTCACCATGACTGACCTATATTCGACACGATAGTATGATGATGAATCTATCACAAATTTCATTGCTCGTTGGTGAAGTCTTATCAACCAATTAATGTTCCAATTACCTCAAGATGAACTTATAGATTTGTTCACTAGAGCTTGTGCTAGAAACATCTCACCAAATATACAAGTACAAACCTTCCATACCTTTGATGAAGCATTTACCATGGCGTGAAAGCTGGAAATTCATGCCATTGAAGAAAATAAAATCCAATTGTGAAACAAAAATTCCATGTTCAAATCAAATGATTCTTCTTTGTCTTCAAACCCCAAAACAATTATTCAAAATCCAAAGGATCTACCAATGTGGTAGTTCTCAAATCTGGTCCATCTCATCCATCTAATCAATCCAAACCTTCCTCCAATCTTTCCCCTATTTAGATTTTCAGTTTCAGTGGGAATAATGAAAGTACACTCAATTGGAGAGCCCTATTCTTCAGTCTTGGAAAAGCTTCTTAAAGTCGAGCCATTGCACTACCCCTTAAAACCTCATATTGGTTTTGATCCCTCTTTCCTATGCCTGCATGGTATAAGGAACATGACTATTGTAATTATCATCACGTCAAAGGCCATAGTGATGGTAATTGCATAAATTTTAAGAACATTGTCTAGGAAATGTTAGATAATGGAGATCTCATCCTGGACAACCCGAATGCACCAGAAAATCAAAACTTGCATATATTTAAGAATTCATTCCCTAACCATACACCATCATCTAATAAAAATGGTGAACCTTCAACCAACGATAACAATGTCCATGAAGTCCACACTATTTTCGATATCATATCGGTCATTCCTCAATTTCCACCTATTCCATCTATCGAGGAAATTTGGCATGAGCTCCTCTACCCACGATGGAGGAGCATACCTCTTCCACTCCTTCACCCTCAGAGGATACCTCTTCATCTCCTCCTTCACCCTCAAAGGAGACCTCTTCATCTCCTCCTTCACCCATGGAGGAGTCCATGATTTTTGTTGATTCATTTCATCGTCTACCTCACAACCTACCGAACAATCAACGGTATTAACTCTCCTACTCACAGGAGAATCATCATCACTTTCTCCTCCACCAAAAGAGAAATCTATCTCACCCCACCTACCATCTCTCCTACCCATGGGAGATCCTTTAGACATGCCACTACCTATTGGGACAATTCTCCATTAGCATTCCAGGATCTCATTGATCTGGTCTCGGCTCTTCTACCCACAGAGTTCGAGGCTAACCAATTCCCTATCTCACAGACATATTTTATAGGGATTGCCACTAAACCAACTACATCTCCTCTTACAATGGTCCATTTTCATATTGGCTTTCGATCGCTTGGATTACGTCAATAATTCCATGCTTTGGGGACATCTTCGACTCCCCTTTTTGACTCAAATGAAAATGTCACCTACAGATACCTCCATGATCTATCCAAAGGTATTTCTAGCAACCAGATTGACCCTGACCATGCCTATTGAAATGGATTCTTCTTTGTCACCTTTACCTACATCCAAACCTTTACTTGTGACTAAAACCATTCCTATGCCTAAGAACCTACCCACACCTACATCTTCATCCATATCTAGACCCATCACTACCTTAGGTGTCATGCCGACGTCAAGCCTTACCCATCCACCATCAAATTGGATTTAGCCATGTCTTCCCAAACCCACACCAAAATTTCTCCTCCACCTAAAAGGAAGACCCAACCTTCTAGGCCACATACACCAGTCTCACCTACCATGCCTTTTTCACCTTCACCCCTTCCATCCATCCTAGGACCTCACCCATCAACCTTGGCAAAACAACCCCTACCCAAGGCCAATCAAAAGCTAAGCAACCTACCTCATCATCATGATCCTTTGTTACATCCAATTTACCTACACAACAAACACCCTCACCCTCACCCATACATTTCTTACCACCTATACCTCCACCAGCTACTATAACCCCAAATTTTCCTATATGACTTCAACCCATACCTTCCACCTGACCTCTACCAACCACTTCCACCACAACTCTATTGTCCCCATGGGTAACCCATCCTCTTCCACCATCTGATTTCCCTTTTGCATCACATACTCCCATCTCACCTTTACCCAAGAAGGTGTAATCCAAAGACAAGAACCCACTACCCTCCAACAGGGTAGTTAAACCAACAACACCTTCCATTGCTAGTTCTTCTACCACACCTTTACCCAAGTAGATACCATCAAAACCTAAGACAATACCACCTACCAAACTAGTGGTCCAACCCATTCCCCCTCCTATAATGCCTCTTCCCCCACAATCATCACACCTTTACCCAAACCCACACTCACTTCCCACTATGATCCATTGGTAGGGTCCTACGCCAACATTCTAGCCAACCTCTTAGAGACCTCAGTCATCACTTTACCGCCACTTAGGCCTTATGACCCCTCAAACCAAACCAAAAGGGTTTGATGAAACTAAAATTTGTGCCTACCATCATGTGTTGCCAGGACATGATGTAGAGAGGTTGTAAGGCTCTCAAAACCATTCTCCTCTAGTTATGTCCTCCTGAAGAAAATTTTGATGATGATGATCTTCTTGATGAGGACCCTATTCCACCTTCACCTATCACCACATGCCCTCATCCCTTACTTCTTCAAAGTGACTTGCATCACCACCTCCACAACCATTTTATCCACCTCCAAAATTCAAGATCAACATGGTCCGTATCAGAGAGTTGGCCAAACCACCACCTAAATTCCAATGTGCCCTACTCATTTCGCAAGGCTCTTACCCCGCATTAGGTTTTTGTCCATCATGTTCATTACACTACTCATGACATACCTTCTCCATATATATCCTTCCCTTAGATTAACATGATCCAAGTTGCCACTCGTGCCCAAAAGGAAAAAGGAAAAGAAAAAGTAACTAGCCCATCAACCAATCCCATGCCCAATATACCATTTACACCCACACCCAAAATCACCATTCAAGGACCCGCATACCCTATTTCTGATGGGGTCACCCATCATACAATGATAAAACAATTACATCAATCCCCTCTAAAAATTCTTATATGATCTCATCTAAACCTTAAATCTCATCAACAAGCCCTTATGGAGGTTTTACAATCCATCAAAGTTTTACCTAATGAACCCACACTAGTAGCCTCCATTCTCACCCCTCATCATGTGGCCTCTCTTACAAATCATCTCCTTATTCTACCCCCATGCCCACTCATCAAGTAGTCACCCTCATTTTTTTGATGAGGATATCATACCTCTCCAATTAGATGACCATGATCCTACCCTTTTTATCTCTATCTATATCAATAATATATGCATACGACACGTTATGATCGATGACAAAGTGATAACATAACTATCATGTCCACCCATAGGTATAATCAAATGTGCATTCCTTTATATTACATGTATAATAACCTAATTATGTTGTGCTCCTTCAATGATGCCATCACTTCCACCCTTGACACCATTATTCTTCATGTTTGCGTAGGCCCTCGCACTATGTGGAATTGTTCTACATCTTAGAGGGGGAGTTCTAGTATAACTTGTTGCTTGGCCAACCTTGGATTCACATCATGGGTTGTGTTCCTTCAACTTTACACTGTTGTGTAAAATTTGAACATGAAGGACATAACTATACCATCCCAACTGACCCGTCACCATTCAAAACCTGTAACATGTTGTACCAACCTAATGATGTCCTTGTACTAGTTAAGGCATCTACCACTACCCCCACTTCTCCTTCACCCACAACCCCATCCACCAATGCTACCGCCACCTCTCCCACACCTGACTCTTCTAGTCATACTATTGTCATAGCCTCTGCAGCTAGCCCATCTACTTCCCAACCTGACCGATACCCCTCCTACCTAATCACCTAGTAATTCATCTATCCCTACTACCCACATATCTACTACGATCCCTTAGAAGGTGTTTTTCAATGCCTCACTCGGGGAATACCACCTCTACAATATCAACACATTCCTCACTCGCAAGAGTATGGAAACCTACGCCAACATCCTCATTATGACTATCGCATAGGAGAGGTTTTCCCTTATGGTCCTCCCCACCTTCGCACCAACTTAACATATGGGGGACTTGATACTTCCACCTATTCACCTAGAACCACCATCCCAAATAATTACCATTTTCATTTGACCTCCAATCTCTCACTAACCGCCACTTCACCCACACTTTCCTTCACCATTACATATGGAAAGGATTTGGATTTAGTTTTTATGAATAAGGTCATCATACCGTCATCCTGTGTACCACCCAGTAAACACAAATATTGCAGTGGAATTGGCTTTACCAAACCATCTTCAAGAAGACCCGCATCGACCTTGTTGAGGATGAAAAACCTTCTTCACCACGTTCACCAATGTCACCACCTTCACCCACGGAGTCCATAGATCCCAAATCTATTCCTCCTAATTTTTTTTTCATGAACACAATTTCCTTAGGACCTCTGACTTATCAACATGATGGTGAGGCTCCCTCTTCTCTTCCCTTCCTATATCCTGACATGATCGATGATGATACACCTTCTATTAACTTTGTCATTCAATGTCAAGATGATGAGTCTATCCTCACCTACCTTGGTGTGGAAGATTCTTATATTCACCGATCATTACCTTTTGAGACACAAACCATGTTGAATGAATTGACCATCAAAATCAATATTAACACTCAGGATGACCTGCACATTCTAAAGATAGGCCAATCTTTAGATGTCGCTGAACAGAAGAAGCTTTTACTTCTTTCCTCCAGGATCATAGCAATGCCTTTACTTGGTCCTATGTTGATATGCCTAGTATTGACCCAACATTATGGTCCACAATATCGTAACCATTCCTAAATCCAAACCTATAAAACAAAAACTATGGAAAATGCATCCTCGACATTGCCCTTCTTGTCAAAGAGGAACTTCAACGCCTTCTCTTAGTTTCCTTTATCCTACCAATTGACTATCCCCAATGGATTTCTAACATCATTCCTATCACCAAAAAAATAGGGGGACTTCATATTTGCATGGGTTTCCATGACCTCAACTTAGCTTTCCCCAATAACGAACTTTCCTCTACCAGGTATTGACCAATTAGTTGATCTCACCGCTGGTCATGAGATGTTATCACTCATGGATGGTTTTTAGGGTTATAACCATATATTACTCACCCTAGAAGATAAACAAACTACCTTCATCACTCCTTGGGGGACCTTCTGCTATCACGTCATGCCTTTTGGCCTTAAAAACATTGGTTCTACATATCAGCGGGATATGAATTATATCTTCCATGACATAATGCATCGCATATTGGAAGACTATGTAGATGATCTTCTTGCCAAATCCAAATGTCGGGCTGAACATCTCACAGTCTTGAAGGTCATCTTTGACTGTCTCATCAAGTATTGTTTTCACCTTCAGCCCAAGAAGTGTGTCTTCATTGTTCTTTTAGGAAATATCCTTGGTTTCATGGTTTCTTTTTGCATGCCATAGAAGTCAATCCTGCTAAAGTAAAGATTATTCTCAAAATTCCTCCACCTACTAATCTTTTCCAACTTCAAAGTTTGCAAGGTAAGTTGCAATCTATTTATCGATTTATTTCACAACTTTCCAATTGCTACCAACCATTTCATCATCTCTTCAAAAATGATGTCTCCTTCACATGGGATGATGAATGCCACAAAGCCTTTGATGCCTTAAAACAATACCTTCTCTAACCACCAGTGCTCATTCCTCCTAAAGATGACCAACCCTTTTACCTATACATTTCTGCTACTGATCATTCCTTAGGTGCCATGCTCACTCATCGTGATGAGAAACACCAAGAGAAAATAGTTTATTACATAAGTCGTACCCTTTTGGACTACGAAACTAGGTACACTCATGCCAAAAAAATTTGTTTAGCCTTAGTTTTTGTCGCCACTAAACTTCATCATTACCTACTCAACCACAAAACCTTTTTCATCACTAACACTGACCCCTTACATTACATGTATGCCAAACCCTACCAGCATCAACGTGTTGCACATTGGCTCATGCTTCTTATAGACCTCGACCTTGAATTCATCCATCAAAAATATATCAAGGGCCAAACCATTGTTGACCAACTTGTAGATGCACCCCTTTCTGGAAATCAACCCTCTAACTTTGATTTCCTAGACGAATCCATTGCTACCCTCTCTTTGGATGATACCATTTACCAGATGACCTTATTCTTCGATGGTTCCAAATGTTAGCGTGGAGGTGGTGCAGGTGTTATCCTCATTCCTCTTGATGGTGAACCTGTACCTTTATCTTTCAAACTAGATTTCAATTACACTAACAAAATCACCGAATATGAAGAACTCGTATTAGGCCTTCAAACTACCATCACCCTAGATTTTAAATCAATTAATATCTTTGGGGACTCTCAACTGGTTGTAAACAAAATCAATGGTATATACTAGTTTTATAAAAAATACTCCAAAAGTACAAATAAATGTTGACATACTTCTGACTACCTTTGACCATTACGAACTTCAAACCACCCCATGTTCTACTAATAAATTTGGAGATACCATGGCATGTATAGCTTCTCATATACCCACTTCACCTTCCAACTCCAAAATCTTTGTCACAATACAAAGGTTGCAAACACCTTATTTATCTCGAGATGTCAACTCATGCTGAAGCATTACACCTCACCCACATTATCTTTCGTATAAGTAGATAGTAGAGTGCCTTTCCCTTTCCATTCTACCTTCCAATCTTACTCGTAATGGAAAACGGGTGTAACATTCCCATTTTAAGACTTTAGAAACAAGGGAATTTTTTTTAACTAATATTACCTATTCTAAATTAACATAATTTAGTACACACATTCCAAAGACAATCAATCTCATAACAGAAAACCATATGCAACTATAAATGACTCGTGTAACATCGATCTCTCATTTCATGAATCGGTATCATACCACTTTGTCTCATTTTAACTTAATAATTTGTATAGTGTATACTTGGTTCCTTTAACCTTTTCGGGGTATTAAGTGTTTTGTTTAAGAGGCCTATCTAAATATTTTTACCGATAATCATCTAAAATCTTGCTTCTTAAACAAGGTGATATAGGACAATGTATCCAACAACTTGTGATACTTTGGCCAAATATTTTAAACATACTTTTATGTTTATATTCCCAGCATTTACATACTCATAAAAAGAATAAGTCCTTCACCTCACTCAATATGTTATCTAGAATTATCCTTATTGACTTTTTTGTCAGTCTACTCTTTCATAGTTTAACCATAGATAAGGTTAGCAACATAGACTAGTGTGGAGGATTGCTTGTGGTGACTAAGGGTACATAGACATACTCAATCGACCTAAGTCGATTGCGTGTGTCTAGTTATCCTAAGTCATCATGAGTTGACCTTGACACTAGGTCATGCCCCTAACTTTACCTAGGGAAGAACTGTGATCAAGTCAAAATTTATGTAGATCTAGCTAATTAAACTTTGAAGGGTGTTGCAACATTTCAACTGTAATACAATATCCTTGTGAAGACCCAAGTCTTCATGAAGGTACTGCACTGTAGTTGGCGTGTGTCAACATCTCGTTTGAGTTCTCCTCATCTAGATGAACATACCTTAAAAATAAGTTAATGACTTACTAATTTTCCTTATTAAGGGTTAATTGTACAGTAACCCTACTGAACAACTAGGTTCATTAACCCTTAGGGTTCCAAGTTAAAATTGCAATAAAGGTAGGTATGTAGAAACATTTGTCCCTATCCATTCCATAAGTTATGTTTTTATACCAATAACATTCTGATTTATATTTTACATAACAGATCCAACATACATTTAAGTGATGTTTGCTTACTCCCTTACTCAAGCCCTAGCTTATATAAGTTTAGAGCAAGTTATTTTTATATTATACTTCAATGGAATTGAAGTCTAATACCATTTAATTTCCTTTCTCTACATTCCTAATCTAGTTAAGGAACTCTTCATGAGAAATCACACCTTCAACTATCCAAAGATAACATTAAGATTCATTCCCAAAAGGTCTTAAAACAAGTCTATGATTCCTTAAATGTAAGTTGTCTTCCTTTTTCTTATAAAGGGTTAATGTTCATTTATAACCCCATAGTATATTATAAGTTATCATCATAGTTTTATTCACCCACAAACATTTTATTTAAATATAGTCATAGTGATATAGTTGAATATCCATGCACGAATGTCAACTTAATAAGTTGCATTTCGAGAGAGAGAGAGTAGGACATATAGTACCCATGGTCTCTATTCAATTTATTCCAACCCAATATGGTATGTTACCGATAGATAAATTAGAGAAATACTTAACATTTCCATTCATAGAATATTAAAAAAGGATTAAACATTAAGTATAAGAAAATTCACAAATCATTCATTCATCAAGAGGATTCATACATTATAAGTCCACAAACTTTAGACATTTTTAATGTCAAACAACAATAACAAGATCAATTACAAGTACAACTTTCTTTTTCCATCAAATACATTTCAATAATGAACCATATTTCATCATAAAAGATCTAGTCTCTTTGGTAAACAAATGTAACATCCTAAAGATATTTTCTCCTTTCATCACTTATGAAGTTCATATGCAAAATTGCTAGTAGGGTCGGTTCATCAATCGAGCATGATAAGCATTAAACATTAAAACTATATGCTTTTAGCTAACTCTTTCATAAAGAGAACTCTGTTGTTATGAAACAGACTTGAGAAATTTAGAAAGACATACCAAAAGGAGTGACCATACTAAAATAAGAGAGAGCGAGAGAGAGAGACAAAAAAGTAATAAACCATAATTTAAGTAAGAATAGATCATGATATAAACAACTTCAATCTTCCATACTATTGTCTTTCATAAAAATAATTAAAAATTAATTCAGATAAGTAACCTTTCCTCACAATCCAAATATTATTTTCATACATTACTTTACATGTTTCCCTTCTCAGTTAAACCTATTTAACATAAGGAGATAATTATCCTAACTATCTTTTAGGCATAGTTTAATAGTGGATAAAATAATAGTACTTCCATCTCGACATATCATTCACCTAAATTCATCCTAAAATCTGAGATGCCAATAATCAAATTAAAAACATAAGAATAAGTTTAGGATGAACCAAATCACATAACTTAAATGTGTTACTAATTTAAGTATCCTAATACTCAAATTCAGAATTAGAACCCAATTTAAGTTGAAGTCCAAAAACTAAATAGATCTCATCAAGGGTAAGATTAAATTAGCATGCAATTGGGACTACACACACAATCCCCAAAGAGATACAACATTACCAATGTTAAGTCAAAAGAGTAGAATGGAAGGGTTTAACAATCAGCTTCAGCTCAATCAACCATCTAGACATTTTCTACTAAGCACAAGTTTTACTCAAAATATTTCCAACCAAATGCAATAATCCATCCAATCATACTCTAGATCAGTTATACTTCCCTAGTACAACTTTAAATCAATCTTACCAAACAAGTCCAAAAGTTAAAATAATCTATATTGTCCAACAAAAATCTCAAACAAATAACTAATCAGGGATCAAATTGAATGTATAATAAACCAAGATAAGAATAACAATGAAAAAAACCATTCCTTTATCCAATGACATTCAATAACAAGGTATTGACATCTTCAATATCTGCAAAGACAACAAGAAAATTCTTTCCCCAATTACATAGAAAGGAACGAAAAAGACGATGAAGGATAAGTCTAAAACAGACATACAAATCTCAGATCCTTAAAGAAAATTGTGAGCATAATGATATATCAAATCCCAAGAATGCATTCCTTTTCGATAGAGTTACATTAGCCAAGATCGTAAAATAACTGAAAATGAGTTTGATGGTTAGGACAAGAAATAGACTAACTATAAACAATATCCATTGAGCTACCCAGAAGATCAAATAGACAATAATAACCAAAAATTGTAACTATTGCTAAGGGATTTTTTCCTTCTTAGCATTGAATGCCCAAACTTTCACTAGTTACCCAAAACTCAACAGAGTAGAAACTAAGTACATTTCCCTCCTGGGATCAAACAGTTAGGCATAGGGACTGAACAAAATCATGACAAAGTAGAAGTATAAGTTGTAGGCTAGAGATAAAATCTTAAAGAACTAACATGCTGTGAAATGTTAACACTTTCAAGTATAACCCAATAACTTGAATTCTTCAATAACCATTGGAGCAGATGACCGCAACTAGGAGATTAAAAATAAAACCCATAATCACAACACAAAAGTGATAAGAAACCATACGCATTCTCTATATTGTTCATTCCATCATAACCAAGAAAAATATGCTAAATCTAGGGTCGTAGAAGTTTAATCCCCATAAATATTCATACAAGATCAAACAATAGTCAAGTTATTCAACAGTTTATACTCTTAAGTGCTCTCACAGAGTGATACAAGATATCTTTAAATAAGTTCCATGAATTTAAGCATTTTAGTTACCTACAGTTTAACATAGCTCAACAAGATTACAAACAATTTCTACTTCATCTCAGGCTCAAGCAGAAGGAGTAAAGCATAACCCAAGTAAGTCAGAATAAAAATAATGAAACCCACATCACACTTTCTTCTTACTAGTGGAGTTGAAACAACATTCATATAAAACAACACCACAAAATAAACACATGTAAATATGATCTAAATAACCATGCAAAAACTAGATTGTTCCCAAGAAGAGTAGAGTTATTTTAATGAATCAATTAAGTAAAAGAAAAACAACTTAATGGGTAGAGCCTATCATGCCTGATAGAGCTTCTCCTTCACCGATTTGTAGAATATTTCCAAGCAGAACTTCAACAGCTTCTTCTTCTCCATGAAACATCAACCAACTTTCAACACTTCTCCCTTCTTCTTATAGTTTTCACAGAGTCCAATAATAGCTCTATGCAATGCAAAATAATAGTCATGCAAGAATCAAACTAGAGGTTTGAAGAACTGAAAACATCATGCAGAGCTTGAGCTTAAAAATGAACCGAAAGATCAAAACAACCAAAACCCTCATGCATCTTCCTAGGCAGTTTTTTCCAAGTTCAAAAACATTAAATTCCAAGGACCTGCCGCCTCCTCCTTTTTCCATGCCACCACCATCTCCATATTTTGTGAAGACTAAATTTAAATTTTACATGCAACCAAACTCGGTGGAGGTGCTAACTTAGCCTCACCTAACTTTTCCAATGCCCATGCCAAAGTTGGTAGTAGGAAGAGATAAGACTGCATTAAATCCCATTTAATATCTAGAAATCGATGCCACCGACCACCCAATTTCCATGTCATTCCATAGGCCCCCTTTAGGTTAGCCATAATTTAAGTTAGGTTAACTTTAGTTTAGGAAATCAACATAGGTCCATAGGTAGGTCCATAGTATTAGTCTATGTTAGGTTTAACCCCTAGGATAGAGTCATTAGTTTTAAAACATAGATATATTAGGTCCAAGGTTATCCAATAACATCTCATCCTAAAAATAATAGAAAAGAAGAACCGAGAATCGTTCATGGATTAAATCCAAAGTAGAGGTCCATGAAGAGGGTCATTTACAGCCCTCACACACTCTAGATCCATGACTCTTCCATCTGTCCAAATTGGACTTCATGTCAACAAGACATGTAAATTAGAAGCATATCTTGTATTAGTGGAATTGATCCAAGGTAATGTTGTTTGATTCTGTTAAATTATGAAAACTAAAACTCAAATTCATAATCTCGTGTGCAGTGAATTTATCTTACATAAAAGAGATGGATTGCTTCATTTTTAACTAGGGAAAAATATGAATGAATGTACCTATTCAATAGATGAATTATTTCCTACTACAAACATGATTTCCAAAGTCATAAGAGTACATCATCTTAAGACAAAATCACATGTCAATTTTTGTACTTTTTAAAGTAGAAGTCATCTTAGGTACCTGTCATGCTAGAGGCATTACATACCTCCCTCCTAAAAATCATCATTGTCCCAATGATTAACTCAGTCAATAAATTCAATCAAGAATATAACCAAATTATAATTCTTTCATTCCTAAGTTCATAACAGAACCAGATTTGAGAAATTCAATTTTTCATAATTATTCAACATTAAGATAGTTGTTTCAATACTAATGAATTTAGTATCTACCCAAAACTGGCAGGTTTATTGATATACTAAGAATTAAATCTTCAAGTTTTATCAATCAACAAAATCAATTCTGTTCAAATAAAAATGGAAAAGCAATTTTCATATCTTCAAGGTTTTCCTAGGTTGCACTTTCTTCATTAAATTGATCCCACTGAACCTTACATTGACTTATTTCATGATTTCTTAAGTGTAATTGGTGAGTTTCCAAAGCACTCAAATGGGTTTAACCACGATTATTCCTAGGTCTTGGACCTGCAAGGAATTCCAATTTAACACATGTGATAATGAAACATATTTCTTAAGTAAAGAAATATGGAAAACATCATGCATTCATGATAAAGTAGGAGGTAAAGCTAAACAATAAGCTACATGGTTGATTATTTTAATAATTTCAAAGGGTCCCACATAGTGAGATGTTAACTTGGTAGCCTTGCCAAAAGTTACGTAAATATTTTTTGGTTTAACCCACAGTAAAGACCTTTTACCAAGTTCAAATTTCTTGTCAACCCTTTTTAAGTCTGCATAACTTTTTTCTTATCTATTGCTTCCTTTAAATGTTCACAAATCATTTTAACTTGTTATTCCATTTCAATAAGGATCTCAGGTCCAATTACCTCTTTTTCCTCTATGTTATCCCAGACTAACTGGAGTTCTACATTTCCTTTCGTATAATGCTTGAAAGGTGCCATTTTTAGAGAGGCGTGATACATGTTATTATAAGAAAATTCAACTAATGGAAGGTACTCTTCCCATTTATACTACTGATCCATGCAATACATTTGTAACATATCTTCCAAAAATTGGTTAACTCTTTCAATCTACCCATCCGTTTTGGATGGTATGTTGAACTAAAATTCAGTTTAGTTCCCAAAGTTGCATTAAGTGTTTGCCAAAATCTATATGTCATTCTTGGATCTCTATCTAATATGATCAATTTAGGCACACCATGCAATCTAAAAATTTCATGCACAAATATTTTTGCTAAAATAGGTGAATCATCCTTAAGATTACCAACAATAAAATGTGCCACTTTTGTTAGTTTATCCACAATAACAAGAATAACATCATGCTTATTTCTTGACATAGGCATCCCTTGAAAAAAATCCATGCTAATTACTTTCCATTTATACTGAGGTATGTTATGAGGGTACAATAAACCATCACGGATGCATATGTTCAGCCTTAACATGCTGACATTCTAAGTAGTGTGTCACAAAATCAATCACATCCTTTTTCATCCCTTTCCAAAAATATTGTTGTTTTATATCAACAAGCATTTTCATAATGCTAGGATGTCCTAAAAAGGTGAATTATGAAATTTAGTTAAAAATTTCCTTCTTAATTCATTTACCAAAGGTATATATACTCTATTTTCAAATCTCAAGATTCCTTCGTCATCAAAGTGAAAACCTCTATATCTCACATCATTTGGATCTGCAGTAACAAGTGTTGTTTTTACTTGCTAAAAATAAGAATCAGATTTTATAACACTTTTTACTTCATCCTTAAATTGAGTTCTCAACATTATAAGTTTAGAAATATGTTTCCTATGACTTAGTGCATATACCAATCTATTTTCTATTCTAACCACCTTCATTGTCTTGCATTTAGATTTGGTGAGTAAAATTATACTTCAGCCCAAGATGACCAGTCTTTAGTTCAAAAGGTCTACGAGAAGATAATACCTCCAAACTTGAACCGCATGAATAATGGTAGCAAGCTCTAGGTCATGGGGAACATAGTTCAGTTCATGTAACTTTAGTTTTCTACTCTCATAGGCTATAACATGTTCATTTTGCAATAAAATACCTCCAAGCCCTTCCTCTGGATGCATGCACGTTACTATAGTAAAGTATCCATTGGATCAAGTACAACGAGAATAGGTAGAGATGTTAACTGATCCTTTAGATTCTTAAATGCAAATTCACATTTTTCATTCCACACAAATTTCTTATCTTTCTTCTACAACGAAGTTATTGGTGTAATGACCTTCGAAAATTCTTTAACAAACTTTCTATAGTAACCAAAAAGACCCATGAAGCTTCTAACTTCATGTACATTCTTAGGTGTAGGCCACTCAGTTATTGAAACAATTTTTTAGGGATCTACAACTATTCCATCCTTACTTATGACATGTCCCAAATAGTGCACTTTTGTCTCATAGAAAGAACATTTGGAAAAATTACCATACAACCTTCTCTTTCTTAAGATTTCAGAACTATCTTCAAATGCTCATGATGCTCATCAATGATTTTAGAATATATGAGAATATCATCCAAGAATACAAGCACAAATTTGTCCAAGTATTCTTGAAAAATATTATTCATTAAATTCATAAAAGTTGCAGGTGCATTTGTCAAACCAAATGGTAAAACTATGAACTCATAATGTTTGTACCTTGTCCTAAAAGTTATTTTATGAATATCTTCATCCTTGATTCTTAACTGATGATATCCAAATTGAAGATCTATCTTAGAATATATTGATGCACCACACATTTGATCAAACAGATCATCAATTCTAGGAAGTGGATATCTACTTTTATTGTTGCCTTGTTTAACATCCTATAATTAATGTATAATCTAAGTGTTCCATCTTTATTTTTCACAAAAAATATTGGTTCTCCCCAAGGCAAAACAATTTGTATTATCAAACCTTTAGACAATAGTTCTTGTAACTATTCCTTAAGCTCTACCAATTCAATGGTAGTAATTAAATATGGTGCCTTGGAAATAGGTTTGGTTCCCGGCTTGATCTAAATCATGAAAACAAACTACCATTTGGGCGGAAGACCAGGTAATTCTTCCGAAACACATCATTGAAATTTTGTAACAGTGGGTATCTTTCTAAGAAGTCACTATCCCCTTCAGTTGTTTCAAAATTTTTTCTGCATACAAAATGCAACCTTTGTTTTTGGCCTTTTAAAGTTGCATGGCTGACAATTTCCTAACTGAAATCTCACGTTTTACCCCCTGAATGTTTACTATTTTCTGTAGGTCATCCAGACAACTAATATGTTTTTCAAAACAATCAACATTTACCTTATGTTCAGCTAGCTAGTTAACACCTATGATTACATCATAAGACCCCAAATGAGCAATATAAAGATCAACTTTAGTGGAAAAACTAGGCAAGTCAAGGAATGCTCCAAAAAGACACATACTAACTATGTGGACAACATTGTTTCCATAGTGTACAACCCATGATTTATCCATTTTTCCAACTTTTCTTTTTAATTTTGAAGCTAATATAGTAGAAATAAAGCATTCAGAGCTCAAGTATCAAAAATTATAGTTACAAGTGTTGGTTTATCGACGTGCACCCGCATCTCGGATATTGAAAGGGATAAGGTGTATGAGACCACAATGGAACCATCCCTAAGTTGTGGGACCTTGAGCACTTGGGACGGATCTCCAGAGAAGGCTACTTCCTCTATCTATTTCTTACGCTAGTGCTAGTGATGAAAGGGGAAACGAAGCTAAGAATGCCAAAGGAACAGGGAAAGAAGGATAACATGAAGTAAACTACACTAAATGTTGATAGCACTAGAAAAGAGGGATGAACACTATCTATTCTGAGCAATAATGATAGGGAATGTGTGAAAGGAGGCTAGGCATGAGTAGCATAAAACACGCATCCACCAAATCGTTCTCATGGAACACAACCAAATATGGAATTGCAGGGGACTTGAAGTAGCACAACAATACACAATGCAAGAGAAGAGGCAAAAGAAGGAATGAAAACACGTTAGGATAGAGAATAGTCACAAAATAATGCTTCTATTACTTCCAAAAATTCACATAAGCTGTATAATGATAAAGAGGTCGATATCCACATGTAGGAGCTGAAAATGGAGGTCTCAGTAACTCAAAATATAGAAAATGTGGAATCCTTAGCAACATGCGTAAGGATCTAGAGTGTCTAACCTTTTACAATGAGCCCTAACCCTGTCTTTTATAGATTCAACACGAGGGGAAGAAAGAGAGAGAGAAGCGGGAAAAACTAATTCGAAGTTCAACCACCATTATTAATACCTCCTGCAAATCCACCCCAAATCTGTCATGTCTGCATCAATTACTTTTTGGCACCTCAAAGGAGGAGGGACGTCGAATCGAATCGAATCAGATCTAGTGGTTGAAGAAATCTGATTCTGCTTTAATGTCTTGATAGATATTTCTTCATTTTTCACCCACTAAATCCTATTAAAAATGATATTTTATGTTTCCAAGGCATAAAGGATGTCGAGACATTTCCAAAAAGTCTTCTCCTGCCCAAATTTGAGTTTCTAGTGAAAAGATATGGCCATTTGAATATTTGAATTGTGGGTGCACAATATTTAAAGAGTTTGTCATACTCGGGTCCATGTGGCAGCCTCGTGCACCTTGGAGATTTGAATCCTTCCTTTGCTCTTGGAATAGTGCCCATGTGACATGTGGTGGTGTCTGTAGGTTTCCCTATTTCCTTTGTATTCTTCCCGAGTCTTTTCCATAGGCGGAGGCACTGTATCTCGACCCAAGACACATGGAGGCTAGGTGCTTGTTTGGAATCCCACCCCAAATTTGATCCTTGAAATAACATCGTGCTGAAACTTGGAGCCCTCCGCTGGGTTGAAGAACTTTCAACGGCTAGCCTTACCTTTGGCAATGCACCAAGCCAACTAGAAAGAAGGTGAACGCGTGGAATGTGGTCACAAGGGAGAAGTGGAAGAAAGAGGTGATGAGGGGCGCATACAGGAATGCATACTAGTAGAAGGAAACTATGAAGACAAGACATGGGTATTCAACTAATGGAAGGCACGCGGAGGAAGAAAGAGAAGAGGATGCGTGAAAGAACCGAGTTTGGGTAAGCGCACGAGGAATACTAGGGACTTAGCTGAATGGAAGGTAAGTTTGTAGAGGTGCGCACAAGGAGTGCACGACGGGATAGGAGAGAAATCGGGAGTGCAAGGGAAAATGGAAGGAGATAGAAGAATGTGAAGGGGAGCAAGAAGGTGGTGTTGGTCGTCAAATAGGACTTTACGAAGAGCAACAGTCAGGGGACAAGAAGTCCCTCCTCTTTAATGGGAGAGGTTCCCTTATTCAGAAACGAACCTATTTACACATATACAAAACATGATTTTCTTATGGAACTTGGATATTTACGAAAGTGTTTTCTATAAGGATCATCAATTACAAAAGGACTGAGGAATGAGAAAACGAGAACAAGCAGAAAGGCACCATTTAGAATTATAGATGACAGAGTAATTCTTTATGCATGCGAAGGTACAGTGAATTGAAACAAGATCATTTGTATCATACTAATAAGATGAAATTTGAAAGACACAAAGTTCTATCAATAACATCTGCAAGAATACAAAGCTTCTTAATATAATATAGACAAATGATCTTAACAAGATTAAATGAAAAGCTTAGGGATAAAAGAGATCAGATAGACGAAGAATGAAAAGCCCTTCTGTATTGATTTCTTTATGATTTATTTACACTTTTAGAAAATAAGCCAAGTTCTTCCTCTTTCAAAATGGCGAGGAGAGGCCATTATATAGTTTACAATTCAGTTACTCTCGGTAACTACTTCTTTTAACTAAAGATTAGTTAAGGATTGCCAATCGCAATACCTCAACTTATTACAATAAATCCGGGAAAAGAATTGGAAGAGAAGAGAGGAATAAGGAGAAGAAGACAGTGCTTATGACGGGAGGGACCCACCGACTCAAAATCTGCCGCTCGAATCTCTTCAACACCTGGCTATGTCTCTACGCTACGTGTATATTGGTCAATTCACTCGAATCAGGGTTGAAATGAGCTCCGCATGAAAGCACTGTATCTGCACATTGTATAGAGATTGGGAAACCACCAGCGAAAGCCAAACCGCTATCATGAATCATCTGTGCCATTGGCGTAGGGTTTGCATCTGTCATCCTCGACCAAAAATCACTAAAGTCAAGATGGCGAACTTCACTGTCCCCGATATCGGGAATGGCAGACTCTAGTGGTGAGATTTGTTCTTGCCCCTGAAATTTGATCTTCATGTTGGTAGTAATTCGGAGGGTGAAGCTGCAAGCTAGACTTGGGAAGGAATTGCAGAGAAAATGGATACGTGTGCAGGAATTTAGATTGCAAAGGTTTGAGCAAAAGATAGCAGGAAAGCAGTGTGCAAAATGCATAGGGGTTCACTCATTATATAGCCATTTAGGAGAGAGAAAGGCAATGAATGCGCATTTAATACATACCTACCAAATTGAATAAGCAAGATATTCGAGTAGAGCGGGAAAAATTAGCACGAATAGCACTTTGGTTCATTTGGGACATGTGGAACGTGAAAGCGTGAACGTACGTGGCTCGTGGCTCGCCGAGTCGGCGAAGTGGGGAAAAGATGCACAAATGCTCTTGGAACACGCGGGACAAAAGTACATGAAGTACGCAGCTCGGCCGAATCGGACGAAAATGGAACAATTGGTTCGGGCGAACTTGGGACATTTGGGACATGTGGGACGTGAAAGCGTGAAGTACGTGGCTTGGCGGAGTCGGGCGAAGCGGGGAAAAGACACACAAATGCTCTTGGAACACGCGGGACAAAAGTACGTGAAGTACGCAGCTCGGCCGAATCGGACGAAAATGGAACAATTGGTCCGGCGAACTTGGGACATTTGGGACAAAAAGTTCCGACGGGCCCGAAAAGAACAGACTTTGGGTGAACCGGCCGATCGGGGAACAGAGGGCCCAATTGAACTTGGGACACGTGGGACAAAAATGTCCGACAGGCCCGAAAAACACACAAAATGACCCAAAAATGTAGATTTCTCAATTTCTTTGGCATTTCACATTATCAGTACAATGAGAAAACACTTAAACTCAAAATTTTAAATTTTCACTTTCTTAAGAGCAGGGGAATTTTGAGTGGACAACAGCTGGCTCCTTCTGGGGATGACTTGGCATAAATTCAAGGAATGAGACAAGGTAAGAACTTAGACAAACTCGGGGAAGTAGACCAGTACCTTATCCATTGGGCAACGGAGTCATCGAATCAAACCAATACAGAGGACAACACACCAAAACAAAGGGAAAGAAAAACAAAACGCTATACAGAATA
This sequence comes from Taxus wallichiana var. yunnanensis, assembly GCA_018340775.1. Lineage (NCBI taxonomy): Eukaryota > Viridiplantae > Streptophyta > Pinopsida > Cupressales > Taxaceae > Taxus > Taxus wallichiana. The sequence continues at coordinate 961,110,912 of CM031237.1, forward strand.
TACAAAGGACTCCCTAATCACCTATGACTTGAACAATTTTAGGTACTACCCACTATAAGGAAGTGGGAGAGAAGAACCATCCATATAATCAAGGTAAAAAGAATTCTTACCAGCAAAGTGCCTGATCTTGAAAGGTCCGAGCCAAAGGGAATCAAACTTGCCATGGCTGCCACGAGGTTCATGCCTTTTATCCCACAACAAAACAGTGTCTCCAACTTGGAAATCTCTGAACCTGGCTTTCTTATCAAACAAGACCTTAAATTTTTGTTGATGAGCAGATATCTTATCAGCAACTTCCAATCTATCCTCATTCAATTTGTGAAGGTACATTATTCTCTTATCCAAAGCATCATTGAAACTGGTATCTTCAATGGCCTTCATTAGATGCAAGGCTAGCAGTTCCACTGTTACTGGTAATTGAGCTTCTACTCCATATACCACTTGAAAAGGAGACATTCCAATGGCTCTCTTAGGTGTGATCCTGTCTACCCAAAGAGCATCATAGAGTTTCTTGTGCCAGTTTCATTGAGACTCATTGACTAATTTCCTTATTATGGTCACCAGATTTTTATTAGTGGATTCTGCTTGTCCATTTCCCTGAGGATAGTAATCTGAAGAGTGAGCCAGAGAGATGCCATATCCATAACAAAAATCCATCATCTCAGTTGAAGAAAAATTTGAAGCATTATCTGTCACAATCTTGTTTGGTACACCATACCTTACCAAGATGTTTTCTTTGATGAAACTGCACACCACTTCAGAAGTAGTACTCTTTACTGGAATGGCTTCTACCCATTTTGTGAAATAATCTGTAGCAGTTAATACATGAGTATGACCAGCACTAGAAGAGGGATTAAGTGTTCCAATGAAGTCCAAACCCCACTGTTGAAAAGGTTCTTCAATTACAACTGGCTTAAGAGGCAAAGAGGCCAATTTGGGTCTACCCACGAAAGTCTGACAAGCCTCACATTTATCAACCCACTTGGATGCATCTCTGAATAAGGTAGGCCAGTAATATCCTCCACGAAGTATCTTATGAGCAAGTGACGGTTGATGAGTAGTGCCCTCCGCATGCTTGATCATGAAAAGCTGAGAGTAGCTTTTTCTGCTGTTCCTTGTCCACACATTTCAAAAACCTTCCATCTAACCCACGTTTAAACAAGGCGTTTTCCCACAACACATATTGCACTGACCTTAGTTTAACAGTCCTCTTTTCTTTAGTGGTCAAATGAGAGGGGCATTCTCCATAGGTGAGAAAATGGGCGATATCAGCATACCATTCATCAATTGAGCTAAGAAAAAGAATTGTAGGAAGACCAATTTTATCCTCCAGTAACTCATGTCTAGCTCCTTCAGCGATGAGTTCACAAAGGCCTTTTCCACATACGAGCTTGGTCGGTTTGATGTCAATATCATATTCTTGAACCTTAGCCACCCAGTTCCCTCTCTTGGATCCAAATTCCTGCTGTGTAAGAATTGACTTAACAGTTGTATCTGGTACCAACACCATGGAGTGAGAGTTAAGAATGTAAAAATGAAACTGCTTAACAACTTTAACCACTGCAAAAGCATGTTTTTCCATCATGGTATATTTTAACTCATGATCTTTCAGAATATAGCTCATAAATGCAATTGGGATTTTGTGCTCATTAGAATCTTCCTGAGTCAAAACAGCAGCCAAGGTCTTATCTGTGGCATAGCAATAGATAATAAAATCTTTGCTAAAATCTGGACATGCTAAAATAGGAGTTTTAGCAATGGCTCTTTTAATATCTTCAAAGGCTTCTTTCCCTTTAGGAGACCAACCAAATGTTTGTTTTCCTTTCATCATTTGGGAGATATTCAGAGTTAGTTCTGCAAAATCAGGGATGAATCTTCTCAAAAAATTGATCTTACCAAAGAAAGAGTGCACGCCCTTTTTGCTGGTTGGGAGAGGAATTTGCTGAATAACTTGAACTCACTCATGATCAATTTTAATACCATCTTTGGAGATGATGTGCCCTAATAATTCCCCCCGTGACACAAAACACAGATTTTTAGGATTCAAAGAGATCCCATGTTCTCTACATCTTAGCAGAACTATCTCCAGGTGCTGAAAATGATCCGCCCTTGTTTTAGAATACACAGTCAAGTCATCAAGGTATACAACAATACACTTCCCTTTCAAACTTCCAAAGGCCAGATCCATAGCTCTCTGAAAAGTGGCACCAAGCATTAATGAGCCCAAAAGGCATTCTTTTGTAAGAAAAGGTACCCCAAGGGGTAGTGAAAGCTGTTTTGTGTTGATCTGCAGTATTAACTTCTACCTGATTATATCCTGAGAATCCATCAAGCATAGACAACATTTCAGATCTTGTTACTGCTTGTAAGACCTGATCCATCATAGGTAAAGGATAATTATCTTTCAAGGAAGCCTGATTCAGATTCCTGAAGTCAACACAAATACGAATCTCGACCATTTTTCTTTCTAACAGGTACAATATTGGCAATCCATGTTGAATGATGGATAGGAAAAATGATTTTGGCTTTCAACAACTTCTGTATTTCTTGAAAAATGGTGTCAGCTATTTTAGGATTGTATTGCCTCTGCTTTTGTTTAAAAGGCTTAATTCCAGGTTTGAGAGGAATAAAATGTTGCATCTCTTTTGGTTGGAAAGCTTTTAAATCTTCATAAGAGTAGGCAAGAACATCCTTATACCTCTTTAAAAGATCAATTGCTTTCTTCCTCTCATCTGCTGTGCAACATTTTCCAATGTTCATGAACTTAGGGTCAGTAGAACTCCCAATATTAATTTTGTCATATTCAGCTGATTGTTGAGGTCCAGTAGAAGCTCTAGACTTTACATACCTGTCATGTTTATCAAACAGTTCCTCTAAACTTACCAATCCTTTAGGGATCTTGTTTCCCTTGAGTTTGATACATCCATCCTGATCCGTTTCTTCTCCTTGAGTGGCTTCTTTGTCAAAGGGCACACTTTCACGAGGCAAGTTATCACTTCCTTCAAAGTATAGTTGTTCAAAATTATCTTTGAGTTCTAAGAAAGAAAGCAAATGTTGATCATTATTGAAAACTTGCCAGTTATTTGTATTATCAGGTACACTAGGTCGATGGATCATCTCAATGGTGAACTTATCTTGGGAAAAGTCAGGATGAGGTATAAGCAGTGACCCAGAGACTGCTAATGAATCAGCCCTGGTATTCTTCTCCCTAGGTATTGCTTCAATGGAGAAAGCATCAAGAAATTCAATGGAATCCCACACCTGATTCCTGTAATGTTTCAACCTTCCATTTTTCACCTGGAAGAGGTTTCTAACTTGCTTTACAATCAATTCCGCATCCCCACGAGCTAGAAGATTCTTCACACCTTGTTCTTTTTCCACCTGTAGTCCAAGAATGAGAGCCTCATACTCTACTGTATTATTGGTATTTTCAAATTGCAACTTGAATGAGAAAGGATGAAGGCTTCCTTCAAGTGACACCAGTATGACACCAGCTCCAGAACCAGCTGAGGAACAACTTCCATCAAACTCTAAAATCCAAACACCATTAGGATCTTTAGGTGATACTTTGGGGAGTTGGATTTCTTCAGGAGACATAATCATGTAGTTGCCATGCCCCATATCCTCATAGAGTATTTGTGCTTTGGGATCATCGTTTTTGTACAATATACTCAGATTGCTTCTCGTGTAAAGCAACTTCTTCATTTGCCCATTAAATGTGCATGAGTGCATGTGACCAATCCATTTGAATTTCTCCACCTACATCCTTACAGAAGTTCCCGCTAGCAACATCCCGTATGAAGGAGGAATATCTCGCTACTAAGATGGTAGCCAAAAATTTCTTCTCTCAGCAAAGCAAGCAAAAATCCACTTGTGCATCTTTAATTCTTCCGACTAAGGGCACTTCCTTACTCTCCATAGAGTAACAAGATCCATAAGTGCGTGTGAGAGTCAAGCCTAAGGCATGAGCTACTTTAGCAGGCATCACATTGTCTGAGGCTCCTGAGTCTATGACACAATTACTGAGCCTATGGCCAGCTATAAGAAGTGTCACATAGAATGGTTTGATTTTGTCATTGGGCGAGGTGACAGCGGCTACCAGATTAGGCTGTGGTGCAGAAGGAGGAGTGGGTAAAAGGCCTTTAGAAGTAGTTTTAGAATGGGAATTGACAAAGTGAATCATTTTAGCAAAAGCCTTGGGATGGGTTTGATAATACTCTGCCTCTGAGATTTGAACCTTAGTCTTTTTCAGGTGGTCAATAATATCAAAAGACCCAGAAGTGGATGGGCTATCATCATTTGAGATCCTAGGTTTATCAACTTTAGGAGAAACGGAAATAAATTTAGTAGCAGAATTGTGATGTGACTCACCTTTGGTGTAGATGAAATGGGGATAGGAGATCCTCTTTTACACAATTACGGGGATAGTTGTTTACTGTTCTTTAGATTTTTGGTGGGCCGCATCACTTTCTCCTCTCGATTTGTCTTCTCTCGAGTCATGACAACGTATGATTCACTATTCATGTCTCGCTACTATTTCATCATAATCATCCTCATCATCAATGCCTTAGTGGTGAAGAAATTAACTCGAGATCCCTCAAGTTCATCTGCTTCATCATCAACCTCTTCAACAAATTCCTCGCAATCTTCATTAACCTCTTCATCTTCAGGTTCCTCAACTTCACAAAGTCGATTGACGGGAACTTTAATAGGAGGTCCTTCAAGCGCTAGCCTTGTTTGAGTAACGGGCAAACGATTTCTGGGCTGAAAATTCCTCCTTGGAACGTCTGCATAGGGAGCATGCTGAGCCAATTGTTTCTTAATGGCAATGAGATCATTTGCAAGTTTTTGTACCAATGGATCAGTATTAGGTCCAGGGGTGGAAGAGGAGGAAGAAGCAGATTTAGATTTAGAAGGGTCTCTCCTCAACTTCCCTGACATGATTAAATCATCTTCGACACTAACAACAAGAGTTTGATCTTCAGCCAATGTTGCGAGATTAGCCCTTCTTAGTGCATAGCTAACTTCAGGTGATTGAGCATTTAGGAAAAAACATTTTTGAATTTGATCTACAGGTCGAGTATTTGGTGGAATTTTGTTAATCAACCTGTTGAATCGGGCCACAAATTCTCTCATGGGTTCTTGTGAATCTTTCTTTATTTGAGAGATTTGGGCTAGCAAGGCATGCACATCTTCTGCTGGTTTGAACCGGTTTTCAAACCTAGTTCTCATTGTATCCCAGCTGGTGATAGCACGCCGGAAGGTGATAGAACCAATCAGCAGCATTATCTTGTAAAGTCTCAACGAAAAGTCTTACGGAGACATCTTCATGTTCAACTCCCAGAACTCCGCATGCAACTATGAAGGCTGCGATGTGTTCATCAGGATGCACTTTACCATCGCCTTTGAATTTAGGGAAGTTCTTCTAGTTACCTCTGGGTAACTCATGCAAAGGTTGAGGAAGGGCAAGGGGCCCGACACGATGACCCCAGGGTAGTGGTACCACCATTCTTGGAAAAATGGCTTGAAGAGGAACTGCAACACCAACAAGAATCAAAGCTCGAAGATTAGGACTGATTGACTCTGAAGGAATACCACCCGTAGGGATTCTATCTTGGATAGGTGGAGTACTTGTTGAACGAGTCTTTCTATTTCTTGTTGAAGGGAAAGGAAAACCCTGCTGCTCCAAAAGCTGAAACTGAGAATCTTCAATACCAAGGGCCCTTCTCCCTCGAGTAAAACGTGGAGTCACCAGATCAAAGGATGATCAAAAATTACAGAACTGGAATATGATTTCCCTACTGAGTCGCCAAAAACTGTTGGTCGTCAAATAGGACTTCACGAAGAGCAACAGTCAGGGGACAAGAAGTCCCTCCTCTTTAATGGGAGAGGTTCCCTTATTCAGAAACGAACCTATTTACACATATACAAAACATGATTTTCTTGTGGAACTTGGATATTTACGAAAGTGTTTTCTATAAGGATCATCAATTACAAAAGGACTGAGGAATGAGAAAACGAGAACGAGTAGAAAGGCACCATTTAGAATTATAGATGACAAAGTAATTCTTTATGCATGCAAAGGTACAGTGAATTGAAACAAGATCATTTGTATCATACTAATAAGATGAAATTTGAAAGACACAAATTTCTATCAATAACATCTGCAAGAATATAAAGCTTCTTAATATAATATAGACAAATGATCTTAACAAGATTAAATGAAAAGATTAGGGATAAAAGAGATCAGATAGACGAAGAATGAAAAGCCCTTCTATATTGATTTCTTTATGATTTATTTACACTTTCAGAAAATAAGCCAAGTTCTTCCTCTCTCAAAATGGCGAGGAGAGGCCATTATATAGTTTACAATTCAGTTACTCTCAGTAACTACTTCTTTTAACTAAAGATTAGTTAAGGATTGCCAATCGCAATACCTCAACTTATTACAATAAATCCGGGAAAAGAATTGGAAGAGAAGAGAGGAATAAGGAGAAGAAGACAAGTGCTTATGACTGGGAGGGACCCACTGACTTCAAAATCCACTGCTTGAATCTCTTCAACACCTCGGCTATGTCTCTGCCACGTGTATATTGGTCAATTCACTCGAATCAGGGTTGAAATGAGCTCCGCATGAAAGCACTGTATCTACACATTGCACAGAGATTGGGAAACCACCAGCGAAAGCCAAACCGCTGTCATGAATCATCTGTGCCATTGGCGTAGGGTTTGCGTCTATCATCCTCGACCAAAAATCACTAAAGTCAAGATGGCGAACTTCACTGTCCCCGATATCGGGAACGGAAAACTCTAGTAGTGAGATTTGTTCTTGCCCCTGAAATTTGATCTTCATGTTGGTAGTAATTGAGGGCGAAGCTGCAAGCTAGACTTGGGAAGGAATTATAGAGAAAATGGATACGCGCATAGGAATTTAGATTGCAAAGGTTCAAGCAAAATATAGCAGAAATCAAAGGTGCAAAATACATAGGGGGTTTGCTCATTATATAGCCATTTAGGAGAGAGAAAGGCAATGAATGTGCATTTAATACATACCTACCAAATTGAATAAGCAAGATATTCGGGTAGAGCGGGAAAAATTAGCACGAATAGCACTTTGGTTCATTTGGGACATGTGGGACGCGAAAGCGTGAAGTACGCGGCTCGGCCGATTCGGGTGAAGCAGGGAAAAGACGCACAAATGCTCTTGGAACACGCGGGACAAAAGTACATGAAGTACGCGGCTCGGCCGAATCAGACGAAAATGGAACAATTGGTCCGGGTGAACTTGGGACATTTGGGACATGGGACGTGAAAGTGCGAAGTACGCGGCTCGGGCTTGAAGTAAGCGAAGCGGGAAAAGACGCACAAATGCTCTTGGAACACGCGGGACAAAATTATGCGAAGTACGTGGCTCAGCCGAATCGGACGAAAATGGAACAATTGGTCCGAGTGAACTTGGGACATTTGGGACAAAAAGTTCGATGGGCCCAAAAAAACAGACTTCGGGTGAACCGGCCGATCGGGAATAGAGGGCCCAATTGAACTTGGGACACGCGGGACAAAAATGTCCGACAGGCCCGAAAAACACACAAAATGACCCAAAAACGTAGATTTCTCAATTTCTTTGGCATTTCACATTATCAAAGACAACAAGAGAAAACACTTAAACTCAAAAATTTTAAATTTTCACTTTCTTAAGAGCGGGGAATTTTGAGTCGAAATAAAGTGGCAAGGGCACACAGAGGGACCGTAACCATGCAAAGGTTTTTAAAAGAACAATCTTGAGTGCGCATAACCTGAAATGTGAAACATTAGAGTTAGGATGAAAATATAAGTTATCCAAATAACTAGGAGAGTTATTTGGATAACAACAGTATACCGAATAACTTACTTTTCGACTTGTTTTTCAGCTACTGTAGCATGTATCTTATGCTACTGATTGCAATCATCCTTCCTCAAAGGAAACTAATTTACATAATGATCCTTGCCACAATTGTAACAACCTCCTACAGGTCCTTTCTTAGGCTCAAATTTATTTCCAACCTTAAAGTTATCATTTTGTCCTCCATAGGACTTTTGTCTCATTATTATTGTTCTTGAAAAATTTGTTTCATACATTAGTAACAAGTTTATTTGTTGTAGTTTTCTTGTTATTATCAGTAACAAATTTGTTTTTCATGCAAAAAATTTTCCATGGTCCCTTTTTGGGTGTAAGGGATGAAGAAGTATCGGGGACTTTCTTTCTCGATTTCTACCTTATGGGAAGAGATTGCTTTCAATTTTTGCTCTTGTCTTATGGATTTTTCAATAACCCTTTCCATATTGGTTAGGCTATGAACATCCACTTCACCACCTATAATGGGATTTGATCCCATAATGAATTTATCTATTATGAACTTCTTTTTTAGTTTGATATTGAGGTATGTACTTGAGAAGCTTAGTAAAATTCTCCTAGTACTCGTTATGAGCTTAACCTTCCTTGAGCTAAGTTCTGAAATTGGTCATTTTATGATCATAGTAAAGTTGTGGCGGTCATTGTTTCCTAACATAATTTTAAAACTGATCCCAAGTGATTTTTATTTCATTAATGTTTTACTTAGCCTTACGGTTTTCCCATCAAGAAGATGCCTCATGGGAAATCTGATAAGCTCCCCATATTACTTTATTTTCCTATGAGAAGTTCCTTATAGCAAAGTACTTCTCCATTTCACTGAGCTAATTCTCATCTCCATCTCCTAGTGTAGTGCCATCAAACTTGGGTGGACTTATCCTTTTTATATCATTAGTGAGTTCAACTACCAATCTTGCCTTTTTATTCTCAGGATGATTAGGTACATTCGCATTAGCATTGGCTGCATTATTGTTATCAACACCCAAATTCCCAATATTGGCGTTGTCCATAAGAGGTGGCTGATTGTTATTACCAGCATATTCTTCCTCCTCCTCATTTCCCATTACTTTTTGTTCAAGTATAACTAGACGATCTCTTGTGTCCAACAGGCGGTAGGGATCTCATTGAGTTTTTGGGCAGTAGCTACTTCTCCACTAGGTGGTGGGTTGTTTGCAGCATTTCCTCTCATTCTAACCATTTTTCTGTTAACAAGAAAATTTAAGTTTTATCAGATTATGGACACAATAGGTCCAAGAGCTGCAACCTTCAACTCTGATACCAAGATGTAACATTCCCATTTTAAGACTTTAGAAACAAGGGAATTTTTTTACATAATGTTCCCTATTCTAAATTACCCTAATTTAGAACACACGTTCAAAAGCTAATCAATCTCATAAAGAAAACCATATGCGGCTATAAATGACTCGATGGAACGTCGATCTCTCATTTGATGACTCGGTATCATACCAATCTCTTATGTTAACTTAATAATTTGTATACTACGTATACTTGGTTCCTTTACCCTTTTGGGGTATTAAGTGTTCTGTTTAAAAGGCCTATCTAAATATATGTTACCGATAATCATCGAAATCCCGCTTCTTAAACTAGGTGATATAGGATAACGTAACACACAACTTGTGATACTTTGGCAAAATATTTTAAACATACTATTTATTTTTATATTCCCAAATGGCATACTCATCAAATAGAATAAGTCCTTCACCTCACTCAATTTGTTAGCTAGAATGGTCCTTATTGACTTATGTTAATCCACTCTTTCATAGTTTAACCATAGACAAAGTTAGCAACATAGACAAGTGTGGAGGACTTCTCACAGTGACTAAGGGTACATAGACATACTCAATCGACCTAAGTCAATTGTGTGTGTCTAGTTATCCTAATTCATTGTAAGTTGACCACGACACTAGGTTGTGCCCCTAACTTTACCTAGGGTAGAACTGTGATCAAGTCAAAATTTATGTAGGTCTATCTAATTAAAATATGAAGGGTGTTGTAACATGTCAATCGCAACACAATATACTCGAGAAGACCCAAGTCTTAATGAAGGTAACGACATCGCATTTGGCATGTGTCAATATCCATCTAATTTTTCCTCATCCGGATGAACATACCTTAGAAAGAATTTAATGACTTACTAATTTTCCTTATTAAAGGTTAATTGCAGTAACCATGTTGAATAACGAGTTCATTAACCCTTAGGGTTTCATGATTAAAATTGCAATAAAGGTAGGTATGCGAAGCATATGTTCCTTTCCATTCCATAAGTTACATTTTTATGCCACGCTAACATTCTAATTTTTATTTTGCATAACAAATCCAACGTACATTTAAGTGATGTTTTCTTACTCCCTTACTCAAGCCTTAGATTATATAAGTTTAGAGCAAGTTATTTTTATATTAGACTTCAATGGAATTGAAAAATAATCCCATTTAATTTCCTTTCTCTACATTCATATTCTAGTTAAGTAACTCTTCATGAGAAAGCACACCTTCAACTATTCAAATATAACATTTGGATTCATTTGCAAAATGTCTTAAAATAAGTCTATGATTAATTGCATTGAAGTTGTCTTCCCTTTTTCTTATAAAGGGTTAATGTTCATTTATAACCCCATAGTTTATTATAATTTATCATCATATTTTTATTCACCCAAAAACATTTTATTTAAATATATTCATAGTGATATAGTTGAATATCCATGCACGAATGTCAACTTAATAAGTTATATTTCACTAGAGAGGGTAGTATATATAGTACCCCTGGTATCTATTCAATCTATTCCAACCCAAGATGGTATATTACTAATAGATAAATTACCTAAATACTTAACATTTCCATTCATAGAATATTAAAAAGATTACACATTAAGTACAATAAAATTCACAAATCATTCATTCATTAAGAGGATTCATACATTATAAGTCCAATCACTTCAGACATTTCTAATGTCAAACAACAATAACAAGATCAATTACAAGTACAACTTTCTTTTTCCATCAAATACATTTCAATAATGAACCATATTTTATCATAAAAGATCCATTCTCTTTGGTAAACAAATGTAACTTCCTAAATATCTTTTCTCCTTTCATCACTTACGAAGTCCATCTGTAAAATTACTAGCATGGGTTAGTTCATTAAACTAAGCATGATAAGCACTAAACATTAAAATTATGTGCTTTTAGCTAACTGTTTCAAAAAGAGAACTCTGTTGTTATGAAACAGTCTTGAGCAATTCAGAAAGACATACCAAAAGGAGTTACCATAAACAAATGAGAGAGAGAGAGAGAGAGAGAGAGAGAAAAAGTGATAAACCATAACATAAGTAAGAATAGATCATGATATAAACAACTTCAACCTTCCATACTATTGTCTTTCATAAAAAGAATTAAAACAGTAATTCAGATAAGTAACCTTTCCTCACAATCCAAATATTATTTTCATACATTACTTTACATGTTTCCCTTATCAGTTAAACCTGCTTGACATAAGGAGATAAATATCCTAACTATCTTTTAGGCATAGTTCAACAGTGGATAAAACAATAGTACTTCCATCTCGACATATCATTCACCTAAATTCATCCTAAAATATGAGATGCCAATAATCAAATTAAAAACATAAGAATAAGTTTAGGATGAACCAAATCACATAGATTTAAGTATCCTAATACTCAAGTTCATAATTATAACCCAATTTAAGTTGAAGTTTAGCAACTAAATAGATCTCATCAAGGGTAAGCTTAAATTAGCATGCAATTAAGACTACACACACAATCCCCAAAGAGATACAAAATTACCAATATTAAGTCAAAAGAGTAGAATGGAAGGGTTTAACAATCATCTTCAACTCAATCAACCATCCAGATATTTTCTACTAAGCACAAATATTTACTCAAAATATTTCCAACCAAATGCAATAATCCATCCAATCATACTCTACTTCAGCTATACTGCCCTAGCACAACCTAAACTCAATCTTACCAAATAGGTCCAAGAGTTAAAATAATGGAACAAATCAAAGAAGGACAACACCTTCATCTAGTTTGAAGCAGGAAGAAGATTAAAGAAAAGAGAGAGAGATATTACTTCCTCAAATTCCTAAGCCCGATTAGAAATAAACCAAAAGATAACCAAGAAAAATTACTGGCCATCTCAGTCTATACTATCTCATAATAAAATATCAAATAGAGAACTAATCAAGGATCAAATTGAATGTACAACAAACCAAGAGAAGAAGAACAATGAACAACAACCATTCCTTTATCCAACGACATTCAAGAACACGGTATTGATAAACTTCAATATCTGTAAAGATAGAAAGAAAAAAATTTCCCTCAAGTACACGAGAAAGGAACAAAAAAAGACGATAGAAGGATAAGTATGAAACAGACTTCCAAATCTTAGATCCTTGAAGAAAATTGTGAGCATAATGATATATCAAATCCCAACATTCCTTTTCAATAGAGATACATAAGCCATAGATCATAAAATAACTGAAAATGAGTTTGATGGCCCAAGGCCAAGAAACAAACTAACTATAAACAATATCCATTGAACTACCCAGAAGATCAAATAGACAATAATAACCAAAAAATAGTAACTATTGCTAAGGGATTTTTTCCTTTTTAACATCGAATGCCCAACTTTCACAAGTTACCCAACACTTAATAGAGTACAAAATGAGTACATTTCCCTCATGGGATCAAATAGTCAGGCGTAGGGACTAAAAAAATCATGACAAAGTAGAAGTATAAGTTGTAGGCTAGAAATAAAAGCTGAAAGAACTAAGACATCATGAAACATTAACACTTGCCAAGTATAACCCAACAACTTAATTTCCTCAATAACCATTGGAGCAGATGAATGCAACTGGAAGATTAAAAATAAAACCCAAAATCACAACACAGAAGTGATAAGAAACCATACACATTCTCTATTTTGTTCATTCCATCATAACCCAGAAAAATATGCTAAATCCAAGGTCTTAGAAGTTTAATCCCCATAAAGATTCATACGCGATCAAAAAATAGTCAAGTTATTCAACAATTTATACTCGAATTTCTCTCATAGATTGATACAACATCTCTTTAACAAAGTTCCATGAATTTAAGCATTCAAGCTACCTATAATTTAACACAGCTCAACAAGAGTACAAATAGTTTCGAATTCATCTTAGGCTCAAGTAGAAGGAGTAAAGCATAACCAATGAGTCAAATCAAAAATAATGAAACCCAGATCACACTTTCCTCTTACCAGTGGAGTCAAAATTACATTCATATAATACAACACCACAAAATAAACACATGCAAAGATGATCTAAACAACCATGCAAAAACTAGATTGTTCCTAAGAAGAGAAAAATTATTTTAATGAATCAATTAAGTAAAATCAAAACAACTTAATGGGTAGAGCCTATCATGCCTGATAGATCTTCTCCTTCACTGATTTGCAGAATATTTCCAAGAAGAACTTCCATAGCTTCTTCTTCTCCATGAAACATCAACCAACCTTCAACACTTCTCCCTTCTTCTTATATTTTTCACTGAGTACAAATAGCTCTATGCAATTCAAAAATAATAGTCATGCAAGAATCGAATTGGAGGTTCAAAGAACTTAACAACATTATGAAGAGATCAAGCTCGAAAATGAACCGAAAGATCAAAACAACAAAACCCCTCATGCATCTTCCTAGGCAGTTTTTTGCTAAGTTCAAAAACATTAAATTCCAAGGATTTTCAGTTCCCTCCTTTTTCCATGCCACCGCCATCTCCATATTTGGTGAAGACTAAGTTTAAATTTTGCATGCAACCAAACTCGGTGGAGGTGCCAACTCAGCCTCCCCTAACTTTTCCAATGCCCATGCCAAAGTTGGCAGTAGGAAGAGATAAGACTGCATTAAATCCCATTTAATATCTAGAAACCGATGCCACCGACCACCCAATTTCCATGTCGTTCCATAGGCCCCCTTTAGGTTATCCATACTTTAAGTTAGGTTAACTTTAGTTTAGGAAATCAACATAGGTCCATAGGTAGGTCCATAGTATTAGTCTAGGTTAGGTTTAACCCCTAGGATAGAGTCATTAGTTTCAAAACATAGATATATTAGGTCCAAGGTCCTCCAATAACATCTCATCCTAAAAAAATAGAAAATAAGAACCACAATCATTATTGGATTAAATACAAATCAAATATCCTTGAAGAGGACGTTACTGACCCTCACACACTCTAGATCCATAACTCTTCCATTTGTCCAAATTGGACTTCATGTCAACAAGACATGTAAATTAGAAGCATACTTTGGATCAATGGAATTTATCCAAGGTAATGTTGTTTGATTCCTCTTAAATTATGAAAACTGAAACTTAAATTCATATTCCCGTGCAGTGAATTTATCTTGCATAATAGAGATGGATTGATTGATTTTTAATTAAGAAAAAATATGATAGAATGTACCTATTCAATAGATGAACTATTTCCTACTACAAACATGATTTCTAAAGTCACAAGAGTACATCGTCTTAAGACAAAATAACTGTCAATGTTTGTACCTTCTAAAGTAGAAGTCATCTTAGGTACCTATCATGCTAGAGGCATTACAATGCACCTTTCTTAAAGGTGTCTCCCACTATTTCATCATGGATGGTCTTCTTTATAAATGCAGATTCGACAGATTATCTTCCGATGCCTTACAAGTTCGAAATTTCCTACACAATCAAGGAAGTTCGTTATGGAATTTGTGGAGGTCAATTTAGTGGCTTAAATGTCACTAAACACATTCTTCACCTAGGCTATTATTGTCCAAACCTAAACCGTGAATGTGTGACTACGTCAAATGTTGTGTGAAATTCCAACAACATGCTAATATGCATCACACACCTAGTCATGTCTTACAGGTTGCACGATACCTTTGGCCTTTCTCTCAATGGGGTTTGGATCTTGTCAGAGAGATTAATCCTCATTCTTCACAATGCCATCAAAGGATTATAACTTCTACTGAATACTACACTAAATGGGTAGAATCCATCCCCCTAATTTCTACAAAAGCCAAGAAAATTTGTGAATTCATCAACCATCACATTATTTATCACGTTGGTGTTCCTCACCGCCGCATCACTGATAATGGAAAGCAATTCAAAAACAAAACCCTACAAAAGCTTTGTGAGGCTTTTGGCATTCAACTCACTTTCTCTTCACCTTACTACCCACAAAAAATGGCCAAGTAGAATCAACCAATAAAATCTTGAACAAAATTCTTGTGAAAGTAGTGGATGATCTTTGGGAAGGATTAGCATACACACATTCCTTTCATCTTTTGGGCTTATTGCACTAGTATTTACACTATGAATTTTGCCACACCTTTCTATTTGGTCTACGGTATCAAGGTTTTCTTGCCTCTCAAATTCCAGATTCCATCTCTCTCGTATATCACTCCAAGACATGCTCAACGATGATGAATTTTGTAGGATCGTTTGGCACAACTTGAGTTATTAGATGAGCATCGTCTTAATGCTCTTGATCATCTACAAATCTAACAAAAATGCATCAAATGTTCCTATGAAAATGTGTCCATGAGCGAACCTTCCAGGTTGGAGACCTCGTTCAAGGAAAATCAACATGTAACCAAATAATAGAAAAGTAAACGAGGTAAATTTTCTCTTAATTGGCTTGGACCTTATATCGTTACTCATACCTATAGATCAGGTTCTTATCATTTTTCTTCACTTGAAGGTAAACCTAACCTGAACCCCTGAATGCCTTGCATCTTCAACCATTCTATTGTTGAATCAAATCATGTATCACCTCCTATCTATTTTAAGCTCGTCCCTTGAGCACCCTTTACCTTTTCATATTACCTATTCTTGCGGTCAACGACTAAAAATCATGTGATTACCCATCACCTTTCAGCCTTATCTTCAATATGAGTACCATGGCTCTACTCATGGCATGATTTTCATGGATACTTTTCATCTTTTTCAAGATGGAATCCCATGGTCATTCATCATTTGAAACCATCTATTTCATAGTTAACCTCTGTGTGCTATGGTTTTTGTCTTCTAAACAAGAGCCTAATCTTCCACTATAGTCTTGTCCATGACTTAAAACATCCAAAAAGAAAAATAATTTCAAAAGCAAAATGGGATTCAAATCCTTGAGTCAAAATTCCAGCAAAGAGATGACTCCCTCAAAAGGGACATCTCTTTTATCTATCTCACTGTTATAAATAGACTTCTCTCTCAAAGGACAGCTATACAAAGCTAGCCATACTGCACATAGTCTATCATAAAAAGGGACTATCCTTGCAAAAAAAATATTCATAAGCTTCCCACATTGATCAACTTCATGAAGACCTCAAGGAGATAATATACTCATCCCATGTAGACTTCCCACATCGATCAATCTATCAAACACAAAAGAAAAAAGTGAAAATGATAACTTTTTTGTCATGGACTTGCCTATTTTGATCATGGGTTTCTTGCCAAGTAAACATGTTGTCTTACACTAAGTTATGCTAAAACCACCCATTTTCACCTCATTTCCTTTTCACCCTAATTTCCTATCTTCTCAAGGGACTTTCTGCAAAAATGAAATTTCATGATCATGTGACTTTCTTCACCCTTAGCATAGTCAATCATGCAACGTCTTTAGGGTCTTATGTTCATAAGCCAATCTTTGGTATGGTAGCCTCATTATGGTTCTTATCAATTAGGTAGCTCTTTTGTCACCTCTTACCATTCACCTTCTTCATTACTTATTGATTACCCTATACAAGACTAGACCACCAATACCTACATTTTAAGGATTCCCCTTTCACCAACATCACCATGCCAAATTGACCTAAAACTCAACCATGCCTCAATCACCTAAACTCAACCATGCCTAAATGACCTAGACCCAATCATACCTAAAACCTATTAACCCAGTCACCTGCTTCACCATATTCTTCCCTAGCTTATGGGAGAACTACATCATCCTTGAGGCCCCTTTTTGTCGGGATGTATGTAAAGCACTCCGAGGGCATGGGGCCCTTGGAGGTTAGCTCAGCCACTCTTTACCCTAACAAATTCCCCCCCATTATTTTCAATTACATTTCACAATAGTTAGTTTCCTTTTTTACAACACTTGGAAATTAAAAAATTAACAAACATAAATACCTACCATTTTCTTACAACATCATATCATACATCCATCATTTCACATTTCCATGATATCAAATATCTTAGAAATCTACACCATAACATACATATACATCATCATTTATTTCCCATGTTACCAATAACTTGGAAATTAAATTAAAACCAACTCACCTTAACTCCACCATGTCTAACTCACCTAGACAAAATCACGCATATACCTAACTCAACCATGCCTAACTAACCTAATCTCAATCATGCCTAACAAACCTAGACTCATCCATGCCTACATGACCTCAACTCCACCATGCCTAATTCACCTAGTTTCCATCCATACACAAATAACAAAGGAAATTACAACACAAGTACATCATCCATACCATAAATATCATCATCTATATCACTAGGAAAAATTTTGTGTATCACTACACATATACACAGATAAAAATACAAACAAGTATCTCAAAATCTCATATACAACCTCACCATCTTCGGCACGCAGCCATTATATGATCAAAAATATCAAAAAATCTCATGTACATCCTCACCATATTCAGCTCGCAGGCCGGTATATATATCAAAATCTCAATAAATAAATAAATAACCATACCAGGTGACTAATCGTCACCCCACCTAAGACCCTCGGGGCCAGTCTCATCTGTCTCCTCCTCTCTGCCTGTCTGGTTCCCTCTAACATCTCTCCACCCTCCATCTTGGTCTAATGTCCTCCTAGCCCGCAGATAGGTCTAGCCTTCGTGAACTAGCAACCTCACCCTAACCCTGTCTCTGGGCTCGTTGGCCCCTATACTCTCTGCACTATGAGTGTGGGATCTCATCCTCTCACTCGAGGCTTGTTATGCCCTATACTCTACATAGGAGGGGACATCTATCCGATGGTCGTCAAGTGATCCTGGTAATATCGTGCCTTGTTTAGGGCATCCCTGAACCTCACCATTAGAACCATCGGGAGGTGCCATAGGTCTCACAAGCAACTTGTGAACTCTTTCGCTAGGGATGGCCTTAGACCTTATACCTGTGTACCATGTCCTCCTCCCTGTACTATGGGACCCTATCCTACTGCTACCTATGGAGGTACCTGCACTATAACCTAGGCCTATAGGGCCATAATCTAAGCTTGTACAGTGGCCAACTGGCCCTATAAACCTATTACTTATGCTTGTAAGGTGTTTATCTATCCCTCATCACCATCATCACCCTAAGGTACCTATCCCTATGTAACTTTGGGCTACATTGGGAGCTACAACCTACACTTGTAAAGTGGCAACCTATGTCTATGATCATGTGCGATGCCCTCAAATACTCCAAGTTGTGTTAAAAGGTGGCCACCTAGCCCTACAAGGTATCTCGTTGTATGGTAATAGTAGCTAAGTTAGTTGCCCTGGCCTCGGTGGTGCCCTGTAGCTGTGCCACCCACCACGCTTTGCCTATATCTCTCTATGATCATGACATCATCAATCCTCTTGCCCACTACCTACTCCTCCGCCTTTACTATCAGGAATAATCGGTTGTGGTAGAGGCATATGCCTCTCCATGTCATCTCTCCTGTACTGTGGGAATGGTGGAGGAACATCTTGGGGCAGCCCAAACTACTACCTAACCCTATCCACTAGTATCATCTTGTGCTCACCGGTAAGGCACCCCTCTATCCACTTGAGTAATTGTAGCTCCTCCAACTCCTTAGCCATGTGCCTGTATGAAGGAAAGCCAACATATGGCCTCCAAACAATATCAACCCTAGATAACCCCTCTAGCACTCACCTGTAATATGCTACATCATGGGTGGCCCTCGTCACCCTATGCTCTCCACCAAGTGGTACCCATCACATGTAACCAACCCTAACTAAACCACCCCCAAACCAATCCTATCAAGGCAAGCCAACTAGATGTACGCATACAATGTGCTCGTACACCCAACAATGTAGAAGGAAGGTACAACATAAATTGAATCTCTGCAACCTCCCATAGGCCCATAACTCTCTATACAACTACACCAAGAATGTCGATGCCCAGGAAAAATAGACCTGCTCCTCCATCATGTCCTAGAGAACCCCCATCAGTGCTCATGGGAATCTCCCACCCTCCGCATCTGGAAAGGAAAAATAACATACTACCTCCATCAACAACACCACTAACCACATCTCTTAAGGTTGAGTTGCTTACATATCTCCATAACTTAGAATCACACTATAGTACCTCAGCTCCGACATCATCGCCTCAAAAAAAAACACTATCGACTCCTATGATGCCTCTAACATAATATAATATATCTACAACCCAACTATCGGTAGTCCAGGATCTTGTATACATCCTCTAGGGTGACCATGATCTCACCTATCGGTAAGTGGAACATGTTGGTTGTTGAGTCCCATCTGTCGATGAGTGTGATCATCAAGCTTGGATCTAGATCTACACATCTATAGCAGCAAATCCCTCTCATTCCAACATCAGTCACATGCCTCCACTCCTTCATGGTCATGCTCGGTTGTATTGTTAGCAATAGAGGTGGTACTTTGTCTCGAATCTATAACTCATCCTTCACATGCATCTAACAAAACCACAACATTATTACAAACCTGATAACCTGCACTTATCTATTAACCCCCGAACCATACCCAACCACACCAATCCTACTCACCCCATTTTACCTAATTCACCTACCAGCCTCCTACCCTATTGCAATCATGACTCACCATCCTAAAAACATCATTTCACCTACTTACCTATCCTTTATGCCAATGCCAAGCTTCTACCCACATCACTCTACATGTATCCTCCCTTCCCCCTCTCGCTTGTTTTTCTTTCCCACTTAACATTTCTTACCTCTATTTTTCATACACCCTGACCGTCACTGGTTATCCACAACTGAAGTTAGTTCAATTAAGATCAGACCAACACTAGCTAAAGCAAACTGATGTTGACAACCCTTAGACCAACATTAGTATTTGTCGTGAGTGCCCAAATTGAAACCCCCCCGTTTACCAAAATCCCTAAAAATGACCTAAACACCTACTCTACCCTACCCAAACCTCACCTAACTTCATTTCCAACCCTATTTAAGCTACATTGGACCTTCCCCTCCCTCATTTACTTCATTTACCAAAAATTCAAAAAAATCCACCAAACCCCCTTTAACCCAAACCAATTTAAAACATTATTTTCAACCCAAAGACAGAAGTGGATTGAATCCTACCTCATCTTGGTGCCATCTATGTGGTGGTACATCTAGCCTCCACGCCGGTGGCCCACCTGAACCCTCTCTCGCCTTTGCCATGCCAAAATCAACCTCTCACCTCGCCACCAATCAAATAGCTCTAATTGATCTCGTGGACCCACCTACGAATGCCAATATCACGCTAGTCACTCACCAACTCAGCTCAAATCCCTCGTATCATCATTTCCACTCTTACTCCACCACTCTATCATTTTCCCAAATAACAACACGTTAAAATGAATCCATAAAATACATATTTTTCTTTTTATTAACCCTAACCTAACATGACCGATGTCGGTCATACCAAATAGACATTAATTACTTTATAAATCGGCATCGGTTTCCTGCCATTACCATTTTCACCCCATTTCCCATTTTGACCTGACTCATTATTGCCCACACTTATCAGAATCGACCTACAAGCCCAAAATACCCCTATATTTCCTTAGTTACATTTAAGGATTTCTTATTTTAACTATACTTTGGCCTTACCCGGTGCTATGACCTATTTACTGGACCGACCAACTTGGTGTGACCATTGACCTTGTGTACTCGTTATACCTTGTGATGTTGTTAGCCATGTTGTTTTAGCTTAACAACCATACCTTGCCTATTTTCGTGTCATTTATCGACTAAACCTTTGGTGTGCCGAAATATACTTAAATGTTCCTACACATGACCTAAGTTATGTTTCAGATCATATCCTATGCCTTGGATACCTGAATCACTTCACCCTTGTTTGGATAAACCTATCGACCTTGGACGATGTATATTTTACAAACTCTTTAATCAGTACCATGTTTTAGTATATACGTGTGCGTGTGTTTGTTTGCCATTACCCATTACCCAATCTGACCCTAGCCCATTACCTATTACTCAATTTGACCATTGCACATTCCCAATTTGACCCTGGCCTATTACTTATTACCTAAGTCAACCATCACCCTTTCTCATAGTACTCATACCCTTCCCCACCTACCTGCACTTCCACTAACTACACATTTATCAAACCACTCACCGATTTCATATAGCACCTCATCAATTCCTTGCTGAGGGGATCACCTTCACCCGCACTTGGAGAAACTCCTCTCTCACCCACACATGGGGAAATCACTTCCTATTTTTTCAATTGTCACTTACCAGATATAAGATACATGACAAAAAGGGGAAAATGTAGACACCAAAATTAGGTCATCCCACCCTTATAACCACGTTAATATAATAAACCATACCTAACATATTCATATCCCATAGTATGCATGATTAATTAAACTAATTACTTTAATTAATTTAATTAATGTCCTCACTTGACCACCTCACCTAGCCACATCACCTAGACACCTCATCATGGACCTATTCTTAGCATGTTCATTCTAACTAGGACTCAATCTCTACTTACCATAACTAACTGAGACTTAGTCTAACCCTAACATTAGATGCCTATCCTTTCTCTAACAGCATGCCCACTTACTTAAGTGGAAAATACCATTTTGGACTATGACCAATGGGTAGAACTAGCCAAAAATATGGCCAAGATCTGCTATTTTAGCAAACCTAGGATTTCCCACCTTAACCGATGTCGATTAACCCTAAACCAATGCCGGTTAACCTAAACCATCATCGGTTACCATATATTCAATTTGGTAACCTTTTTCTAGAGGTTGGAAGAATTATTTGAATTTGGAGAGAGAGATATCTACATGTAATCATGAACCAGAGCCCTCTCGCACATCCAAACACATTCTAGTCGACACTAAGACTGATATGAAGAAATTGGCATTCACTGTAGCATTTCGGGAAGCATTGCCACGACACTGATCACCAATTTTGTAGATAAAAATCACCTTCATTCAACCACTAGTTCTACAAATACAAGTCATTGAATTTTGATCTATATCATTCCATACTTATTTAGATCATCATTTCTTTAACTTTCTCCTTTAAATTCTATTCTCTTTTACATCCTATCATTCTCACCTTCCTATCAATCCACCCATCTAACCACCCATAACCTTTTAGCTCCCCATATTCAACCCCTAGACATCTCTAAGCATTATCAGCACCTTTACCAACCTATCCATCCTTCTTCAATTCTCTATGCAATCACAGAGAATCTCCAAAAACCAAATTTTATTGAGTTTCTACCATTCCACCTCTACCAATGTTGGTTAACCTAAACCATCATCGGTTTCCCTCTCAACCAACATCGGTCATACCAGATTGACATCGGTCTCTGTTACTAGTAATCCTTCCTATAATAGTAACCTAATAACCTTCACCCAAATAACCCAAAACCACCCAAAATCTGATCCTAACCTGTTCTAATCACCTTGGCCACCTGCCCAACCTCCAGATCTGATCATAACCCAACCTGTTAGATTAAATTTTCTTATTGTATTTGAATGAGATACCTAAATCATATCAACTATAGTAGGATGTTATTTGTTTACATTATTTCTTGCATTAAATTGTATTAAACAGTGGATTGACAACCATCTAGGGAGTATCACACTTCCGGATCTAGCATACGCTAGGAATTCCACTAAAATATATTGTTTAATATTATTCTTGTGGTCTTGTTTTACATTCACAGGTAGTTCCTCCTCATAAAAAATAAGTTCTCATAATTAGCAATGGATCAGGAAATCATAACACGTGCACTCAACCTTCCACCTTCATTTCAAAGGTATTCCTCCTCACCTTTACCCTATATGTTTTGCTCATACGTATGCAACTTATTGGTGAAACAATATCTTCACTTACAACTGAAGTTAATATTGCTCTGTGAGAAATACTCTTATCAATAGACCTAGTTTTGTACCCATTGAACTTATTGCTTTAGACACATTCAAAACAAATTCTTATTCCAATTGTTGTGACTATCCCTATCAAAAATTGACACCCAAAAATTGTAATGTATACTTCATATCAACATGATTCAAGAATGAAACCAACATTTTGTTCTAACAATTATAGTCAAATTAGCAAATTGACTATATAATCTCTCAATAGATTTTTTTTTCTTTCTTGATAGCGGTTCTTGTTGGGAATATTAGTTTAATTTGTTGAAATCCATCTTCACCAGGAGTTTAGCATTTTTCTTGAGAAGTAATTTCATAACTTATGTTATCAAATCAGCATATGATTTAGGATATGGGGCCTTCCTATTCTCGCATCATCTATGTCCATAAACATTGCAAAAGAATAGAATACACATAATTATACCATTCATGAATGATTTAAAATATATAGATCTTATTTTCCAACATTGATTATTTTTTCTTTATTCTTCTTATTGTCATGCATATATCCTTATGCTATTTTATTGGAATGTAGATCTAATATAGATGTAGATATTTTCTAACCATATATTATCGTATTATATATTAGGAGATTAGTCTCATAGATTTTGACCATTTGGCATAGTTCTTACAAGGATATGAAGCTAGAAAACTAGTGGACCCCTAAAAAAGATACCTAGTATAAGTGGCACAAGGGGTTTTGACACACGTGAGTTAGGCACGAAGGCACGCACAAGAATAAGCAGACAACATGTGAAGGCTTGTGACCTGACAGATTATATTCCATACTTAGCCACATTATGAGCCACGTGAAAAATTGGAAAGATAGAGGGTTGGAGTAGTAGCCAAGCAAGGTTTTGGGGATAAGAATAGAACATGAAGACTTGTAGTTCAAGAAAATTCTATTTGTAGATAGATCTCATGTGAAGGAAGTTAAAGCGTCATGTAGAGCTTAGGCTATTAATAGGATTAGATATATAGTTTATATTAGAAGATAATCTATTATTGGTGAGCTTGCATGCTCTTGTAATTGGCTTGTAACACACGCATGGATATTTCTAGCATGCGGGCTATTTTTAGAGGATGCATAGGCGGTAAAGGAAATTTCCCACCATATATATATATATATATATATATATATATATATATATATATATATATATATATATATATATATATATGATTTGTGAGGTTTAGGGGATCATGTTATGTTAGGGTTATGTTGTTGATATACTTATGCATGACCATGTGATGATAATTGCTATGTATTCAGCTATTATGTTTTGATGAGTTAATACAATGGATTTTGTGGATGGATTCTTGTTATTGATGTTGTTGTTGATGGATCTTACATGGTAAATATGTTACTAGTTCTTGTTTGATTCTTTATGCACTATGGTTGAGATCTAGATCTATTTATGCTTTACCTTTGAATGGTTATTATGGATTTGGATTATATGTTCTTTCATGTTAACTCCTTGACAAAGCTTCCATAAAAGAGGGACTTGGTACCCTTGCATGCTTTGGGTGAGAACTCAAATTCTATCGAGTGATATGCCAATGTGCCTTGGGATGATCTTGGTAAAATAAAAGACAAAATTTTGGTTCCATTTTGAGACCTATTTTCGAGTTTTGCAATGATGTTTCATGATGAGGACATATCACTTGAATTTAGCAAGTATTGAGTGTTGGGTAGATAATT
This sequence comes from Taxus wallichiana var. yunnanensis, assembly GCA_018340775.1. Classification (NCBI taxonomy): domain Eukaryota; kingdom Viridiplantae; phylum Streptophyta; class Pinopsida; order Cupressales; family Taxaceae; genus Taxus; species Taxus wallichiana. The sequence goes on from CM031237.1 coordinate 961,135,693, forward strand.
TAGAAGAAGAGTTTTCTCATAGATATAACAATGGACCTAATTTTGATGCTCGCATGTGGGTTGAATTAAATATGTATCATGAACTCTATGAAATGTTATTTTGTTGTTTTCCTATAGAGTTGTACGAGTGACCGGTAGCATACTCATCAAAGAGAAATTGGAGGTATAAAACAATTGTTTGGACACAAGAAGACTAATAGAATTTACATGATGCTGATTTGACTTGGAAATGCATTGTAGATCATTAGTGGAGTGGTGTTTTGCATAGTTATACATTGGAGTATGTTGTTTCGACTTATTCCTATCTAGAGGTTATTGAGTTTTAGTTCTTGTGTGAACCCAAGGGATATTATTTACATGTTATCCCTTTAGCAATTAAGATCTTGATTGTGACTCTAGATTTGGAAGAGTTCCCTATGGCTAGCTAAACCCCACAAAACATGGGGGCAGAAGTAGGTGTGATGAAATATGGAAGACATGGTGGTAGAAAGGAAGAGAGAAGAATGGTGGATTAATTATAATGAATTGCAAGAGAGGGAATTGATGAAGAGACGTGACATTGAGGAATCTTTGGAGTTGAGGAGAGAGATGGCTCAGGAAGGATTGGATCTCACGTGGAAGACGTGGAGCTAGATCATCTGGTTCTCCCATCCTTATGAAAGCATGGAAGGAACCCCTCGGCTTCACAATGAGAACACGTCTCGAGGAAGAATGATTAAGAGCCATGGGCACACATTTGATCCCACATGGAAACCTAGCCCTTGCACTTGGTGTTCTAGTTGCTAAGATAATTATTAAGAATCAAGCTAGTGTAGGTATTTTAGTAGTGACATGTAGACTTTCATTTTCCTTTGAATACAAGAGTTTCTCATATGGATATGAATTCTTCTTTGTTTGGTGGTTCTATTGGCATTATATTTTCTAGCATGTCTTTAGGGAAGAACATGGACACAAAACGTTGGTAATACATATGGAAGTAGTTAAAATTCAGAGACTATGGGAATTAAATTTAGTACAACTATTGGAACACAAGGAAACACATCCTCTGGTTTGGTGCCCACTATAGAAGGAGGATTAAGAGGATCAAGTGGTTAAGGATCTAGTTAATCTAGTGGTTTTGGAGGTGGAGGGAATACTGGAGGTAATATAGGTTCTAGATCTGGTGGGCACAATCTACACCAACCCCAACAAATTTATTATGAGATGTCTCTTCGCTACCAAAATATAGAGTTATTGAAGATGTGGTCGAGCATATACACATGTGTGAAATACTATGGCACACTAAGGGAATCATGGCTCCTAAGTGTAAGGCAAGTCAATTTGCTACCACTTTGTAAGGGTGTGCGCATAGTTGGTATAGGAAGTATGATCCAAACCAGACTTTTGTGGACTATAGCACATTGTGTGATGCTTTCTTATCTGAGTTCCATATACCCAAGTTTAAATAAAAAAATATCAGCATGCTAAAGGAAATTAAGCAAGGCATGGATGAGAGCATAAGGGAGTATGATGTAGGTTTTAAAAATATGTTATCAAATTTTTCTTATGATATTCATCCTAGTTAACATGCACAGTGGTTTATTGGTGGGTTAATCACACCTTTCAAAAGGGAACTCTCACATAATATATTCACATAGCCACGTGAGGCATTAGAGGCAGCTCTCTATGTGTGGATTTATTTAGAAGCATGGACACTGGAGTTATCTCGTTATTGTAGGCGTAGATTGCATCTATGGAAAAATAGTTGGAGAAACTATAGGCTAATTCATCTCATGAGATGCGTAGTGGTATTTGGTGTATGGATTGTGAGGTGGAAGGACATACTAAGGATAGTTTCCCTTGTAAATCGGTGTGCACCATGTTGCTAGATTGTGAGATCTATCATTTGGATCATGATTCAAGTAGGTGCCCCCTATTGCATAGTGCAGAAAAGACGTGTCTTGTTATTGTAATATTTGTAAGTCTACCACTCATGATACAAAGAATTGTAGATTGATTGATTAGATTCATGATGCCATTGAAATTGGTGTACATCGAAACCGGTGTTGCAAAAATCTAAGGACAAGGTGAACATCATAATCATAATCATAATGAAGGGCACTTTGATGGAGGTGGTAGAGTTATAGGTTATCATGGAGGATCTAGAGGCTGAGGTCATGGTGGTGGAAGAGGAAACTTTCCCATGAGAACCTATTTCACATGTGGATCCCCTGATCATTATAGGTGTGAATTTCCCTAGAATATTATTTTCTCATGGTGCGAAAGGAATCAAAAGTTTGAGGAATGCCCATATTTGTATGAGTATATGAGAAAGCAACACAAGCAGGATAAGGGCATGGGAATGGTTAGAGTACAACACACTATGGAAGATTAGTGGATGTCAAAGTTAGCACCTGACCTTGAGATGATACCTATGTTGGTGACTACACACGCTAAGCTGCGTGTGTACACTCATGAAACTCGAAGTAGAAACTTGTTATTACAAAACATGAGGTATTGCATGTGAAGTATCTAGATCCTTCCCATCAAAGGAAGTTTATCAAGAAACTATGGAGGTTATTAGAAAATTATAGGGTGAGATATAATGCTTGAAGGAGAAGTCACAGAAGATGGAGTAGGCGAAGGTAGTTGAACTACCTCGAAATATGTTGATGACTTGAAGGAGGTTTGTAAGATGTTTAGGACAGGAGAATATCATTCTTTTGTTAGGGGAATGGTTAAGGGAGAAGGTTCCACATACTGGAGTTGAGTGTGAGAGAGATATATATTACATGTGAACTTACCTCCTCATAGTCTTGAATATGATAAAGAGATCACTTTGAATGCTAGTTGTTGATGGATGGTTGTTGAGTAATATGCTGATTGATATAGGTGTAGAAGTAAATGTACTCGCTTTGGACACATGGAATAGATGGGAAGGCCACCATTACAGCCATCTTCAAACGTGTTGTATATGGTGAACAAGACTAAAGCCACACCCATTGGAGTATTGAAGGATGCCACTATTACTATACAAGGGGCCAAGTTTACTGGGGACTTTGAGGTCTTGGCACTTTGCCGAAGTAGATAGTTTTCTAGCATTTCTTGGGTGCCCTTAGTGTTACGCAAATAATGCTAACTTGTGCTTTAATAAAGGCTATATCAATTTTGAGAACAAAGAAGAGCACGTGATTATTCCTTTAACATGTGGGAAAGTTGCACCTTATGTAGAGCCATAAACCGAGGAAGATCATAATATAATTTATGTGTTCACCATCAGAGACCTTGAAGTTCTTGAGCCATCTAAAGAAGGTATTATTAGTGGGATGATGCTCAGTATATGAGTGATAAAACCAGTGTTGCCTATGATAACTAGGCACATGGGACATATGAGATAGTCAGGCATGAAATTAAGAATATAGATATGTGTGTTTTTAGGCCACGTGTTATTAGGCATTTAGGTCATATCCAGGTACCTCAATACATTGGTGAAGGAAACCCCAACGTATATTTCTACACATCATGGAAGCTCAATGGATAGATCAAGTAGAAAGAAGACATATTTTGGTTTATACCCTATGCGGGACAACTACATGTTGGTGGAATACACACAGAGATAACCTTTTAGAGTGGTGAGAAGTGATAATCACCTTCTCTACTAGGTTTCTTAGGAGTAATGTACCTTCACATATTTATGAATTTCATGGGAAGGATTTTCTTCGCACCACGTTCAGAAGTGTGAGAGACTATAGACAGAGGGGTAGGAGGCCTTCATTCATCACTCTGGGTACATAAGTTTTATGCCACTCTAGTGGTTGTGTGCATGCATGGTATGTTCATGCAGAATTAACAAGGAAATAATTAATTAGTGAATGGAAGGAGATGACCTCAGGTATGATTCAGACCTTTGATTATTTTTATACTAAACCTCTAGTGAATGAAGCATTACAGATTATAAAGTGTCTTATGATGGGGGATAGTGTGAAAAGGTTGAAGAAATCTTGTTAGATATGTTTGGGAGTTAAACTTGGAGGTGTGACTTTGAAGAAGAGGAGACATATGAAGTACATCTTGTGGTGCACTGGTTAGAAAAAGAAAAAGGCTAAACTAGTTTACATGATTGATGATGAAGAAGTGGAGAATTTGGATGTTGACCACATTGTAGGGATGCACGAGGTCTTAGATAGTGTTGATGAGAAGGCACGCACTTATACCATGGGCCTATAAAAATAAATAAGGTTAACATTGGGATAGATACATAACCTAAAGAGGCCATTATTGGTGACTATTTGTCTGAACATGAGGTTTCTAAGATTATTATTGAGTTGTGTGACTTCTGGATTTATTTCTATGAGGATATCATGAGTTGAAGGGAGTGCATCCCTCTTTGGGTGAGATGAAGATCAAGTTAAAAGAAGGTGCACACCCATTTAGGAAGAGGCCTTATAGGATGAATCCTAATCTACGTTCAAAGTAAAGGAAGAGATTGATAAGATGTTGAAATCTGGAATCATTGAATCCATTGAGGAATCAGATTAGGTTAGCCCTATGATTATTAGCATAAAGAAGGATGGTAAGATAAGGATATGTGTGGAATTATAGGGAATTGAATTTTGTTTGTGTCATAGACCATTTTCCTACACCTTTTACTAAAGATATCTTGTTGGGCATTACAAGGACACAAGATTTACTCTTTCCGATGGATTATCTAGTTATCATCAAAAAGTGCGATTCTAAGGAATACTAAGAGAGACAATTTCACCACATAATGGGGAAATTTTTACATACGAGATTATTCCTTTTGGGTTAAAGAATGCACCTACGGTCTTTTTTGCATTGCTTGTATAGATTTTGGAAGATTTTATACATAAGTTTTTATAAGTTTATTTGGATGATTGGACTATATATGGGCTGATAAAGGATCACTGTGATAACTTGAGACTCATGTTTGAGAGATTTAGGTAGTTGAGTTTTCTTGAATATTAAGAAGTGTCTTTCTACACCCTTTGGAACTTTGTTGGGACATATTATATGCAAAGAAGGCTTGTTGGTAGATCCTGCTAAGGTTGATGTTATTTTGGGCTTAGCCTACGAATTAGAGTGAGGTGCGTGGATTCTTAGGACATACAGTTATTACAGGAGTTCATTAAGGGGTATGCTAATATTTCTACGCCCTTGGAAGAATTATTGAAGAGTAAAGGAAAGTTTCATTGGAATGAGGCAGTGCAGATAACATTTGAGACATTGAAGGAAAGTCTTACTTCTACGCCCATTTTGTGTTTTCCATCTTGGGATAAGCCATTTCATGTGCATGGTGATGCCTCTAGCATGGCCATTGGTGTAGTATTAGCACATCCTAGAGAGATTTTTTGATCATCCTATTTGTTTTGCAAGTAAGGAAATTTTAACACCAAGCTAAACAAAATTTACAACTACAGAGAGCATGAAGCTCTTTATATGATTTACGCATTGCATAAGTTTAGACAATACTTGCTAGTAACTCCCTTTATATTTTATACAGATCACATGGAACTTAAGTACTTGGTTAATAATCCCATTTTATAGGGGCACATATACCATTATATTATGTTATTTTAGGAATTTGACTTTATAGTTGTGGTAAAGCTAGGGAAAAGTAATTCAGGACCTAATCATCTATCAAGGATTAATTTAGGTGAGGATATGCAAAAATTTGAGGACACAATGCTAGATGCACATCTATTCATATTGAACCATGAATCATTTGAATTAGAAGATATTGTTGTGTTTTTACGTCTAGTGGTGTGGTGCATGAGGGGATGAAGAGCCTATAGAAGAAACAACTTTATATACACATTCGTGTCCTATATGTTGATTAGTGGAGATTTATACAAGATAGGTCATGATGAATTTTGTGTTGTTGTGTACTTGAGCATGAACATGAAGCCATTATGGGAGAAGCTCATGTGGGATTGCGGGTGGTCATTATGTAGGAAATTCTACCACGTGAAATATTTTGTTGGTAGGGCTTTGGTGGGAGATGGTTTATAAGGATTGAATAGAATATTGTAAGGCTTGTGACCATTTTCAACACATAATGGAATTCCTAGGCATAGTGATGATATGCCCTTAAGGCCTATTGCAAAGTGGGAACCTTTTTGAGAAATGGGAAATTGACTTTTGTGGGTCTTATTTCCCACCCACGTGCAAGACTAGATTGCGCTACATTATAACTTATACATATTATCTAACAAGGTGGGAGGTAGTAGTGCCTACAAAGGATTACACCACATATATTACAACAAGGTTTTATGGGAGAATATAATCAACAAGTATGGAAGTCCATTGAGCTTGAAAATTGATAGGGGCACTCATTTCCTTAATAATACTATCAAGATATTATTGGTAGAGTTTATGGTGGCACATAATAAGCCAACACTCTATCACCCACATGATAATGGGCTGTTAAGGCTTTCAAAAAAATATTGGACAACAAATTAACAAATATATATGATATTGGAAGGAAATAATCGGATGGTAAAGTCTCTGATGTAATTTGGGCATATAGGACAAATTATAAGAGATTGAACAAAGGTCATACCCTTCCAATTGGTGTTTGACATGGAGGTTATTTTACCGGTGGAATTTATGTTACCCTCCATGTGTATTATGCACATAGGTGGGTTGGATGATGAGAAATCCCTTGAAGATTGCATGATAAAGGCTGATGCGGTTGGATGAGTGGCGTGTCATTGCAAGTTGGAGCCGAGAAAGACAAAGAAAGCAAAATAGAAGGCATGGCATGATAGGAATATTGAGAATAAAAGCTTTAAGTTGGAGAGGTTGGTTCTTCTATATGACTCCAAGTATTTTTGGCACCCTCGAAAGTTCCATGTGCATTGGTTGGGACTGTATGTTGTAATGGACATACTTGATTCAAGATCTTTCCAGTTGTAGACATTGGATGGCACACATTTTCCCAATTACTTTAATGGGAGTAGGTTGAAGCCCTACTATAAATAAGTCTTTTGGTGTTTGTAATAAGGTAGTATTTCATCAATAGATTATATTTCCTTTATATGTGTTTCCTTTCATTGTTGTTATGATTTGTAAATTTAGTTCAGTGTTTTGTGAAATAAGAGTGTTTGTGCAGTAATAGCTAATTATTATCTAAGTGATTTCATGCATAGAGGACCACGCATACTTTTAGTGCGGGGTGGATTAAAGTGTAGAGATGAAAATGGTTGGCACCCTCTTATTACAGGTTTATTTGGTTGAGCGCTTCTTTGCAGGATGTTGGCACGATAAAGGAAAAGATGTTATATGTGTTATAGAAAAGGTGTTATGAGGAAGGTTGAGATGATTGAAGACCATGCAGGGAAATTGATCACACAGTGTAACGTGAGGTAGGAATTGACATGGGAAACTACTTAGGGTATGACACAGAGGTTTTGTAATTTGGCACAGGGAGGCACATGGAGGAGGTTTTGAGGTAGTAGAAGTAGTATTAGCATGCGGAGAAGGTTATAATAGTAGCACATGAGGTGAAGTCACATAAGTTAAAAATAAGCACAAAAATTACTTTGTTGAAAAGTGACTTAAAACGCGTGGGTCAAAGGGATAAGAAGGTCATGAAAAATTATAAATAAGGGGGTTAGGGTAGTCATTTGGCTACCTTTCTTTCAAAGAAATAAAAATGTTGCCAAGAGGATTAAAGACCAACAAAGAGATTAGAAGTGACGTGAAGTGTTTGGAAACTAGAAGTGCTTAGGAGCTATGCGAGAGATCCTTACAAAGAGGTGAGTTAGAGTTGTAGTGAAGCAAAGAAGTGAAGGGTTGCATGCAATTGAAGTGGTTGGAAGTCGTGGGGCTTAGGTAGAGAAAGTTAAAGGATAGAACACCTAGGGCATGTGGTGAGAAGTAAAATGGCACCAAAACCAAGGAATTTATGAATAAAGAGACCTCAGGTGGAAATGGAGGAGCCATTAGAGGATATATATTCTAAAATGTAGTACCCTCCTGGTGTTTTTAGGTGGAATTATGAAAATCGAAGATCACTAGTTGTAAAATTAGTGAGTTTAACCACCGTATGGAGGAAAACAAAAATAATAAGTGAAAGATTTTTAAAGGTACTCCCAAGAGTAGAAGAGGATGGAAACCCTCGAATTGATGACTCTATGCAAAGAGAGATGGCAAAAACTAGTGTTTTGCAATTATGGGAGCTTCCATTCTTCACAAAACCTACACATCTATTTTAGTGGCTGATGTCACGGGTGCATGAAGACTTCTTCTACTTCACGGGAAGAAGGATGTGTCTCACAAGCCAGTTGATTAGATGAGTTACAAGATTAAGGAGCATAGGGGAGGATATGTCTATAGATTTGTGTGCCACAACCAAGATTGAGGAGCTTACAAATAAATTATGCTATGAGAAGGGAGGTAGGGCACAAAACATTGTGGATCTAGATGATCTAGAACTTAGGGTCGCTTCGACTGTGAGCTATAAATTTCAAACTTCAAAGCACGGACTGATATAAATAAGAGGTTCTTGTATGTGGCCTATAAAATCTCGAAGAGGGCACACTACAATTTGGCCTAGTATGTTACAGACAATATCATAAAGGAGGAAAAGATGTAAAATGAGGAAGGAGGAGGATGGGGTTCTATCCTTCTCTTGATCATATTTTGGGAGATAGGCATTCTAGATGGGCCTGACGGGAATATGTGGGTTTACCCACCAATAGATCCATCACCCATAGTTTAGTTCACAGGGTTCACTTATGATGGCACCATCACAAGTACTTATAAGGAAAGAATTAACAAATGATACAATGACTGCATGGGGCCTTTGAGAATGAATGGCACATTCCCTACAAGTTTCCCATAATTTTTGGAGACCAAGTGAAGTTTGCGATGTAATGCAACGTTGTAGTCTTGCAAGATTCAAGATGGTGAATGGAGAGATGGGGCCATGATGCAAACTCTCATTTACATTCATAAATAAGAATTTGAATTTCTCCATCAATAGATTAAAGGATGCACAAAAATTTACATATGACGTGGATAAGAAGGAGAAGGAAAGAGAAATAGACATATTACACAAGGGGATGAAGGGTAAATAAGCTAGGATAAAAGAAGCATATGATAGGGTTGGCACACTAGTTAAAAATATTTTAGTGCAATATCCATCCTTGTTTAGCTAGGCACGAGACAAATTATGGTGATGAAATGGAATATCTTGAGGACTTGGTGGGAATGTTATTGGTTAACATTCAAAATGGTGTGGGACCATCTCTAAAGAGCTCACCAAGGAAAAATAGAATAACAAGATAGTATTTGAGGCCTAAATCACTGAGTTAAAATACTTGCTTTCCCAACTCAAGGAAGTAAGTACACTGGAAGATGTGGGATTTAACCGATGTAGAAAGTGTGAGCCATTTATTGATGCTAGAGTGGTGGATGAGGAAGTAGTCCTGAAGGCCATACAAGAAAAGGTCCCCACCAAAAACTTGAGCGCACTCAACTGATTATTGAGATGACCACACGAGAAGGAAAAAATCAAGAAAAACCACGTGAAGCTTGAGTTTAGGATTGTCAAGTTCCATAATTCCATACTAGAACACATGGATGTTTTTGATGGATCTTGTGTAGAGCTAGTGGTGGTCATACAAGAACTGAAGAGCATAATTGAGGAGATAACACCAGATCAGGTACTGGATATTGTGGAAGTAGCACTAGGGAAGGATTTTAAAGATTTCAAGGAGTGGAAGAAGCTGAAGGATGAAGTAGATGAAGAGTTTCTGAGATCCTCCAGGTGCCTTGAAGGTTTTTTATATGATGTTTATTTTTGGCTTTTTATTTTGTTTTTTCTTGATGAAGCTTTTTGTACTTGGTGATCGAGGAATTTCAGGGCGGAAATCCAACTAGTTTGGGTTAATGATGGACCCCTAAAAAATATACTAAGTATAAGTGGTGCAAGGGGTTTTGACACACACATGAGTTAGGCATGAGGGCATGCATGAGAATAAGACAGATAACACATGAAGGCTCACGTCACGATAGATTGTATTCCATACTTAGTTGCATTATGAGCCACAAAAAATTGGAAATATAGAGGCTTGGAGTAGCGGTCAAACACGGTTTTGGAGATAAGAATGGAGCATGAAGACTTGTAGTTCAAGAAAAGTCTATTTTGAGATAGATCTCATGCGAAGGAAATTAAAATTTCATACGAGCTTAGGTTATTAATAGGATTAGATCTACAATATATATTAGAAGATAATATATTATTATTGAGCATGCATGCTCTTGTAGTTATATTGTAACATATGCATGGATATTTCTAGCATGTGGGCTATTTTTGGAGGATGCATAGGTGGTGAAGGTAAATTTCCCCACCTATATATATATTGATTTGCATGGTTTAGGGGATCATGTTATGTTAGAGTTATGTTGTTGGTATACTTGCATGCATGACCTTGTGATGATAATTGTGATGTATTCAGCTATTATGTTTTGATGAGTTAATACAATGGATCATTATGGATGGATTATTTCTATTGATGTTGTTGTTGATGGATCTTTCATAGTAAATTTGTGACTAGTTCTTGTTTGATTCTTAATGCCCTATGGTTGAGATATAGATCTATTTATGATTTATTTTTAATGGTTATTATGGATCTAGATTATATGTTCTTTCATACTAACTCCTTGACAAAGATGCCATAAAAGAGGAACTTGGTACCCTTGCATATTTTAGGTGAGAACTTAATTTTTTTCTAAGTGATGTGCCAACGCTCGTGGGATGATCTTGGTAAAATAAAAGACTACAAAAACATGAATTTTTCCCTATGTTGTGGGATAAGAATAGAAACAAATACATAAATTAACTTAAAGTAACACAATCCATATATGAAGTGAAAAATGCATAAAGAATATGATGTGGATCATGCTTTTCATCACATAAGTAAACTTTGGGTAGAAAAATCCATGTCATAAATGATAAATATGTATATATGGGGATAAAGGATTGGAAATGAAACTAATAAATATTGTATTAATGTTTTATTTTCCTTGTGGAAAAAGGCATGATTAAGCTTGCATGTCATGCATATGTTGAGAATAAGATTAGGAAGAGGTTTTACAAAAATATGTATGTATAGGGCTAAGCATTACACTATAATGCATAGGTTTTGTAAAAGTAGGTATGGTAATATGAGAAGTAATGTTTGGTGCCCCCATAGTAATAACATTAGATGTATGAAATGATGCAAATATACCTTAAGGGTGGAAAATGAAACCCCAGGTTTTGGAGTTCAAGGAATAAAAGGATTGACAAAAATTAAATAATAAATTTATATTTAAGGGCCTATATATGATTACTAGTTGTATACTATAATTTAGAAAAAAATGATGATGATATACATAATTGTAAATTATGTATTTAGATCATGTCGCAAGATATGTGATAGATTTATCAATTAAATTATAGTTAAAAATCTAGGGTTAGAAATATATTACCATGCACTAGCCTCAGACTTTGTGATGGTGGATTGAAATTAGAGGTAGAATATGGGTAGAGTTTTGTCAATATGGTGGTGAAATATAGGAAGTTAAAAGTGTGTACAAGATATGTTTGACTATAGAAGTACTTTATAGCCAAACCTATATTATAAGATATGAATTTATCCTATATTTTTTCAAGCTAAAATATGATTTTGGGATATGGTTCTATTGTGTTCTTAGATTTTTTTCTTGCATCTATATCAATGTGATGATATTTTTATGAGTGAATAATTATTCTCCTCCCTTGTTGACCTAAAAATGAGTTTTCCATCATTTGTATTAGAATGACCTCACCATACCCCCGTTGATGTGATTATCCCTATATACCAATTATTTTATGAGGGATTAATCCACATGTAGGTATCCCAATTCTCTAATTTGAGATGGAGAGTGATACAAAAAAAAAAAAAATAGATCCCTTAATTTATCCCTCACACTTGGAAATTAACAAATGGATTAGTTTTAATAATTGGAATGTAACACACAGGCTAACCAAGATAAAGTATGAATTTGAAAATATGATAGTTAAAATTACAAGGGGTGGGTTCATATCATGTCGATATGTTCATTACTTGATCTTGTCTTGGGTCCAAAAAAATTTCTAAGGTAAATCCGAATTAGCTTTGAGATAGGGGATAGTTTGTATATTTATTGTATAAATTGTGTAGTGATTCCTAAAGTGCTAAGATGGATAATAGTAGTGACCTAGTACATATGACAAATATTTTGGTACTACACAGAGGTATAAGGTTTCAAATCCTATTTCTAATAAATGGTGTGAGGTCTTACTAGAATCCTAAGGATGTAAGAGTAAAGGTAAATCCTAAGAGTAAAGGTAATACTAGATTCCTAAGGCTGATTAAAAATAGACAAAAACATTACACAATCTTTGAGGAGATATAATGAGAAATTTCTAGTTGATTTGATTAGGTCAACATATGACAATAGATAGTTTATAACCATTGCGGTGTTAATGAATTCCCAAAAGCACCACCAAACTGATTATGAATTACCTCTCTCAATTTTTAAATTTGATCCTATAGATCTAATCACCACCTACTTACAATATTATATCTCAACTATATGCTTCCCATGTGATGTATTTTGAAGCCTCCTATATTAAACATGAAATTATATACTATATAAGATCAGGCCAAAATGTTCTTTAATTGATTCACAATCATAACAAAACTCAAAGAAACTTGAGTGTTGTCAACAAAAACAATTATTGTTCAGGTGAATAATTTTCATCTCTTTTTTGGAACAAAAAATTTGAATTCAAACTCTTACACTCTTGAATATCATACACATGTTTCATATACACAAAAATTTGAACCAATCTTCCAAGTAAATTTCTATGTGTTCAATCAAACAACATCTAATGTATTTTGGGTTTCAATGGTAGATGTTCACCATCAATATGAACCATTGGTGATAACATAAACTTGTAGTAATGGATTATACATGATACATCACATGAAGAAAAAGGTGGCATAATGTTTTTAATTGTATGAAATATCCTGGTGTTGCACCAAGTGCTTAATTATTGTACCAATAAACTAAATCATTATGTCACCCTTCTCAAGTTTTATGTATGACATGGAGATGTCGCGATGAATTTATCTAACCTCCAATTTTTTTGCAAGTATTTTGTTGTTAGTTTTCTCTTGCACTTGTACCAACTTTTGAAATATGTTCAAAATTCTATAAGATGCCAAAAATTTATTGAAATCCTTTGGGTATTCTACAAAAGTAATATTATGAAATATTGCAAATAACTATTATACGAATGAAATACTAGGAGTGAATGGTTTTGTAGACAAAAAATCATGCACTTCAATACATTTCTAAGTCCTAAAAGCATACTTGCATTTACATGATTCCTAAGCAATAAAACTAGTAATTGATGACTATATTTGGCCTCTTTCATTTGTCTCTTATTTTCTATTTTTTCTTATACACCCTCCAACCCGAGTTGGAATTTTCTGATTATATTTCATGACTTGAGACACAACACCCAACCAAGATAGCAATGCCTGGTGCCATATCCCTTTTTCACCTTACTTGCTCCTTTTGGGTTTATTTTATATTTTGGGAAAAAATTTACTTATGGGTCAGCCTTTTAGTTGTCAATTATGAAATTCAAACAAAATAATCATATAAATACATAGTTATGTGTTAAAAATCAAGGACCAAGTACTAAACATATAATATGATCACACAAGCTTGCATCGAAATGAACTAAAGATCACTAAAGGCATCCATCTATCATCCATTCAGGGACAAGAGGTTGCATATTCTACATACATTGCATAGGAAAGGGAAGTTTATTCTATTTCATCCACACATGCCATACATTTATACATTCTATATCTATCCCACTATCAAGTATAACATGCGCTAGGGAATCCTAGGGCACGATTTCTAAACATACTCACAAGAACTACATGGATTACGAGATGTGTACAACACTCGATTGTAATTTCACTCTCAAAGGATTGTCGGGGTTATTCGACTCTCATTTTTGCATCTTTTTAAGGATTTGATGTGGTTTGTGGGCTTGTGTAGGTGAACCCTCTATTTTGTAGGTTATAGGTATCTTCTAAGATCATGGTGTGAACAACGGGTGATCAAAAGAAGTAATTTCCAAACCCTTATGGCATACTGAGATCAGCTACCGAGCCCCGTGCACTCATCGGCATCTAGAAGAAATCTCGAGCACCCAAACACCCCCTATCTCAAGCACCGGTGTTCGGACCTCATTTCCACCTATCAAAATTTATAGTGTGCTGTAATGAAACACTACCTAGTTTGTTCATCACTTCTCCCTGTCCAAATCAGTTCCAAACGAGTGTAAATCAGCTAAGTATCTTCATCTCATCCTCTTGTTTAGGGTTTCTACTTTACATGCTTATTTTCTTGTGTCATATTGTATGTTAACATACGCACATAAATATTTTCATCGGTTACTTTACTGATCATATTTAATTAATCCAAATTAAATTAAATCATTTGGTGAACCCATCCAATCGAACCCTTCCTTCTTATTCACATTACCCATAGTGGCCGATTTGGGTCTTTTGAGCACACTGAGATTCCTCCATCTACCCATAGGGTTTCTAAATCAATAGATGAATATGATAATCCTTTTGCTAACTCACATAATTTTCCTCTTGAAAATATTGAAACATCTGATAGTGAATAATCTTATGATGAGGATACCAACGTTGATCAAGAGTAATTAGACATGCTTAATCATTTATGTCAAGCAATGCATACCAACCCAACACATATTCTACATATTCTCAATGCTTTAATTGTTGCCAAATTATCTCAAGATGTTGCTTCAATGCCTCTTATAGGCTCTTCTTCGGTTGTCATGGCCTCCTCCCAACCCCTTCACATTCATATTTCCATAACTACTTCCATTCCTACTTCTATCACTCCCCTCCTTCATCCCAATGCCTATAATACATAACCCAGTTCCTCTTCCGACACCCATGACCTAGCTTCTCTATAACATGACCTAAAAATTCAAATCCATCAACTACATCAAGCCACTAGATGCTCCTCTCCATCTCATGATTTATCATTTATCCTAATACCACTTTCGCACCTACCATTTCTACTTATTAACTTCCTCCTAAATTTATCACCCCTAAGTTACCCACCTTCATTGGCCATGGCGACCCTCAAGATCATCTCTTATATTTTCATGTGGCATGTCTTAATTATGTGGTTGATCATACATTGCTAGATAATATATTTCCTAGAAGTCTTCAAGATTACAACATGCATTAGTTTTATTATCTACCTATTCATTAGGTATTGAAAGAGTTTGACGGATCATATCGGAAACTATGCACCATGATGAAGTTGCACTCTAGTTGAATTGTAATGGCTCCAACAGTAATCACAAGGAAGAATCGATCAACAATTGAATAACTTGCATAATAGAACAAAGCTTGCACATGTAGAGAAAAGACAATGGAGTGTCTTGGCATGCTCATAAATGAATAGTGAAAGGGTACATATAGGGTGTTGAGTAACCCTAGTGCATGACTCAATAGAAAACCCTAAACCTAACCCTAAACCTAACCCATGTGAGATGACCCTCCAATATGTGAGGAGGACACATAGGATAACTCACACCAACACCCCCCTTCATCAAAGCTAGGGTAGCAGCTATGATGAGTCAAACAAAAAGAGAAGACACTCCTAAACAACTAAGAAAGATGTGTCAATGGGGCCCGAAACTAAAGGTCTGATAAGGTGCCCATATATAAACACAATCTTCCTAGAAGAAGAAGAAGAAGAAAAGGACTACTTAGCCCAAAGAAGATGAGTAGCTGCAGAAGACCTCACCCCAAGAAGAGACCATAAGTGAAGAAACTTCATCTCAGTGAAGGGCTTGGTAAATAAATCTACAATCTGATCAGTTATCTAAATGTATTGAATGTCAATGATGCCATCATGAATAAGCTCTCGTACGAAGTGCATATGGATCTCAATGTGCTTCCTCCACTGATGCTGAACTAGATTTCTGTAAATAGAGATAGTGCTTGTGTTATCACAATAGATGATGGTAGGCCCTGAAAGTGGATGCCAAACTCTGTCAGAATACCCTATAGCCAAATATCTTTTGTGGCAGTGTTAACTACTCCTATGTGTTCTACCTCTGTAGATGATATCACAATTGTATTTTTCTTCTTGCTAGACCAACTAATAGGACCCGAACCAAGAGAGAAACTGTAGCCAGAAGTAGATTTCGATGATCTAAGTCACCGGCCCAATCAAAATCTGTGAACCCAATTAAGTTGATATCTACCCCTCCATGATAGTGAATGCCATCAGTATAAGTGCCACAAACATAATGAAGGATCCATTTAGCTACTTTCCAATGCATCTCATGTGGCTCCTACATAAATCTGGACATGATCCCAATAGCATATGATAAATCCTGGTCGAGTGTGAGTGAAATAAATTAGCTCCCCACCAACTGTCGATAAAGAGTACCATCAACCAAGGGAGTAGAAAAATATGAAACCAACTTAACCCTAGAAAGAAAAGGAGTAGGAGAAGACTTGAAATCGGACATCTGAAAATGAGCTAGCAAATCAAGAGCATACTTAGGTTATGAAATCAAAATTCTGAGTCAGATTGTGAAATCTAGATCCCAAGGAAGTAATGAAGCAGACCTAAGTCAGTCATGGAAAACTGTTGGCCAAGGCGATCTTCATAGAATCAATAATAGAGGAATAGTTACATGTGATCAACAAGTCATCAACATAGAGAACAAGAATGAGTATGGAGTCATCTTGCCATAGAATATAAACATTTGGATTAGAGTGACACCTAGTAAACCCTGATGTAAGTAAAAAGGAGTCCATCTTGGCATACCAAGCCCGAGGGGCTTGTTTGAGGCCATAAAGAGACTTATTTAACTTACAGATGAGGGAGGGATCTTAGACATAACCTAGAGATTGTTCCATATAGATCTCTTCCTCTAGGTCACCATGAAGGAAGGCACTCTTAATGTCCATTTGATGGACTTTCCATCTATTCGCTACGGCAATGGCTAGGTCAAATTAATAGAAGTCATCTTTCAACCAACCGAGAAAAGGTTTTAGTATAATCAACCCCAACTATATGGGAGAAACCCTTAGCTAATAATCACACTTTAAACTTTTTGATGTCTCTATCTACTCCATACTTTGTTTGGAACACCCACTTACACCGAACAATTTTTCTTCCTTTCGGAAGAGGGTGAGATCCCAAGTATTGTTCTTCATGAGAGAGGAATACTCCTCATCCATGGTAGAATCCCACTCAAGAATACTAGAAGCCTCCCAAAAATAATATGGATTAGAAACAAAGGTGAAGAAGGAGTGGGGTCAAACAAAATCTGAGCGAGTACATCTCATATCTGAAGTATCTCCAACTAAATCTCCAGCACTTTTCAAATTTTTCTGGCCCAAAGAGGACCGGGAGGATCGGAACTCAGAGCCGAAAGATTCTTCACTTGATTGAGAAGGGACATAGACCTTGTTATCACTACTATTAGAATCAAAAGACTCAGAGGTCGATGGTCGGGAGGATCAGGAAAAGGAGCACGCTCAATAGCATCATCATCTGATGAGTCAGAATCCGAATCAGTGAGATGAAGAACCTCAATAGGTGGAGAAGTAGAAGTTGAATAAGACTCATCAAACTTAACAATTCTCTCGATATATAGCTCATAAGAAGTAGGATTCATTAATTGATATCCCTTCACGCCATCAGGATACCCTACAAAGATACAAGGTTTGGACTGTGGTTCCAAATCCTTGCGTTTCTTCTTGGGAATTTAAGCCATAGCCTTGGATCCAAAGACTCAAAAGTGCCAAACATCGGGCTTGCATCCAAACCAGCTTCAAAGGGTGTTATCCCTCTTACTGCCTTGTGTGGAACATGGTTTTGAATGTAATTTACACAATTCACTACTTTGGCCCAATACTGCGGAGGAAGAGACTTCGAGTGAATCATACAAGTGGCCATCTCCTTAAGAGTATGGTTCTTTCTTTCTGTGACTCCATTCTACGAAGGGCTATAAGCAACTATATGCTACAAAGAGATCCCTTCAGAAGTATAGAAATCCATGAACCTATTGTTTACATATTCACCTCCATTATCGGTTCGAAGAACCTTGATAGACTATTTTGCCTATTTCTCAACAAGAGCCTTAAAGTCCTAAAAATGTTCAAAGACTTTAGACTTAAGCTTAAGAAAATATACCCAAGTATATCGCAAAAAGTCATCAATGAAGGTTAGCACATAAAGAGCTCTAGTAAACGAAGGAGAAGGAAATGGACCATAAATATTGCTGTGAACAAGATCCAAGGGAGAAGTAGCTCTCCAGGATTTTCCTTTGTCAAATTTATTTTAGGATGCTTTCAAGGTATAACCCTCACAAAGACCCTTAGAAAACTTGACATGGGGTAGCTCATTGACAATTTCGTTTTGGCTCAATTGTTCAAGGTAGCGATAATTTAGATGTTGAAATGCTCATGCCATAACTTACTAACCTCATTTACATGAGTGAGCAAGGCACTTGGGCATAGAATCGAAGTAAAGTAAGAAAAGGTATATAACCATGAATGGTGATCTACCTTTCCCTCAGCCAATGTAGTGTCATTGTTAAGCTCACGAATAATCACCGAGTTAGGACCAAATTCCACTCGCATTCCTTCACCAAGGTGAGTAATTTGGTAAAATGATAGGATATTGGTAGAGAGATTAGGAAAACTCAACACTTGGTTGAATGTTCCCCCATCCATCTCTACCGATCCACTACCGGAAACTGACACTGTTGTGTCACTACCCATCGTGATTTGGGACATTCCACAAGGTTCGATGTTGGAGAACTCAACATATAAAGAACCCATGTGGTGTGAGGCACCGGAATCTATAATCCATGTCAATGAAGGAGAAACTCTAGCTACAAGGGCCTTTCCTTTCTTCTTATCATTTTTAGAACCTTTTGCAGCAGAAGACTCGGCCTTCGGAGCACTTTGTTTTATGGATTCAGGAACACTTATTTTATTCTTCTCAAGTAAATGAGATAAGTGATCAATTTGTTTCAAAAATAGTGGTGCTCATCGTGACCAGACTTCTTGCAATAGGAACACAAAAACTTGTTTTTCTGTGCCTTAGGCTCAGAAGTCAAAGTGTTTGTGTCATTTTTAGGTTTGGTCTTGGTTTCTTTCTTAGGTTGATCCTTTCTTTCTTTCTTCTTTTTAGTCTTCTTTCCCTTGCTAGTACTTGTTACAAGGACATGTGACTTGGACTTGAGAGACCCCATTTGAATGAGTTTGTCTTGCTCTCAAATGAGTTGGGATGAAAAATAGTCAAAGGAGGGCATAGTCCAAGTATCGCCCAAAGCAGCTTTTGTAGCGTAGAAAGTTGACACGAAGATAGAATATTCGGGACCTAGCTTAGAGAGAATCGACAAGATCAGTTGAGAATATTTCTTCTCTACTTGACATCCCTTTAATAACAATATAATGTGGATAAATTTTGAGAAGAAAGCTTGTAGGTTTTCAAATTCACTAGGATTTAACCCTAGTAGTTCGTTTTCCAACTCATGCGCTCTCATGTCATCTTTTTGTCCAAACATCTCATCCAATATTTTCCACGCAGATTTAGGTGTTTCAGATGCCTCAATGTGGAAGAGAAAGTCAGGAGAAACAAACATGCAAAGAATACCTAAAGCTTCATCACTATGGTTTAACCACTTAGATTTTTCAGGATCATCATTTGGTTCAGTCTTAGTTCCCATGGTTGTGAGATATAACCCTTTACCCTTAGTTTCATAATAATTTTTGATCTCCATTCGAAGAATTTGAATGGAGTAAGCAAAGGAATTGAAAGTGCATCCATAGTGAAGAGAGAGAGAGAGAGAGAGAGAGAGAGAGAATAAATGTAAAAAGAAACACAACCACCCAGGACAATATAACAACCCCCTACTTTCGGCACTTTATAGTTTAGTGCGTTGATTACAATCAGGTCCATGCGTGTGGTTGGAAACACTTGGTAACTCAGACTTGCAATCATTGTAATAACGTGCAGGAGAGGAGACCACAATAGTGTTTCATGGAGCGCAGCAAAAAAAGAACACCATAAAAAAGAACAAAGAAAAAAAATAAAGAGGTGAAAGCAAATCCTAGTTTTGAGAAAAAAATGTCTCACGTCGCAAAGAGTACCCCCTTGCTTTGCAGAGTGTGGTGAGACATGCTCACTAGTCACAAGCAATAATAAGGGTAAAAAAATACAATGGTTTAGATGAACTCGAAAGAGTTTTGATGATCTTTGAATATCGGAAAGGCACACTGAAGACAAGGAGTGCTCGAGTGATACTTTTGCACACTTAAGCACATGATTAGTTAAAAAAATTGACAATAGTGCGTTTAAAAAATATTACCATTAGGAAACATCCAATTTAGCTAAATTTTAGAGCTATTTGGACTTAAAAAATGATAAAGAATGTATTTTAAACAAAGCTTACCAAAAAAGCTTACTAAAAAAAAGAAAAATACTTACCATTTTTTAAGTTTGTTAAAACGACCACGTATTTGTTGTTGAATTCGACCATGTATTTTGTTGAAGTCAACCACGGCTGCGACAAACAATAATAGTAAAGGGAACAATAGAAGCTAAGTGAGTTGAAGCTTAGAAGCTTAGAAAATAATAGTAGTAGAGATAGAAAGGCCATCAAAAAAACACTGGAACATGTAGCCAAACCAAGAAACACAGAGTCAAACCA
Organism: Taxus wallichiana var. yunnanensis; assembly: GCA_018340775.1. Classification (NCBI taxonomy): domain Eukaryota; kingdom Viridiplantae; phylum Streptophyta; class Pinopsida; order Cupressales; family Taxaceae; genus Taxus; species Taxus wallichiana. Next base: position 961,156,517 of record CM031237.1, read on the forward strand.
AAAAACAAGCCAAAGGAAGGTAAATCCCTCCATGTAAAGCAAGAAAAAACATGACAAGAAGAGTACTGAGCACGAGTTGCAGGTAAATAGCAAATCAGAGTACTCATAAGAAATGGACGATGCGTGTGGAGTGCAAGATCCTTTTGTAGAACATATTGAGTCACAAGAAGCTAAAGAAGAGTTGGTCAGGGTTGAATACAACACAAATGAGTGTCCAAGCCAATGAACCAAACCAATGATCCACCAATTACTGAATTTTTTGACCTAAATCTGCAAAACAAATAACAAAAACAGAGAAAAGCCAAAAATAGAGATCTAAAGAATTTTTAGTTTAATAAAAAAATTAAAAACTAGAAAATACTCTATTTGGCTGATCTATTAAAGTAGGTTGTAGTTAACTAAATGTAGTTTGCAAACCCCTAATAGCTCAAGAAAACCTGCACATGCATGAAGAACATGCAAAACCAAAACTTTCCAAGAGCAATAATGTTAGATACATTAGCAAGGAAAAACCAGAAAATAATGATCGAAAACTTGCACAAGGAGTTAAAAAAATGAAAAACAAGAGTAATCACAACTCAAAAAATGAGTGCACGTTTACCCGATCTCAGCTCTGATACCATGAAAGAGTTGACGGATCATATCAAAAACTGTGCACCATGATGAAGTTGCACTCTGGTTGAATCATAATGGCTCTAACATAATCACAAGAAAGAATTGATCAACAACTGAATAACTTACATAACAGAACAAAGCTTGCACATGTAGAGAAAAGAAAACGGAGTGTCTTGGCATGCTCATAAATGAATAGTGAAAGGGTACATATAGGGTGTTGTGTAACCCTATTGCATGACTCAATAAAAACCCTAAACCTAACCCATGTGAGATGACCCTCCAATAAGTGAGGAGGACACATAGGATAACTCACACCAACATGTATCTTCTTTTACGCATTTAGCTAATGTTTTTATTTCTCACTTTTATATCAATATCGACACCATGATATCTTATCCAAAACTCACTCAAATCAAACAAAGATTTGATGAGGATCTAGATGACTATGTTTTGCGATACAAGAACAATCTAGCTAAGATGACCAATGTACTTGTTGATTCTGAATTACAAGATCTTTTTATTCAAAGCCTCTTACCACCACTTCAGGAGAGTGTTATATTTGAGACCTCTCCTTCATTTGATCAATTATGTTATACGCTTAAAATACGTAAAGTCAAAATTTAATCTATGGGAAAGCTAAAATAATATGACACTCCTTCATCTTCCTCTTCTAATTGGATTAAAGGAAATATACTTTCAAGGCATCTTCTAGGCCCACTAAATAAAAATATATTGCTAACACTATTACTACTCCTAAAAAGATTCAATTGCAACCTCCTAAGCGTACATTTACCAAGTTTCCATATGTACCTCACTTCTTATGGCCAAAAATTATTGAGATAAATTTTATCACTCTTCCTCCACCACTTAATCTTTATCCTTCTTGCCCTCATGGCCACAATTACAATGAAAATGCTAGATGTGACTATCACCAAAGTATTGAGAAGTCTATTAATCGTTGCTTCAAACTAAAGCATATCATTCAAGATCTTATTGATAGCAATGCATTAAAGCTTTCGATCTATCCACTTCTACGCCGGTCAATGATAACAAAAAGCTCAAAATATTTAAATACCCTTTACCCAAGCATAGCCAACAAGCTCCTGATTCTTCTTCTAATCATACATATCAAGCTATGCCTCCTCCTTCATCGGGGCCTCTTGATTTCCTTTTCACTTTTGTTGATGCATCACCACCAGTCATTTCATTTTCAGATCATGATTATCATGTTACTTTCACTTTTGATTCATTACATATCAATGCTTCTATCATCTCATATACTATCAATAATACCATGATCTATCCAGCAACTCATATTAGTGTGTGCTCCATTACACTTCTCATGGCTATCAAATGTCCAATATCTAATACTAAATATCCAGTTCCTAATTCTTTGGGCTACATCATGCTTCCCGTAAAATTTGGGACTCTTACAATGTTTTTGTCATTCATTGTGGCATATTCCATCAAATGTTGTGGTGATAGAGTAGCAATAGAGTTAAACAGAATAAACACAGTAATCATATATTTCTTCTTGATATACATCATGCTAATACAATGGCTATTATATAGCCAGGAATGTTGTTGAACAACTTCCTATAAAATAGGAAGTATACAAAACAATAACCTACCCGTACTAATATATTGTTATACATTTGTTATAACAATATATCAACAAACATACTAACCAATTATAATTGTTATTGTTGTTTTATATAACAACTAATAACAATTTATTAACACATACTTATAACATAATAATTACTTCACGTAATTATTATTTACTAATGGAGCACTAATTAAATATTTCCTAACATTCCCCCCCTTAGTGCGAACATGGGGAAAACCTGCCTTATACTTGCACCTGCTCATGATCTGGTGATTTTCATAGGATGATCACAAACCTCAAGGATGGTTTTGCAAACGGTTGACCACAAACCGAGAATGGTGGTTTTGCAATTGGTTTACCACAAACCACAAAGTGATGGTTTTGTAAATGGATTACCAACAACCAAGAATGGTGGTTTTGCTATTGGTTTACCACAAACCACAAATGAAGGTTTTCAAGTGGTTTACCTACAACCACATCATGATGTGCCAAGTACTATCATCGGCCCTCATCACATTTCACTGTAGGGAATAACATAGGAAATTCTGCTGACATCTGTTGCTCATACATACATAGAAAAAGCTGACATACTGGAAATGGAACATTGGAATGATGTTCCCCCCCTCAATGTGAAATTTCCACTTATTGAAAACAAGATTACTACAAACTGAGGCACACCACACTGGAAGCACTAAAATCAAACTGCACACACACATGTCACCAAATTTGATATGCGGCCCCATCGTTGGCAACTGATGAGAGGTCGCTGAATGACCTCCAACCTCCGTTGCCTCCTGCCTCCGGTAATATGCTACTTAACTTAGCAGATTTGGAATTTGAGGCTCAAAATTACACACCTTACCCGAACGTCGGATTCCACCGAAAATGCGTTCGTAAGGAAAATTTATTTTTTATTTTTCGGACTTAATACAATGACATGACTTTAACACTTGACAAGACAATAATCCTAAAATCACCTATTTAACATTGACTACCTATATTCACCTAAACACAATATAACAATGTTGACAATACAACTTTTTGACTATGGACCCAAGAAGACTTGACATCGACTTTGATAATTGACTTGACGGACATACTTTTGACTAAGACTAGAGGACTTGACTGGAAATGCAATATGTAAACTCGACAATAAATTTGACTATGAATTTTTAACTTGACACACAAAACACTTAACAATAAAAATTCTATTGACGAATAATGGTCCACCATATAGTAAAACTTCACCGTGGTACAAAGACAATATAATTTAGACTATATAAAATAAGACTGCCGTAATGACTTATTATTGATTGATAATAACTATAAAAAAATGTCATTTAATGGACAACCTTAAATCACGAACCATGCAACTTTAGACTCTTGACCTTAATCGACTTGGCTGTAATTACGTAAAACGTGCAAGTTATTGGAGTTTGTTGTTGAGAACACGTCCTCCTATTGATCACAAGCGGTTTAGATATGCAGGTGCTCTAGTTTGTTGTACAGACTGTCTTTCGAAGTCGTGATGCTCCTCATGGGAATCTATCTTGACATGCTGAATATCCATTTCACCTACAGAGATGGGTTTTTGATGTACATGGTGATCTTTACAATCTGCTGATCCTTGCAGACTTGGGAGTCCAAGTAGATGACCTAGACCGCTGATGAGAAAAAGTTTGTTCAACATAGTGATTTTTATCACCGTCCTCGCTTACTCCGGCAGCTCTAGTGACTTGATCGTTTCCTTCAATATGAACTTGCCGAGTAGAAATTTTTTGTGACTTTGGTCGAGATCTGTTAGCCTGATAGAAACGTTGTTCATGCATGTTCTGGTCTGATACTTGTGCAGGCCTGTAATCACTCTTGACATAGAGAACTGATAGCAACAAAATCTAACAATAATAATGCTAACTGATGCACTGTGTTAACTTATACAATAATAACAATACACAGGAATGCGTACATGCTGATAAATACACCATCACAAATGGAGACTACCTCTATATTTCACAAAAATATCACTAAGAACAACAACATCACCGATATGAACACATAATATGGGACAATATGGAATGCTAATTGCCCCTAGACTACTCTCAATAAACCATTACAAGCATATGACTATTCCGCTCTGATGCCAAATGATAGAGTAGCAGCAGAGTTAAACAGAATAAACACAGTAATCATATATTTCTTCTTGATATGCATCATGCTAATACAATGGCTATTATATAGCTAGGAATGTTGTTGAACAACTTCCTATAAAATAGGAAGTATACAAAACAATAACCTACCCATACTAATATATTGTTATACATTTGTTATAACAATATATCAACAAACATACTAACCAATTATAATTGTTATTGTTGTTTTATATAACAACTAATAACAATTTATTAACACATACTTATAACATAATAATTACTTCACGTAATTATTATTTACTAATGGAGCACTAATTAAATATTTCATAATAGTGACATGTTCTTAGGTTTTCCTTTGCTCTCGCCTCGCTCAAGAAATTCATTCCATGAATCCTTTGTGTCTCATGTTAATTCATATTCAACAAGTTATCATTGTTAAATGTGTTCCACCATGCACACCATTTCCTCTACCTCCTCTTGATGACCTATTCCCACACATCCCACTTCATAACCCTATTGTCCTCATCAGTCCACTAGTCCACCTCATCAGCCTAATTCCCCTACTTGGCTAGCCCCTTCACATAGGTGTTCACCACATCCTTCACATATACATCATCACTCTCATATACCACCGATCTTAGATCATAGTCACATGTCTTTATCTCCCCAAACATCAAGTGGAAGACCCTTTCCCTCAACCCTCATCGATAGCCTACTCATCATCACACACTTAAGGGGTATTAAGCTTTATCTTCGGCCCCTCATATCATCATTATATCTCTATTATTTTTACCATTATGCTTCATTCTTCACCTTTAATCTTTCTTAACAAACCTTGATACACACTTTGTATCATCATTACGTTATGACACATTCTATTTCCATAGTTCATACTTGATTAGTGTTGAGGGTCTAAATCTGAAATGAACCTCACCATATTAACTTTTCATGCTCTATGCTTCATGATCTCTCTTTCTACCACACATTTTCATAACCTTTTCTGATGACACTTCTTCTATGGTTCATTCATGATTATTAAGGGATATTTTACAAAATCACACACTTGGTTAAATTTCTAGGTCCTAAACATATACTTACATTTACATGATTCCTAAGTAAGAAAACTAGTAATTAATGACTATATTTACCCTCTTTTATTTGTCTCTTGTTTTCTATTTTATCTTATACACCCTATAACCTAGTCGAGAATTTTACTTGATTATCTTTTATGAGTTCGAGACACCAATGCCCAACTAGGATAGCTTGCTAGGCACCCTTGTCCCATTGGGCACCCTTTTCCCTTTCTCACCTCAATCACTCCTTTTGGGTCTCTTTTATATTTTGGGCTTCTTTTTTTACTTATGGGTTGGCCTTCCAGTTGTCAATTATGAAATTAAAACATGGGAATCATATAAATACATAGTTATGTCTTCAAAATCAAGGACTAAGCACTAAGCATATACTATCATCACCTAAGCTTGCATCCAAAGGCACTAAAGAGCACTAAAGGAATCCATCTAGCATCCATTCAAGGGAAAAGGGGATGCATATTTTGCATACACTACATAGGAAGGGGAAGTTCATTCTATTTCATCCACACATGTTATACATTTCTACATTCTATATCTAGCCCACTATCAAGTGTAACTTACACTAGGGCATCCTAGGGAACCATTTCTACACACACTCACAAGAACTACATGGAGTCTGAGATGTAGTGCAACGCTCATTGTAAGTTCACTCTCAAGGTGATCGTCGGGGTCAGTTCAAATCCTCATTTTGCATCTTTTTTAAGGATTTTATGTGGTTTGAGGGCTTTTGCAGTGAACCATATGTTTTTAGGTTACACTTTGATGATCATAGTATGAAAAATAGGAAAAAAATAGGAAGTAATTATGAAACCCTATGCAACACACGAGAGATTAGATCGTTATCCTCTCGCACAATCACCAACATTCTAAAGTTGTCTCTAGCATCAAGATGCCCTTGTCCTATCCCAAGCACCCATGTACGACCTCATTTTACTGTCGAATTTACGGTGTGTTGTAATGAAACTCTATCCATTCTATTCATCACTTCTCCCTATCTAGATTAGTTCCAAACCATGTGTAAATCAATTAAGTCTCTTCATCTCATCCTCTTTCTTAGGGTTTCTAATTTACATGCTTATTTTCTTGTGTCATATTGTATCTTATCATCTCGTATATTAGTGTTTACATCGGTTATTCTACAATTAGATTTAATTAATCCAAATTAAATTAAATAAGTTGCGAAGTTGAAAGGACAAAACAAAATTTCTATTACTTGTTGAATTTATTGAAGTGGTCACATAATTTGTATGTAGAGGATCTTTATAAGATTAATATTAGATTTGATCATAACAAAATGGATCGCAGAAGCTATCGTAGTATGTTTTTGGTGCATAGAGGTTAGACATACAGTTTGAGTCTCCATATGGACATAAGGATGATGGAAATAATGAAGATACACTTGTGTGCATTTCTTGTAGAAATTAAATCATGCACTTTGGGTATTTATCTAGTCTTGATCACATACTACTATTCATATGATTCCTAAGAAATAAAAGTACTAATTGGTCCCACTATCTTGGGCCTATTTGATTTATTTCTATTTTCCTTCTTGGTCTCACACACCTTTCCCAATATTTCTTTTCATACTTCGACATTTTTGACACGGAAACTAGCACCCAACTAGGATGTCGGTGCCAGTGCCCCATCCCCTCGTAGACGCCCCAACCTATTTGTAATTTATTCACATCTTTTGGGTTTCTTATAGCAATTTGGGTATCTTACTTCTTACTAGTCATCCTTTTAGTGGTTAATTATGAAATTTGAGAAAGGGAATCATATAAATACAAAGATATGTGGCTATAATAAAGGACCAAGCACTAAGCATCTACTTTCTCCACCTAAGGTTGCATCATTTACAAGAGCATTCAAGAATCCATCTATCATCCAAAAAATGGAAAGGGAATTCATTCTTCTATATACAATTCATAAGAGGGGAAGTTCATTTTTCCATGCACACATCTATCTACATTTTATACATTTATCTATTTTCTTGCTATCAAGTGTGACTCATAGAAGAGCCACCGAGGGCATGATTATACACACAAAACTACATGGAGAACAAAATTTAGTACAACACCTATAATATAAGTTCACTCACTTAGGTGACCACCGAGGTTAGTCCGAATCCCCATTTTCATATTTTTATTTTTAGGATTTGATGTGTTTTTGGGTTTTGTAGGTGCTTATTTCTTATTACGGGTTTTAGGAAAATAAGAACGAAGTGCGGCGACATACAAGCGATCAAAGGTGAAAACTAGCGAACATTTCACAAGCCCGTGAAACTAGTTTTCTAAAGTTCTAAGTAGTCAAAGGTGCCCAAAGGAGGTCTACAACGCCCCTGACCCTGTCCAGGTGCCCTAGTCTAGGCAGATCCTACGGTCACACAATATTTTGAGCTTTGATGTGACACTTCCCTCCTCTTATTCAATGTTTCGTTAGCTCGGTATAGTCAAGGATTATTTTTGAATCAACCAAGTCTTTTTATCTCATCCTTTCGCAACTAGGGTTTTACATTTTGTAGCTTACTTGTTTGGGTCAAATATGTAGTTCATTGCATATTTTTTTATCAACATTGTTACATATGTAGATTTAGCATCTATTTATTTCAAAAGTATTTTTGTTAAATCGAGTTTCATGTATGTAGAAGAGGAAGTTAAAGCTATAAAGCATTACAAATATAAACATGACCTAGGTGAATTAGTACTCATAATTATGAAAATAATAAGGTTTATTAGATGAAGATAAGAGATAAAAGGAGATAGGATACCTATTATTTGCACAAGATACAAAACAAGAGGAATGTGTTTCATGGTGGTGATAAAAAATGATAGCATAAAAAAATTGGTATTTGTGAAGATGATATGGAAGTTAGGATTGGAATGGAGACCATATCAAAATCCTTATCTAGAAGGTGACATGGTTTATGAAAGGAATAACAATCATTGTGAAAAAATAATGTGAATTAGAGAAGAATATTGGTCAGCTTAAGGATAGAGTTATATGGGATATCTTACTGATGGATGCATGCCAAGATGTTTTATGAATACCTTTGAAGTTTGAATAGAAAAATATATAGGATTAATCAGCAACTCAAGATTAAAGAAGCATCCAGGAGATAGCTCTTGATCATTCAAAATGTGGCTTCTAATAATTTTTTAGGGAAGGAAACCTAACTTAACATATATTTTATATTTTACATAGGTGTGAATGCCAATAATTTAGAAGCATGGAATGTGATGGATGATATGCTATAAATAACCATATTTTTACCCCTTAATGATAAAAGTGATAATCCTAGTTTAGATGAGGAGTGATCTCTAAACTATGCAAATCTATGATAATATGAGTCTAACACACATGTTATAATTTGAGGTATGACAACATGTCTTGAAACTATGCAAATCTATGATAATATGAGGATTTAAAATTATGTGCAAGCTAGATTTGTTGGTAGGAGGATAGGTTTATAACCAAACTTGTCTAAGGGATACCAACCTCAGAGTTAAACACACAATACTAATCATAGACTATATTCTAAAACACATAATACAAAAGCACAATACTAATCATAGATTGTATTTATCTAATATATTCTTCTATCTAGAAGGCATTGTGAAGCTAAAACTTCATATTTACCCTAGATAGAAATTTTTACAACCCTGGACGATTTAACATATATATATATCAAAATAAAATTACGATCTCAAGGGTTTCAAGTATGTATGTACCAATGTTTTCTTGTTTAACAGCCTCTTCTATAGCATTCTCTCTTTTTGTCTCTCCCTACGAATTGATCTTCTAACATGTTGCTCTTATAAATATGCATCGTTGTATTTTTGCTTGTTATTCTTCTTATTTCCCATTATTTCTCCACTTCGTTAATGTACACACAAATTAAGCTAGATCTGGATCTAAGAATAAATTCAAAGGAAAACTATACACCTGTAGCTCTTATTATATAGAAATCTTAATAGATTAGGTTGTATTTAATTAGTGACATTAAAAATAGGTTGTATTTAATTAGATGTTTTTCTAACTTTAAAACTATTCTAATTTAAAAACAATTTAATTCCAATATACATTTATTAAATTTTTGTAATGTATTTTTAATACATTTAACTAGATAAATATAACTATGCTTTAAATTTAATTTATATATATATATATATATATATATATATATACACACACACACACATACAATAGAATATTTTTATTTATAAATTTTTAAAATAAATTAAAAAATAATATATACTTTTGATTAAAAACAAAGAAAAATAAATTTAAAATAATATGAAATACTATATTTTAAAATTAAAATTATTAAAAATTTGAATCAAAAATAATTTTAAAATAATATCAAAAAATTATGCTTTCAAACTATAATTATTAAAAATTATTCTTAAAATTAAATTTTAACTTTAAAACTAAGTCTAAAATTAAATGTTTAGTTGGTGGCGTTTGGGTGGTGGAGTAGGCCACAAAATTTGCATTTTGGGTGTTTGCTTGAATCCCCTTCCTGCAAACACCCTTAGTTGGAGCCCATGTGGCATATTTTGGCCCTTAACCCATTAGAAGGATAATTATAGGCCAAAATGTGCCACATAGATGCCATATATTTAGGTTTAATTGATTAGTTAAATTACAAAAATTATACCAAAATACAATTTTTATTACCTTTCTAAAAATATAATTTTCATTTTTAAAAGTATGTTTTACTTTTTTTAAAAAAAACAATGTATGGTATTTTATGAAAATTAGTACACTCTCAATACAAATTGAAAAATAGTAAAAGACATCAAAAAAAAAAAAATAATTTTACAATTTTTTAAAGTTTTTTTCATACTTATGGAAAAAAAAATCAATTTCGATATAAATATGGAACTATATTGTCATAAACATATGTACACCCTTAATTTGAAAATATTTTCACTAAAAATTAATTTAAAAATACAAAAATTGTCACGCACTCAATATTTGAATCTAGAACATATATCTAAAATTTCATGGTGAAAAAATTGAAGGCAAACCAAGAACAAAAAATGTTCGAATACTTTTATTTACATCAAAGATGCATATAAATACAAGGAGGGAGAAGTGATTGAGTAATTGTATAGATCGTAACTACACAACTACCTAGACAAGTCCGCATAACCACCTCAATGTAATTATTGAGTAGACATAATGTTTCTCTAAGGAGAAGACACGTGAAGAATGCACACACGGGAACAAGGCACATTTGAAGGCACGGGAAGATAGAAAAGAAAATGAGCGCCAGAACACTGTGGATCAGGACTTAGCAGTTTTTGTGGATAAGGACTATTTTTCGAGATAATGTGTGAAGCACACACAAAGATGAAGACTTACGCTCCACGTAATGGTATTTTTGGAACAAGTGGCAGATAAGCGCCATGCATAGTTTAAGCTAATAATAGGATTTCTACTTAGAGTTAACTATAGGACATCTATTGTTAGAGCACTTGCATGTTGTGCATACTATTGTAAAGGCGCATGGTGTTATCGGCATGTGACCTATTTTGAGAAGTGCATGGGTGGTGAAGGGCAAGTCCCCACCCCTATAAATATGTATTGATTTGCGTAGTTTAGGGTGGTGAATTATTGTAGAGTTGTGATGTTGGTTTTGACACGCACATGACTCATGAAGATACTGGTATAAGTGTAAGAAGCTTCTGTGTTTTACAATATTTAATATAATGGAGTATATTGGTTGGATAATGGCATTAGACATAATGAATCTGGTTCTTGTATGGTTAATCTTATCATAGTTATTGTCTAGTTCATTTATTATGATTCTCTAAGATATAAATCTAGATTATGCATTATGGAATGTTTATGACTAGTTATGAATCGAATATGTTTAAACATCATCATGCTAACATTATGTACAAGAAACTCTAAAGAGGGACCTGGTGCCTTTGTATGCTTCGGGTGAGCACTCAACTTAGGTTGAGTGATGTGCCAATGCGTTTGGGTTATTCACAGTAAATTCTAGGCTACATCATTGGTCCTAATATCGGGACCTCTTTTTTAGTTTTTTTTAGGATGTGTCATGATGAAGATGTACCGGTTGATCTTAGCAAGTGTTGAGGAGTGGATAGTAGATCTGGAAGAAGAATACGCTCGAAGATTCAACACTAGATTTGATTTTGACATGTGCACGTGGGTGGAGTAGAAATTGTATGATTGTTTATATGAGAGTTTCTTTGCTATATTTCCGATAGAGTTGTATGAGTGGTTGGTTTCTTATACGTCTAAAAGGAATTGGAGGTTTCACACACTTGTCTGGATGCATGAATAATTTTAAGCCCTCTATGATGTTGATTTGGTTTGGATGCATGTTGTGGACACTTGGTTCCGTGGTGTTCTGAATAGATATATTTTGGAGTACTCAATTTCCACTTATTCTTGCCCGAAGGTAGCTGAGTTCCAATTTTTACGTTATCCTAGGGGAACCTATTTGCAAGGCATTCCATTAGCGATCAAAATCTTGATGGTAACCCTGAATTTGGAAGAGAAGTTGATGGCTAGCTAAACCCCACCACATGCGGGGCAGGAGCAGGTTTGGTGAAAGATGGAGGTCCTAGTGGTAGAAAGAAAAGAGAAGAAAGGTAGCTTAAGTACAATGAGGCCCACAAGAGGGATTTAGGAAATAACGTGAGATTGTAGAACGGATGGTGTTGAGGAGAGAGATGGCTTGTGAAGGATTTGGAGCTCACACAAAGGGTGTGGAGCCAGAGCATCTGGAACTCCCCATTTTGGAAAGCATGATAGGGAACCCTCATCAGCCTCTTATAAGAGCACACCAGTAGAGACAATTTGGGCCATGGGCACGCATCTGAATCTACCTAGTAACCTATCCCTTGTGCTTGGTTTTCTAGTTTCTAATACATCTAGTAGTCAGTAAGCTAGTTTGGGTAGTAAAATAATAGGATTGAATCAAATAACAAGTACATATATGGCCAAGAAGATGTCTTCCTTGTTATTTAGAGGTACCTTTTCAGGTGTGTCATCAAGTGCGAGAACTTAGGAATGCGAGTTTTGGACTCACCTTTGAGAATAGTACCACCTCACAAATTGTAGGAGTTCATTTTAGTACCACTATTGGGATATAGGAAAGTACATCCTTTGGTTCACTTCTTGCTACAGGTGGAGGATCAAGAGGAACAGGTGGCTTGGGATCTAGTGGATCCGGTGTGTGGAGGCAGAGGTAACATAGGAGGTTCTAAATCCGGTGGGCATGGTCGTCACCAACCCTAGAATATTTACATGGAGATGTCACTTCATCTTCTAAATTCTATGGGAATAGAAGATGTTACTGATTATGTGCATATGTGTGAGATAATATGGCACGTAAAAGGAATTACTGACTTTAGAGAGCAAGGCTAGTCATTTTGTAACTATGTTGCAAAGGATGCGCACATAGGTAGTGGGAAGTTTGACCCTGATCAGACTTGCATAGATTATACAACATTATGGGATATTTTCTTTAAAGAGTTTTATATCCCGTGTTCGATCAAAGAAATATAAGCACACTCAAGGATATTAAGCAAGGCATTACTGAGAGTGTTCGAGAATAAGATTCCCATTTCAAAACACTTTTGTCTAAACTTTCCAATGATATCCATATAAGCTAACATGCATAGTGGTTCGTTGGAGGCTTGATCACACCTTTTAGGAGGGCCTGTCACATAAGACATATACAGATCCATGCAAAGTGCTTGAAGAAGTGTTACGCATTGAGGTAGTCGTCAAGTACAAAAACTAGAGTGAGCCCATTCCTAGAAGCTCATATTGTAGCTATGGAAAAGTAGTTGGAGAAATTATCACCAATTCAATGCATGAAACATGCACGGGAGTTTGGTGTACATATTGTGAAGTAGAGGGGCACACTAAGGATAGTTGTCCCCACATATTAGTACATTCATTGTTGCTAGACTATGAGATATGTCATTTAGACCATGATGCAAGCCATTTCCCATTGTTACAATGCACGATTAAGAAGAACATATCTTGCTACTATAAGATTTTTTTGTCCATGACTCACAATACCGAAGACTACATGTTGATTGATCAGATCCATGATGCCATTGATATTGGCGTATGACAGACATGAGTTTTAGATAACTCTAAAGGTAAAAGTGAGCACCATGATCATGATCACACTCAAGGGAACTTTGAAGGAGGTCATGGAAGAGGTCGAGGATATCATGGTGGATTTAGGGGCTGAGGTTGTGGTGGTGGACGAGGTGAGTTTCCTCGTGGAACATGTTATACGTGTGGATCTCTTAACCACTATAGGTGTGAATGTCCTCAGAATATTACTTTTTCTTTTTATGGAAAGAATCATAACTATGAGGAGTGCTCGAACTTATATGAGCATCTTAGCAAGAAGCATAAATAGGAGAACAAAGGCATAGGGATTGTTAGAATAAAGTGTGCCATGGAAAACCAATAGATGCCAAAGTTGGTACCAGATCTGGGGTAGTACCTTTGAAAATTACTACACATGTTGAAGTTATGCACGTTGTTGGTGTGTGTGACATGCCTAGTCATCATCCACATCACCTGGTGATTCATCTCACCTTGCGAGAGTCATAGGTCTTAGGAAGTCAAATGACAAGTGTCAGATTCTATCATTGTCATTTGCGTCAGTGCGTCATAGGAGTTACATTCCTTATTTAGAATTGTAACTCCTCCTTTAGTGGTGTCATATGCATCAATCACGTCATATGTATCAGTGGCATCATTGATATTCTTTCCTTGTTTAGGCATGGGGGTTACACAACACCCCTATTTGTACTTCCTTTTTACGATCTATGAGCATGAGCAGACCTGATTTCTTACTTGAATTTTATTTCCATTTATTCGAATCTTACTTATTACGTTGGATCTTGACGTTACCTTCGGAGTGCAACTTCGTTGTGGTGCATTGTTTTTGACATCGGTTCTCACAAATCCCTCTTTCATGGTATCAGAGCTGGTTTCGGTAAAACGTGCACTCTTCGTTTATCAAGTTGTTTATTACTTCTGGTTTCTTCTTATTTTCCTTGTGTAAGTTTTTTCAATTATTATTTTGGAATTGTATTACTCACCTCGTATTGAGGTTTCAGCAGTTGCAAGTTTGAGGTATTTGGTTGGTTTGCTTTATCATGGTTGTTGGGTTCGTGGTTCGTGTGTTCGAGTTATTTGGGTGTTCTAGCTTTGCATAAGTGCCTTTTTAGGTCTACTACAGTTTGAGGCTACATTTTAGAGGTTACTGAGATCCATTGTTTTCATAACTTTGGGTCGACAACCCATTATGCTCCTACTTGGATGTGCTTACATTGGATTTTCAGACTTTTACATTGTGCCTTGATCCTTGCTTGAACAGGCTTGTGGCCTCTGCCTGCTTCCTTGCATTGGCTTCATCCATCTTGAGAAATCTCTTTACTCTCAAAATCATTTTTGTGGTCCTTAACTATGCACCCATGGTCTAAACTTGCTTTGCACTCGGCCTCACCGGTTCTTGATGTCCATTCCCCGCTTACAATGCCTTCAACGTTGGTTCCACGTTACCTCTAGCAGCTCCATTTGCGTTTTATTTTTCTCTTATCAGGTTTTTTGCATTGGACTGTATTGCATTTGGGTTTGGGTGCCTTTGACCATTCAGATTCCTCCTTCTCTAGCCAGTGTTTTCGTGGTGCACTCATCTGGTTTTCTTGGCCCCTCGGTTCATTTGCTTGTTGCGGTTGTGGCACCTGGACTAGTTTTTTTACCTCTCCTACAGAGGTTCTTTCTCATGGTCGTTTCTAGTCTTCTCTCAAAGCATTTACGCAGTCTTTGTGCCCTCCAAACTTGGCATCGATCTTGACCGACTCTCTAAGTCTCTCCCAAAGACAAATCTCGCGACTTCTGACCATACCAGCATTGCCAGCTAACTCCTCGGGCCCTCCCACTCCCTCTCGGTGACTTCTTCGGCACTCTAGCATGGGATTTTCTTGTCTCGGTCAACACTGCCTAGCTGAGGTGATACCTATCCTTTTTCAATTGATTATTAGTAAATCAATCTCACCTTTTAATGTTTTAAGGTGTAAAACATTTATTTAATTGGCCTTGTAATTTATTTTGGGTATTTTACTTGTTTTAATATCCTTCCTTTGAGTGTTGAAGATGGAGGGTGAGGTTCGGGGTTGGTAGGAGGCTAATCCCCCTCACAATTAAAAAAACCCTATCTAAAATTTGATGCCATTTCCAATGAGCATACATACAACACCCTTTGCATGTGTTTAGGGAACTTTTTAAATCCATTTGCAAGGCTTATTAGCATTTTTCCATCGATACGGGAATTATTTTTGCTGTAACTTTTGACTCGTTGCTCTATTTTGAGCACTTCTTTAGTCAAAGTTGCATGTTTTTTCGCACTCTAGTTGATGGGATTATAATTTTTGTAAACACACTATTTTTATAAAGTGCCGCATTCTAGGGGGTGTCTTTGTATTGCTTAATTCAACTCATTTTTTCTTGAGCTTTGTTCTATCCCTTTTATTGCTTGTGGACTTGTGAGCACGTCGCCATAGTCTTACAACAAAGGGATTCTTTTGTGCGATGTGAGACACTATTTCTCACAAGGATTTCTCTTCCCCTTCTTGTTTTCCCTTGTTCTTATGCTTGCTTATGGTTTCAAACTGTTGCGCCCAACGAACCTTGATTGTTGTCTCCACTCTTGCACGTTATTACATTGATTGCAAGGTGAGTGATAGATTGGTTCTCGGCACACAATTGCATCTAATTGTAATCAACACATTGAATTATAAAGTGCCAAACTGAGGGGTGTGATATTGTTCTGGGGTGGTTGTTTCTTTTCTCTCTCCTTCCTTCTGCATCCTTTGGTTCTATCTCTTCATTATGGATATCTCTAAAGTACCAGTGCTCACACCTTTTAACTTCTTTGAATGGAAATCTAAAATTATATTGGTTTTACAAAGTAAAGGGTTATACCGTGTCGCCATGGGGTTAGAGACCGAACCTAATGATGAACCTAAAAATATAAGTGGTTCAACCATTGTGATGAAGCCTTAGGTCTTCTCTGTATGTCCATCTCTCCCGACTTTCTCTTCCACATCGAAACTTCCTCGACACCTGATAAAGTGTGGAAAATGCTCGATGATATGTTTGGGAAGCAAGATGACATGAGAGTGCATGAGTTGGAGAATGAACTACTAGGGTTAAATCCTAGTGACTTTGAAAACCTACAGGCCTTCTTCTCAAATTTTGTCCACACTAGACTACTTCTAAAGGAATGTAAAGTGGAAAAGAAAGACTCTCAATTGATCTTGTCGATTCTTTCTAAGTTAGGTCTGAATACTCTTTCTTCATTTCAACTTTCCATGCCACAAAATCCACCTTGGGTAGTACTTGGAATATGCCCTCCTTTGACAGTTTTTCGTCCCAACTCATTCGAGAATAGGACAAACTCATTCAAATGGGGACACTGAAATCCAAGTCACATGCCCTTGTGGAAAATAAGGGAAAGAAAAATGAAAAGAAGAAAGAAACTAAGGACCAACCTAAGAAAGAAACCAAGACCAACCAACCCCCAGCTAAGCCCAACACTAACACTTCGACTTCTGAGCCTAAAGTGAAGAAGGAAAATTTTAAATGCTCCTATTGTAAGAAATCTGGCCACGATGAGCATCATTATTTTCGGAAACAAATTGATCACTTAACTCATTTTCTTGAGAAAAATAAAATAAGTGTTCGTGAATATGTTAAACAAAATGCTCAGAAGGGAAAGTCTTCTAAAGAAAAGGAGTCTAAAAATGAAAAGAAGAAAGGTATGGCCCTCGTAGCTAGATTAGCTCCATCATCAACTTGGATTATTGATTTCGGTGCCTCACACCACATGGCTTCATTAGAGGTTGAATTCTCTAGCATTGAACCATGTGGCATGTCCCAAATCATGTTAGGTGATGACACTCATGTGTCGATTTCCGGTAGTGGATCGGTAGAGATATAAGGTGGAACATTTAACCAAGTGTTGAGTGTTCCCAATCTCTCTACCAATATCCTATCGGTTTACCAAATCACCCACCTTGGTGAAGGAATGTGAGTGGAATTTGGTCCTAACTCGATGATCATTCGTGAGCTTAACTCTAACTACACTATGGCTGAGGGAAAGGTAGATCACCATTCATGGTTGTATACCTTTTCCCACTTCTCTTCTGATTTAATGCCCAATGCCTTGCTCACTCATGCAAATGAAGTTAGCAAGCTATGGCATGAGCGTTTTGGGCATCTAAATTATTTTTACCTTGAACAATTGAGCCAAAACAAAATGGTCAATAGGTTACCCCGAGTTAAGTTTTCTAAAGGTCTTTGTGAGGGTTACACCCTCGGAAAGTACCCTGAAAAAAAAATTGATAAGGGAAAATCTTGGAGAGCTACTCATCCCTTGGATCTTGTTCATAGTGATGTTTCTAGCCCCTTTCCATCTCCTTCTTTCACTAGAGCTCTATATATACTAACCTTCATTGATGAATTTTTGTGTTATACTTGGGTATATTTTCTTAAGCTTAAGTTTGAAGTCTTTGAGAATTTTCAAAATTTAAGGCTCTTCTTGAGAAACAAGCGGAACTATCTCTCAAGGTTCTTGAACCAACAATGGAGGTGAGTATGGGAGCAATAGGATTGAGTATTTCTCTGATTCGAGTGGATTGCTTTTTACGGCGTACATTTTCTTCTGACCCTTCCCAAAATGGAGTTGTCAAAAAGAAAGAACTGAACTCTAAAGGAGATGGCTACTTGTATGGTTCACTTGAAGTCCCTTCCTCCGTAGTATTGGGTTGAAGTAGTGAATTGTGCTTGTTACATTTAGAATCATGTTCCACACAAGGCAGTAAGAGGGATGACACCCTTTGAAGCCTGGTTTGGACACAAGCCTAATGTTGAGCACTTTCGAGTCTTCGGATCCAAGGCTATGGCTTGAATTCCCAAGAAGAAACACAAGGCATTGGATCCACAATCCAAACCTTGTATCTTTGTTGGGTATCCTGATGGCGTGAAGGGATATTGATTATTGAACCCTACTACCCATGAGTTCTATATTGAGAGGAGTGTGAAGTTTGATGATTCATCCTTGACTTTGACTTCCACTGAGGTTCTTTTGCCCACTGATTCAGATTCTGACTCATCAGATGATGATGTTGTTGAGTGAGTTCCTCCTCTCCCTGCTCCTCCCAATCCTCAAAATTTTGAGTCTTCTGATTCTAATAGTAGTGATGATGAGGACTATGTCCCTTCTCACTCAAGTGAATAATCTTCTGACTCTGAGCTTGAACCTTTGGGACCTCTTTGGGCCAGGAAAAATTTACATAGTGTTGGAGATTTAGTTAAAGATCCTTCAGATGAGAGATGACGTGCACTCGAGTTTCATTGGACCTCACTCCTTCTTCGCCGCATCTCGCTCACGATCCACCATCTTTCCATGAAGCTTCTAGGATTCCTAAGTGGGATTTTGCTATGGATGAGGAGTATTCCTCACTCATAAAGAATGACACTTGGGATCTTACCCCTCTTTAAAAAGGAATAAAATTCATTCGGTGTAGGTGGATATATTGAATAAAGTATGGAGCCAATGGAGAAGTCAAGAAGTATAAAGTGTGACTTGTAGCTAAGGGTTTCTCCCAGGTAGCTGGGGTTGATTACTCAGAAACCTTTGCTCTAGTTGTGAAGATGACTTCCATTCAACTGACCCTTTCCATCGCTACCGCTAACAGATGGGAAGTCCACCAGATGGATGTTAAGAGTGCCTTCCTTCATGGGAACCTAGAGGAAGAGATATATATGGAACAACCTCCGGGTTATGTCCATGATCCATCCCTCATTTGCAAGTTAAAGAAGTCTCTCTATGGCCTTAAACAAGCCCCTCGGGCTTGGTATGCCAAGATGGACTCCTTTTACTTACATCAGGGTTCACTCAGTGTCACTCTAACCCAAATGTGTATATTTTGTGGCAAGATGAATCCATGCTTATTCTTGTTCTCTATGTTGATGACTTGTTGATCATGGGTAGCTCTTCCTCTATCATTGATTCTGTGAAGATCTCCTTGGCCAACAAGTTCTCCATGTCTGACTTAGGATTGCTTCATTACTTTCTTGGGATCCAGATTTCACAATCTGACTTAGGAATTATGATCTCGCAGCCTAAATACACTCTTGATTTTCTTTCTTAGTTTCACATGTCTGATTGTAAGTCCTCACCTACTCCTTTTCTTTCGGGGTCAAGTTGGTTTTTGATTGCTCTTCCCCCTTAGTTGACGGTACCCTTTATTAGTAGTTAGTGGGGAGCTTGATCTACCTTACTCACACTCGGCAGATCTTTCAAATGTTGTCAGGATCATGTCCAGATTTATGCAAGAGTCTCATGATCTGCATTTAAAAGTAGAAAAGTAGATCCTTCAATATGTTTGTGGAACTCACACCGATGGGATTTATTACTTAGGAGGGTGAGATCAACTTGGTTAGATTTATAGACTTAGATTGGGCCTGGTGAACTAGATAATCAAAAGTTTACCTCGGGCTGATTTCACTCTTGGTTTAGGTCATGTCAGTTGGTCCAGTAAGAAGTAGAATGCCATTTCCATATCATCGATAGAAGTAAAATATAGAGGAGCGATTAACGCGCTGCCATACGAGAAGTGTTTGGTTACAGGGTATCTTGACAGAGTTTGGCATCCACTTTCAGCGGCCTACCATCATCTACTATGACAACATGAGCACTATCTTGATTTGTAGAAATCCAATTCAACATCAGTGGACAAAGCACATTGAGATTCACATGCACTTCATATGGGAGCTGATACATGAAAACATCATCGACATACAATATGTTCAGACAACTAATCAGGTTGTAGACATATTCACCAAGCCCTTCACTAAGGTGAAGTTTCTTCACTTGCAGTCTCTTCTTAGGGTGAGGTATGTTATAGCTGCCCATCTTCTTCGGGCTATATAGTCCTCCTTCTCCTCTTCTTCTTTCCAGAAAGATGTTGTTTGTATATGGGCACCTTATTAGGCCTTTAGTTGTCGAGCCCCATTGACACATCTTTCTTAGTTGTCTAGGGGAGTCTTCTTTTCTGTGGATTACCATGACCTCTTCCTCGGCTTTGATGAAGGGGGTGTTGGTGTGTGTGACATGCCTAGTCATCATCCACATCACTTGGTGAGTCATCTCGCCTTACGAGAGTCATAGGTCTTAGGAAGTCAAATGACAAGTGTCAGATTCTATCATAGAATCTGTCATTGTCATTTGTGTCAGTGCATCATAGGAGTTACATTCCTTATTTGGAATTGTAACTCCTCCTTTAGTGGCATCATATGTGTCAGTCATGTCATATGCATCAGTGGCGTCATTGATATTCTTTCCTTGTTTAGGCATGGGGGTTACACAACACCCCTATTTGTACTTCCTTTTTCAATCTATGAGCATGAGCAAACCTGTTTTCTTACTTGCATTTTCTTTCCATTGATTTGAATCTTGCTTATTGCATTGGAGCTTGATGTTACCTTTGGAGTGTAACTTTGTTGTGGTGCATTGTTTTCGACATCGGTTCCCACGCAAATCCCTCTTTCACATGCCAGAGAAGCATTACAACAAAATCCTACCATTACCAAGGAAGAGGTCTTACATGCAAGATACCCATATCCTACACATCAGAAGGAGGTTTATCAGGAAACCATGGAGGTGCTCAAAAATCTTCAGGGTGAAATAAAATGTTTAAAGGAATAGTCATGAAAGTTAGAGCAAAAGAAGGAAGTAGAGACGGTCCAGTCAGATGTTGATGATCTAAACGAGGTATGCAAGATGTTGCACTAGGAGAATATTATTCTATTACTAGGGAATTAGTTAAAGGTAAACACTTCACATGCGTGCAGTATTGAGAATGGATGATAGATCCTACACGCTAATCTCCCTCCTCATAGCTTGGATTATGGCAAGGAGATCACCCTAAATGATGCTTTGTGGATGGGTGGATTTTGAGAAATATATTGATTGACACAAACACGGAAGTTAATGTGCTTAGTTTATATACATGGGTGCAGATATGGGTAGACCTATATTACAACCATCCTCTAATGTATTTTTATATAAAATCGAACTAAGGCAGCCTCGATAGGATTTTTAAGGGATGCATCCATTACTATACAAGGGGCCAAGTTCAATGGGGACTTTGAGTTATTAGTGCTTGCAGAAGTGGACAACTTCCCAAATCTACTTGGGCACCCTTGGTGTTATGAAAATAATGTTGATCTATGGTTCAACAAGGGGTATATAAGTTTTGAGAACAAGGAATAACGAGTTATTATCCCTTTGATAGATGGGAAATCTGCACCTTATGTTGAACCTTTGAGTGAGGAAAACTTGAGCAAAATTTATGTGTGCGTCATTCAAGATCCAGAAGCACTTGAGCCATCTAAGGAAGGAATCATCTAGTGGGATGATACGTAGTCCATTAGTGATGCTACAAGTATTTCTCATGATAATTGGGTGCATGGCACCTATGAGATGGTTGGGCATGAAGTAAGAAGTGCATCTAAAAACGGAGGCATACCTCGTTGTATTAGGAGGATAAGTAACAACCTTATACCCGGTACACTGGCAAAGGAGATCCTAAGGTATTCCTATGCACCATGGAAGAATAGTGGAAGGATCAAGTGGACAGAAGAAATATGTTAGTGTATACCTGCGTGGGACAATAGCTTGTTGGTGGATGGTTCACTAGGGATAATATCATAGAATGGAATGAAGTGAGAATTTCTCTAACAACCTGGTTTCTCAGGAGTAATGCGCCTACTCAAATATGCACATATCATGGTAATCATACTATTTAGTACCACATTTATGTGGTTTGCACGCGCTTGGTATGTTTATGCGAGAACTACATAGGGAGAATGGAAATTGGCAAGACTTGACTACAAGAATGATCCATACTTTTGACTACTTCTCCACTAAACCTTCGAGTGAAAGAGGCATTACGAGTTATGGAGCGATTGACTATGGGAGATAGTGTAAAGGCTGAAGAACTCATTTAGGATTTATTTGGTGAGGAAAACCCAGGAGCGTGTTTTGATGAAGTAGATGAGACAAATGCAAAACTACTTGAGTGTGCTTTCCTTGAGAAGGAGAAAGGAAATATGGTCTATATAGTGGATGAGGAAGAAGTAGAAAATTTATACATAGATCATTTAGAGGGTACACGCAAAGTCTTAGATAGTGTGGATAAGAAGGTGCATGCCTACCATGAACCTATGAAGACCAAGAAAGTGAACATTGGCATAGATGTTGAACCTAAAGAGGCCATAATTGGAGACTATTGGTTTGATTCTGAGGTGGCTAAGATAATTGAGTTACTATGCAATCTCCAGGACTTATTTCGTATGGGCTACCATGAGTTAAAGGGAGTGCATGAGTCTTTGGGTGAGATGAAGATTAGTTAAATGAAGGTGTGCATTCAATTAGGAAGAGACTTTACAGGATGAACCCTAACATGTGCATAAAAGTTAAAGAATAAATTGACAAGCTATTGAAATCTGACATCATTAAGCCCCTAGAAGAATTAGAGTGGATTATCCCCATGGTAATCCGTATAAAGAGAGATGGTCGGATTAGGATTTGTGTGGACTACATAGAGTTGAATGTTTCATGTGTGATTGATTCTTTTCCTACACCTTTCACCAAGGAAATATTAGAAGGTGTTGCAGGGCACAAAATTTACTCTTTTACAGATGGATTCTCTGGGTATCATCAGGTAATAATTACAAAGGAGGATCAAGAGAAGAAAACTTTCACCACTGAATGGGGAATTTTTATATACATGGTGATGCCCTTTGGACTAAGGAATGCACTGCAGTATTTTCATGCATTGTGGTTCAAGCATTCCAGGATTTTATTCACAAATTCTTGTAGGTTTACTTGGATGATTAGATAGTATATGGGCTTGTTGAGGATCATTGTGACAACTTGCGATTAATGTTTGAGAGGTGCAGATAGTTAGGGATCTCTTTAAACATCAAGAAGTGTGTATTTCCTACACCTTTTGGAGCTTTGCTAGGGAACAACATCGGAAGGAGGGTTTATTAGTAGATCAATGAAGGTTGTAGTTATCTTAGGCCTGGAGGAGCCTACCAATTAGAGTGAGGTGTGCAGATTCTTAGGCCACACAGGGTATTACAAAACATTTATCAAAGTATATGCTAAGATTGTTGCGCCCTGAGGAGTTGTTAAGAGGTAAAGGGCATTCTATTGGAGAGAACCATAACAACATGCATTTAAATCGTTGAAGGAGAGGATTACTATGGCACCTATTATGCACTTTCCCTCATGGAACCAACCTTTTCACGTACATGTGGATGCCTCTAGCATGGCCATTGGCACAAGTATTAGCTCATCCTAGAGAAGGTATTATAGATCATCCTATTTGTTTTGCTAGTATAAAGTTGACTCTGTAGAACAAAATTATACAACTACAGAGCACGAGGCCTTGTTAATGATCTACGTGTTGCATAAGTTTAGACATTACTTGCTAGAAACACATTTTGTGTTCTATACAAATCACATGGCATTGAAATACTTGGTAAATAAGCTCATTTTATAGGGGTGCATATGTCGATGGGTTCTATTATTCCAAAAGTTTGATTTTACAGTCATGGTAAAGCCTAGAAAAATCAATTCTAGTGTAGAACACTTATCAAGAATTAAATTAGGAGCGGAAATGTAGAAAATTGAAGATACAATGATAGATGCATAATTGTATAAGTTAAATTGCGTGCCCTCAAAATTGGAAGATATTGATGTCTTTTACGCACAGGTATGGTGCCAAAAGGAATGAAATCCTTGGAAAAGAAATAACTTGCAATTCACGTCACACCTTTCATGTTGATCAGTGGTGACCTATACAAACTAGGATGAGATGAAGTATTGCATTGGTGTGTACGGATCATAAGTGTACAAAAATCATGGAAGAGGCTCATGGTGGTATTACAAGTGGACACTATGCAGGTGACGCCACCACGCATAAGATTCTACTCGTTGGTTTATGGTGGGAAACCTTGTACAAGGATTGTAAGGAGTATTATAAGGCATGTGATCACTTTCAATGCCTTGGAAAACCTAGGCAAAGAGATGAAATTCCTTTAAGGCCTATTACTAGTGCAGAGCCATTTGAAAAATAGGAAATAGAATTTGTGGGTCCTATTTTCCTAGTCGCACGTAGAACTAGATTGCGCTACATCATCACTTGTACAAATTATCTTACAAGGTGGGAAGAATCAACACCTACGAAGGATTATATAGCGGCTACATGAGCATGGTTCTTATGGGAAAATATTCTAACTAGGTATGGATGTCCGTTGAGTTTGACAAGTGATAGGGGAACTCATTTCTTGAATGAGAAAATTAGGATATTATTGGATGAATTTATGGTTAGGCACCACAAAACCACACCATATCACCCTAAAAAAAAATGGACTATTGAGGCCTTTAACAAGATATTAAATTAAATCTTGACAAAAATTTGTGATGTTGGAAGGAAAGATTGGGATGATAAAGTTTTTGTTCTACTTTGGGCATATAGAATAGCGTACATAAATGGTTAAATAAGGCCACACCCTTTCAATTAGTGTTTGGCACAAAATTAGTTCTTCCATAGAATTTATGTTACCTTATTTATGTATTATGCACGTAGGAGGTCTAGCTGATGAGAAAGCATTGGAAGAAAGAATTGACAAATTAATACAATTGGATGAGAGACACATCATAGCATGTTGGATTGAAGTAGGAAAAGGCCAGACAAAAGGCATGGCATGACAAACACATCAAGGACAAGAAGCTTGAGGTTGGGAAGATGGTGCTTCTTTATGATTCAAATTTTATGCACCACCCAGGCAAGCTTAAGGTGCATTGTTTGGGACCGTATGTTATCACTCACATACTTGAATCAAGCACTTGCTAGTTAGAGGTGCTTGATGGAACACAATTACCCGGTTACTTCAACGAGAGTAGGCTGAAGCCCTAATATAAATAATCCTTCTTGGTGTTTATAATAAGACAATATTTCCATTTAGTATAGATTTCCCTTACTGTATTTCATTTAATGTGTTTCCTTCTTCGTTGTTATGCTTTGTCAATTTAGTTCAGTGTTTTGTGTAATAAGCGCATTTGCACACCAGAAGTTGATCATAATCTAAAGTGTTTTTATGCACAGAGGACTACACATACCCTTGGTGTGGGGTGGTTGTCATTCAAACATGGGTACACATAAGAAAATATTGTTATAGGTGATTTCTCTTGTTAAAAAGTGCAGATACTATGAAAAGGTGTTCTGCTAGAAAGAAAATTGCTCCTAAAGAAGACCATAGCTAGAAATGAATGAATGCACAATATAACGTGAGGTAAGTTGTGGCCGTAAAAACTACTAGAGGAAGGCACAGTGGTGAGGTACTTTGGCACATAGAAGCGCACAAAAGGATGTCTATAGCCAAAAATAGGAAGATGCGCTAGAAGGTTATAATTATTGTGCGTAGGTGTATTGCGCGGAAATTGGGAAAATGGTCAATTAATGAGAGGATTGGTGGTAGGTAAAGGATCAATAAATGTGATAAATTTTCCCAACTCTATATAAAGACGTGATGCAGGTTCATTTCTACCTTTGCGATCATGAGTATTTGAGTGAGCTAGTTGTGACCAAACCTAAGAAAAACACGTTGAGGTGCAGAGAGCTATGAAACTAGGTGAGGAGAGTAGATTTGTGCATAGAATTAGCTTGCATCCCCATTCAAGAAGGGTTTGAGCAAAGCATAAATGTGTAAAGAGAAGAAATAAAGTGTGAGGATTGGGAAGGAGCTAGGGCATGCGGTTTCGAGCTAGGGAACGTGGTTTCGAGCTAGGGCATGGGAGCTTGCTCTGAGAGGAAAAAGGTGCAACTTTGTCTTATCATGGCACCGAGGAAAGCACCTGGAGTAGGAAAAAGGGGAAGAAGAAGGTAGAAACCAAGGTCAAGGATGCTCTCGATAGTAATTTTTAGAAATGTAGTATCCAGAAGAAGTAATTATTGGATGAGATTGGGATTCCCATATCCACATGTGCAAGGTGTGTGACTACAAACATCGCACCACCAGAGAACAAGGAGGAATTGGATGCATTGCTAAATAGAAAGACCAACAAGCAAACAATTGATGACATGCCAATTTATGATGATGTTGGAGAGAAGTTTCTGAAGAAGGTAGGGGTGTACCAGTTATACGAACTCCCATACTTTGGAAAACCAGAAAATATATACCGGTGGCTTATGAGCAGAGTCCATGAGGACTTCTTCTAATTTGTTGGGCGGTGGGTGAGGATCACAACGCCCTTAATTACTACGTTGAAAAGATTAAACGGAACATGGACAGAGGTTAGTAGTGATATAATGACAAGGTATCTATCATGGGTAAGGGAGTTGGGATATATGAAGGGTCCGTGCGGGATGGATATTTACAAGTTGAGGAAGTACCCTGTGGTACACACACCGCATACTTACTCACCAAATTGAATGATTAGGAAAGGTGGTCACAAGTGAACACCATGTGGCTACACATTGCTAAGAATATTTCACAAGGATAATTTTACAACTTAGCAGGATACATAGTAGATACAATCATTGAGGAAGCATGCACAAGTGAGAAGATAAGTTTTGGCGTTGTCATGTTATCACTTGTGTTTGTAGAAATTGGAGTGCCCGATGGGCCAAACAACAAAATATGGGAATATCCCATGGAAAAGAAGTCCCTTGCAGAGAGGTTTGAAAAGTATTTATGTGAAGGATCAATGAGTGGTCCGTTCAAGAAAAGGGCAGAGTTATGGTATAACCGACTTTGCACGACCTTTGAGGAGGAATGGCGTATTCCAAAGGAGCTACCCTCGTGTTGGAAAAGGTGTGCAATGTGCAATATATCAAAATTTTTACACTATGCAATTCACAATGAAGGATGGGACATGGAGTCCTTGGTGCAAACTACCATACGCCTTCACAACACGATTCTTCCGGTAGTAGTAGTACACAAGTTTACCGATGCACACCGGTTAAACTACATGTGGACAAGGTAGAATGTGACTACCATACCTTAAGAAAACTTATGTTTATCCAAGTTGATTTTCCTACATTGAGAGGATTATTTTTTATGTTATAAGTATGAAGCTAGTAAGTTTGGCCATTAGAGACAGTGGAGCTGTGCTTATCTATTTCCAAAGCTTAAGCCTAGATTGGAAAAGGGCCAATACGTGGAAAACGAGTTCATGCTCACAGGCCCACCTAAAGGAAAGCATATAGTTGAAGATGTGTCAGCTCCAAAGCCTACCTCAACCTTAGAGGAAGATGAGGAAAGAGAAATCAACGAGGATAGTGGAGGCTTGGACCACAGAGGCTGGAGGTAGCCCACTGACAAAGAAGAAAGTGAGCACGCAGATACTCCTCCACAACAACAAGGAGAAGAGGAAGAATTGGATGTAAACACAGTCCATGAGGAATGCCAGTTCAAGAGGGTGTTAGAAGAACCATAACCCAAGGCGCATGGACATCCCAACCTTTACGAAGGTCACCTTGACTCTCCCTAAAAAAGAAATACCCGAGAAAAAGAAGAGAAGAAATTTGAAGCTTAAAGATGACGAGGAGGAGGAGTCAAGGAAAAGTGCGCCAGGAACCCCAGTTCAATTTGAAGATGTAGAAGAGCCACGGGATGAGGAGATGAGAGATGATGAGAAAGGGGTGAAAGAAACAAAGGAAGTTGTAGGCAAGCCACCCAATGCGCCCATTACTACTTAGGAATGAGAAAGGAAAACTCCAAACCCTAGCGTCGGAGTTCCTAAGGGCCAAGGACAAAAAGAGAGAGGACAAGTGAAGAATATGTTGTCCCTAATATGGGATATGTTAAAGACACAAGAAAAATCATCCACACCTATTTTTAGAGCATTGTGGGCCTGAAAGAGTTATATGGGTGGGAGCTGATGGATCCAGATATGGCTACTACATGCATAAGGAATCAATTATCTTGGTCCATGCAAACTCATATGGATGAACCATATTTTGATGTGTGCGAAGAGTCATGTGTCTCACGCAGAGTGAAGAAGGCACCACAAAGCAGGCACATGACAATAAAACCTACTATAATGTCTAATGAGCAGGTCAACAATGCCTTGGTCAAGGTATCTACTAAGGTGGTGTGGAGGAACATTGATAAGGCCACCACCATTCAAGTGCTACTTGAAGATAACAAGGATAAGGTGTAGAGATAAAGCACTTAAAAGAAGAGAAGGAATGAGAAGAGGAAAAGAATGAGGCCTTCATTAGCATGGCTGAGGAGCTTGGTGATCACATTCTTAAAGCAAGGCCTCATCTAGAATCTCAGGTTCCTAAAAATTTTCCCTCTGCTATGCATTATTTGCGCACTTTGGTCAATTTGGTATTAGATGATGGGTCAATTTGAATGCACGTACAAACGATTCTGCACAAGAAGCTAGTAAAATCAAGGGCCAATATTGTTAGAAAAATTTCAACTTACGAGGCTTTGCTCCAAACCTTGAAAGATGAGCTGAAGAAATCTGACCAAGCTCTCAATTTATGTGTGGTGCCAAATGCCATAATAAGGATCAGAACTATAGTAGAGGAAAATGAAGTTCTGAAGGTGATGAAAGATGAAACACTTGGGCACGTAGAAAGGTTAGCACTAGTAAAACAAAAGTGTGAGGCCCCACAATAGCCTAGGATCCACATAAGGATAGAATAGATGAAATTGGGAAAATCATACCACAGAAGATGGATCTCATGGAAGGAATGTTGTCAGGTATGGCCAATGTTGTTCGGGTGCTACAAAATGAGAAAGAGAAGATCACTCAAGATGAATTGGATGTCATAGCCAATTTGATATTTAAGAGAAAAAAAGGAACACACCAAGTGAATGGAAAACCTTGGAGGCTGAAATCAAAACTTAATATCCAGAGTTAATCCTTCCGGTCAAAGAAAAGGGTGATGCAGAGTAAACTTTATTCTTTTGTACATTATTTCATTCATTCTTTCATTACTTATTCTTTATTGTTGAGACATCAGAAAGAATTCACATTACTAGGATGGAAATGTACTTTAGTGTGGGGTAATGTTGAGCAGACATAATGTTGCTCTAAGGAAAAGACATGAAGGATGTGCGCGTGGGAACAAGGTGCATTTGAAAGTGCGGGAAGATAGAAAAAAACATGTATCGAACACTTTGAATCAAGACTTAGCCGTTTTTGTGGATAAGTACTATTTTTGGAGATAACGTGTGGAGCACACACAGAGATGAAGACTTGTGCTCCACACAACGGTATTTTGGAAACAAGCGGTAGATAAGTGCCATGCATAGTTTAAGCTAATGATACGATTTCTAATTGGAGTTAACTATAGGACATCTATTGTTAGAGCACTTGCATGTTGTGCATACTATTGTTAGGCGCATGGTTGTTATCAAAGCATGTGACCTATTTTGAGAAGTGCATGGGTGGTGAAGGGAAGGTCCCCACCCCTATATATATATATATATATATATATATATTGATTTGAGTAGTTTAGGGTGGTGAATTATTGTAGAGTTGTGATGTTGGTTTTGATGCACACATGACTCATGGAGATATTGGTATAAGTGTAAGAAGCTTCTTTGTTTTATAGTATTTAATGCAATGGAGTATATTGGTTGGATAATGACATTAGACATAACTGAATCTGGTTCTTGTATGATTAATCTTATCATAGTTATTGTCTAGTTCATTTATTATGATTCTCTAAGATATAAATCTGGATTATGCATTGTGGAATGTTTATGACTAGTTATGAATCTGAATATGTTTAAACATCATCATACTAACATTCTATACAAGCAACTCTAAAGAGTGACCCGGTGTCTTTGCGTGGGGTGAGTGCTCAACTTAGGTTGAGTGATGTGTTAGTGCACTTGGGTTGTTCATTTCACAAATTATTAGTTTATCCTAACATTCCCCCTTATTACATTGTTTATAAAAACATCATATTTCCAGATAGTGGACCCCCTTATTTCAAACATGGTAAAAAAATTTACACTCTCCGTATAGCCTACTCACCTTTGAGGTGACATGTCATCTTTGTGGCTTCTTGGTCTTGGTGACACCTTGGTTTTTTCTTGTAGGATTACCACAAACCGGAAGTGACATGAGTACATCTCTCTGAGAACACCTCGGTGGTTTTTGGTTTCCCTGGATTACCACGAACCCCTATGGTTTTCTAATTGTATGTTCACCACGAACTTGGAGGTGACCGAAGGTCTCAACTATACACTTCGGTGGTTTCTCGGATTTCCACAAACCCTTTACACAAGAACCAAGTGCTACTTTAGTGTTTTTCTCCTCACAATGTCCTTCATTCAAGAGGTACCAAACTAGAAAATGCTCTACATTTATTATTGAAAACACACAACACACAATGAAACAACACCACGCACAACAAAAAAACAAACACTAACAAAAACGTCACTAAAGTAGTGATGTGACCCCATCATGGTTGCTGACAAGAGGACACCAATTATCCTCCAACCTCTGTGTATCCTCCAACCTCCAGTATATTGCTACTTAATTAGCAGATATGACTTTGAGGCTCATTGATTCAAAACACTTCTACATCTTGTGATCCTTTGTATGCTCTCTACTTCCATGCTCAAGTGGTCACCTTTAAAGATCCATGCTTGAACAGATGTTTGTAAAATAAAACCCCACGCAGTAGTCATTGGTTCTAATAATCTAGATTGATTTACATGCTTTATAGACAGCAAAACGCCAAGCATTTGCATGAGGGTCTGCACACATGTCTCCTATCTACAACAGTTTCTTCTGCATTTGCCACATCAGCACAAGTGGTCTCATGGCATTGCATTAACCGATGAGATCCGCTGAGCCAGGAAGGCATTGGTCGCTAGCTTGGATAACTGAGAAGACCAGAGATTCATAAAATTTTCCCTGCATTACCATGCTCCGCCGTGAATTTTGGAGCGAAGTGAAAATTTCCAATCATGGATCATATATGAGTGAGCTCAAACAGATTTATATCGCTTGGTCGTTTCCCAGCAACCGATAAAAAATCTATCCGGTCGCACACGATGCACCGTGGCAGTTCCCTTCGCAAGAAACTCTAGATTTGAAAGGGTCAGAAGATGTTAAGAGACAAAAATATTTTCAATTGCCTTTTCCGTCTTCATAGATATCAATGAAAGAACATTAAGGCAGGGTATGCACCAAACAGGTCCTTCCACTACAGCTAAATGTCAAGATGTTTCCACTTTTTCTCTGTTTGTGCCAAATTGGCTATCTCTCTCTTTACGCACAGCACACTCAGTAGCAATACTGAATTGGATTATTGCTTTGATGATAGGTTTTTGGTGCTAGTTCCTTCTGTCCACACATGTCGAGAATGAAATGCTCCGATACCAATGAAGGCAAAACAAGAATGCAAAAATGTCGAATACTATAATTTACATCAAAGATGCATATAAATACAAGGAGGGAGTAGTGGTTGAGTAACCAGACAGACTGTAACTACGCAACTACCTAGACAGGTCCACATAACCACCTCAATGCAATACATATTATTGGTTTATACTAACAAAAATAAGTTTTCATTTTAAAAAATTGACGTTGGCACATTGTTGTTCTACTATAAAATAAGAAACAACGTATGAATAAAATTAAGAAAAACACTATATTTTTTCCAGAAAATATAAATAAAATTTACATGTATTCTACACTCTAAACACAATAGTTCGTTAGTTCGTGGAATTTCATGAATGTGTACGGTTTTGTGGAAATTACCTACGGAATTTCAATGAAACTAAAAATTCACGTTTATAAAGATACAACAATTGCAAAAAAGTGGGACACACTTATATACTTTCACCAAATCTAAAAATGTATTTCTTAATGGAGACTTACATGAAGAAGTCTACATGACTCCACCAGAAGGTTTTGTCATACTTGGAAAAGAAGAAAAGGTATGTAGACTCATCAAATCACTATATGTTCTTAAAAAGGTTCCCTAGGCTTGGTATATCAAGATTGATGAGCATCGCATTCAACATGATTACAAAGGAATCCTTATGATGCCAACCTCTACCATAACAAGCAAGGGGGAAGATTGTCATTTTTTTGTCTACGTCGATGATCTAGTCATCCTTTGGAAGCACAATGAAGATGATCAATGCAATGAAAAAATAAATTAATCGATCATTTGACATGATGAATCTTGGGCTGATGCACTATTGTCTTGGTTTCAAAGTATAACAAAAGGATAATCATATCTTTGTTTCTCGTTAAAATATTACAAGACTACGCTCAAGAAATTTCTAATGATGGACTACATACCCATTGTCACACCTATGGAGAAAAACTTTAGCTATCTTATACATATCCATATCCATAGGTAAGCTGCAACTCTCTAA
Source organism: Taxus wallichiana var. yunnanensis (assembly GCA_018340775.1). Classification (NCBI taxonomy): domain Eukaryota; kingdom Viridiplantae; phylum Streptophyta; class Pinopsida; order Cupressales; family Taxaceae; genus Taxus; species Taxus wallichiana. Next base: position 961,189,504 of record CM031237.1, read on the forward strand.
TCAAAATTTGATTGAGAGTCTCATTTACCTAATTTATACCAAGTCGATTATCAACTTTGTGGTCAACTCTCTTTCCCAATTTATGTAGGAACCTGAATTTTTCATTGCAAAGTAGCAAGATGGATCTTGAAATATCTCAAGGGCACTATGGATTTTAGCCTAGAGTACAAAAAGAATGATCAATTCTTCTTGATAGGATATTTATACTCAAATCATGCAGGTAAAACTAATGATAGGAAATCCAAATTTGGATTTTTATTCTTTTTGAGATGTGGTCCAATATCATGGGAAGCAAGAAACAAAAATTTGTTTTTCGATGTTCCAAAGAAGCTGAATATCGTGTTGTAGGTGGAGCTGTCTAGAAAGCAATATGGCTATGTCACATATTTAAGGGACTTGGACTACTGTAGGATAATCCTAGCACCATGTATATTGACAACGAATGTGTTTCTACAACTTGCTCACAATTTATTGTTTCACGAGAGGATGAAGACCGTAGAGGTATGGGTACATTTCATCCACAAGCATGTTTTGAGACACAATATTCAGCTCCATTTTTTCCCAACATATGAGCAACGAGATGATATCTTCATGAAGCCACTTGCATGTGAAAAATTTGAGTTGGTAAGAGATTTCCTCTCCTCTTCTATTGAGACAATGAAAAATTAAGGGGCGAATGTCAAGTAAAACTCTAGTTAATGGTAATTTTACATTAGCATTTACCATAGTTACCATATGTAATTCATTTGTTACTTAGGTAATTAGTTGCTTAAATATGGTTATATGGTTTAATTGTTATAAAACATTTATTTGTCATATTATATTCACGCATGCAATTTGGTTTGGTTATTGCACATATAAAACTAATTTGTTTTTCTATATATGGATGTGCAATATCTATAAGCATTCGTGCAACCTTTAATTTCCCCGAATGATTTTTTTTTATCAATATAATTATCAAGCAAGTTGCCTCCTGTTTCTCATAGTAGAGTTTCTCTTGTTAGAAGCCATCACTTATAAGATCCTAAAAACCCTAGTTCGATACTAAATTGTTTGAAATAGATGCAAATAAAAAAATATAGAACAAGGGAGTTAAATAATAACTCATAAAATATAATATATGCTTATATTAATCTAACAAAAACTAGCACACAATAGATAAACTTCTTGAGTTGCTCTCTCTCGATGTTTGTTGTATTATTCTCCTCTTTTTCTTCCATATGTTGTTGAAAGATATATATTTTCTTCACCCTAAAAGCGAATCATTATCTAACTCACTAAAAAGAAAACCAACCTTTTTCTACATAAAAGAATACTTTCCGTCCTAAAAGGGGATTCAAAATTGGGTTCTCAAAATAAGATTTCAAAAATAAAAGAAAATTTCAAAAAGGTATGGGTTCAAGATTACATTTTTAACACCCCCTTCCCCTCCCCTTAATCTTGAGCATTTACACACTCATATATAACCATCTTATGGATCAATAGACTTCACAAGAACTATTGTATTCACTTTAAGAGCTAATTGTAAACCCCTAGAGTGCATGGCTTCGTCTCTAGAGCTAATACTCACTATTTAAAACATGCCCAAATTTCTTTAAAAACATTCAAAGCTATCATTTGACAAGGACTTAGTAAATATTTTAGCAAGTTTCTTCTCTAACTTACAAAATTTAAGTTATATCTCACCTTTTTCAACTAATTCTTGAATAAAGTGATACTTGATTGCAATATGTTTGCTTCTTCCATGAAAAATGATATTCTGTAATAAGGAAATGGAAGATAACTTATCAAAAAGATAGTAAATACTTTATTTTGTTACCCTTACAAATATCATAGGATTCTTTTGATTCATATAGCCTAACATGCGGCTAAATTTGCAGCTATATACTCGCTTTTAAGCTGTATAAAGTGAAACAATTGGTTTTTTCTTTAAATCCCATGAAATATCTCTTGACCCAATATGAAACAAATATTTGGATAGGTTCTTTCTATCATCAAGACTACTGTCCAATCATTGTCTATATATACAACTACATACAAAATTCCATATTTCTTGTGCCATTAATATACCTCAAAAACCTTTTACCTATTTATCAATATGTCTCTTTTAGAGTCTCCATGAACCTAAAAATCAATTTGACTACATACATGATGTTCGGTCCGATTACAATCAAATACATCAAGCTTCCTACCATATTTTTATACTATGTGGCATCCACATTGTAGATGCAATCATCCTTGTGCAATTTAAAACTGGATTCAACTCGTGTAGATGTCGGTTTATGACCCAACATTCTAAATCTCTCAAAAATTCCCTTGCATACTTAGATTTTGACAACTTCAAATTAGGTTAACTTATCCTTGAATGGTTCTTCGATGAAGGATTCTAACATCATGGAGTTATGCGTCATAGGAGTTACATTCCTTATTTGGAATTGCAGAACTCCTCCTTTAGTGACATCATATGTCGCTGACGTCATATGCGTCGGTGGCGTCGTTGATATTTTGTCCTTGTTTAGGCATGGGGGTTACACAACACCTCTATTTGTACTTCCTTTTTTCGATCTATGAGGATGAGTAGACCTATTTTCTTACTTGCATCTTCATTCCAATGATTCGAATCTTGCTTATTCGCATTAGAGCTTGACGTTACCATCGAATGCAATCGCTGCGTTGTGGTGCATTGTTTTCGACATCGGTTCTCATTTTTCCCTCTTTCATGGTATCAGAGCTACACGACTTGCCATCACACCAAAAGCTCAAACTGATGGTGAAGAGGGATCTCATCGTGTTAAATAGCTGTTACGCCAACACCCTCCCACATGATGGAGCCGGGTATACACCCAATCAGCCCAATAACATTAGGAGGTAGTGACACCGAGAATTTCCTGGGAGGTCACACATCCCCGCACTACTCTGGGGTTGGCGTGCTTAATTGGCTGGTATCAAACACAATGTATGATTTTCCGTCACACCAAAATCTTGAACTGATGGTGGAGAGGGATCTCATCGTGTTAAACAGCTGCTACGCCAACAACCTCCCACACGATGGAGCCGAGTATACACCTTATCAGGCCTTTAGTTGTCAGGGCCCATTGACACATCTTTCTTAGTTGTCTAGGGGAGTCTTATTTTCTGTTATGGCTTACCATTACCTCTTCCTGAGCTTCGATGAAGGGGGGTGTTGGTGTGTGTGACATGTCTAGTCATTGTCCACATCACCTAGTGGGTCATCTTGCCTTACGAGAGTCATAGGTATTAGGAAGTCAAATGACAAGTGGCAGATTCTGTCATAGAATCTATCATTGTCATTTGTGTCAGTGTGTTATAGGAGTTACATTCCTTATTTAGAATTGTAACTCCTCCTTTAGTGGCATCATATGCGTCAGTCACGTCATATGTGTCAGTGGCGTCATTGATATTCTTTCCTTGTTTAGGCATGGGGGTTACACAACACCCCTATTTGTACTTCCTTTTTTTGATCTATGAGGATGAGCAAACCTATTTTCTTACTTGCATCTTCATTCCATTGATTCAAATCTTACTTATTGCGTTGGAGCTTGACGTTACCATCAGAGTGCAATTGCGTTGTGGTGCATTGTTTTCGACATTGATTCTCATTTTTCCCTCTTTCGATTCTCAATGAGGTGCTACTCTTCCACTTGTGCATTACCATGGTCAAATAAAAATGTTATATTCGATCAAATACCAAGGTCTAATATTGACATTTACTTTTTGGTTTATTAGTTTTTAGAATTAACAAATTATTTTATTAGCATTTATAGGGATTGTGTCTTTAGTTGTGTTTGATGATATCGCGAGTCATTTATATAATTTTGTATGGCTCAAAAATTAAATTAGTGTTAGTGTTATTGTTTATATCACATGTCATGGTTGAGAGTGTTGTTTGAAAAAGTAGTTATATGTTACTTTTCCTTTCTTGTATGATTTATATTCACATGAACATCAAAATTCATAATGTGTTGTTATCTAATGAGTAACTCATTCCATCAGTATGTTGTCTATAAGTTGTCAAAACCCAATTGTATGTTGTCACTCTTGTCACTATCAAAAATCATTAAATGTAAAAATTTTGTTATGAATCTATTATCATCAAATTGTGTCAATTCAATTTAATTTATGTTTTATATTGAGTTTCTTTATAGCCTCATTAAAAGTCTTTTGTTAGTCGAAGTTGTCTAAAGTGCCAATAAATAAAATATTTTTCGAAAAAAGAATTTCTCACAAATTATTTTTTCAAGAGAACCGTACACCCATTTTGTAATCAACGAGTCAACTTTATTGGGGGGAATTTATCTATTCTAAATTATATGTACTAAGTTTCAACATCCCATTTCCGAGTGAGCAACACTAAACATGAGGCTAAAGGAAATGGAGGAAAGAGGTTGATAAATGACCTCTCATCAATCGCTAGCAATGTGGCCACAAAATTACATTAGTGATTACCACTTGTGCTAAAATGAATAAATACTAGATTGGTAACTAGTTGGAGTAGATACCAATTATGCCTTTTGAAATTAGAGTGAAAAAATGGTGGCTACATACGAAGACAAGGAGGACCATTTCCTTTTCTATATCTTTATTTTCAATTTTTGTGTGTTTGAAAATAAGAACAAAAGTGCATACCTATTCACATGTTTAGTTCCTTGTTTTCCCTTGATGTGATGATGATGCAAGAGATTCGGACCACGAGTATTGAAGTGCTCCATATTTTCTTGACAAAGTAGGTGGTATGTGATGTTCCCACTACCTTGAATTGGGTAGGTTAATGTTCCCAAATTTGGTTGATATAGTTCCTTATTCATGGTTGATACTCCAATGGATTGGTTGAAGAAGTGCTAGTTATAAGGTTGATGTGTTCCCACAATCAAGTGTAAGCACCAATGTGGCACGTTGGAAGGTCAACACCATGTGCAAGCTTTGGAGTGGGCAAGTTGTTTAGTTAGAAGGTGGTGTTTCTCCTCATGTTAGTACGTATGGGGGATGTTAGGGATATTGTGTTAGTACTCACATGAAAGTGTGTGAGTTAGTTAAATAATTGTACATGTGAAGAGATTAATTTGTGTAATGAGTTGTTAGTATCAACTCATAGTTAAAAACAATATGTGTGTGAGTTAGTAAATATTAATAATAGATATTATGAGAGTTGTAAAAATTGTCGTAATGGTCTCGAGGTGAGAATAATTATAAGAGATTACCATCATAGAGATATGGCCCTATAAATGAAATGTCTATCACATAAGACCGGATATTTGAAGAAGTGTTTAAGTGTTTGCTTAAGTCTTGTTATGTGTGTTTACTTTGTGAAATTGTGAGATCTCGATTAAATTTTACAAATTCTAATATAACAAGGAATTAAATCGGTGTGGTCTTTTTGTATCAATATAATATGAAGCAAAAGATTACAAAATTTCATTAATAAAAATCAAATTCAATCAAAAATAATAAAAAGTACAAAGATAACTATAACAACCAAGACAATGATTCTTTAAAAAGTTAATACAATAAATATTTATCAACCAAATATATTTTACTATTGTTTTTAAATAACTTTGAATACATAATGTTCTAAAAATCATATTTTTATACAAGTTTGAAAAATAAAGGTTTGAACCCCTAATCCTAAACCATTTTATATGTTAAGCCCTTCAACAAAAGAACAATAAGCATAAATGATTTTAAGAAAACATTTGTCAATGAAATTTGATTGCTAAAAGGGAGAATATAATTAAATGTGTAAAAGAGATTTGATAAGTGAGTGATCTTTCATTCAATAGCTTAAGGATTTAAAGCGGGGCATAAAGACGGACAATTGTTTACTTTCTAAGAGATAAAATACATCAAATGGAAATTACATATAAAGAGTAAAATGACTTGTTGATTATATATTAATTTTGAAGATAAATAGGTTTTTTCGAACATGAAGCCGAGGTCAGCCATCCCCATTTTTTAAAAATAAAATATCAAATTAACAATATATAGAAGTAAAATTAAAAGATGGTTAATAAATAGTTTTTAAAATCTTAACATTGATGTGATGTTATACTTAAATTAACATGTATGATTTTAGATATTTGGATGTTTTTGTTTTTTTTTTTTTTTTTTTAATAATTTAGATGGATAAACGAATATTTTGTGATTCTGAGTTTTAAATATCAAAATTCTAATACAAAATAAACATCACCTATCAACTAAATCACGAGATTTGAACTTAAAACGATAAGATGTTACTTTATATATGTCGACCATAATAATTATATATACTTAAATTAATACACGTGAAAGCGATGAGAGGTTGCCCCAACCTGACCTTACGCTACCACGTGCATTCGAATATTTTTTAAAAACACCTAATTTAATCCCATAAATAAACTTTAGACTTTGCATGAGTTGCCAGTGCCACCTATTAGAAAAGACCAAACGGTCAGATTAGTATAATGGTCAATTTGCTATTAATTACCGCGACCAATTTAGAAAAAGGTGAATGGTCAATTTTAGAGGCTGTAAAAACAGTTTCTCAATCTCCACCACACCTTTCCTTTTGCCAAATATGTCCTTCTCTTCTCCCACGAAGCGTGCCAAACTTGTCCACCTCTGCCAAATTACGCACCTTACTTTGACAACGGTATCTATTATTTCCCTCTCCTTCGAGGCGGCTGTAGCTATTTCCATTTCAATTGCCCTAAAATATAGCATACCCAACAGTACTGATCCCCATTCTCTGTTTCTTCAAGTCGTTTCAAGGCCTGAATATCATATACTTTTCATTCGATAATGGCAGGGCGCAGAGCAGAAAAGAGAGGTATTGTTTTGTTATGTTGTTTTCTGTTGGTGATTGCAGCTGTTCAGGAAGAACCCAATTCATCCACGAACACAATTTGCAGGAGCCATGCGAAGAAATTTATGTAGTCGAGGAGGGAGAAACTCTGCAGACAATAAGTGAGAAATGTAACGCTCCGTTTATTTTGATGGAGAATTCCCATATCCAAGATACAGATGATCTTTCACAGGGCCTCGTTCTCAAAATCACATCCTTCACCACCCAGAATCATGATCTGCCAATTAAGATGTAAGTATGTTACATATGATGGAACCAGTCAAATAATATATTATTACAGAAGAATTGCGTGAGTAAATATGTCCACTGAACTGGGTTTTTGTTTTTCTTTCGAGTTGTTACAGTTGGGTATAGCGCCGCCTCTTAGATGTATATGGGATGCTTTTGGTGGTTTTATGTAAAAAGAATTTCAAATTTATTTGAATTTATAAGTTGATTGGTTGCTAAATTAATATGTTTTATTGTTTCGTTTTCTGGACACTACTCTATTCTCATAATCTCGGAAAAAAACAAAAAAAAAAAAATAAAAAACAAAGAACTATATGGGAGTTTATGAAAGTTACTGTGAAAGTAGGCGTGTTTCAAATAACATAAGCCTTTTTATTAAGTTCTAAAACTCTTATTCATTTAAAAACAAATTAATTTTATATTAATGGATGGTTTTAGTCTGCAATAATACATATAATATTATAAATCTCAATATACTAAACTCTAATATATTATCATGATTTTATATAATAGAAGTTGTTTCTGTTTGGCTTTTCTCTTTCTTCAGTAATTTAATAATGCACCCCCCCACCCCACAAAAACTATGTTCCTACCGTACAGCCTTCCACAACTTCCCAAAACAATCCTACTCTTGCGTTGAATTGATAAATTCGCTATTATATTATCCGAGTTACTTCATCCTCTTTCGATTTTTAGTTATGATAATAAACCAATCCATATTTCGAGAAACAAAGAGGAGCATAGAAGCTTTTAGGATATCAGATGCAGCTATATTTCTTGTATTTTAAAATATTTTTGTAGGCGAACCTCGGGGAGGAGTCTCATGAGCAGTAAATTATCCTCTATTTGGTAGTGTGATATTATTCGAATTTGTTTAAATTGTTAAGCTGTTGATTTTTTATGGCATTGTTGATGCCATTTTGAAGTGTAATTTGTCTACTTTTGTAAATATTAAATTATACTTTCTGTTTATATTAATGTATGGGAAAAAATCCCTTAACAAAAGTGAGTATCTATATAAAAATATATATAATTAATTGTATATATAAAATATAAAAGAATTCAATGAAATATTTTTAAATCTAGTATTAATAATTTAATTATTTTAATTATATATCATTTATTTTTATAATAGAGTAATTATGTGGTTATCTTTTTATTATTAAATCCAATGTAAAAATAATTAATTAGACCTAATTACCTATTATAAATGTTAAGTTAGGATATTCACACATCTTCATTTTATTACATGGCTTTTAAAAACTTTGATATCATGACAAACATTTGAATTTGAACTTGTGATATCTAATAATGTTGTTAGAAACATGTGTACTATTCTTGTAGATTTTAGCGGCGTTAGTATATTCTTCTAACAAATGTTTAAAAATGAAAACTCGAGTTTTAAGTTTTGTTCTCTGGTTTCTCTCTTTTCTTTCCCATCTTCATATGTGTGTCACAATCCCGTAACTCACAAAATTCTAGATGTGCAAAGTGATTGTAACTCGCAAAATTCTAGATGCGCAAAATGATTGTACACACCATAATTGACCATGCCACATTACAATCATCTCTAAACATGTATAAATAAGAAAATCAAACTTCCTTCAATAAAGGAATATTTGTGGAATGTAAATAATGGATAAGAGGTGCTATAAGAGTGATACTATTTTTTCACAATTTGGTAGCTAGTTATCAAAAATAGAATATGAAATACAATTCTAAATGACAAGGCCTGCAAGTAGACTTAAAAGTCAATGCAAAGAAATAGCTTAGAATATGATTTTAGTACTCGTTAGATGTTATGACGAGAATCGTAACCATATATTTCTCGAAATTGTTAAACATAGAGATTCTAATTGCATGACCCTCCTCATCTACTTATTGGCTCTGAAAACCTTACTCGCTATTCTAAAATTCATTGTGGATTGCTAGGAAAATACTCTCCCTCCTCAAAACCCTTATTTAATTACAACACCTTATAAATCCAAGTCAATGAAGAGTATTTTCAAAGTGTGGTGACAAGTAAGAGCATGGTCCCATGCAAAGGGAAAGCTAAATTTTTTGAGCAGATGTCGGAGAGAAAAAATAGGATATGTTATCATTAATAGGCCGGTCACATGATTTTTTTATTTTTTTTGTAGAGATAAAATAGGAAGTTTTAGCACTAGCAAAAGTAGGGTTCCATGCATCCGAAATAAAATTTTGGAGGGAAAATTGAAAGGGAAGCTTAAACTAAATGCCAAGTGTAAAAAAAATCTCTAAATTTTTGTAAGTAGCTGATTTATTTTTGCACCTGCAACTGCTTTTGGGGCTGGAAATCCTCTCCCTAAAGTATAGTTGCTTTGAGAAATTCTAGGAACTTTGTTGGGTTTTAGCAACATCAATAAATTTTTTTGTATGGGATCATATTTCCCAAATAAATAGGAGTAGTAGCCCCCAACATGGGACCATGCTATAAATGTTCTTGATCCTTGTACGCAACATCCCAAACTTTGTGCAGATTATTGTGCTCCAAATTCTAGTCTTGTGTTGCCATATTTGGTGAAAGCCAACGGTTATTTTCATGCTTGATTTGGAATTTAGATTTTTGTTAATTACTTGTTTATTAATTAATTTACAACTATGGATTAATCGTGTCTTTCAAAATTCCATAGGTATTTATAATAATTCATTAATAGAATTTTTATAAATAGTGTTAATGTTGTCAAGAAAAGTTTTAGCCAACTAGACTCATATTAATTCACTTGAATGTTCAGTGTCTAATCACTCAAATAGTCTTAGAGCTAGTCTATGTTAAAATAAATCAATATATATCACAGAATTAAAGTAAGAGTAGCCAAAATAGATAAGTGAAAATTCTTTTATTTATGGATGTATTTTTGGGTGAATGTGATGAAATATGTATTTCAGTTTTGTAGGGGGTTTTAAATAAAAAATTATACACAATTCAATTTCAAGATCTATCTTATTGAATAAGTAGCATATTGTTAGAGGACAAAGGCAATAAACATAGCAATGAGGACTTAATCCTTAATCTTTGTTTTCTTGTATTTGTATGGTGTGATGAAAATAAACTAACAATTACACGTGAATTATACGATGGAAATGTTGAAGGAATCTATTAAAAGTAAATAGGAGGGAGACAAATATTGGGAGAAGAAGAGGGGTATAGAACAAGGGTTTTGAGGGTGGAGAAGAGTAATGGTGGACAAAGTGCAATGGGGTAACAATGGGAAACTCAATCCTCCAACAACAATTGACATATATATCAATCATTGAAAATTTAATGTTATTGAATGGACAACATTAATTTTTTTAGGTCCTTGATGAGGACATGAAAGAAAAGTTGGAAATAAATAGGTACAAAGTATATACTTATGGATTAAACATAAAAAGTAACAATCTAAAATTAAGTTGAATGAAAAGTTGAAACCATATGTTCATTCCCAACACATAACAAAGAAATGAATATTAACATTTGTAAAAAATTTAATGGAGAAAATTTGATAAAGAGTTATTGGCATGTGTCACGGCTTGTCCAACTGCACTAATACAAAGAGTACCATAAAAATGAAAACATTACATTAGCATTCACATCCAAAGTTAAAACCCTATGTTCATATCCCTGAAAACATTACACCAGTATCCCATCCAACGTATATTACACGTTATGTGGATTTGCAGACAATGATGCGTCCCCGTCTCGCAAAATACAAATCTGAATCTTTGACAAGACCTAGATACCTATATCTTCACAGAATTTAGAAAAAAAGGAAAAACCTGCTGTGGCGTTTTATGCACTGCACGCCACGGCAATGAGACTGCGCAAAGTCCAACAACGAAAAGATACAAAGTCTGGAGAGCCTTTGTTGAGTTGATGTAAGTTTTAATTGCCACTCCTGCAGTGTAGCCAACGAAGGTTGCGGGCAAAATAAAACATGAGGATCTGCAATGATTTCCTGCTTCTCGAACTACATCTCCCTTCATCACTCGTGCCAAAACACCTCGTTCACACGCCACCATCTTTCCTGCCGTTGAGACACAAGTTTCCACTCTCTGTGTTTACATGGACCAAAGGTAGGGACTCCGTCGGGCCTTTGCTCGGGTATAGAGACTCTCCATACAGAACAGTCCCGTCGCCCAGTTTCACGGTGGCAATGAAGTTTCTGTCCATGGTGCTTGCGCCCAAAGCACATATATATAACTGATGATTCCTCCTGCTTCTCCAGCCATTGCTGCTGCTGATCGCGCCTGCAATATTATTATCCATTACAGAGCAGAGTAAGAGGGGACCCATGGAGAATATTTTCAGATAGTTTGATGTTCAGGTCCCTCAGTAGGGGAGGCTCCATGTGAACATTAGATATTAAAGTCGTACCTGAACGACCAAACCACCCCTGCCCTTGATCTCTGCTATGTGTCAGAAGGGGAGGCAGTTCCTACCAGGGGGAATGCCTTGGGCAATAATTATTGTCAAAACAGGTGGATATGAGGAGCAATTGTCTACTATGTATCCTCTAGTGGTACTTCTAATTGATATGTCAGTGATAAACCCAACACTCACTAGAAGTGAGAGTATGAATAATTGTATTTATGTGTGTAGGTTATCACAAACAACAATTGTCATGAGTAGTAGAGTGCATCCCTATATGTGTTGACATATATGTCTTTTACTAATACGATTGGTATGGTTCTTTTCCCTATATCCAAAACATATAGTTTTTAACAAAGACAAGAATGAAATTCTATTCAATGTGATTATAAGCTTTTTCAAAATCCAATTTGAGAAAAAGTGTTCGCTATTGAGAGGCCTAAACCCACTCCATGTCTTCCATACCACAATGATGTTATCAAGAATATACCTTGACTTTTAATAAATTTAGTCTTATGTGGTGTAACAATGGTTGGTAAAATATGGCCGATGCGAATAGCAAGAGATTTGGCAATATTTTTTTTATAAGACATCCAACAAGATGATGAGCCACTAACTAGAGATAAGTTGAGGATCACTGAACTTACGTATGAATTTTATGTTTCCTTTATTAATAATATCACCTAATAAATTAAAATGTAGAGGTTCACTCTAAAGTTACAAAAAAAAATCAAGACTAATAAAATTCCAAGTTACCTTATAATATTTACAAGGAAAATCATCAATTATGGGTGCTTTTTTATCGCCATACATGGCAGGCCAAATCCACCTCATCAAGTCTTAGAGGGGCATTTAATTAAATATGAGCAATAGGAATTTTTTTAACAATAAACAACATCAAGATATTGTTGTAGAGGAACCTTCATTTCATTTGAAAACTAGTCTTAAGATTGGAAGACCGTTTTCTAATGCTCTACAAATTAATAATATTTATAGCAAGCTAGTGACTATTATTTACAAACCTTTATGGCTTTAATCTACCAGTGGGATGTTTGGCTTGGAGGATATGAAAATTTCTTTAGAGGCCTATCTTCCACCTTGAGCCGATGGAGTTGAGATCGGATTTGAGCCCCTCTTGCAAAGCATAAGCTCATGCTTACGTCTATCCGTCTAAGCTTCAAGATGGAAATCAAAGGGATTGTACTTCAACAAAATTGAAATTTGAATTTTTGTTGAGATGGAGGAAGGTATTTGATCTAAAAAATCAAGTTATAATTTTCAAACTTGAACCGTTCACAAGGATCTAGGAACTCAACATCAATTTTACGGACTTCAATTACTCCAAAATTGATTAATTCCTTATTTATTTATGCACCTCAAGTATGATTTTCAATCACAACATTGAAATGTGCATACCTCATTCCGTTGTGGATTATGGATACCTAAGTCCATTTTCCCATTTTAATTGATGAATACTTAATCAAATTAATAAAAATCCATTACTGAAACTATCTAATCAAAAATAGAAATAAAACATCCACAACAACAAAATTGATAATGGAGTTCACCCAAATGGGCTACGTCTTTGAATTCTTGAAAAGAGAATTGATCTATTTAACATCCAATGAAGTACAATTACCCTTCAATAATGAAAAATAGATCACAAAACCTGCAAATGGGTTGATACCAAACCTCATGGAACTCTGCAATTAGCCAAACCGTTCCAACATCCATCCGTGACCTCTACACGGTGTCTTTCGCAAAGCAATCTCCCGCAACAGTACTCAAAAAGCACCTACAAATGGAGAATCTGAAGCATTACATGAAAAAAATCATGTAGTTGGATTCCTCTTGGAAAAATGAACATTTTTCATTTTTACACTAAGGCCTAATTCAGCCCCTAAGTGCTCCAAAACGGAGGATTTCCATAACTATCTTCTTAAGCCCTATGGCTCTGCTCATGCTAGAGGTCTTCTACTATTCAAATAAAACAAGCTAGAGGTCTTCTACTCATGTGAAAAATCTATTACAGTTACTGATTATTAACCTCCTATCTTGTAAGATTATTTGATCAACAAATATTGGAAAATAACACAAATCAGAACTTCACAAATACAAACACATAAAAATACCCAACAAGGTGAACACAATATTTTCAGGACAATTGTCTCGGAAAAACCCCTTAGGAAAACCAAGACTACGGATGAGAAATATATTAAACTTCAGCAAATCAAGAGATACAAATACTGCTTGCCTCTTACTGGCAGAGCTCCAACAATCTCCTAATCCTCCTGCTGATATTCCTCCACTGCTATCTCCAACGCTATCACTGCGCCCTTGCTAACACTGCAAGACTACTTGCTAACACTGCAAGTTTCTCTAAAAACTTCCTTGTTACAAATGACCCAATGACCCCCTTATATACTACTCTCGTTGAAAATCAACGGCCGAGATTAATACAAATGAACGGCTGAGATTAAGACAACTCAATAACCATTAACAACCTTGGTTATGAGGTGTCACCTAAAAGGAGTCAATATTAAATAACAATTGTTTTTATCCTAACAATATTTGTTTGACAAAAACAACTATTTTTCTAAATTCTAGGTCATTCAAACTACCCATAACAAATGGATGAGGACAAACAACTATCCAAGCTACTAACTACTAATATTAACACTCCCTCTTAGCGAGGAAGTTGTTCTGCATGACACCCAACATCTCTCTAAAAAGATAAATTTTGCCTTCCCAATGCCTTTGTCAGAATGTCTACTACCTGTTGATCTGTAGGTACAAAAGCTGAGCTTAACAACCCCATGCTTTGTACACAACCTCCTCATGAAGTGATACTTGATGTCTATATGTTTTGACCTATCATGAAAATACGATTCTCGGGATAACTTGATTCAACTTTGATTGTCGCAGTTGTATCACCGTAGTCTCAACCCTTGACCAAACAAAGCTACTAGCAACTTCCAAAGCTATATAGCTTTATGTAATATCCCCATTTTAAGAAACCAGAACAAGGGAATTTTTTTATATATATATATACAACGTTTCCTGTTATGAATTATATAATTCAAACACACGTTCAAGTTTTAATAATTGTTCTCTATCCAAATAATGCAGTTTGGATCACACAATTTCCCTTTAAAACTAATGTTCTTTGTTCGCATATTTGTAATATGGAACACACATTCAGTGCCATTCAATCATATAACAGATTCCATATGCTGCTGTAAATGACTCGAAGAACTACCGATCTCCCATTACATGGCTCGGAGTTTCAGCGATCTCTCATTTCATGACTCGGCAACTTACCGATCCTTCATGTTATTTCATGCATAGTATAATGTATATACAAGGTTCTCTTACCGTTTCCGGTTATCGAAGTGATCCATTTAAGAATCCTATCTAAATATCTATTACTAATATTCATCTGACATCCTGCATCTTAAATTAGGTGATTAGGACAACGCAACCAGCACTTGCGATACTTTGGCCAAAGATTTTCACATGCTTTGCATGATCATATTCCAGGATGTGATACACACCAATGGAATACGTCCTTCACCTCACTTCGTCTGTTATCTAGAATGGTCTTTCCTGGTCCCTACCAGTCCTTCCAATTTAGGGTCAAACTCTAACTCCAACTAGCAATATGAACGAGTATAGGAAGTTACTCATGGTAACTAAAGATATGTAGACATACGGTGTCGTCCCTGCACGACTCCGTATACGTGATCACATTCCTATACTCACCAAGAACTTAGTATCCAAACTTTATGTAATCTTGATGGTTTAATTTGGGAGGGCATTGTAATATGTCGCTATAACATTGTGTCGTCATGAAGACCCCACCTTCATGAAGACACCGTGTCGTCATTGGCATATGTCAATGTCCTACGGAATCCTCCCATCGACAAGACACATCTGGCTCAAGTGATTTGGTTATGATCTTAATATATAAGATCAACTTTCAAGCAGCCTACCATCGATCCTTTATCCTCATTCTTCACATACGATTGTATGTAGCTAAGAGAGACTAAATCCGTCTTCTAGCTTTCAATGCATCTTCTCCTTAAACTGTAGAGGGTTGCATTTCTCTACTTGGTTCTTTTCTTAATCCTTGGATTAAGCAGCCCATTACCGATAGACTTAATAAGTTTAACCTATTAAACTTAACCAAGTTTTCCACAACTGTAAACAAATTCAGAATTCCATCTTATTAGACGTCATTTAAACGAGGTCTAATTCTTAATGAATATATTCATTTATTCTCCTTAACCTTACATAGTTAAGGTCTGTTAACCATGGATATGTTTTTCCCATATCCTTACTTTCTGAATTTAACATTCGAGGCTATTAACGGAGTCCGAATACGAGGTTCGGCTGCTCCTAAGTTATTTGATATTCCTTAGCTTTCAAGCTAATCCCGAATACCATCAGTTATGAGATCATGTTCTTCCTAATCCTTTTTAATGTCAATTAAAAATTCATCTTAACCCAAGTATGAACTAATTGCACATTTCAACGTAAAAGTTGTATTTAGGTAAGGATAGATGTCATTTCCTTTTAAATCCATTCATGAACAATTGAATAATTCCAAATCAAGGAATAATATTATATTCCCAACTTAATCAACAATATCAAACTGATACAATCATTAAAATATCACACTTGTATTTGTATTCATCCATCCATTTCATAATTTATACATTTGCCAGTCCAAATGACTGGACTTTGTTTATATTAAACAACATTACAACTCATAAGATAGAAGAATGTAATTTCTTCTTTTCTCAATTCCTCGTAGAGGAATAATAACTATCAAATACAATCCATCTTCAGACAATCAAAAGAAGTATCAGAAAACAACCATGTCTTCATTTTACTCAAGTTCCATATGCAAAATTACTTCGATTCGGATTCATTGAATCGAGCATATTAAGCACTTGTCATTAAAATGAGGTGCTTTTAATTAACCTGTCTCAATAAAAGAACCCCGCTTTTATGAAACAATAATATGAACATCAATCCGTAATTAAGTATCAAAAAGAATGAAACAAAGATAACAATGAAACATCTAATTACCATTCCAATCACCAAAGGATTCGTCCTTTTTCCTAAATAATCATTACAAAAGTAATTGAAGGCGCTGAATCAAGTTTTATTGATTGCTATCTCAGATAATACATAGAGCAAGCCTTTATATAGGCTGAGAGAGAGGGAGCCGTGGAAGAAACAGTTACATAACTGTTCATTAACAAACAAATGTATTAATGCGCTAACATTCCCCCCCTTAATACATTGCTCTTACAAATGTACCCCCTAAACAAATCAAACTTCACCTTGCCGAGAGGCTTGGTGAGAATATCTGTAATCTGAAAATCAGTAGGGCAGTACTGGAGCTGAATTTGGTGGTTCAAGACCTGTTCATGAATGTAGTGACATTCGACCTCAATATGCTTTGTTCGTTCATGGAAAACAGGATTCTTCACAAGCTTCAACACACCTTGATTGTCGCAGTGAATGATGGGAGGTTTCTCTTCAGGAATCCCTATATCTGCAAGAATGCGACGTAACCAAATTGCTTCGCACATAGCTCCTCATGTAGCACGGTATTCAGCCTCAGTGGATGAGAGAGCAACAACAGTTTGCTTCTTGCTGATCCACGAGATAGGTCCAGATCCGAGATGAAAAACATATCCTGAAGTGGATTTCCTGTCATCAACGGATCCTGCATAGTCGAGTCTGTATATCCCTGTAAGAAGAACTGAGTGTTCTTCTGATACTCCAGACCAAAGTCAACTGTACCTCGGACATATCTCAACACATGCTTTGCTGCTATCCAATGACATTTCTTGGCTCCTACATAAATCTAGCGAGATAGCTCACTGCAAAGAAAAGATCAGTGCAGTATAAGTCAAGTAAATGAGACTCCCCAAGACTGCACTGTAGTGAGTGCCATCTACTGTGGTGAATCCTGGAATCTAGATAATTGCAAACCTTTTTCCATAGGTGTGGACATTGGTTTAAAATCGACATCCCATACTTTTTCAGAGTGTCTTGGCATATTTCATCGGGAGACAAAGATATGATTCTTCTTTTGCCATATCTCTAAGCCAAGACAATAGTGAAGTAGCCCCAAATTAGTCATGTCGAAGGATTTCTTCAGATCATTCTTTACATCATCTACAAGATTGTCAGAACTTCCTGTGATCACAAGATCATCTACGTACAAAACCAGAATGACAATCTCTGTTCCTACCTTCTTGATATACAAATTTGTATATGAGGGGCTACGAGTGAATCCATGCTGCAATAGGTGATCATCAATTTTTATATACCATGCCCTAGGTGCTTGTTTGAGTCCATAAAGAGACTTTATCAGATGACATACCTTGTGTGGTTGATGCTCGTCTACAAACCCTTCAGGTTGGGCCATGTACACTTCTTCTTGTAGATCACCGTTTAGAAAAGCACTCTTGACATCCATCTGCTGAAGTTTCCATCCATTTTGTGCTGCCAGTGCACATACAACTCTGATGGTTTTGATCTTCGTAGTGGGTGCAAAGGTCTCGTCATAGTCAATTCCTTCTTGCTGAGCATAACCCTTTGCAACAAGTCGTGCTTTGTGTTTGTCGATTGAACCATCTGCCTTATATTTTGTTTTGAAAATCCATTTGCAGCCAATGGATTTCTTACCTGGAGGCAGATCGACAAGTTCCCACGTCCGATTCTGAATCAGGGAATCATATTCAGCATCCATAGCTTGTTTCCACTATGGTTGGTCTAATGCCTCACGAACAGTGTCAGGTTCGGTGCTCTCAACAACTGAACTCATGAGTGCAAAATTTACCTCATGTCTAGCTTGACTTCGTGTTCTAACTCCCGTAGAAGTACCAGGAAGTGAGTTCAGGTGAGCATCCCTGATAGTACTCTGGACCCATTTCGGACGTTGGTGCTGCTGATGTGAAGATGTGTTTTCCAGTGTGCCAAGATCAATGAACAAATCTCCACTCAGCTCTTCTTCTCTCTGAGAAGAATCATCTTGCTCATCATCTGGATGTGTGAGCAATCTATGTGACGAGGTCGGTACTGGATCTCCATTGTGTGGCAGGGAGTCAAAGGACGACTCATCACATACCACATCTCGACTCTCGTAGATCTTCTTCGTCTCAGGATCCATGAGACGATATGCCTTTGAGGTAGTACTATACCCCAAGAAAAGACATGGCAGTGTCTTTGGATCGATCTTCTTCCTTCTCTTATCTGGAACATGCATATATGTAGTACAACCAAAAACTCTCAAATGATGAATAGAAGGTTTACGACCAGTCCATACCTCTTCCGGTGTCTTGTTCTGCAAGATCTTCGTGGGTGCCCGGTTGAGTAGATACACTGTTGTCTGGACTGCTTCTACCCAAAATTGATCCTCCAACTTGGCGGTCGAGAGCATACAACGAGCCATCTCCATGATAGTCCTGTTGTGGCGCTCGGAAATCCCGTTCTATTGGGGCGTGTAGGGTGCAGTCAAATGTTGCTGAATGCCATGCTGCTTCAGGTATGCTAAGAACTTCTTTGACACAAATTCCCCCCCTCAATCTGAGTGGAGGAGAAGAAGAGGCTTCCCAGACTGCCTGGTGGCTTGCTGGTAGAAGGTTTGGAAATTTGCAAGTGCCTCACTCTTCTTCCGAAGGAAATATACCCACATTTTCCGTGAGTAATCATCAATGATAAGCTGGAAGTACTCAAAACCTTGGAAGCTAGCTGGCAAGGGTCCGCACAGATCGGTGTGAATGACCTGAAGATGCTCTGTAGAATGATAAGAGCTCTGTTTGAATGGACCTCTATGTTGTTTGCCCGCAAGACATCCTGAGCAAACAGGTAAGGAATGGGAGAGTGGAGGAAGCCCTCTTACCATTTCCTTCGCACTGAGCTGATGCAGAGCCCCAGAGAAAGATGACCATATCGAAAGTGCCAAAGTGTAGTGGACTCTGCCGTTGATGCAGAGAGAGCAACGCTAGATGAAGTGACCGCATCCAGTGTAAATAGACGGCCCTTCAGAAATGCTTGAGCAATGACTGACTCTCCCTGGGAAATGATGCAGGACTTGACCCCTTTCTCAACAAAGAATTCAACCTGCATTCGATGGTTAAGAAGTTGACTTACAGAAAAAGATTTGAAGTCAAACCTGGAACATATAACACCTTTGTGAGTGTACATCTTTGTGTTCCAAGAGGAATGATGACATCACCAATCCCTGCCGCAATATACTCTTGATTATCTGCAATGGTGATCCGATCTCCAGTGGGCCGGTCACTCAGAGTATGGAACAACTTCTTGTTGCCAGTCATGTGTTTGCTGGCGCCTGAATCAATCAACCAGACATCTTCTGACGGCTGCGAAGTCTGTGAGACTAGAACAATGTCAGAATGAGTCGTATCTGGTACCTCTTCATCGGAGGTGGCATCTGCTGAGCAGCAATGTGGCCCTTATGCCTCGATTACGAGCATGCCATCGGGATTTCTTGGAATATCCTTAGCCAGAAGTGCTCTCTTCACAGAGTTTCCATACTTGTGACCATTGTAATAATAGTTCGCAGTCGTGTGTGTATCCGTGGAGCAAATGTGGCACCACCGATCCGCCTTGTGATTATGTTGCTTGCAGGGTGGCGTTGTGGTGGCGCATTGTGAAGATGGCTACTGAGGATGTTGCTTCTGATTCTGGGGGGCTGATTGCCCTTTCGAGGCTTATGTTTTTGCCTCGTGATGAGAGCCTTGTCTTTGAAGGCTTCTTGTACATTTTGCATGGCTTCTTCCTGCTGGAGATAATTCACAGGGTTGCAAAACTCACCTCCTGTTGAGTGATTGTCAACGTGGTGATCAATGTCTGAAACCGGGAAGGAAGAGCTCGTAGGGTGAGCGGGACTAGCAACTTGTCGTCCACTGGTTCACCGAGTGCAGAGAGTTCTGCACGTAACTCAGCTACACGCCGCAAGAAGGCTTCTACTGATTCGCCATCATGCATACTCATCGTATGAAGCTTTATGCAAGTTGTAACTTTTTGTCGATTCTTAGCTTCGTAGATGGTACACAATGCACTCCATGCCTGAGAAGAAGCGGTTGCTTCCCGAATGTATGGCTGCACCTCATCAGAAAGACTCAGGGTGATGAGCATTAGCGCTTTCGCATCAGCCTTTTCATATTTTTCCAACAGATCAACGTCTGTGGGAGGGGCGTCTTTGCCAGAGACGATCCCCCAAAGATCTTCGAATTGAAGAATCGTCCGCATTTTGGTTTTCCATGCGGTGAAATTTGGCCCTTTCAAGAGTTGGGCATCGGATAGCAATATTTTTGGAGCAGACATTTTCAAAAACTCAAAAATGTATTTTATTTATTTATTTATTTTTCAAAAATGGCTACAATGCTTACTGAAGGAATCTATCCCGAAGATGGGCTCTATAGGCTCGTGCAGTGAGACGCCGACGCTCCTGTGGGCGTTCTATTTCATGTTCGTCATCTGCATCATAACCACGTTCAAGTTCTGCACGAATCCACCGTGCTTGACATCGAACGTCGAACCAAAAATATTCCAACAGTCCTCGGCGCACAATCTCGTCAAAGAGAATGTTCCCAGTGTTGTGTAGCTCGTTGACCAAGGCAAAGAACAACCCAGTGGTGTCTTCGTTGTCATTCAATGCCCAAATATTTGGTGCATTGCTCACGGTGCTTTGTGCATCGGAAATTTGTGACATACGCGCACACTTGTTTGAAATTTGTAGGCTTTCTTCACTTGCACGTTTTAATGGAGCAAAGAAGAACAAAACAGTCACTGAGGGCTCCTTGAGGGCTCCTACCACGCACAGTTTTTCTCTTCTTCTTGTCTTCCACTCTGCAAATGATGGCAATGGCTAGAAATGGCACTGGCTTGAGCCAACAATGTCTCCTTCCACGCAGGTATGTCTCCTTCCACGCGGGTAGAGGATGCGGACCAATTGCTGCAGGCTCCAAGAAAGAACAAAGAAAGACGCGTGAACAACAAAGACGCACCAGCAAAGAACAGCAAACGGGAGTCTCCACGCACAGGTTCACCTCCATGCCAGCAAGTTCACGCTGAGTCTCCTCTCTGAATCTCCACACACAGCCACGCACTCTCCTCCTTCCACGCAGGCAGAGGACGCACCAGCAAAGAACTCCACGCACAGGTTCACTGGTTTGCAAAAATGTCACGTTCTTGCTGCTCCTCCAGCGCACAGCACACAACGCACAACACACAAAGAAATACGCCAAAAACTGTTTTCTTTCCACGCAGAAATAGAACGGAGGTCCTCCACGCATAACAAAACCCGCTCGGTCACCTTTACAGTCTCCACAACCCGCTCTGATACCAATGAAGGCGCTGAATCAAGTTTTATTGATTGCTATCTCAGATAATACATAGAGCAAGCCTTTATATAGGCTGAGAGAGAGGGAGCCGTGGAAGAAACAGTTACATAATTGTTCATTAACAAACAAATGTATTAATGCGCTACATGTAATTTCCTTCAACAATTCCGGATTACAACATCTCAGTAAGAACTAGGATTACAAGTATGTATATTGCTTTGTTATAACTTAACTGCTATCAATTCCATTCCCTTACATTAGTTATAATTTCAAAGGATAAATTTGACCGAAAATATAAATCAAATTACTTTCCTTTCGATTCATGCAACTCATTTGATTTCAAGCAATCAAGCATGATGATGAAAGTAAACAGACATTAAAATAATGCTTAAACCCAAGCAATACAAAATTCGTTCCTTAATGATTACAGATTTCCAACTGTATGCGAGAAGAAATGATCATTATTCCAAGTTATCCATCCAGACTCCTATTCCTTTCCTCATGACTATACTGAAAATTTAATCCAAACGTGACACCAATCAAGATAACAGTTCAGAGTGAAACTTACGAAATCCATTCATAATTCACTTTCCAACAGCAAGGAATAATTCCATTCATATTCTACTTTTTATGAAAACAAGGAAGAATTTATCATCCATATCAATACTTCCTTTAAATCAGGCACATACGAATACCAAAAACAAGTTGGTATAACATCGTATCCATCATAGAACAAGCAATATAAAGATACATCCTATGCTCTTATTTGTACTAGAAGAATTCATACTTCATTCACTGTATTATAACCAAATGAACAGTTATCTGACTCACTTTATCAAATATTCACACGACTTTCTATACCTATGAATGCACACAATTCATAAATAACAATTTGCACTTTGTCAGTTACCTATAGCAAGTCAATCCCGTATTGTGCACAAAGAAAGCTCTATTGAGGATATTTCCAGAATTCAAACAACAAGAAGAGAAAAATTCATCCCTATAATTATTTCAATAAGAAAACACCCATTTTCTTCAACACAACAAGAATCACTCAAGTCGAGTTCGTTTTTGAATGACAGTGCAAAATCAGAGATCACACGAATCATTTCATTCTTCCGTTTGTACAAAAAAACAAACACAACACTCAGAAAACAATCTAAATGCCACTGTCACTTCCATCAAGCCGAACCTATAATGCTCAATGAAACCCAATTACCATTTCTTTCAAAATCTAAAACAACAGAAAGAAGAAGAACTCGTTTCCTTATAATTTGATAAAGAAAAAAAATCATTTTCTTTAAAATGTAATAAGAACACCCAAGTCGTGTTTGTTTTATAATGACAATTCTGAGACCCATATTGACAATAGAACAATTGTTCAACAATGTCAACAAATTCACACAAAGATGTATAGTTTTCATTCAATATGCCATTTGCAAAGAATTACCCAAGTCGCATACAGAAAGAAAACGACTCAACCCAAAGTCTCTTCTACATGACAAGCAAAATCGAATAAACCAAAACCCCTCATCAGAAGAGCAGGGTTGTTTTAATGAGACGTTTAAGCAAAGCAAGCAGTTTAAGGAGAAGGGCTTAACATGCCTATAATCTTCCTTGAAGCTCGAAGAAAACCGTGCCTACAGGAGTTATTTCCTTCCACGGCGACAGTAGCAAAGCTTCCCAAACAATCACCTTCCGCTACAGGCTCAAAAATAGCCTTAGATTTTCCAAAGAAACAGAGATAACAATCAAACACAGTGGTTCGACAGAACCATGAAAAACCAAATGCAGAGCAACTTCCAAAAACCCGAAAGAACACAATGACCAACAAAATTTCCTCCATACTCTTTCCAAGGCGGGCTGGTCGCGAAGACCAAGAAAATTAAATGCATTGAAGGCTCTGCCTTTTCCTTTTCCTCACGCCACCGCCGACTCGGGTTGGTGAATTGCCAAATTCAAATTTTGCATGAAAACCAAGTTTAGTCTCATGACTAACTGAATGCCTCTAACTTTTCCCTGTTCCTCAAACTCGGCTACCATGCCCACGCAAGGACCACATTCATTGCCCTATTAAATTTCCCACCATTCTCCCTTATCCTTTCCATCCACATGGGTCTGTGCATCCCCTTCCTTAGGTTAGGATTAGTTTAGGATTTATAATAGTGTCCAAATCTAGGTCATTCGCCTAGTTCCTAGGTTAATAGGATTTAGATCTATTTTCACCCTTGTAAAATTTAAAAAAATCCACATAGGATAATAGTTAGGGTATAAGGTAGAACTTAGGGGTAGATTAGGGTCTAATCCCCTCACACTTAATTAATCAATTTCCAATCAAGTCCTTCCGACTGACATCCAAATTCAGCACTATGCAGGACATTTCGTCCCACGTTCCACATACCTGAGCCACCCGCATCCAGGCCTTTATCGCCTTACGGGGTCTGGCGTTACAACAGTGTATGGTTCGAGAATCGAACCTTTTCGTTGCAGCATCTACATGCCATCTATTCATACACGAAATCGGAGTCTTAGAACATTTATATCAACCTTCAGTCTGGTTTAAAAGTAAATCGACAAAGTGATCACAAGAAGACCACGAAGCATACCTTGGATCAATGGAATTGATTCAAGGTGTACCGTCAATAAGCAAATAGAGTTCATCAAACATACAAAGATCTATTGTCACATTAGCAACATACAAGCAATAATAATCGTTGTCCCAAGTAAACAAATTACAAAAAGATACAAGAGTCCGGATTAGCAACACATTCCTTTAAGATCAAAATATATCTTAACATGTTTGCCTTTATTTCAGCAAAGGATAACATTATGAAAAATAATCACCATAATAACTTACAAAAATCAAGGCATTACACTTCACATGTTGCCATGCTAGCTGCTATGTACTCTGACTCTGCTGAACTCAGAGCCACAGACTTCTGCTTCCTGCTGAACCAAGATACAACTCCTGATCCTAGACTGAAACAACACCCTGAAGTGCTCCTCTTGTCCATTGTACTACCTGCCCAATCTGCGTCAGTATAGCCCATCAACCTGATTCCTTCACCTCGAGCATATCTAATTCCATACTCGATTGTACCTTGCAAATAATGCAACACATGCTTTGCCGCAGTCCAATGCACTCTCTTTGGCTCAACCATGAACTGACTAAGAGAGTTAACTGCAAAAGCTATATCTGGCCTGGTATTGACCAAATACATGAGAGAACCAATCAACTGCCTATATAAGGTGGGGTCTACATCCTTCTCCCTGGATGTGTCTACCTTCCTCCAATTCATGATCATGGGTGTAGACATGGCTTTGCAATCTTCCATCCTGAACCTTTTCAAGATTTCCATGCAATATTTCCCTTGCCCAAGGAAAATCTCTCCATCTTTCTGCCATACCTCCATGCCTAGAAAGTAGTGCATGAGTCCCAAATCCTTCATCTCGAACTCCGCTGCAAGATCCCTCTTGCATTCTTCTATGAGCCCCAGTGAACCTGTAAGAAACAAGTCATCTACATATAGAACAAGAATGAGAATCTCACCTCCAACTACCAAGTAGTAGAGATTAGCATCTGCCTCACTCTTCACAAAGCCCATTTCCTGCAAGTAACTATCAATGCGCTCATACCACGCTCTGGGAGCCTGCTTGAGTCCGTACAACACTCTCTTTAATCTACACACGTGGTCTCTTTGTTGTGTGCTACAAAGCCTTCTATTTGTTCTATGTATACCTCCTCTTTCAACTCACCATTAAGAAACGTTGTCTTGACATCCTTTTTGATGGATCGCCATCCCATCGTGCTAAAATTGAGATTACACTCATATAGAAGTATACCAGAACTGGAGCAAATGTCTCTCGTAGTCTATTCCCTCTTTCTGAGAGAACCCCTTTGCCACGAACCTTTCCTTATATTTCTCGATGCTACCATCTACACCGTGCTTGATCTTATAGATCCAGCGTGATCCAACCACTACCCTATCTGTTGGTCTAGGCACTACCTCCCACACATCATTCTGCATAATTGAAGTATACTCCTCAACCATTGCTTCTTGCCACACTTGATGTTGTGCAACCTCCTGATAGCTAGAAGGTTCACTATCTACCAACATACTAACTAATGCAACATAGTCATCATGCCCATTTGGTGGTTTCCTTGTCTATTACTCCTCCTAGGAGTACCCACTAACTCCTGAGTATTCTTCTGTGTCTGTTGAACCTCACGGTTCTTACTGCCAACTATAGAGGATGAAATATCAACCTCCATGTCTTCTTGATGCATCTCTTCTTGCACCTGTTGCTCCATACTTTGAAAACTCTCTCCTCCTGAGTCTATGCTTGTACTAGTAACTGTACTCGAGCTTTGCTGCCCTTGACTCGATTGAGTGATCCTTGGAGCTTCTGTTGGCTGCTTACTCTGATCATCTACTGGAAAATCTCTAGACCTTCTAAATGCCTTGTCCTCCATGAACTTGACATCACGTCGAACAATAATCCTTCTGGTCCCCAGGAATGAATATCCGATATGCCTTAGAGGTTTCACTGTACCCCACAAAGTACCCTCTCTCTGCAGTCTGATCTAACTTGGTACGTGTATCCTTAGGAATGTGACAATATGCCAAACTCCCAAAGATCCTAAAGTGACTGACATCTGGCTTCTTCCCAGTGAATGCTTCCTCTGGTGTCATCTTCCCTAGTACCTTATGTGGAACTCTATTCTGTATGTATACTGTTGTATTGCATGCCTCTGCCCACAGATAACGGGGTAAATCCTGGTCATGCAACATAGCCCTTGATGCCTCGTTATAGACCGATTCTTCCTCTCAGCAACTCCATTCTGTTGCGGATTGTAAGGAACAGTCCACTCTCTCTTGATTCCTTCTCTGGTACAGAACTCCTGGAACTCATTGCTTTTGTACTCGCCTCCATTGTCTGACCGAAGAACTTTTATCTTCCTTCCTGTCGAATTCTCCACAAGAGCTTTGAACTCTTGGAAGCGACTGAAAACCTCATCCTTGGTCTTCAAGAAGTATATCCATGTCTTCCTGGAGAAATCATCAATAAAAGTAACAAAGTACTCATACCCTCTGAGAGACTTCATCGACATTGGTCCACATACATCTGAATGTACTAGATCAAGAACACCCTTGGATCTGGTGTCACTCCTTGGAAAAGATGCTTTAGCAAACTTCCCCAACACGCATCCCTTACATACATCATCATGCTCTGTGCTCACCTCAGGAACACCTATCACTGTCTCATGAAGTAATTTAAGGGCTCCATGATGGATATGGCCCATCCTTCTATGCCATAGCTCTCCCTAATCTCTAAGATTATTGTTGCTCATGAGTGCCTTAGGAATATCAAACTGCAGCCTATAAAGCCGACCGCTCCTAACTCCAATAGCTATGGGTGATTTCCAATCCTTGTGCTTGATCAACACATGTGCCCCTCTAAAGAGTACATTGTACCCTTTGTCCTGAAGGACAGATACATAAATCAAATTCATCCCTAAGCCTGGAACATGCAACACATCATGAAGGGGAATCATCTTACCACTCTCCCTCTGAAACTGAACAATCCCTTTCCCAACTGAGTTGAGTTTGGACATGTTCCCCATAGAGATCTGGATTCTGGTGCTCTCTTCCTTATAACTGGAGAAGTATTCTCTAACTCTGTCATATGATATGACGCCCCACTATCTATGTACCAAACACTCTGTGAGGTTGAGCTAACCATACATGCTATGAGTGCAAACTCATCTTCCATTCTACTAGAGAGCTCATCTGCACTTGTTGAAGCCGCAACTTGCTTCTTGCCTTTCTTTTCATTCTTCTTCCTTTCTGGGCAATCGCTGACATAGTGGCCAAACTCGTGACAGCCATAACACTTGATCTTCGAAGAATCTTTCTTCTTCTTTTCACCTTGTGAATTTGATCCTTTACTAGACCCCTTCTTTGCTTTCCCTTTACCCGCTAGGGCAACATTTTCCTGTTCCACCTCACTTTTCTGACTCTTATTATTGGCTCCATTGACAAGACTTAGTCTAAGCTCCTCCTGAGTGAAATCACTCCATATTCGATCCCAACTCGGTAAGGTGTCTCGTCCATTGATGACTTGAACAAAGACATCCCACTGCTTAGTAAACCCATTTAGGGCTATTCTCACTAGCTCGTCATCACTTGGTTTGTCTCCAACAGTTGCCAATTCATCCTTGACAAGTCTAAGTCTGGTGAGGTAACTTGTGATGTCTTCTCCCTTATTCATCCGGGTATTCCTCAACTTTTCTCTGAGAATCAGCTTCCGATTAGTGGTAGCATTCTGGTACAGATTCATAATGGCATCCCACATCGTCTTCACTGTATCTAACTCTGCAATATGCGGAACAATATGATCCTTGACACCGTCAAGAATCAGCCTCCTCGCCTTGGCATCTTCCTTCTTATATGCTAAGAGTTGTGTTGCATCTGTAGGTATAGGTACAACAGTGGTCACATATTCCTTGATACCATTCTCTTCCAGCAATAGAGAAATTCTGGCTTTCCAGACACCAAAATTCGAGGCTCCATCCAATCTGTCCTGATCTCTTAAACCTGTTGAGGCCATCTTAAAAGAAAATAATAATAATAATTTTGAAGAGGTTAAACTGGGTTTTATAAACCCTCACTTTCTTTCACCTAGGGTAAATCTCTTCTACCCGAACTTAGCTCTGATACCATGTGAAAAATCTATTACAGTTACTGATTATTAACCTCCTATCTTGTAAGATTATTTGATCAACAAATATTGGAAAATAACACAACTGTAACTTCACAAATACAAACACATAAAAAATACCCAACAAGGTGAACACAATATTTTCGGACAATTGTCCCTGGAAAAACCCCGTAGGGAAAACCAGTACTACAGATGAGAAATATATTAAACTTCAGCAAATCAAGAGATACAAATCGCTTGCCTCTTTCGCGAGCTCGACAATCTCCTAATCCTCCTGCTGATATTCCTCCACTGCTATCTCCAATGCTATCACTGCCCTTGCTAACACTGCAAGACTACTTGCTAACACTGCAAGTTTCTCTAAAAACTTCCTTGTTACAAATGACCCCAATGACCCCCTTATATACTACTCTTGTTGAAAATCAACAACCGAGATTAATACAAATGAACGGCTGAGATTAAGACAACTCAATAACCATAACAACCTTGGTTATGAGGTGTCACCTAAAAGGAGTCAATATTAGATAACAATTGTTCTTATCCTAACAATATTTGTTTGACAAAAACAACTATTTCTCTAAATTCTAGGCTGTCCAAACTACCCATAACAAATGGATGAGGACAAACAGCTGTCCAAGCTACTAACTACTAAGATTAACACATTACATGAAAAAAAATTATGTAGTTGGATTCCTCTTGGAAAAATGAACATTTTTCATTCTTACACTAAGGTCTAATTCAGTCCCTAAGTGCTCCAAAACGGAGGATTTCCATAACTATCTTCTTAAGCCCTATGGCTCTACTCATTCTAAAGGTCTTCTACTATTCAAATAAAACGAGCTCCCTTATAAACCATGTCAATCTCAATGGTATGTTGGCGGGGAACTATTGTTTTTACGTGAGCGGTGGGGGTTCGAATCCCACCAACAACTCCACTTTATTATCCACAATCTACCCGTGGATCTTAACAAATATGCACTAAGGCTATTAAACAATAACCCATTCACTTTTCTTTTATTGTTTTTCACCCCATGTGGCTCCCCTTCATTTGTTATCCACTTTGTCCACAAGGACCTCCATGCCGGTAGGGAAACGGATTTTGTTTAAGTGTGCCATCCAAATCCCACCGACCTCCTCCTTAGTTCGGTGGGGGAATGTTCTATTGTCCCACATGCATGGGAGTATAAAGTGGAGAATCCTTTTTAAAAGGCTTCAAACCATAAAATATGTAGCTTGGGCCACGTAACGACATTTTTGTTGGGTTGTGCAATTCCCACCAAGATGTGCTTAGGTTTGCACGGTCGGTGTTATGCCTAGCTATGCAAGGTGGATGTTGTGGGTTCGTTGTGCATTGTGTAAACCAATGCGTTGGGACAAGTTCATTGGAGACCGACTGAGTTGGTAATGAAGTGGTTAGTGGACTATTGAATTGAAGCCCATTGTGGTGTATGTGGTCGAACCATAGTCGATTTCCATGTGGAATATATGCAAATACCAAACATGCTTAACTAAGCCATCCGCTAGAAAGTTAGGCTTGACCATTGCAAATAGTACAATCAACTCGGTCAATGTGGTAAGCAATGTGATCAACTCGATGGAGATTTGATCACCCCGTGGAGCTATTAAAAAGTTCACCCGAGCTCAATTCAAACCTTGCAATGCACAAATAAACTCCCAAGTATAGTGATCCCACATGGGCAATGTTAGAGAGATATATGGCATATATAATCAAAATTTTGATAATGATGATATGAAAAAGGTGGCAAAGGCACCCCTCCTATAAAGTGTGCCAAACCTAGCTAAGTGGTCCCCCACCATTTTTTTGGTTCATCGAAGATTGGAGGTAATCAAAACATGAACTTTCAACCTTTTTCCAATATGCCAAGTGTCACATTTGGATTGGATTGTTGACCGTTTTGACCCCATTTTACGCCAAAATTTGACACGACATATCTTTCATGTATAAGCTTCATTTTACGAGTTCAACCTGTCGACGAAAAGATCTCAAACACTTTACCACTTGGTCATGATTTAAGGAGGTTTAGGAAGTTACAAATGTCCCAATATGTCCTCCGGATCAGTATTGGTGCAACGATGGCCTCATTCTAACACTTAGGAGAGAAAAATGGAGATTGGTATCCATGGTTTTATGTTTTGTGTTTGTGATATAGAATTAACAAAGGAGATGAGGTTAAATTGGAATAAGAATGTTTCTCCGCTTAGAAGCAAATCAAATTTGGATAATATTTTGTCAAAATTTGGTGCCACCCAAACTTAAACTGAAGACTATATAAGTGTGTTATCTTGACATATTCACCGACTACACAAGGACTCCTTTTTGTACTTTGAAAAGTATTAGGTTATATTAGTCTATAAATGAGCTCCACAATACACTGTAGGTTTTCGTACCTAGGTCTAAGGTGAGTAACCACTTTGAATTTTTCTTGGTATTATTTTTATGCTACATGCTCCTTTATCTATCACGGGGATGGAAACATTCTCCATCAATTGTGGTTGTACATTATCTCAACTATAAATTAAATTTATAAAAGAAAATGTTGAAACACATGATTTGTTTTTAATTTAAAATTTTCCCAGCCCATCACCATGTTAATTTTTCAAACTTGAATGGTGCTATTAATTTTTCTCTCTCCACAAATATTGCATCTCTCTCTCTCTCTCTCTCTCTCTCTCTCTCTATATCTATGTGTGTGTGTGTGTGTGTGTGTGTGTGTGTGTGTGTGTGTGTGTGTGTAATGTGCTTCTATGCATCAATTTTATGGTGTTCCTTTATATTTGGCCCATCAATTCTATCACAATCTTCTATCAGTTCTATCACAAAATTTCCTATTGATTGGTGATAGCATTGGCCTCAATGATAGTTATTTCAATACACCGCACCACTTTGTTGGGTCGAAAATATATTTTGGAGTTCAAACCTTCTTCAAGAAAGAAGGAAACTACCCTATAATAATCAAATGAACCTTAAATTCAAGCCACTACACTCCAACCTCCTTGTTCCCATTAAAATAACAAATGGTTAGTTGTCATTAAAGATAAATGTTTTATTTGAAAGTTGCCAACAATTATTAACAATACCATATGGAACTAAAAGTATCATTTGCATTTTCTCTTTCATGAATGTTCGTTACAATCATTCTTCTCATTTGGTAGTTCCCACAACACAAATATGGGTCAAAATCATAATATAACATCAACACCAAATATAAACATGAACTTTCAACCTTTTTCCAATATGCCAAGTGTCACGTTTGGATTGGATTGTTGACCGTTTTGACCCCATTTTACGCCAAACTTTGACTGACATATCTTTCGTGTATGAGCTTCATTTTCTGAGTTCAACACAGTCAGACGAAAAGATCTCAAAACACTTTACCACTTGGTCATGGTTTAAGGAGGTTTAGGGAAGTTACGAATGTCCCAAAATGTCCTCTCGGATCAGTATTGGTGCAACTGATGGCCTCATTCTACCACTTAGGAGAGAAAAATGGAGATTGGTATCCATGGTTTTGTGTTTTGTGTTTGTGATATAGAATTAACGAAGGAGATGAGGTTAAATTGGAATAATAATGTTTTTCCTGCTTAGAAGCAACTCAAATTTGGATAATATTTTGTCAAAATTTGGTGCCACCCAAACTTAAATTGAAGAGGCTGTATAAGTGTGTTATACTGACGTATTCACCGACTACACAAGGACTCCTTTTTGTACTTTGAAAAGTATTAGGTTATATTAGTCCATAAATGAGCTCCACAATACCTTGTAGGTTTCTGTACCTAGGTCTAAGGTGAGTAACCACTTTGAATTTTTTCTTGGTATTATTTTTATGCTACATGCTCCTTTATCTATCACAGGGATGGCAACATTCTCCATTAATGGTGGTTGTACATTATCTCAACTATAAATTAAATGTATAAAAGAAAATGTTGAAACACATGATTTGTTTTTAATTTAAAATTTTCTGCCCATCACCATGTTAATTTTTCAAACTTGAATGGTGCTATTAATTTTCTCTCTCCACAAATATTGATCTCTCTCTCTCTCTCTGTGTGTGTGTGTGTGTGTGTGTGTGTGTGTGTATACATATATACATGTATATGTGTATATGTATATGTATATGTATACACACACACACACACATACAAATGTACATATATACATATATACATACATATATGTATGTATATATGTATATATGTGTGTGTGTGTGTGTGTGTGTGTGTGTGTGTGTGTGTGTGTATATGTGTGTGTGTGTGTGTGTGTGTGTGTGTGTGTGTGTGTGTGTGTGTGTGTGTGTGTGTGTAATTGCTTCTATGCATCAATTTTATGGTGTTCCTTTATATTTGGCCCATCCAATTCTATCACAATCTTCTCAAATTTCCTATTGATTGGTGATAGCATTGGCCTCAATGACGTTGCACCACTTTGTTGGGTCGAAAATATATTTTGGAGTTCAAACCTTCTTTAAGAAAGAAGGAAACTACCCTATAATAATCAAATGAACCTTAAATTCAAGGCACTACACTCCAACATCCTTGCTCCCATTAAAATAACAAATGGTTAGTTGTCATTAAAGACAAATGTTTTTATTTGAAAGTTGCCAACAATTATTAACAATACCATATGGAACTAAAAGTATCATTTACATTTTCTCTTTCATCAACAACAAATATAAACCTTTAATCTATTGAGGTATTCATTACTACTTTGGCCTCTTAATAAGTTGTAAGTTATATTTGAGTCACTCAACATCCATTTATTATAGTAATAGAAAAGGTATATAACCTTAAGGCCACACGAGGGAAAATACATAGAATTAATGCAATAAAAAGTTATAGATGAGACAAATATCTTAAATAAAATGGTCTTGTGGTGTTAGTTCTAACTACAAATATATACCCTAGAACAAAATTGTAGTACTCCTTAGATGGTATGACCAAAACTATAGGAGTATGTTTCTCAAAACTATTAAAGATGGAGATTTTGATTGCATGCCACTCCTCATCTACTCTTTAGTTTCGAAATTTTTCTCACTATTCTAGAATACATGGATCACTAAGAAACTACCCTCCTTCCTTGAAATCATTATTTGATTACAATAACTTTTAAAGCCATATAAAATAAAGCTTTGAATTAAATGATAATTAAAAGGATTGTATGTTATTCTTTTATTATTATCAAGCTTTATATTTTGAATAGTTTAACATGTATCACACCGAATATACTAAAATTTAAAATATAATCACTAATACACATGTGTTTATATACTTCTTAAATTTAAATCAAGACCTTATTCACATAAGAAGGAAAAGTCAACAAAAGAAAGGTATAAAAAACGTCACATTATAGTTTTTGTAAACCATAACTATATTGTGTGTTAGATATTTTAAAAATTAATACATCATTAAAAATATTATTTAGTGTGGGTGTACGTGGAGAAATGATTTGTAATATTAACTCATTTCTAGATAAGGTTGAGAAGATATATTCTAGGAATTGTGTGAAAAGGCTCTACTCCAGCTTGTTTTACAAATGACTCACTGGTTTTTTATGTGTACAATTTGACTAAGTCTTTCGATATTTGGTATTTAAGCAGTGTTTGATCTTCTACATCATCAAAGACTAAATTGATTTTGCAAGGGGAAGTCATATTAATTTTCACTCGTGGATGGTAGTATTTAGAGAATAGGTAGAATTTTAACTAACAGCTGCTCCACTTTGGGGGAGCAAGGATATGCCATGCAGAGAAAAACGTTAGGCATAATTGAATTGCAGTTTCATTGTGTCAGATATAACTCTATGAACATGCACATATTTGTATGGTAGAGGTGCTCCTTTAGGGGGCCTACAGGCATGTTCTCGTAGATAGGTATAGGGTTGTTTGATTCAGTGCAAAAACACAACAAAGACACCAAGTTTGTATGATGAAATCTCGATAGAAGATATATGTGGTTATTAGGATTTGGATGGATTCGACACCATAATCATCGACTACTCTGTAATTTTTAATTGGCAAGTTAAAGTTATACATAGTAGGTTGTTATGTTTTTTATTAATGGCAAATA
Organism: Taxus wallichiana var. yunnanensis; assembly: GCA_018340775.1. Lineage (NCBI taxonomy): Eukaryota > Viridiplantae > Streptophyta > Pinopsida > Cupressales > Taxaceae > Taxus > Taxus wallichiana. Next base: position 961,224,161 of record CM031237.1, read on the forward strand.
GTTTTGAAGGGACTATACCCTATTACAAAAGAGGCTCAACAACCAGATAAACATGAAAAAGAAGAAAAAAAGATCTGAATCTAGATATTACAATAAGTCCAACAATAGTCAAAAGAGAAGCTACTAAGAAAAAGCAAGACATGGATTAAATTGTAACTAAACAACATAAAAACAACATACTATCAGCAACAAAACAACATACTATTAGCAACAAAACAACAACTTGAATGCATCCAGCCTGCCCAGAAGGTGTTACTTCTTCGAAGCCCTATCAATTCTTGATTTGATCGTGTTTGTAGTAGGTTGTTACGTTGCCTTCACCTGTTTGGGCCCTTTTTTTTTGCTCTGAATGTTTGTATGTAGATGATAATAATAAGAAACAAAATAACATTTATTATTGTTATTCCCATGTTTTTAGTAAGGCAAAACAAAGTGAGGGTGTTTGTCAATATTTTTAAGTGCCATACGGTGATCGACACAATTCCTTTCAAACGGTTTTTGGTTTTTTGGGGAAATGTCATGGTTTTTTGGTTATGTACAGGTTTAGTTTTGAATAATTTTTAATGTGTGGAAACACAGAGCTGTAATGAGTGCAAGGGCACCTGTACTCGAGTGATAGCGAGTGAATGTGAGTCCTTGGTGGTCGGTGCCACAATGTCTATTGTGGATTTAAACAAGGGGAAAGCCTTGGGCTTTGTGAATAATCGAGTGCCCATGCCATCTTAAGTGGGATTTGTCGGCAATTGGTCCTTGTGATGGGTGCGATAGGTACATGGGCGGGGTTGTTTATATCCCTGGGGAGGGCCTAAGTATTCGAGTGAATTTTATTTTTTTGAAATTTCAAAATACATACAAGAAAAATTATCTAAGCAATAAAAATAATAAAACAATCAAATGTTATCACTCTTCTTAAAATATTTCAAATTTCAAATTATATTGAAAAATAAATCTCCATTTATTTCTTATATAATATTATAAATACTATACCAGTATACTAATGTTTTTGTTGTTTCCTTTTCTTTTACGGTAGGGTAATTTTTCAACTTCGCTCACAAACTATAATTTTGTAATTTTTCGCGATATATACACAAAACTTTACCTACACAAATTTAAATATGTATTTGAAATAATATATTATTTTATAAATATTAATAATTATGGCTTTAAGTTGACATTGTTGGGCATTGGTGCGGTGTGACATGGCGAACAGGGGCACGATGCAGAGCATCAAAACAAGTATTGAAGCTCGAAAGCCGGACTTTGATGCTTACATTGGTATGTCCATTATTTCTACAAAATGCGGCTAAACCTGTCTTGGTGTTAATTTACACCTTTTTAATACATGGTATTATGTGTCGCAGATCCACGAAGCAATATGCGAGATGTTGTAAATCAAGTTTTGCTCACACAACTAATTCCTAATTAATTCCATTTGATTATGGAATTAACGTAAATGAAAAAGAATGCATGCAATAAGAGTGAAAGTAGGACTTTATAATTCTATTTTACATATGGAGTTGTGTTGTGTTGTAGCCTTGACTACTCTTACTCAAAAAAAACAGAATTGTGTAAGTGAAGAATACCAATCCCATTATTTTGGGAAATTTATGTGAATATCACTTAAAAAAAAAATTAAACATTTGAAATATATTTATAATATTAAAAAAATTAAAATATATTTAACACTCCAACAAATGTCAATCTTATTTAAACTTCCAATTTTTTCATGATTATCTACGTTTGAAATTATTAATATAAATTTTTGAAAGTTTTAAATATTAAAGGTTTGTAGATGGAAGAAATAATGTTATTTTTCCAAATAATAAATGAATTCATGACCCTTATAAATGGCTCCTCCAAAATCCAGACTCGATAAAAAAAAAGGTTTAGAGACAACCATTAAAACAAAAAATACAAACAAACAAAACAGGTAAATTGGGGTTGACTGATTGTTTAGTGCTTTACGGTGATTTCGAGTGTTAATGTCCGTGCGTTCGAGGCCCATTTTAAAGGCCAAAGATTTATTATATCAAAGTCACGCAACATATTATATGTACTCGATGACAATTCAAATCATCAAACAATGAGGTCAACTGATGCTGCAGAAACAGTGAAGATGCCTGAATTATTGATCGACTAATCTTAATTTACCTTAGCTGCAGAAATTTCGGTGTCCTCCATCAGGATTTCAGAAGAAAGAGATTTTAACATACACACGAAAAGTAGATCAGATTTCCCAAAAGCTGCGTTGTGACCATCCCTGTAATTCACCTTCAAATAAGTTAGCGAATTAATAAATCAAATTGAGGCAACTAATTCTAATCAAATATGGAATGAATGTTTATTAATGTACCTGAATCCTACCACCTCTAAAAATTCTGTATCAATCTGTCAAAGTTGAGAAATAAAGTAAGAATCTTTTAATAATGATGCCCGAAACTTTAATTAAAAAAATCAAAATGATGAGAAGTGGCATTTACCCCCGTTTCTTCCTTAACTTCTCTTACAGCTCCTTTGTTAATGCATTCCCCCTATCAATACACAAATTATCAGTGGGTGTCTTGTAAAATGGAGTGTCATATGATTATTTACTCTCATATATACCTGCTCAATCCTCCCTGTGGGCATCTTCCACAACCCTGAATCTTTGTAAGGTCCATACTTTTCCTGAACCACTAGCACCTACATTTTCATTGTCATCAAGTTGCCAGGGAAATGGGGAGAATTTTTTTAGCAGACATTTTATTCCAGTAACAATGATTATATAAAGAAAAAGAAACGACAGAAGTGTTACCTCTCCCTGGGCGTTGAATACGAAAGCCGCGATTCCCACTTGATGGGAAGCATTAGCAGGAATCGTACAAGGTAGAGATTGACTAGGGATCCAATACACTAACATTACATACGATGCCTCCGCATGGTGGTACCAAAATCCCTCCTGCTTATATATTTTTACAAGACAAGCTGTTTTTATCCTTACAAATGGTTTCCAACATTATTTTTTTATTTTATCAATTACCATGAGACCGCATTTATAAATTTATAGGAACATGGTGATGAACAGTTATGAGACCTGAATAAGCGCAGGAAGAAGTTTGGCCTGTTCGATGGGCACTTTAATCCACACTCCCTTCTTCCCCTGCAAAGCCCAGTACACTCATTATGAAGGGAAGGAAATCTTTTAACGTTGATTGAGGGATATGTATGTTTGATAGAGTTAGCAAGCACTACTGACTTGACGAAGATGCAAAACGGGCACCATCGTTGTTCTCATTCTCATTCTCGATCTCAACAACTACACCATCATATCTGTCTTCATACCTATTTGGAGTGACCAACATCCCATTAATGCTTACTCATGTGTAGATTATTTTGCTAACTTCTTGTTGCCATATTTGGTCAATGTTAGGTTTTGATTTAGTATGGTAATTTATCATTTGAAGTAATGTAATGTATAAATAACAATTGTATTTGAGGTGTACGAAATGTCAAAAGGGTTGTAATTGTAATGTTTATATGGATTTATTCTCATATAGAGTAGTATACACTACTAAGCAAGTACTATTTTGACGATCCAACTCATAAAAAGAATAGGCTCTAAATGTATTGCAGAAGATCCTCATATTAGCATTGCGCCCTTCTCGTAAGTCTTTTTCTGGATTATCCTTGAGCAATTCAGCATTAGAACCACCTTTAATGTTTGGTTACGAGAGGTGGTGTTGATAATGGTGATGCGGTAGATACTTTCAAAGTATCATTTGTTAATTCTTGAAAATTGTGGCAAGGTTGTGAATTGAGTAGGTACAATAGGATGACTAGCAATAGTTTGATAGAGGGAATTTTTTTGAAAGATACAAACTTTTGATTGTATTTTTATCATTTCCACAATAATTTTCATAGCCTTTAGATTTCTATCGTCCTTGTGCGAATATAAGCATTACTAACGTAAACAACCTACCAATAAACTTTTTGTCACCCGGGAAGTTGCACCATGATAGAGAATGGTGTGTATTCTTTCTCCGTTGACAAAATTGGAACACCTCAAGGATGTGGGTAACCTATGTCCGAGGTGAACCTCCAAAAAGGGTTGGTTCCCTTATGAATTACCTAAAAACAAAACTTTGACAAGGAAAATGATGTAGGAGCATTTCATGGAATCCATTCAAGTGTCCTTGTCTTTTCAATGTGGTCAACTAGGTAGGTAGGGTCATGTGCGAGAGAGAGGTAAGAGTAAAAAGTTTGAAAATTCAAATGAGGGCTTTCCTCCAAAATGTAGTTCAATTGTAAAAGACATGTCCAAGAGTGATAAAGGGTTGGTGAAGTGTGTAAGAACCTAGTTAAGTCCTAAGGTGTGTAGTTGGTCATGTATGAGTGGATAAGAGTGATAAGAGTGTGTGTGTGTGTGTGTGTGTGCGTGTGCCTGTGCGTGCAATGCGCACGAGCGTGCATGCATGCGTATGTGTGAAAAGTGGTCATGATACCTAGGAAGTGAAAAGTCACTAAGCTGTCAATTTTGGAGTCATCATAACACATAGGAGGACAATCACACTTAATGAGAGTTACATATATGTATGTAGTCGAATATAGGGAAGAAGGAGTAGTTAACGATTATTATTCCTCGCAAAGAGAAAGGAGAGGAAAAGATGGTAATATCATAAGCTTTGTATGGAGAAGGTCAATATATGAATATGAGTAAAATGTGATGCATCTATCTTGTCTTGTATGAAGGTATCTCCGAGTTCATAATTTTTAGTAATGGATCCTTTGCCTAGTGATTAAATAGGTGATCGCATGATAATTCCTTGTGTATCTTGCTCTAATGTGTGTGTGACATGCTAATGCTCTAGCTAGATGAATGACCATTGTCCTCTAACTCGAACATGATAATGAAGGTGACTGCAATCTAGAACCTAAATGTTCTTTGATAAGATGTGAAATTTTTACTAGGACCGGAAAGAAATGCTCTCTATGGAATAAGACTAAGTGTTTTCCTGATATCGAGAAGGAGTATGACTGTGATGAGTTAGATGAACTTGTAAATGGCTTGGTAGATGTGTAACTAATTTTGTTTCTCGGGTAAAATTAATGAAGATATGTTGCATGCATGAAGTATAACATGTCGAGACTCGAGTAAAGGTAATAAGAATAGAGAAACTCCTTGAGAATGATGGTATTACATGGATTCAACCTTGATTTGCTAAGAATGCTTTGTTTCAGTCATGTGCTCATTTGAAGGAAGACTTTTTGTGATGTTGGGTGCTTGTTAGGACATGAAAGTGTTACTTTGTTGTTGAAAACTATGAGGAAGAGTTGTAACAACCACTTTTATGGATCGGACATCATTCTTTGCTTGAAATCTCTATTTGTATGCATAAGCCTCACACACACAGTCTATATTTGCTTAAGGACCTGTATTCGAGGTTCTTGGAAGGTGTGGAGTTCCACCGTAAAGGTTTTCACGTTCTTGAGGTGGAGACATACCTCTCATCCAAATCTCAAGCCTTGAATAAAATATTTGGAGAAGTCATAGCTAAATAACCCTTCTCGGGCTCACAGAGAGGGTTTACACAATGTGAGCTAGGGTAGGAAGTTTGAAGTAGCAAACCTAGTCGTTTTTGCTTTGAAACTTGGTACTAATGACAATGAGGAATGTATAAGGTGATTCAAGATGAAATTTGGAAATTCGGTGGGTAACCTTTCTTGTTTTCTTGACACTCTAATTGAGAAATTGTGCACAGTCATTGAGGGCTAATATATTAAGCTAGTTTACAAAGGAGACTTCATTTATCTTATGAATCAAGTCTTGAAAATTTTAGGGAAGGTTGAAGAGCCTAATGGGTCCCTGAATACATCTAATTTGTTTTTGGATAGCTCTTAGAAGTGAAGATAAGAATGACAACACTCTGTGATAGACCTAAAGGAGGGTTTGAGAGAAAAAATGCAAAAAGGAAGCTACAAGGAGTTTCGCAAAGAGTTGAATCTTGAGATTTTACAAGCATGTCGGGGCATTAGAATACAACTAGTGGAGGTGTTAGTACTTTGTGGGAAGCTCTAGAAACTCATTTTAACTGGTGGTGCAACTACTTGGCTTAAGAAGCATATAGGGGTAGTCTTGTGATAAAGGGAAGTAGTGAAGGTTGCAGTAAGTTATCCGATTGCATTTATTGAGTGGGATTAACTGTGTTTGAAGTTTCTATAGGGATAGAATAACTAGAGAGACTTGGAAACATGTGTAGAGGGAAGGACATATTAAAGGGTGAAAAAGGTTAGGGTGGTAAGAGAGTGTCTTGTCACGAAGGAGAAGAAAGAGTTAAGTAAGGAATTTTATTTTATGGTCATACTAACCGAGATTGAGTTCGAAGGAGGGGGATGGTGAAGAGACGCATTAATGAAGTAAGGATCCTAGGTTTCCTTCTTTAGTAACATGGTTAAGAAGCAAAAATTTGAGCATTTGTAGTGGTAAGGTACGTGTTTAGGGAAATCTAATGCATAGTGTTGAGTTTGATGATTGAATGGGAAAGTTATGAAGGTGATGAGCATGGCGAGATAGATGTTTACAAAGTGAATGAATTCATTCTAAGAGATTATTTGTGATGATAGACAATTTTTAGCCTTTTTGGCTTTCTTATGATTTTCTTAACAGATCTTGGAGTCAAGTTTTGACTTGCGATCTCTTAAAAGTCAAGTATATGCCTAATTTTAAATTTTTCTCGCATCATTTTTTATCGAGCATGGATAATCATATTGTTGAGCTATTTTTGTTATTGAAGAAGTTATTATGAATGCAAGTTTGATATATGTGAAGTTTTGGAGTTGCTTAATGGTTTGAAATTGAGTGAGGTGAACTAATTACTTCTTGTGGAAGTGTGTATGTGAATTTTGTGATGAGTTTCTCCTTTGAAAGGAAAAGAAGAGTGAATTGAATCAAAGAGAAAGTGTAACACTAAAATACAGTAAGGCCAATGTGAGGTATGTGAACATTTGAAATTTAAAGAGGATATGGATGTTGAGTTGGCAAAGGAGTTACTTAGGTGGATGAAGAATAGTGAGAAGAGGAAGAAAGAAGAGAAAATGAGAGAAGAAGAGAGGAAAAGGAAGTTGTGGGAAGAACAATAGGTGAGGGAAATAAGAATTTTGGAGTATCTTGATGAGTTAGAGAGGAAAGTGAAAGAGCTGTAAAACAAGGTCATGGGTAAGGTGAATAAAACAATGATGAGGATAATGTTGATAAAGATGGTTAAGTGGCATTAAGGTAACTCGTGAAGAGAGAGAGAGAGAGAGAGAGAGAGAGAGAGAGAGAGAGAGAGAGAGAGAGAGAGAGATCAGAGATAATAGATAGCAATTGAAGAAGAAGATAACGGAGGAAGAAAGCAAGTTGGTAATGATGGAAAAGAGGAAAACAAGTAAAAGAAGGAATAAATCAGATATGATATCAATGAATCATTCATTTTTGAATAATTATTCATAGGAGAGCAAGTAAACAATGATTTTCAATTTGTCTACATGAGTCCAGAGCAGATAAAAGCATAGATCCATGCACTTGAATGTGCTTTGAGAGGTGAAATGTGGTGACGAAGAAGTTGGAAACATGGAAGAGAAGATCAAGAAGGAAGAATACATTGAAGGAAAAGAAGATGAAGAGGATAAAAAGTCTCTTTTTTTTAAATCTAAGGTTTTGTGTGTTTATGAATGTGCAGGTATGATCAAAGACATTGAAAGAAAATATCATTTGAGAGCTCAAATGAAGAGAAGAAGAATTGAAAATATCATTTCAGAAGATGAAGAAAAAGGAATAAAATGAAGATGAAAATCATAGAGGAAAGAGATCAAGTGAAGACAAATGGAAGACATAACCATGTGGGACCTAGGGGCTATAAGGAAGTTGAGAGCATGATTGTGCAAGAAGGGTGTATGAAGAATTTTCCTCCACCTTGGGAGTATGATGTAAGAGCATCTCATGGAATCCATTCAAGTGTCCTTGTATTTTTAATGTGGAAAACTAGGTAGGTAGGGTCATGTGTGTGAGAGAGGTAAGAGTAAAGATTTTGAAAATTCAAATGAGGGATTTCCCTCAAAAATGTAGTTTAAGCTGTAAATGGGATGTCTAAGAGTGATAAAGGGTTTGTGAAGTGTTGTAAGAGTCTAGTTAAGTCCTAAGGTATGTAGTTAGTCATGTGTGAGTGGATAAGTGTGATAGGTGTTTGTGTGTGTGTGTGTGTGTGTGTGTGTGTGTGTGTGTGTGTGTGTGTGTGTGTGTGTGTGTGTGTGTGTGTGTGTGTGTGTGTGTGTGTGAAAATTGGTCATGACACTTAGGAAGCTGAAAAGTCACTAAGCCAATAGTTTTAGATTCATCATAACACATAGGAGGAAAATTACACTTAATGGGAGTTACATGTATGTATGTATATGTATGTATGTATGTATTCGAATATAGGGAAGGAGGAGTAGTTAAGGACTATTATTCCTCGTAGTAGGAAGGAGAGGAAAAGATGGTAATATCAAAAGATTTTAATGGAGATGGTCAATATATGAATATGAGTAAAATTTGATGCATGTATCTTGTCTTGTAGGAAGGTATCTCCGAGTTCATAATTTGTGGTAAGGGTTCTTTTTCCTAATGATTAGATAGGTGATTGCACGATAAGTCCTTATGTATCTTACTCGAAATGTGTGTGACATGTTAATGTTCTATTTAGATGAATGAGCACAAGACCCTCTAATTGAACATGATAATAAAGGTGACTACAATCTAGAACCTAATTGTGCTTTGATAAGATGTGAAATTGTTACTAGGACTAGTAAGAAACATTTTTTTTGGAGTAAGACTAAGTGTTTTCCGATACTAAGGAGTATGACTGTGATGAGTTAGATGAACTTGTAAATGGCTTGGTATATGCCTAACTATTTTTATTTCTTGGGTTAAATGAATGAAGAGGTGTTCCACGCATTAAGTATAGAATGTTACGACTTAGTGAGGTAAGTATAATAGAGAAACTCCTTGTGAATGATGGTATTACACGAATTCAACCTTGATTTACTAGGAATAATTTGTTTCAGTCACGTGCTCATGTGAAGGAAGGCTTATTGTGATGTTGGGTGCTTGTTAGGACATGAAAGTGTTAATTTGTAGTATAGAACTATGGGGAAGAGTTGTAAAATCCAATGTTAGGGATTAGAAGTCATTCTTTTCTTGAAATCTCTATTTGTATGCATAACCCTCACGTGCACAATCTAGATTTGCTTAAGGAAGGAGGTGTATTCGAGCTTCTTGGAAGGTGTGGAGTTCCAATGTCAAGGTTTTCACATTCTTGTGGTGGAAACAAACCTCTCATACAAATCTCAAGCCTTGAATAAAATATTTAGAGAATTCATAACTAAATAACCCTTCTCGGTCTCATAGAGAGGGTTTACACAATTTGAGCTAGGGTAGGAAGTTTAAAGTAGCAAACCTAATCCTTTTTCCTTGAAACCTGGTACTAATGAAAATGAAAAAGCTTACAAGGTGAACCAAGAGGAAATTTGGAAATTCAGTGGGTAACCTTTCTTGTTTTCTTGACACTCTATTTGAGATATCATGTGCATGCCTTTAAGGGCTAATATAGTAAGCTAGTTTACAAAGGAGACTTCATTTATATTATGAATCAAGTATTTAAACTTTTAGGGAAGGTTGAAGGGCCTGATGGGTCCCTAAAAATATAATTTGTGTTTAGATATCTCTTTGAAGTGAAGATAAACATGACAACACTATGTGATAGACCTAAAGGAGGGTTTGAGAGAAAAAATGCGAAAAGGAAGCTATAAGGAATTGTGCAAAGAGTTGAATCTTGAGATTTTACAAGCATGTCAAGGGAATTAAAATGCAACTAGTGGAGGTGTTAGTACTTTTTGGGAAGCTCTAGAACCTCATTTGAAATGGTGGTACAAGTACTTGGATTAAGAAGCATATAAGGGCGATCAAGGGAAGTAGTGAAGGTTATGAGTTATCTCGATTTCATTTATTGAGTGCGATTAACTATGTTTGAAGTGTCTACAGGATAGAAGAACTAGAGAGATTTGGAAATAGGTGTAGAGGGAAGGAAATGTTAAAGTGTAACAAAAGGTGAAGGATCTAGGAGTGACTAGTCAGTAAGGAGACGAAAGAGTTAAGTAATGAAGTTTATTTTGTGGTAATCTATGGCCATACTAAGCGAGATTGAGCGTGAAGGAGTGGAATGGTGAAGAAAACCATCAAATAATCAAGGATCCTAGGTTGCCTTCTTGAGTAACATGGTTAAGAAGCAAGAATTTGAGCATTTGAAGTGACAAGGTAAGTGTTCAAGGAACTCTAATGCATAGTGATGAGTTTGATGATTGAATGGGAAAGTTATGAAGGTGATGAGCATGGTAGATAGATGTTTGGAGTGAATGAATTCATTCTAAGAGATTATTTGATAATGATAGAAAAAAATTAGGCTTTGTTGGCTTGTTTATGATCCTCTTGGCAGAGCTTGGAGTCAAGTTTTGTTTTCCAATCCCTTCAAAGTTAGTTATATGCATGATTTTAATTTTTTCTCTGCATTTGAAAAGGGAAGAGGAAGGAAGAAAATGGAAAATAAGGGTGATACACCAATAATTTAACACATACATGTAACTCGCACAAAAAGAATTCAAATATCCACACACTTGTACAAGTCTAAGCTATTTTACATAGTAAATTCAAGGGTTTAGGAGAAAAGGACAGTGGCGAGAGGGAGTAAATTCCACACTAAGGAAATAAAGCGTCCTATCAAACATAATGAATAATCTGAAAACAACAATATGAGAGGGTGAAAATGGAGATTTTTTATTCAAAGGTGCAAATACATTGAACTATAATTGCTAGAGCAAATCATCCCAAGTGTGTTGAATGATTCAATAAATCCAAACTCAATCTACATAGACATAGCCTGCATCCGAAATAACTGTTGTTTGCATGCCTTTTTATTTATTTATTTTATTTATCTCACCCCTCTTTGTGCATGGGAAAACAACAATATTTTTATTAATTTATTTTCTCCACGCTTCTACCTTTTGGTGCCAACAATCAAAATAGACAAGCAACATGTTATTTTTATTTTAACCCATCTTTATCCATCCTTAGCGCCAAGTATGGAACAAAAATTGATTTATTTATAAAAATACCTTCTATTTTTGGCATCAACAACTTTCTTTATTTTATATTTACTTCCTTTGTGCACCTATTCTTAGCATCAATTTCTAGAAATAAAACAACAACATGCTCTTCTAATTCTATTCATAAATCCTAAAAACAGGATCTTCTATTTTAATCTCTTCCATGCACAATCCTCTTTTTCTTCCTTTAACACATGGGGCTCCTATTTTTATCCTCTTGTATTCTATGTTTGGTTCCAAGTACAAAATTAGAACAATAGTTTTCTTTTATTTATTTTATTCACCCATGCACTTCTCCCTTTTGGCGCCAACTATAGGATTAATTAATTTATTTATTTTATTCATCCACCTCCATGCATATTTAACCCTTGGGTGCAAATTTTGGTGCATGAATTATGGTAACAAAACTATGACAACCTCTGAAACTTAAAAGTATTCTTTGTCAAAGACAAGATTAATAACATATCTTTTAAATGAAAGGTCACCTCTTTGCTCACTTTTGCAAAAAAATTGATAGCACCAATTACATTAGCATTCATCCACAACCTCTCGAAAACTATGTGGTGTGGGGTTGAAAATTCCATATATATTGTTGAATTTTGGCATTAGTTAAACCAAAGGAGATATGATGAGGTTGCACGGAAGAGGCTAAAGGTATTTCCTTTTGGATGCAAAAGGCTCATATGTCTATAGGGTAGATACTATTGCTATAAAAGATTCTTTTGTCGTTTGACCAAACTTATATATGGTTTCAACAATAAATTATTTATAGATGCATGCTAATAATACAAAAATGAAGCTTACATGGTTAGGGTAGGTTGGACAACAATTCGTGAAACAATGTAAATGCTTCATGAATATGTCCATGAATTCTATTGGCTGCAATTTAAATACTATAATTGTTGTAAATATCTCCCCCCGGGTAGATATAGACAATCAGAAGAATATGGAAATCAAAGAAACTTAGAGCCCGATATTTATTGCGTCACCAACTGCCAAGGGCGCTGATAAGTTCCTGTCGACATGCTGAAAGGTGCGCCAAGGGCGCTGATAAGTTCCTATCGACATGCTGAAAAGTGCACCAAGGGCGCTGATAAGTTCATGTCGACATGCTGAAAGGTGCGCCAAGGGCGCTGATAAGTTCCTGTCGACATGCTGAAAGGTGTGCCAAAGGCGCTAATAAGTTCCTGTCGACATGCTAAAAGGTGCACCAAGGGCGCTGATAAGTTCCTGTCGACATGCTGAAAAGTGCGCCAAGGGCACTGATAAGTTCCTGTTGACATGCTGAAAGGTGCGCCAAGGGCGCTGATAAGTTCTGTCGACATGCTAAAAAGTGCACCCAAGGCACAAGGAAGTTCATGTTGACACGACGAAAAGTGTGCTAAGGGTGCTGATAAGTTCCTATCGACATGCTGAAGGGTGCGCCAAGGCGCACCTTCAAGAGGCGCAACATTTTGAGTGCCGACAGGAGGCAGACTCTGACCTAGATATTCAGACGGCCATAACTTTTCACAGGGAGCTCGGATTCATGCAAGGTTGGACTTTTCGGAAAGCTTACAAAGTCCTCTCATTCAACTATGAATGGATATCTTTAATTAGGTGAGAAAAATTCTTAAAATGCAAAATATAGTTTTCCACTTTTGGTTTGCTAGGGTTCTCACCTACCACCATAATGAGATAAATTAAATGCAACCTGGAGGTGGTGGGGTAGATTTGGAATTCTCTCTCTCTTCTCTCTCATTCTTCATATAAATTGTAAGGAGGGGCTTCTTTCTAAAGGTTGGACATTCTTGTTTTGCCCTCCCTTCTTCTCTTTGGCGAGTGAATTTGTGGAAGTTCAAACCTCCCATTTAAAACTGTAATGCAAATTTTCCTCTTGGCATTCTGTAGTGTATTGTATCAATCTTTGGAGAAAATAATGCATGTTTGTGGATGATTCTCAACCCTCTCTGTGTTCATTTGTGTCCTCCTGATCTTTCACTACAAACCTGGTTATCTGTGCATGATCTTGCATTGCATTTTAATGGTCTGTGTTTATTGGCAAGACAGGTGTTCTTCATTCCTTAGTGCATCACCTTTGTTATTTTAGGTTTTATTTTCATACGCAGCTTCTTACCTGTCTCCTTGGAAAGTTAGTTTACGTTTTTGAGTAAACCCTTTGTATTTTTACGTGTGCATCCGAACAGAGGAATAGGAACCGGCCTCTAACTGAGAGATTGCTTTCCCATTTTACAAGTCCCACACTTGGGGAGAGGATTCAATGTTGTGCAATCACACTAGATGTCTAAAATATCAAACTAGAAATCGATCAACATCCAAAGGTGCCGCTGATTTGCATCAACAAGAATCTAGTAGGATATAAAAGTTACTAAAAACAATTGCATTCTCATTATTAATCTCTAAAATTTTGTAATGGATGTATTCACATGTGACTACATTATACATATAAATATGTATTAGTTCAAGCCTAAAACATATATTATTCAATAAGTATAAATTGTTTAGTTTATATTTTTGTGGGAGATGGTCATTGACATTTAATAGTAGTATTCATTTTTAAAAAGAAAACAAAAGAAAAATAAAGCTGTAATGATCCTAAAGATATATATCTGTATATAATATTGACAAAAAGATACGTACAATGATCTAAGTCACACCAAGGATGGCAACACATACTCTCTAACATCAAACAACTAAAATTATTTTCATTCTTTTGAATTCTGCAACCCAATTTCATTATCCTTTATTCTTAAAAATTTACATATATCTATTAATTTTAAGACTAAAATTAGAAAGAGGTCCAAAGCATAATGAGTCCCATAATGTGGAAAACATGATGAAAGAAGAGGCTAACAAATTAAAAGCTGTCAATATCTAATACTAACTATATAGCATTAAAATACTAATCCACTTGTAATTTTTACAAAAATAAATCATGAACATATTTATAAAACCCTTTATCACATGTACGTGTAAATGTAAATGGTACTTGCACTAGAATATTTTACTAAGAGTTTCCGCAATGCCCACAATAAGAGCCTAAATTGACATGCATAAAACCATTTGTAATAAAAATAGTGAAATACCATGTAAAGAGTGGTATAATTGGCATGGAAATTACAATCTAATAAGTTATCACCTAAATAAAAATACCCACAAGATTAAAGTGAAACTTAGAATTCACCTAATAGATTACACCATGACTATCATAGTCTATATTATTTACATGACAAGATATTTCATTTTCCCTTCAAATTTATGCAATTCAACTATAACAAATATATACAAAACTATTTATGTTTTACTATAATCCTGAATTAGTTGCATTTGTTGCAACCGAGGTTCCATGTTATAGCCACAAATAGAACCTAACACGCATAAACATGTATAAATTGTTTCTATAAAAAAATGGACATAAATATTGAATTGAAATATATGTTTTATCAAAGAATTTCCTAATATATCCATAAAACAACATGTTTCACTACTTGTATCAAATTGACAACTAGTTTTTTTGTTCATAAAGAGTGACTAGAGATCTTTGCTTCACTTGTAAAGCTCTTATTTTGACTAAGGCTAGGGGATGCTAACAAAGTTGTAGATTCTTTGGCACAACTACAAATTGAATTTTATTGATTTTGTCCATGGCCTTAACTAGACCTTCTCAAAAACACATTCTATGCATATCCTTTAATCATTACAATCCATACGACCACATTTATTTTAGGAAATATTCCAAACAATTCATGTGTTTTGCACATTTTTCATACATATCTATTAGAGAACTTACAACTACATCATTTGAGAAAATATTATTCTTTGTTATTATTTCATTGATGTCCAATACCTTTTCTCGAAACTCCTTTTTGGCATAGGTGGGGTGTATAATAGCAAAGATGAAAGGATCAAGTTGGACACATATAGGTGGCATTTTGTGAAACAAGGTCACTACTTTGTGAGGATTCCTATGCCCTCAAACATATATCCATATTGTTACATGTTTTGGAGATGGGTAGGAGGTTTTAGTGCAAGTGCATTTCCTCTTTTTTTTGTAGATACATGCAAAGATTTAGACATGAGACTATAACACTTGAATGTAAATGTTAGGGAGATATGAAATTCTATTAACGTGCACACTCGAAAGAATGTTGTAAATGTTAACCCTTAGAGTTAATTGTTCCCAATATCTAATTTTTCTTTACCCAATGTCATGCCAAGTTATTTATGAATTGAAATGGCCCACACCATTTTGAGTTTCATTTTTTGACTATTTCCATGTAATATAGGAGGTATTAGAAAGTGTGTGCCATTATGGGGTTCCATAGTGGTCAATTGTATTTTTCAAATTTGATGACTACAAAGAGTATAAAGTCAAGGGATTTTTATCTTGGATGGTAGATATTACGAATATACAGAAGAGGGCCTCATTAACCAAACCTCTCTACACCCACAGTTGGATGTTAGCATTATTTCTCGTCGATGTATAGAAGAACATTTCTCTCAAGTTGAGTATTATTGAGATATAGTGATGATTGATTTGAGCTTCTATTTGGATATGTTTAAGATAATAGGAGTGTGAAGGGCCTTGAGCATCTTCCTATTGTGTAGGGTATCCATATTGTTTATTTTGGATAGATGTTTGATTCCTTTAAATATTTCTTATTCTTATATTAACATGTGGGATTCTATTTTAGAGATGAGAATATTCTAGTCCTTTGTTGTTGGTTTTGTATTTTTTTATGTTGGATAACAAGTGTCTAAATTCTAGTTATTGCGCATTGAATCCTTGTTGATGGAAATTTTTGTCAAATGTTATTCAATTATATCAAATGTTTTCATGATTTAACATTAATTGGTTAATATCTATGGGTAGTAATCAATGGGTATATTATCCTAATAAATTAGTTTGATGACTAATTACGGTGAAATATCATGAATAACCATTAAGAAATGATAAATGATGATAAAAACAATAGATAAATCACTTCTAATGAGAGAGAGAAGATGAATTAGATGATATCCTACTATTTGTGATGATGCGGGATAGTCTTGTGGATGAAACATGTTGGAAATCATGTAATAGAGCCTCACTATTGAAAATGTGTCCAAAACTATTATGTGGACTAAAGCGAGATGACATGGGCTGAATCATACCCGAGTATGGCCCTTCCCATATTCTCATGTCTCTGTTTATATCCTTTACTCGATAATTTTAGGTATGTGTATTGCCCTATGATTTTCTCCGTCTGGAACTTGGACCTCCAAAACTATGCTACGCTCGCTATGTAAGCGATTGATCCTTCAAAACAAGGTACATAACGAATAAGACCTATAAAATAAACATTAGTGAGTTGTGGACACATGTGTGCTTTGCCAAATTTAACACCACTCCAAAGAGGGTCAAACCTCATGTTGTTATCACCTATCATGTGATCTCTAGAATGTATGCAACCAAATAGATAACCATGATCTTGCAACAATGATATTGTACTTGCACCTTTTCCCTAACTTGACTTGGAATGATGATATGTTCCTTGTATTTACAAATCTGATTGGATGAGTGCCCATAGGATGGGTAAACAGAGTATATGGATATCAAGGGAGTATTGAAATGGATTTTCTTAGGATTTCTCTTAATGTATGCTCATTAGGATATTTAGGTGTCAATTGTGCATGATCTTCTCTTTGATACTTTTCTAAACCCTCATGATATCCTCATGAGGGTTACAAGTATAATGTTTCAATGGATTTACTTTGTTATAGAGTAGATGATACTAAACATGCACCATTTTGAGGATCCAACTCATAAAGAAGAGTAGTGTCGAGTGCATTGCGAGAAGATCCTCATATTAGTGTCGTGACCTTCTATATGTCTATTTGTGCATTATCCTTAAACAATTCAATAATAGACCCACATTTAATGTTTAGTTGTAAATGTGTTGTTGATAATGATGATGCGGTAGGTAATTTTTAAGTACCATTTGATAATTCTTGAAACCTTTGACAAGATTGTAAATTGAGTAGGTATAATAGGATGACTAAAAATGGTTTGATAAAGGAAGTTTTCGTTAAAAGAAACAAACTCTTGATTGTATTTTTATCTTTTCCACACTAATTTTCATAGCATCCAAATTTTTTGTCCCAATATGAATATAAAAATTACCAACATACACACTTCTTGATTAACTAAAAATAATGGACTAACTATGTAGTATATGGATAGTTAATCTAAGTTATGAAAAACTATAATAAAATAGATAAATGCAATAAACAAGAATGTAAATGAGATAAACCACTATGCAAAAGGAAATACTAACCCTAATATGCAAAAGAGAGTGAGGAAAGAACTTAGTTGATAACAAATTCCTATCAGAGAGTGTCGAGAGGTGACTGGAAAAATCAGGAGTAGGAACGACTATACGAAGTCTCGAAAAGAGTGGATCTAGACTATTTCTATGAATTGGAATTTACGGAGGAGGATTGGGGCACATGCGGGTGCTCAGTTTCTATAACTGGTCACCATGGTATGTGTAAAATCTCTAAAACTAGTTTTCACAAAGCTAGAAGATGACCTAGAACCTTCGTTGTGTGTTGCATTGAATTCATTATCTTGCGCTTGTTGTCCACTCAAAATTCCCGCTCTGATAAGAGTAAAATTTCAAAATTTTGAGTCTTAAGTGTTTTTCTCTGAGGTGCCTAAGTCGTGAAATCGAAAAAATCTGTGTTTTGGGTCATTTTGTGTGATTTTCGGGCCTGTCGGAACTTTTTGTCCCATCTGTCCCAAGTACGAAAATGCACTCTGTTCCCCGATCGGCCGAAATGCTGTCCCATTTTCGGGCCCATCGGAAAATTTTGTCCCAAGTGTCCCAAAACTTATTTTGCGTGTTGTTCCAATTTCGGCTGAATCATCCTTCCCGCGTACTTCGCACTTTCCTGTCCCAAATGTCCCAAAGTTAAAAAGTGCGAGCTTTCCCATTTTCGGCCGATTTGCCCGAACCGCGTCCTTCACGCAATTTTGTCCCAACTGCCCCATTTGAAAAAGTGCGAGCTTTCCCAATTTCGGCCGAGCCGGTCAAGTCGCGTACTTCGGAACTTTTTGTCCCGAATGTCCCAAGTCCAAACGGGCCCTTTGTTCCAATTTCGGCCGAAACACCCGAATCGCGTACTTCACACATTTTCGTCCCATTTGTCCCAAATGCATTTGTGCGTCCTCTCCCTGTTTCGCCCGAACCGGCCGAGCCGCGTGTTTCGCGCATTCGCGTCTCACATGTCCCAAGCGTACCTAGTGTCATTCACACTTAGTTTTTCCCGCTCACTCCAAGTATGATACTTTTCAAATTGGTGGTTGTGTATTCAATGCGCATTAAAGTCATTTCTCTCTCCAAACGGCTATATAACGAGCATCCCCCTTCGCATTTTTCGCATTGCTTCCATGCTATCTTTCGCTCAAACCCTTGCAATTTGAAAACCTGCGCAATTCCCCCTCCATTTGCAAATTCCTTCCAGAAGTCTAGGTTGCAGCTCCGAGACTATCAATATGAAGATCAAGTTCCAGGGACAGGAGCAAATTTCTCCGCTTGAAATTTGTTAGCAATATAGGGGACAGCGAAGCTCGTCATCTCGACTTCGGTGATTTTTGGGCAAGAATGACAGATGCAAACCCTACACCAATGGCACAGATGATTAATGATAGTGGTTTAGCTTTTGCCGGAGGATTCCCAATCTCAGTACAGTGTGCTGATACAGTGCTTTCATGTGGAGCTCACTTCGACCCCGATTCGAGCGAATTGACAAATGTACATGGGGAACTCATTGCCAAGCTGGACGCTGCCGCCATTGGCGCTGCTCTGAGGATTCCGGAGATGGACAATGCTATAGTCGTCTCCCGGGATCAAGCACAGGCTATGTTCGACCAAGACAGTGACAAATACAAGGCGCGAGTGGCGAAGTCTTGGTTGAAGAACCCTAAGAAAGGTGCTTCTCGCCTAACCAAAACCCTCTTCCGAGCAGATTTCAACGAAGAACTGTCAGACTTCATAATCCTGCTGGCTCGGGTTATGGGTTTGCCCTCCACCAATGAGTTTCATTTCTGGATGTGCCCGCTCATCAGCATGGTGTGCCAGGGAACACAAAATATCAACTGGGCAGAGATCATCAGTATGAATTTGGCTGAGCAGCTATCCAACGTCCAGCAAACAAAGAAGTTCTATATGACTTCATATCTGATGTATACCCTAGCAGCATCCAGGCAGTGGTTTGGTTTCTCCTATATAGATGCACACAAAGATGATCCAGTGTATACTGTGCCCTTGATTCACCTTGGAGACCAGCAACCGCAATTTCAGAAGGGTCAATGATGCTTTCACCATGTACGTGGTCAGATTGCTCGAAGGTGATACTGCAAGAAGGTTTTCAGATGAAGCCATGAACCTGATATCGCAGTATGGAGCCTATTTCATTCAATTCAGGAAATTTTCCTATATCAGGCTTGCTGGCTATGAAAGCACTCCTCTGCGGCTTCCCATGTTCTGTAATGATAAAATGGCTTTGATTGAAATATGCAGGCAACTAGACAAGTTGCACAGAACTTGCAGAGACAAGAAGATTTCTGGCTTGCACTTTCCCATCTCTCTGGGAAACTACACATGCAAAACAACTCTGGATGCTCAGAACATAGAAAGAGCCCTGGTCCCTATCACTGTTCATTTCTTCAAGCCAAGAACCTATTTTGACTTGAAGAAGTTCATTGAACAGAACATCAAAATAGTCTATCAATAAGACTCTGCAGGGGCCGATGTGCGAGATGATTTTGAAGCCAGAAGAAGGCATTGTGGCAGGTTCTCCTGCAATTGATCCAAGAACTCAGTCTGTACCAAGTTCCTGAAGGTCTCCAGGATGACAATTCTGAGCTATACTCTTATGAGTATGAAAATGTGATTAAGCACACCCCTCTGGAGGACCTGGATTGGAACAAGAAAGAGAGAGATGATCTGGCTGAGATTCTTGCTCCAGTCTTAATCAGGACTAGGGTCTGGTTCAGTAAGAAGATCCGAGAATTCAAGAGGCACTCAGGAGAATCTAGCTCCAAGGATGATTCGACACCCATAAGAGAGGCATCAGTTCCAGAGTCTGGAACACCAGTGAAAACCCCTCCTGCCTCAACAGCTCGGGGACCTGTAGAATCTACTCCTTCTCCATCTACCCAGGTATACAAGAAGAAACTCAAAGAGGTAAAGAAGGAGCCTGCAGAGAATGATCCTCCAAGAAAACAGGTAGAGTTGCCTATAGGGCCAGAGAACATCGTTGTTCTCAGTGAAAGTGAAGAAAGTGAGATGCCAACTCCTGCAAATGTTCCTGAAGATCCAGCAGATAAGGATAAGGAGGTCCGAAAGCCGAACTTGTGTACTACGATTCTTCTACCGCCACGAGTTCACTCACGTCTCAACTTGAGTCAACAAAGTGCGCTTGAGACCACGAGTGTCATGAGCTCCTGTCTCTTGGTCCTCTCGCCTCCCTGCAGATTCTTCTTCCTCTTTTGCTTGGGTGCAACCTCACAGTCGTCGACAAAGGAAGAGGAAATCCTCCTCTCAAAGCTTGGGACCAAATTTTGATGTCATGCTTAAGAAGCAGCCTTGTTGGGCACCACTCCTTCTCGTGCAAGAAAGCCGAGAACCACCTCCATAATTGTGTCGATGCCCAAGGTCAGCAATTCTTAGATATTGCTAAGCCTACGGTAGACAAATCGAATCGAGACTTGGCGACATCCGACTTAGAGCTTTCAAGGATCCCATGGGAGAGTCTACTCCCGAAGGTGAAATTCACAACCTCCAGAAAGCGATCCACAGAGAGTCATTGGAAGGGTAGAGAAAGGGCGTGAGACTATTGAACATTTGGAAGAACAAGCCCAAGTTCTCACAAGTTTTATCAAGTCACTCTTGTCTAAGGACAAAGTTTTGGACCCCACCCCTTGACTCGCTCTACCGCCTCCCGTAATTCTAAGCCAAGATGAAGTGCAAAGTATCAAAGATATGCACAAGTATTCTGTGTCTATGGCCGAGCTATTGAAGCCATGGTGGATGACATGCTTGTTCTTGGGCTAAACTTCATCGATGAAGCTTTTAAACTACATGGAAAGGTAGACAATTTGCAAAAGCTATCCTCTACTATTGGGGTTATGGATAAAGAGCTTAAACTGGAAGCGATTACATTGTAGACCTTCGCCTCATGGGACAGACAGATGAGAACATCTTACTGGCGAACAAGATTTTCGATGATGCCAAAGACAATCTATCAAAATCCTGGGTCTACAGCGTAGAGTGGAAAATCAAAGTCTTGGAGGAAGCTGTGGGAGAAATGAAGAACAGTTGGCAGAAGGGAGAAGCTTTCAAGACACTGGTAGCTGCTGCTTTCAAAGATATGCATTGTCATCTTCAAGATGAAAACTCTGGTGCTTCCTTGTCCTTGCAAGAAATCAAAGCTCAGTTCAGAGCTTTTGTCAAAGATCATCTATTCAAGGAAAGCTCCATCTCTAAGGAAAAGATGAAGGAAATTTGTTCTCTTCAGTCTGCCATTGAAGAAGCAAACAAAGATTATCATACTCACGTCGAGTTTGATAAAGAGATGGAGAAATGTCTGGGATTTTGGACTCAGTCTGCAGCCAACACGTCAGTCCCTCGTGGCAGAGATATAGCTGAGTCATTGAAGAAATTCAGGCAGCGGATTCTGAAGACAGTGGGTCCCTCCCAGTAACCGGCCACCTGTCTCCTTCTCTTTCTTTCCTCTTCTTCCCTTTCTTTTCGTATTCTTTGTAATCAGTTAAAGTATTGTAACCGGCGGTCCTTAACTATTCTTTAGTTAAAAGAAACGGTTACGAAGAGTAACTGACTTGTAAGCTATATAATGGCCTTTCCACGCCATTTTGAGAGGGAGGAAGAACTTGGAATATTTGCTGAAAGTGTAAATAGATCTTAAAGAAATCAATACAAAAGGGCTTTTCATTCTTTGTCTATCTAATTCTTGTTATCTCTGTGTTTTCCTTTAATATCGTGAAGATC